>OX377202.1:84931832-85033832 GCA_947396885.1 Heligmosomoides polygyrus polygyrus
TAAGCAATTCATCCCAACTGAGACGCATATTCGGCACGTCATGTTATTCCTGCATCAATCTGGCCTCAATGTCAACGAATCGTATCGTCGCCTGAAGGATGTTTACAACGAGAGTGCTTCTGCTCGAAGTACTGTGTACCAGTGATTCTCGAAGTTTGCAGTTGGTGAATTCTCCGCTGAAGATAATGAACGAGAAGGGCGCCCGATTACACTGGATTTGGATGGCCTCCGAAGTAGAGTGGAAGCGGACCCATACCAAACCACTCGCGAACCATCAAGCACTCTTGGTGTTAGTCACTCAACAGTCGTTCAAGGATTGAAGTCGATTGGCAAGGTGCAAAAATTGGGTCGCTGGGTGCCTCATGACTTGACACAACATGACATGGATCGCAGAGACTATGTCGCTCTGTCTCTCCTTACCCTCAGAAGCACCCAAGTATGGCTGGACAACCTTGTCACCGGGGAAGAGAAGTGGATACACTACTCTAATTACCACCGGCGTGCACAGTGGGTTGACGCCACTGGAGAGGCAGAGGACGTTCCGAAACCCGACCTTCACGTGAAATAGGTGATGCTATGCATTTGGTGGAACGTTCTTGGCGTAGAATACTGGGAGCTGCTGGACGAAGGGATAACAGTGACGGCAGAGGTTTACGTCAGCCAAATGAGGAAGTTGAGGGCCCACCTTCCAAACCACGAGGAGAGCAAGTGAAGGTGTATTTTCAACACGACAACGCTAGACCGCATATTGCTAGAGCGACTTCGGCTGCGTTGGCGGACTACGGATGGACCGTTCTTCCACATCCACCTTACTCATCAGATCTCGCTCCTTCTGATTATCATTTGCTTTCAAGCCTTCAACGCTATTCGGACGGCCAGCAGTTGTGGAACCGAGAGGATGTCAAGGAGGCACTGCTCACATTTTTCGAATCACAACCGGCCACGTTTTGGAGAAAAGGCATCCATGACTTACTAGCACGTTGGCGAAAGACAATTGATGTAAAGGGTGGTTACTTCAAATGATTTGATATTGTTGTTCGTATGTTGTGATGATAAATATTTCATGCCCCAAATGTCCGAGAACTTACGCACCAACCTAATACCAAACCCAGCCAGGACAGAAAAAATAAAGACAAGTAAAGACAAGTATCCTTCATCTCCAGCTGTTCTGAGACATATTTTATACCTAGCTCGGTAAACGTTTTAGGGACGTCAATCCTACTAGTGGTTAGACAAATGGAGGCGAAGAAATGTCTCTGAATATACATTTGCAAGCCGTTGGCTTTGCAATTGACTCTGAACAACGCCTTATAGGACTTAATCACTGTTCACTTATCATGGGTGACAAAGTTCCCCAAAGACTCAAAGTCACTACGTCAACGTTCCTAATCCTCTTATAGTCATGCACTCTTTATAAGAGGCTTTGGCCGAGAAAAAGTAAAGAAGACTGAAAGCTACCAGATGGTTGCATTTGGCAATAGCGGCATCAGCTGATCACAGTCCGATGGAGTTCTCACTTTTCGCTTTTGATTCAAAACCACGTTGGCGTTACCCAGTCTCAGTTTTTACCAACTAATAACAACGCCTGAGCGGCGGTCACGACCTGATTGAAGAAGGTGATGTTGTTCTGATTGCGTGTCAGGAGATGCTCCCGCCCTCTGCTGGGGGCGTAGGCGCCGGCAATCCTAAATCTACGAGGAACCATCTAATTTGACTTCCACTGCTATTGTAACGGTGGTGTTCATCAAAGTGATTACAGAAATTATCGTCGAAATTGTGCATCCCCATTTTTTATACAAATCGATCGATCTTCCACACAAAATGCGAAGAAGGAGCGTTATCAACGGCCATATGGTTTGAGAAAGAAGAAAAATGGAGGAAGAAAAGGAAGCAGTCACCCTCTGTGCCTAAGTGCCTGTTTATACTTCGACGCCACGTATTGTGACCACATTGATCTAGAGCGACATGGTCGATCAACTTAGTCACTATACATGCCATCTCGACGCTCGGCGTCGGAAGTATAAACGGCTCCTAACACTCCACCCCAAAAATGAGCCTGCAGAGCTTCCCTCACGTGAAATTCAAATGGTTGCTTTTCTCTAAGATACTGCCGCTCCGAGTTGCTTAGTCGATTTAGAGCTTTGTAGCAGATGACAAGAGTGCAGTAAATCCAGAGCGGAGTCGAATCGTTCGCGATTGCCCGCTCACACGCCCCAGCAGAAGACGGGTGTACCTCCTGACCTTTCCCGATGCTTTGCATGTATGGGTCCCAATAAATCGGAGAGATGACCTAAAGTGTAGACGAACTGCACGGAGAGATGTTGCAAGAAATTCGTTTTAGTAGAAGTGTACAGTCGTATACTGCTATATAGAGGTTGATTGCTAAGCTTAGCGTAGTTGGTATTCATCCGCGAATAATTTCGTGGATTAGAGAGTTCCTTTCAGGTAGAACTTTTGGAGTTTGTGTTAAGGACAACTTTTCCACCCCAAAGGTAGCTACTAGTGGAGTTCCTCAGGGAGGAGTATTGTCTCCTGTACTGTTTAATATATATATATATACCTTCGAACTTCCAGACCTAATAAGATCAATGGATGTAAACTGCTGTGCTTTTGCAGATGATCTAAAAATGTATAAGGCTGTGTCTTCTGTTCTCGATTGCTGTACTCTTCAAGATGCACTTAACAAGGTTCACCAGTGGTCAGTCACTTGGGGTCTTCCAATCTCTAAATAAAAGACTAAACTGCTTAGTCTAGGAACGAGAAGAGTCAACTTTGATTACACAGTTGAAGGTTCATCGATTGAGAATGTGGAGCAGATCCGTGACCTGGGATTTATTATAACCAAGGATTTGTCCTACGATTATCATTGCGAACAAATCGCAGCAAAAGCCACCATGGTTGTGTATAATTTGTTTAGGGCCTTAGTTACTAGAAATACCAAAGTGCTAATCACAGCGTTCAAATGGTTCGTTAGGCCCCTCCTTGAGTATGGCACGGTGATTTTTAACCCATCGAAAAAGAAAATCGTACGAAAGCTTGAAGCTGTACAGAACTGTTTCACGAGAAAACTGATCATCCGCGAGCATGGTTTCGTATTCGATCATTTGCCTCCACCTCTAGAGCGCAATCGCATTTTCGGCCTTCATTCACTTGCTTACAGAAGGCGCAAATTTGATCTGATATGGTTTTACAAAATTCTGCACGGACATTGCGACTTGAACATAAATGAGTTTTGCGCATCGAGAAGGTCGATTACCAGAGGAGGTTCACTCAAGTTCCTTCCTGTGAAAGCAAGGTCAAAATACCGAGTACACTATTTCTCTGTGAGAGCTGCTTCGGATTACTTGAAGTTGTGCAAAAGAGCCACCATTCCTGACAACATTTCATCCTTTAAAGTGATGTTGGATCGCTGGCTTAGCGTGACTTAATTCTTATCCTCATAACTCCGTATTCATATTCACCTGTTTATTTTAGTTTCTGTGTTACCTATTGCATTTATTTATCTACTCATGCGTTCATTTCACATGATTAGCTCATGTAATAAATAAATAAATATATATATATATATAAGCATGTGTTTATGTATGTATTGTGTATGTATGTATGTATGTATGTATGTATGTATGTATGTATGTATGTATGTATGTATGTATGTATGTATGACGGGACATTTATAATATTAGTGTGATTGCTTGAAGCTAGTAATCGATGTTTATTGACGACTACGCTACGAAGTATAAAAACAATGAAGTTAATTCAATTCTGAACAAAGTTATAACCAGTTGGATTTCGATGTAGAAAGCGGAGAACACTTTTGGTCCTTTCGAAAACAAAGCTGACCAGGCACAGGTTGTATTTAAAATGCCAGGTTGTATTTTTCCTCTTTTTTTAGCAGAAGCAGTGGTTGAAAACAGCCACACGAACCTATGCAAGGGCTGATGAGGGAATCCTTCTTCTTCTTCTTCTTCTTCTTCTCCTCCTCCTTCTTCTTCTTTTTCTTCTTGGGGCATTTTAGTTTCGCGAAGTCACAGCGATAGCTTAACAGCGGTGTAGGATGATGTAAAGCAGTTCAGTCGAGATTGTTATGAGAGCATTGTTCGGCTTACGTTTCGGCGTAACCGCCTTCATCAGAGCGTTGAAAAGGCAAAAGTAAAAAATAATAAATAAATAATTGAAAAAATAATCATCCAAGGATCACATGGCTTTCCATTGAGCATTCTATAGCCCACTGGAGGTGTTATGAATGAAAGTTGGAAGCATTCAAAGCACTAGAACGGCGGAAACTTTCGGTCCGACCGGAAAGTTTCTGCCTCTTGCCTCAGGAGCAATATTAACACAGGTCGGTGTCATGCTGTAGCAGAATGCAGCCTGAAGTTGGGGAGAGGTGTCCACAACCTTCTTTTTGTGTGATTCATTTTGTTTGCAGGCTAATACTGCAACTCCATTAAACTTATTTTTTCGCAGTCATTCGAAACGTTACCTCCTATGATGAGGGATGTTGAGTGGAACAGATAGAAAGGAAATCACGAAGGCGGTAATAAATAATAATCTGCTTGCTGTGGTCAGTACTCATTGTTACGATTTCTTATGCGTTCGAGCAGTCGACTGGCAGGTGAGGAGTTTCGGAGTGATATGCGGGTGAGTCAGAATGCAATCTTTTCTGGTTCGATAATAAGGACAACTTTTTCATCTCGCCCACATCTCACGATAGGCGGTTTTTGCTTGAAAGTGTCTCTATTTAGCAGCTCGTTCTCCAATCCCCCTTATCAGTACCTTTCACAGAAAGCCCCCTCACCGCTAATCTCACCTTGGTGAAATTTAGTAGTCACTTTTAAATGAATAATGTTTAGTCCCAATCTGCGAGTGAAATCCAAGTTTCAGAAATGAGACTGCTCATCCTTCTTGGCACTTTGGTGTTCAACTGCCATGGTATTGAACCTGCTCCAGCGGTGAGGAATGTTGAAGCTATGTTTTTGACAATCTAGAGGGAAGGTCGAGGTATTGAAGTCGAGATCAGAATGGTCCAGTTGACGATGATCAAATTCATGTACATACTTAACGTGCAGTTGCCCAACGCGACCTGATTTTTCGTCAACATCTGGGTCCTTACGACGTACTATTGGCGATTTTTGCCGAGTCCAACGACACTTACATATTTTTCATATCATGGCAGGAGTTGCGACAACATTTCACATACAGAATGGAACATAGACAAGTGAGATCTATTTTCTGAAATTAAGACGTGCAACTGGTGACAAGCTTTTTTATAAGCCTATTCAAAGGGGCGCTCTAGCCAACCCACATGCATATAAAAACTTTTGGTTACTTCCGATAAAAAGATTAAGCTACCTAAGATGGCTGCAGGTGAGGAAGTTAGACTTAACTTGTAACCTTAAGACCCTAACATACAATCCAAGCCCACCTTTCTGCTTTTCATATGTGACGGCAGAAAACTCAGATCTAGAGGAAACTTCCTTAATAACATGATTAGGTTCTCCGTTTCTTCTTTTATTAGGTAGTGGCATATAAAATGGACAATTTTGAATGAAAGCTTTGACAGATCATAACTTTGCTTGTAAGCAGTTTTATTCGTCGAAAAAGATGCCATTACAATTAATACACACACTTTGCCCAGTGCGACAATAGCTTAGGAATTCTATTTCTGTAAAAATCAGAACTACGAGAATTAATAAAACATAAGAAGTTATTTCCGACACCATATTGGCTACTGAATTTTTGCCCTTTACGTGACGACCTAAATGCTTGAAAAAATGAGAATCGGTAGGGACATACATATTTGGGGATTATGTGGATGTGTCAAATTTTCGTATCCCAATTCATCCAGTTTCTGAACAACAATTTTTGGAAAGTGCGAACGTGCGTTTTCATGCTGTAGGATTGGGTCTCTTCGAGTGACCAAAATCGGCTGCTTTTTCAATCAACTTCTGGTGCAGCACTTCAATTTCGGCACAGTTCTACTCCGCTGTGATAGTCTCTCCAACCTTCAAGAACTTGTTGCGGACTAGTAGAAACTGATAGTGCTGCCCTCAGCGCTGAAATGCTCTACCAGCTCTCCCACATTTTGACGCGGATCTGCTTCCACCATGCTTTGAGTTGGTCGTCGTCAAGGAGTGATGGTGGCCTACCTCGGTCTTCGTTTTCGAGACTCCCATCTCCAGATCGAAACATTTCGAACCAGTGGAGAATTGTGCGTGCCTTAGCGATACATAGGCTAGTGGAGCGTATTATTTCATTCTCAGCCTTCAAAAATATTGTCATAACTCATTCTTCATCATCTCATGAACAACTGTTACACCGACGAGACTGTTAACAAGAAGCCATTCCAGCTAGTCCGTAACTTTCTGGAGCGCGAAAAGAAGATTTTTGGGAATCGTGAGCAACAAGGAAAATCAGCCTTTATATAGTTCAGGTTGGAAATTAGTTCTCAAAAATGACCTACAGCGACCAACGACGTCCTTGATCAAAAATGAGGAAAAAATTCAGCATAATATTATAGAATACTTCGGTAACCTAGACAAACTTCAAGAAATTCGCCTTCATCGAACCATACCACGAGGCCTCATCTAAGGAGAGCTGAACGGTAAAGTCCCGATATATGAGTGAGTGCTGATGGATCCGAGCTGTGGATGTTGAGTGGTCGATTAAACAGCGCCGGGTAATGGCGTAGAGCATTTATGCCCGGTCAGCAGGAAGTGCGGTTTCGAGCCCAGCCTGGCGAGAGTCTGGGTGCAGCAAAACACCGTAACGTGACGATTCTGAAAAGTAGTAGTCAAAGAACAGAAGTTGTTCATTCTGATATGTCGCTGAAAATTTTTCCTTTCAGGGTGCCTCCAACCAGTACGCTTACGCCGTTGATTTCTCCGCACCGGCAACTGCATCGGCTTTTCGCTGCATAAAGTCGGCTGGCTACAGCACAGTATTCCTAAGGTTTGTCTAAGTTGGTTCAAGACGAGACGTGCAAATGGCGAGCGCTAAAGGTTTCTGGGGATTGTTATTGAACATAAACTGTGGTTGTAATAGGAAGTTTCATCAACAGTGCTTTCCAAGTGGCCCTATGACAAAATTACATATTTCACGACGTTCCTTGAAGCTGTGTCTCGCAAGGGATCATTTGAAGAAGCACAGATTTTCAAGCATCTGCATTACTAAAATGTGGAGTCCTTAGGTCTGCCACCTTACAGTCCATCTAAAATCTGGCGTCCATTCTAGTGGGGGGAGGAAGAGCAAATCGCTCAGTCTTTTTGAAAGCGGCGGTGAAATTAAAAATGGAACACCTTACAAAAATGACAAATTGATTGAGTTGGTTTACTTGTTCGCAATTTCCTAGCTTGTCTTTGTGGGTCTTTGTTCGCAATTTTCTAGCCGGGAGATGCCACCCGTTGATGTCGCATATTTGAAGGGCATATTTGAAGACTTTGCAGTGCCAGCGCCAAAGCCTTCTTCAAGTCCCGCCGCATTGCTCAGTTCTAAGACGTCGCCCGCGTTTTCTCATAAGTACAGCAACATCTTAATGAAATGTGTCATTACAACGACGCGATCATCCGCTAGAAGTTTCTTCATCTTCATTATGAGGATAATTGTTTGACTCTTTACAACCTCCAATCGTCTCCTCCCCCAATCCGCAAACCGAGGCGCAATTTTGTGCGCCACAAACTCGTCCAAATAGGACGGCGCAGGCAGGGCGGGAAATGGGCGGCGGGCGGGATCGTGTAGAGAACGCACGCCCTCCCTTTAGGCCCCTATTATACTCCCGGGCCGAATTCCGCGGGACGACAGCCTTCCGCGGTGCAGTGCACCGCTGCCCTTCCGTGCGAGGGAAGTACAACACCCCTCTCGTCGTCTGTCGGCGGCGATCCGCGGACGGCGGGCGTGGCGGGCCGCGACGAGTGGCCCGGCGCGGGGTCCCGACGCGATTTTCGCCCATCCTCGGAAGCTCCCGCAGGAGTATAACAGGGGCCTTACAAGGATTCAAGAAGCGGAGGAAATTTTTTGAAGACGATGACTCGACGTTTCCACTTCCAGACTTTTTAAGCTTTCCTAGTCCTAGAGTTTTTCCTTTTTTGCGATAGCAGATAATTTTTTAGAGCCTACGATCCAACTGGTCAGGGTCGGTTTGACAGCAATGTTGTTGGAAATGTTCACCTTGCCGCTCAAGGTTAGCAGGAAACTTCATGAATTTGTAATTATTATACAATGTATTGCAATGCATGAATCCCCTCATGCAAAAAAAAACAACGCTTTATTAGTGATGTGTGTAGTTACTTCTATGATTCCTGACATCTGGAAAACGGTAGGTTATATTTTTAGGAAATATTTACGCTCCCCTTCAGGTGTACCATACATATATTGTTAGAAGTAAGGTATTACAACAATAGCTTATCCCGGCGCAACACAGGAATGGGGAAGATGTGATGCCCTTCACCGGTCCACCAGGGTGTGCCAAAGCCCATCTTAGGTGGATCGGAAATAGGAAAGCAGAAGCGGAAAGCATCTAATACAAAATAAATAGTAGAAAAATTCGCACGCGCACGCGAGCACTGCCCAGGCCTTCAACGCATTCGCGCGGACGGTTTTTCGCGGACCTACTGCATAGGGCATATGTTATACTTCGACGACACGTAGACGACACGCCGACCCGTCGCCGACAGCGCAGGAGCCCCAGCATGTTGACCTAAAG
Source organism: Heligmosomoides polygyrus polygyrus (assembly GCA_947396885.1). NCBI lineage: Eukaryota > Metazoa > Nematoda > Chromadorea > Rhabditida > Heligmosomidae > Heligmosomoides > Heligmosomoides polygyrus. Next base: position 84,940,531 of record OX377202.1, read on the forward strand.
AGTGTTCGCAATCTGTTTTTCTCGCGCCGAGTGTCCAGAACTGTCGCTGACGTGTCTGCGAACAATGATACATGCCTAACGCGCGATATTATAGATTGTAGGCCATTGGTTCCGTTTTCGAGGCACCCACTGCTTTTTTTTCTTAGGTCGGCGTGTCGTTTAATAATTTTTGTTTCTGTGTTGCTTTTTATTTCATGTCAATAAAGAGGACACTGGAGAACTTGGGCGGGGGATCGAATTCAAGAGAAGAGAAAGAAGACATTTATTTATTTATTTATTGCCAATTCGAACCACACACTATTGGAAAAGAAATTCACAAAAGCAAAATAAATTGGCTATTGAAAGGAGAACATGGAATAAAAGAAAAACAGGAAGGAAATAGGGCAAGAGTAGGATTCGTGAATAGGAAGGTTAGGAAAAGCTGAAAGCTTCACTGATGTAAAGCTCTCAGCTTTTCCTAACCTTCACCAATGACGCATATCGTGCATCTAAAGGAGGAGACCGTTTGTACTTTGCTGAGACAGGTTGAGTGCAGTCGGCGACGAGAAAAAGAATACCGCGAGGCGAAAAACAGAGGGCTTACGATACTATTAGGTTGGAAAAAAAGTCTTTTCATTTTTTTCAAAGATTTATCACTTCACAACTACAAAGTCAAATCAATTGAGATAAACTCTATTTTGTTCTACTACACTTCTCCAAAGACTGGGTGATTTTCCAATTCCTCTCGCTTAAAAGACTGCAGTTCTGGAGTCGAACCATTGATGAATCCAATTTTTGAGGTCTTCATCCGTTCCAAAATATTTCTCTCCAATTTCTTGCTTGAGACCACGGAAGAGATGGGGCGAGATCAGGGCTATACGGTGGATGTGGCATTACCTCCCAGCCCATCTCCTTTATTGTTTCTCTTGTGAGTCTTGCAACATGTGGTTTTGCACCGTCATGCAGGATCATCACCTTCGACTTCTCCGGCCTGTTTTCTTGGAGAGTTGCGACGACTTTGTGGAGTTGGCCGCAGTATGTGACAGCTTTAAGTGTCTCTCCACTTCTGAGAGTTTGCCGATAAATCACTCCTCTGATATCCACCAAACACTCAAGAGAATCTTCCGTTCGTGAACATTGGGCTTGAGATCAGACTTAGGGCTCTCTCCCTTTTGTACCCATTGCCTTTTCCTCGGAAGTTGGCACACAGAACCCAGGACTCTTCGCCTGTCACAATCCGCGGAACAAACGATTTTCTTCCTTATCTGGACAGAAGAGAAGCAGCGATGGAGAGCCGTCGACCTTTCTGAGTGTCTGACAGGGCATGTGGAATCCAAGCTCCAAATTTCCATGAAAGCCAAGATTCTTCAGATGGATCCCCACTATCCTATGAGACATTTCGAGCTTCTCTGCCAGCTGACCTGTCGTCTGCCTACTACTGGCACGAAGAAGATGTGAAGTAGTTCACTGTCGTCCAATCCAGTTGGCCTTCCTGACCATGCTTTGCCCTCAGTGAATAATCTCCCTTTAAAGACTTTCCGAACCACTCATAACAGGCGCGATGAGTAGTAGATCCCAAGCCATATATGTGGTTAATTTGGTCTGCTGCCTGACGTGCTGTGGATTCTTTAATGAATTCTTGAAGAATGTCGTGCTGAAAACGGCCATGAGGTAGATCTGGCATTGAGTTCGGAAGATTGGATGGATAACGAAGTACAAGAAGGGTCTTAACCTGTGTCCGCGTGCGAACGGTAGACAAGTGTGATAAGATTACGAAATCAGCAATCAACATTGGCTAGTGCGTTTACAAGGGGAAGGGTAAAAAAAATTTCGAAGTGTGAAGAGACTTTTTTTCCAACCTAATACTACCATAGGTGCTAGACTAGCCGTAACTTATGTGGGGTGGACCTTGTAAGTGTTGAAAGGTGAAAGTTGGTACGCACCCCGGAAGGTTACCCTGATGGGAGGTCATAAGCCCTTAGCCCTAGACATTATTTGTAAAAGAAACAAATAACACTAGTGTCCTTTCCTGTGTTTCCTCAGCCTACTGTGGTACTTTCATATATCTGTATATAAAACTAATAAACTGCATACTTTTTGTCAAAACTACTGCGCCTTTCATTCCCGTATTGCGATCTTATTCCGTTGTACGGTTGTCGTGTCCCCTCTGAACGAGTTTTAGCTGGTCTTGGAATCGAGGTCTACATGACTCCCCAGATTCGGTCGTACAAGAATGGAACAATGCAGTTCAAGGAGCTCATCGATGGTCTCACTTATGGAAATGTCCGAGTACGAACAGTTTGGCTGCAGGTATGGAGGTGCTCAAGTGTTAATACAGTCAGTCCGCGATCGTATGATGTTGTCCAAGTTGGACTTCCAGTAAACCTTGGCATATTCACTTCAGACCGATGTTGTCTTGTTGAGGGCCAAGATTGTCAGCACGTTTATTTAGCTCGGCATACGTTTCGGCCTTGCGCCTTCGTCAGAGCCTGAAAAAGTCGAAAAACATTTATGAAACTGTTCTCCCAAACGCCATTTCAGCACTTAAGGATATATAGGAACATGATCCAACATAGCTGTTATTAAGGAACTACGACCTTAAAGGTGGATGCCGAGAACGACCACCAGTCACCCGAAGCCGGAATGTAGGAGAATGAGTCTCCACCAGGCGGGACAACCCGACTTAAATACCCTGGGGGTCAGAACCTCGATGCCGAGCTGGCACGCCTCAGCCGTGCGGGTTGTGATCTGCCTGGTCTGATCCCCAGGTTACTTAAGACGGGTTCCCCCGCGGGACAGACTTATTCACCCACGTTCAGGCCCATCTTCGGGTGACTGGTTGCCCTTCTTGGCATCCAACTATAAGGTCAGTCGCTCCTTCATAGCTGCTATGTTGGATCCTGTCCTATTTCCCCAAGATTAGTACCCTGTAGGATGAAACAGTGTTTGGGAGAGCAGCTTCATAAATGTTATTGGACTTTTTCAGGCTTTGACGAAGGCGCGAAACGTAAGCTGAGCTAAGTAAGCGTGATACAATCTTGGCTACCAGCTCAACGAGACAGCATCGATATGATCACATCACATGCAGCACAACCATGCTCCTCTCGCTCGCCACACTGTTCTCCAATCATGGAAACAACGAATACCAGCACACAGCTATCGACTTGCCATCATATGGCTAACATCCTGGCGTAGTATCAAAGTCTCCAATGGCTACCAGATATGAACTTCTATGCACGTCACCTATGTTGTTACGCTCCTTCAAAAAGTATTTCTGCTACTTGTGACCCGAGTGAGGTGTATGAAATTCAATGACACGCAGCTTTCTCGGCTTTCGTCCTTATTATTAGTTCGATGATGCGGGAAAAGCATTGAATTGTCCGTCCAATAGATCTTGAATGTAAAACCCTTCTCCGATGATTGTTCTACCGCCAGAATTTGGCTGTAAAACATGGCATATCCTTTCGGGAACCTTGCCTCACCATGCCGGACATTTTCCTGATATCCCGATTATATATAAGTTTGCCCCTCCATTGAAACGTCAAAGTTGTCCAGTCGTTCCGCTCTTGCTGTCGACTATAAGTTGAAGTTCTCTGTGTGCACAATTCGTCAGCTGGCAACATTCGACTCCCGCCAGCCACCTCGGGTTAGATCGGGTTCTTTGCCACTTGAATTGATAAAGGCAACTCAATAGCGAAGTGTGGGATGAGTGTGCACGTGTGCTCACCGTGAACGCTGAAGGCTGATGACGATATCTCCTAAATATCTCTCTGCTCCTGTACAGTTTTGAGGTGAAACAAGACATATTTATTTGGAATTCTGAAATAGATAGTTCCTTGAGCCTCATTTTCCTTCTTTGATTGATGTGACTGCTTTGTGCTCGAAGCCGATGTTTGTTGACGTCTTCGTTTCAGGTCTTCCTCAGTTATGAATACAGTATATTTACACGTGTTTCGTAGCGTAGTTGTCAATTGACATCTAACAATTACATTGTTACAAACTTTACTAAAATGGCTTTTCGTAGCACTTTTCCGTTCATTGCTTTCGCAATTTAGGTTACTTCTCCGATTCACTGGGACGCGTACACGCAGAACAACATCGCCTTTCTCAATCAGATAATGATGGCCGCTCAGGTATTGTTACTAGTTGATAAAAGCGGTGACTGTCGTATAGCGTCAACGCGGCTTATAATTCAAAAGCACAAAGTCAGAACTCAGATCTGTGCCGCACTGCTATCAACTGATGCAACAACTGTTAAAAGTCATCGTCTGATAGCTTTCAGTCTTCTTTACTTTTCCTCTGTCTAAAGCTTTCTAAAAAAATGTGTCTTACTCTAAGAGAATACGGAGGGCATTTCTCCTACAAAGCCCCAAATCTGTTGAGCAAATGACAACTACTTTCGGTGGTGTATAATAGTTACTTGGAGTCTTTGGTGAACATCCTTACCAACGAGAGGTGAACAATGCATAAGTCATGCATAAGTTGATGTGCTTTCAGAGCCAATTACTAGCAGATATGTCCTTCCCGCATGTGAGCCTGAACAACGAATGGTCATAAAACAATGAGAATTAGAGTGAGAATCGATTTCGTTTAATATAATTGAATCAAATAGTTTGAGCGCAGTATAATACTGCAAATCTCGGTTGATAAATCAGTCTATCTATGGCGTGATTTTGCATGAATGAGTACATCACTTTCGAGAAGCTAAGAAGAAGGAAGCATCTAATGGTCTGGTCCTAATTTCGATCGCATCTAGACCATACCTATACGTACGCTTCCACTCGATGCTGCTTCCATAGGAACTGAGTTGGCCTAACCGAGTTGCAATAAAACAATGTTGGGTAATAGAGACGCATGCTATACTATTTATTTGAAAACGGTGTAAATATGTAACCTAAGAATAAAAGTATCTGGGAGTTACATGGGCTCCTCCTTCCGCACAGCCGCATATATCGAAAAAGTATCGGTGCAGGCACAATGACTCAGCGAAAAGAGTGAAGGGCAAGAAAGAAAGGCAACATCAATCCCGGACTGCCGTAGTTCTGGGAGCAAGCTAACGATACAGATACAATGATACAATGACTTAGTAAACAAAGATAAGATAAAGAAAAAACAGGGAGTCAATTGTCGGAACATGTATCACTACGCAAAGAATGTATTTTCCATTTCGCTGAATAGAGTCGCTACGAAAACGATGCACACGCCCCCCCCCCCTTGGACACTAAAAAGAAACTGAGATGTCCTTGTAACGCGACAAGGCAACAATCTGCTATCTGGAACCAGCTAATCTAGGAATTCGACGGAGGACTAGAATGACTTGAAATTTGTGTGAGAAGCCTGCAGGAAAACGACATGTACCACTGCATTAACTATGACGACTAGATGTGAAAAGTGCCAAAATTAACTGACAGTGTTGGTATACTTCTTTATTCGGCTGACGTTTGGGCGTAACCGCCTTCTTCAGAGCCTGGAGAAAACAGAAGGAGCTGGCCCATTGGCCGGCCTCTGTAGCCTTCACCCAGGAGAACGCCAACCAGGAGGTCGCTGAAGATGTGGCCCGAATGGAGTTTCATTCATGTCTTTCTCCATCCGAGTGTGGCTTAACAGTCTCTCGGCTATCTCATAAGGTTAGTCGTGATGCCTCACTCCCGGCTCCAGGACCTAACTCCAACGCGACGTCGCGCGCTAGTCGCGTGCGACACCGCGGCGGTGAAACGCGGACGTGCGCTCGGTGACGCATGGTTAACCGCGGAGCACGAGATGTTCTCAGTGTTTAAGCTCCCAGACCACCTTTCTAGCAAGGAACTTAAGATCCCACAGAATGTGGTAGGCAACAGTCTGCAGTAGGACAATTGATCCGAGAATGGGTGATAGTGACCTTTTTCCGCAGTATAACCATAATCAGGGTGAAGATTGACCGAAGAAGTTGTAGTTGGCAAATACTGACGCAGGAAACCATCCACATGACCAGGATTCCTGTATAAACTGTCGCTGATCGTCCTATTGAAACCAAATTCATATACCATCTCCAAGAAACGTTGAAAGGCAAACGTGTGCCGCATGTCCCTGTAGGAAGCGTTTCTAGCAGAGATGAGCGGATTAACCATTATCCGTTATCCGGTTTCTGGGGGGGGGGGTTTGGTCTATCCATTTTGTTGTTCGTTATCCGGCAATTGTGGGCCGGATGACGAACAACAAATTAGTTGTTACCCAGGTTTGGGCATGGTACTGGATAGCTGTGTAGAAGCTTCACATTCATAGGAGGGATCGCGAGCAACAATAGAGGACATTTAAATCTAGAAGAGTGTGGTGACTTTAGGCGCAGGTGACGTAGTAGGAAAGACGTCTAACTTCCATCCTTCCAGGGTCGTTCATTTATATCATATATCTATGAAATCTACTATGGGTTGATTGGTTCATGAACTTGTCACCACAAGCCGTGAGCAGACCAAGAACGCGTACAAGCTGTCTTGATAATATTACTGGCGGTCACAAGTGGATGGCCTGGCATATCCCAAGATGAATTGCTTAGGGCCGAATTAAGCGCCCTCTTCCACGATTGCAGGGTGCAGGTAGCATGTGAAAAAGATATTTTAGTTTTTACTGATAGACTGTTGTAACGCATTAAACACGTACAGCTAAGCAGTAATGAATACAAGCAAAATGGGCACAAGTTCAATCTAAATGAGTATAGAAAGCTACGCTCCTACAAATAGTTGATGTGTGTTTATAGAAACGATTTTCTGAAAGCATTTTCTGTACGCTGGTACTGGTGGTACCTCTGTAATGTTAATTGATCCTCTCTATTAAAAGTCAAAATAGTGCAATTGAACTGCACTAAACTTATTCCCCACTGCGCATATTGGAGCTTCATTTTAGTCTAATATTGTCCTTTAAGGACATTCTACTTCTGCTTTTCTAGTTTTCATATCTCTCTGCACGTGTATTTGGACTGCACAATGGCTTGTTCTGGTTAGCCTGTAGAAAGCTGGTATTTCATCCATCGCATTCCACGTTCTCCTTAGATCTTGGGGTACTCTCGAACAGCAGTATCAGCCCGCGTGAAGCTGCGAAACCAATACTGTGATGCAGACTTTATTCGGCTGAGGTGGCCTATCATAGAAAAGTCAAGAGGCGTCGGAGGAGCCATTCATCCAAGGATCATGCTGTTTGGACACAGCTTTAATTCAAAAAGAAAACCTGACGATTGATCAGTAAAACAACCCAACAATGGAAACTTACAAAATATGTACCGGCAAGTTGCTGTTCAATGAAGGAAATGTGAGCGAATAAGAGATGAATGAGTCTCACATTCTCTCCCACCAAGGGCGACCTATGAATGTTTCTATACTGTTAGTTGGGCTGTTTTACACATCTTTGTCTCGTTCTTCCCATTCTTTTCAATTGCAAACATTTGAACATTTGTGAAGTGTGCTATGGAAATGCGCTTGGATGAACAAATTCTCAATCTTTCCTTATTTTTTCCAGACTTTGATTAAGGTGATCATGGCGAAACAGAGTAGAGTTTGCAAAACAGTTTTAGTTTCACAGCTTGGTGGTCTTGTTTGCGGAACCTGGAGAAATTGCCGCTTCTACATTGCCATCCAAACCGATGCTCAGTTCGCAAATCGAACTGAGCATCGGTTTGGATGGCAATGAAGAAGCGTTTCTTTTTACTGATGTTTTGTGAGAATCCCATAGGGCCTTGTTAAAGTGACTGCACTGTGTTTCAAAAAACCCCATTGAAGTCGTTAGAAAAGATTTATAATTTGACAGCAGTCGCGCTCCATGTCTGCTGTTGAAACTAGAGCAGTTTAAGCCCATCAATCGTCGCGGTTCGATGCTTCCGACGGCTAGAAACGCTTCCTACAGGGTCATGCGGCACGCGTTTGCCTTATTTCAACGTTTCTCGGAGATGGTATATGAATTTGGTTTCAATGGGACGATCAACGACAGTTTATACAGGAATCCTGGTCATGTGGATGGTTTCCTGCGTCAGTATTTGCAATCTACAACTTCTTCGGTCAATTTTTAGCCGTGATTGTGGTTATACTACGGGAAAAGGTCACTATCACCCATTCTCGGATCAATTGTCCTACTGCAGACTGTTGCCTACCACATTCTGTGGGATCTTAAGTTCCTTGCTAGAAATGTGGTCTGAGAGCTTAAACACACGCGACTAGTGCGCGACGTCGCGTTGGAGTTAGGTCCTGGAGCCCCTCACTCCCCTTTTCGTCTCATTCTATCACTTGCTCCTGGAGCTTCTGTAACTTGAAATGATCCTTGGTCGGGTGACTTCACCAACTTCTTTTGTTTTCTCCAGGCTCTGAAGAAGGCGGTTACGCCGAAACGTAAGCCGAATGAAGAACTATACCAATCTTGGCTCAGCAACTTCACACGAGATCCTATAGCACAAAGAAATAGAACATGACAAGATTCAACGATAATCGAGCATGGAAGATTTTACCTGGCAATCTTCACGACATTGCACCACGAGAATTTTCAATAGGACCTGAAATACCTGTTATAGGGCGCTTTCTAGAGATTCAGAATATAGAAAGGACATTACACGTTCACTTTCAGCGCTATGGTATACACGTAGGCTTCTACACCAATAACTACGATTGGAGCCAGATCACGAATAACGCCTGGGTTGAAAACGCAATGCTCTGGTAGGTTATTTTAAGATACACATACTTGAGCTTTGAACTCAAAAGTGAATGCCTACAGAGGGACGGCCTCTTGATACAAAAAAACTACATGAAATGCACTTCTGCGACTTTCTTGACCTAATCTCTCCCATAAATGAGCTTTGTTCAAAAAGATGCATTTGTATCAGCTACTCTTTATCATTAGAAGGGTGGAAGGTAAGGAATGCATTTAGTTCATCTCGCCGCGAAGTCATGTAGTTGCGAAGTAGTATATTCAAATGGATACCGTGGATGCTTTGTGTGATAGAAGCGCCGGTGGTAGTAGTTTAATGGATAGCATCCTGCTCGTAAAGCAGGTGGATCGAGTCTCTTCTGTCGCAGGAGTCTTAACTGCATCAGAACATTCTTATAGCAGATGTGTTGACATTTTTAGATGTCATGTTATGCTGTAATTCGCAAAAGGGGAGTCCATGTTTGGCCCCTATAATTTGCGCTCTAACGTGCTTGAAATTGAACTGGGCGGTAATTGACTTGTAAAATGTCATGAATAAAAACCCAACGCAATTTCGTCAGCATACCTACACCTTCGGCCGGCTTGATTAACTTCGAGATTTGTCGTGTTCTCTGCTATTACACATGAAATCTGCTGTTTTTCGCTCATGCGAGGATGTTAGCTCTCTAAAGTAAGGGAGCTCAGAAAACCTTGGCTGCACGGAGATGCTCTACCAGATACCCTTATGTGCCTTTAATCATTTGTCTCCTGGAATACACCAAAATTTAGATTTGAGAAGACTCATATTTTCAGGGATCTTCAAAATGCCTGACCTGCTAATTCTCATCATTAAGGCAACCTTTCCACGGCGTTTTAACAAGCCATCAATCCCATAAAAACCACCGTTTAAGTATAGCTTTCAAACCGTTCCATGAGACAAGGTTTTGATTTATCGATCTCGCACATAAGTACAGGTACTGGAGCGTAAACGGAGGTGGTCCACAAGGTGAGACACCGGCAAACTTTGACGACTATCATGCATTCGGTCACTGGTATAAGCCTGCCGTGAAGCAGTTCGCACAGGTTGAATCCGTATGTGGCATCACTGTAAACAGGTCAGGCATTTGGTTCCGAGAGCCGCTTCTCCAGCTTAATTATCTTCTCTGTTTTTAGAGACGTCTATGCTCTGTCGATGTATAAGGATAAGTCAACGGCAGCAATGGTTGGGCCACGTCCCATCGGTGACGTTGTCGGCGAAACATTTAACTTTGCTCCGATCAAGGGACTTCTGCAAACCAACTAACTCTCAATAAACTTCATCAATTTCAAAAATATCTCTACGGTCGCATCGAGTCATTTACTGGCTTTTCTCATATAGTTTTATTATAAAGACTATACTTGGATTCGTCGGCTTTGGTGGCTTCGAAGCCACGACAGCGGAGAGGGTCACTCTTGCACGTTCCATGAACAGATCAAGCTGGTCTTTGCGTCCCCTCAGGGACAGCGCAAACCTCGCCCTTTCTAGATTCCCGCAGTGCCAGTATAGAGCAATGCGACACCGCGACACGGTTCGTTGGCCGAGCAGAAGCAGGGAGCTTCGACCTTGCCTCAAAACTACAATAAATCGCGAGAGACTACCCAATTTCTGTTTTGTGAATCTCTGGCGCTTCGCATCCTGTCGAGGTAGTCCCTGGAAAGCCGTTTGCGTTCGACTGGTCTTGAAGGTCATTCTGGGCTTTTTGCCTGTGTGAAGAAGGCGAGCCAAGTCTGAAGAATTTTTTTTAGAAAATCATCCAAATTTCCTTTCATCTTTCAAATTTTCCCCATTTTAAGTTCAGATTTTCACGCTGAACTCTAGAACTACACGCGAACAGTAATTCGCTGCCGACCGCGAGCTGTCCATCACCGCGTATTTCTGGTTTCGCAATATTCATTCCTCGTCCGCCCGACATAAAGAAGAGTGGTCAGGGGTCTCTCATGGGGACTAGAATCGAGGGGCTTTGCCAATCCAACCGTAGAATTCATGGCGCAACCTAATGGATTCTTCAGCTGTAAATGCCGTCCGATGATCGCATGTGATATGTTCGGAGCAGCAGTAAGTCTTCGAAGTGACCCGTTTAGCATTGAAAGCACCTCTAGAATATTATTTGCATGGCCCATCCTATAGGTGGCGACAAGAGTCGACTTCTGTGCACCTTCATCCCATGTATGATGAGTAAGCGAAAAAGGAAGACAATGTAGTGAATCTTAAGTGAGAAGAGTCCGCTGGAGCACTGTGGCAAGCGACGGAAGGAGTTAGGACTTGGCTGGTGCCTGATTGAACAACATAATGGGCAGAGAAAGGACAGGTGACAAGTCATGACTTTATTAACCAGGATGTAGCCCATCGTTGGTACGTTTGCGAAGATAATGGGAGCCAAAACAAAAAGGCAAGCGAAGTGATCCATCCCCGATGGTGAAATCTCGAACTCTACACCGAGTCGGCCGTTGATAATCGCGCCACGCTGCGCCCTAACCTTCAGCGATGCGATTCGCCGTATACAGTAACCCAAAACACCGACAAATGTGGTGTTTTGAGGCGGCGAAGAATGCGATGCGGCGCGCGATGCGGGCGGCTATGGCTAAATTCAATAGCTGTGCCAACTGTTGTGAATATACCCAATCAAGGTCTAAATCTAGATTTACTAATGTACAATTGTATTTTAATACCAGACGTTCAACGGCCTACCGGCCGCCAAACATCTGGTTGGGGCTTCGCCCCAAACCCGGTGAATAGAACACCCCGAACGTCTTCTTCTCCTCTTTAGGCCTTCCCTCATTCATTACAGTAAAAAAAACTGGTTTTGCTATATAGAATGGTATATAGGGCAAAACAGGTTCATCACCTTCACTGGACTCCCTTAACTTATCCCTTATCACTGGTTCCCCTTTATTGTCAGCCCTTTTCCGGTTCACCCTTCACTGTTCTCCCTCCCCCTTCGTCGGTCCCTACTACTGCTCCCACCTTCACTGGACCTCCCTTTACTGGTCCCCTCTTCGCTGGTCATCCTATCCTTCACTGATCCCCATTACTGGTCCCACCCTCACTGATCCCCCTTTTATTCATCAATCCTTTTCCAGTCCCCGCTTCACTGGACCCCTTCCCCCATTCACCGGTCCCCATTAGTGGTACATTCCTCACCGGTCTCCCTTCACCTGGTTCCCTCTTCACTGGTCAACCACCCCCTTCATTGAAACCCTCCCCCCCTAACCGGTCTCCATTGCTGGTCCCACCTTCACTGGTCCCTCCTTTATTGGTCAACGCTATACCGGTCCCTCTTACTGGAACCCCATCCTTCACCGGTCCCCCATTATGGTCCCACCTTCACTGGTAACACGTCGTCTGAATCCGGAACCCTCGCGCGATATCGGTGACACCTCTTCTAAACCCGGACACCTGTTGAACAACGTCGGTGACATGTGTTCTCAACCAGAACTTGCTTTGCGCGACATCGGTGACACGTCGTCTGAAGGGCCTTTGCGACATCGGTGACACCTCTTTTGAACCCATGCACCGGATGAACGACGTCGGTGACATGTCTTCTCAAGTCGGACGTGCTTTGCGCGACATCAGTGACACATCGTCTGAGTCCGAACACCGCTTGCGCGACACTGGTGACACCTCTTCTCAACATGAACGTCCTTTGCGCGACATAAGTGACATGTCTTCTAAATCCAGGCGCCTGTTGAACGACGCCGATAACACCTCTTCGGAACTCGGACGCTCTTTACGTGACACTGGCGCACGTCTTCTGACCCATCTCAACACGACCCCATCCCCACACTTCCTCCCAACACACTCCTTCAGCACTTCTGTGCAAACAAACAAACAAACAAACACATACACACACGGACACACACACTCTCACTCACCCACAGACAAACGACCGTTCTCGCTCATATAGTAGGGTATAGGGTATCTCTCTTTTAATGACAAGACTTAGGATGCTAGGTAAGCAATATAAGACAAGCACAATTGAATAACTTCCACAGGCATAACCTAATGATACCGTCAGTAAGCACTCATGAATGTAATCTCCCGTGGCGCTTCAGATTATATAACGTGAGAATAAACCTCTGCTCCAACGAATACTGAACCAACCCCACTGGTTAACCACCAAACCAACCATCACGCTGAGCCGCGCTGCGATGCAATTATAAAAGGCACCATATATTATTAACGAGAAGTTCTAGAGGAAATCAATAACCTTGTGATTTAGGATTCCTTATCACGAGTATCCTGTTTTTCTCAATCATTGCAAAGTCTTAGTGAAGAAAGCCAGCTATCACACCTACACTCCATTCAAAGTTCTGAAATCAAGCCTTTCATATTTTCGCATGAGAATTTACAAAACCGGGGTTCGTCTTGTTGTGGAACAACGATGTCTAATCCTACCAAAAGAGGGCCATCCACTTTACAGAGAGTGTACAAAACAATTTCACAAAGAAAATTTTGATGAGGCTTCTCGGTGGACTCGGTGGACTATAGACTGGTACCGCCTGGACAAGAACGCTGTGTCCGCTTTGGCCTTTCTTCACTTGAAAATAGAAGGAAACTCTAAGGTTGTCATAATGAATAAATATAATACGTTCTAGCAAGCTTTCCATTTTCAAGATATCCCAAAAAAATCTGATCAATTTTTGCTGGGGGTGTACTGGCGAGGACCCTTAGAGGAAAACTTAATCTTCAAAAAAGGCAAAACAACGAATAAAATATGACCTTCTTACCTACAATATACTCAGTGAAGTCAATTTGTTGCTTGGGAAGTAGGAAGACCTGTAGAAGCTGTTTATACAAGGATCAGTGTCTTGCTGGCTGAATATGGTGAAGCGATTTCTCTGTTGATGATTGCGTAATTGTAATTATTGCTATTATTTGTAGACATATGTTTGCTAGTTTGTTTATTTTGTGTTCCTTTTTCGCATACCTAGACTGTAACCTACCCCTTGAACTAAATAAAATAAAGTAAAAAGGTTCTGTGGGATAAAAAAAAACGAAGTGGATAACACCCTAAAAAACGCATTTCGGTGGGGGATGACGGGTATTGCGTTGTAAGGAAAGTTTTCCGCCACACACTTTGGCGTTCCGCCAAATTTGAGAAGCGTTCTGGAACCTCCCCCCAATAACGCGTATATAAGCTAACCTAGGGCCTACATTTACCACCATCGTCGTCATCTATCCGTTACGACTGCGGCGGAAAAAATCGTTCTCTCCTGCAAACATGTTCGGCTGCTCCTGTTTTACGAGTTTTGTGGGACGATGGGTCCTACCACTGTCTCCTACGACACAGCGGAAGTGTGGTTCAGGAAGTTCAAGGACGGAGACCTTTACTTGAGGGGCCAACTACGATCTGGAAGGCAAGTTGCAGCGAATGAAGAGCGCCTTCTGGAGCTGGTTCAGGAGGATCCCCTGCGTTGTACCCGCGAACTGCGCGGAGCAACTCTATTGCGGTCACACCCCCTGTGAGGCCTTGGGAAGACATACAGATATGAAGCATGAATATCGCATGAACTAAGTGGCTGCCAGCTACAGGTGCGCCAGGGTGCGTGCATGAACTTTTTGACTTCACGGCGGAACTTTCTAAAAGTAAGCACTCTACGTTGACCACACGCGAAAGTGCCAGTGGCTCAGTCGCGGCGAAGCTGGAATTCCCAAGTCTAGACCGGAACTTCACACAGGACGGGTAATGCACAGTGTCTGGTGGAATTTAAAAAGAGTCTTCCACTGAGAGCCGCTACCTGCAAACACCCCTGTCATCAGTGATGCCTACTGTAGGCACTTGGCTCGCGTTGGAGCAGCTCCGTGGGAAACAAGACAAGATCTTCTTCGTTCACGACAGTGCGTGTCCATATGTGGCAAGGGAGACTCAGAAGAAACTCCAGTGTTTCGGATGTTCTGGCCCACCCACCGCACTTATCGGACCTTGCTCCAACAGACTACCATACGCTTCTTTCGTTGTCGAACTATTTGCAGGAGAAACAATTCGACGACTGCGATCAACCTTAAAAGTGCCTCGCTGAGTTTTTTCGTCAAAGCCCCAGAAGTTCTATAGAAGGGGGATATACAAATCACCAGACAGATGGCAATATGTTGTAGATGATAATGACTCCTATATTTGTTAGTTGTATGTATGGAACGAAAGAAATAAAGCTGAAAAAAATGTAGAAGCAGCGGTATACTTTCCTTACAACTACTACAAGCCGCAAATCGAAATCTGAGGGGCAAATAGGACCATAAGACATAAGAGGCTTTGCCTGCTAAGGACTGTCCCATACCTGTTCTTTTCTGTGCATGAACTCGCGGTGTACACCCACTTTACACACGCTCTACGCAATTCGATCCGTAGGTGAAGTTGGAGAGAGAAAGCCTCACTCGAAATTAATTATGGCGACATAAGACGCTTCAGGTGGAACTTACTGAGCAACAGCCACTGCCACGTCTGAAGCGAAGAAAAGGTAGCCTTACTTTCACTGGTAGCTTCGAGTTTGCAGAAGACTTGATTTATGGAAGCACGTAAAGTGACAGTAGTATTCTCGCGGAATTAGAGGTTTGAGAAGCAGAGAAGGAGCGCTCCGCGCGACACAACAACATAACAAGGCTGGTAGAGTTGCGATCACGACGATTCTTCGTAACTATAAGTTCTGCTTGCTGAGTATTCTGGCTCGCATGGAGCGGACGACCAGCGCCTCGTCTTGAACATTCACGCAACGGAAAAAGACAAAAAGCTAGTTTTCAAAACCGAGGTAGGGAAATCGAAGCATTAGATGCGCGAGAGGTCAAGGAGCAGGGTCACCATTGAAGACCGCCGGCAGCGTTGCGAATTTCTAGGCCAGCCGGGTGGCAGTACTTCTGTTGCCAGTTGGAGGAAGTCAGCAGACCGCTGACTTCGGAAGCGCATTTGAAGTCAACTTCGGTCACGTCAAATTCTCTTAGAAACAGGAAAAACAAAGAAAAGGAAACAGAAAGGGAAAAAGGAAAAATGTGTGGCGCATTGCGAAGGAAACGTCGCAGTATCGTTGGTCTAAGAGGTCGAGAAAGGCAAAAAGTTCGACCGTTCATTACCACGTCTGCCGTCTTATTCCTATTTTCACGACTACGGCTATGTCCACTTCTACTGCTGCTGTTCGGTCTAAAGGGCCTGCCAAACGCTTCTGCTCTGATACTTCGCCTGGTTCCTAGCCGCGGTCCACTCCTGTGTCTTTGATTGATGCGCTACGCGAGGTCAGCGATTCGTCGGTGGTACAGTTGTGCATTAAAAACGCTTTTAATAGCATTCTGGACGAGCTGACGACTGTGAAGCAGGAACGTGACCGACTATTTAGAGAGAATCTGATACTTCGCAAGAAGATTGACATTTCCTTGGACGCACCGGTGAGCGATGAGGACGATAGCCACAACGTTGTCGATGATCACAATCGATCGAAGCCTGAGCCAAGCATTTTTTCATGTTTCATGAAAAAATGCAAAAATAGTGCATAGCGTGGGAGACGAACATCTGGCCTAGCACCTGTGAAGCATCGTCGCCCTTGCTGAGTCACCGAGCTTTCCGCCACGTCTCATACATCAGCCGTGCGTACGTACGCATATGGGTGCGCGCTGACGGTGCGATGCTGTACCCCACTTTCAACGGTTTGTAGTTCTTTGGTTCAAGGACTCAGCAAAAACAAAACATGATTTTCTACTATGTGAGGGATAGAGATTCTTGCAGTACTATATATATATTTCCTCCGTTCAGACCTACGCCTGAGATCCTTCCCTGGTAGGAATCGCATCTCTTGATCCTATGCTAATCTGTTTCGGTAAATGTTATAGAGCTGCTTCATAAAGTTGGTAGTTGGTAGTTGATGATAGGTCCTTCTATGTATATCAGTCTCTCAATTCGTTCTTATTCATCTAAGCCGACGGTCTACCTATTTTAGTTAGTACCAACCTGGTGTTCTCTTAATTTCGTGCCGTTTAAGACTGATTGCTGTGGCTCTGGTAGAAATTCGTCGCTTTCAAACATTTTTCGTGCTAGACTGCGATCTACGCTTTCAAAAAAAAGTAAAAATGATCTCTGGTGCTTCAACGCATAAGGATTTAGGAGACGTCCTTGCCCATTTGATCGTGTTTCGAAGTTCGTAGGTTCTTAGAAATTCTCTCCCAGATCTTGATTTTCTCAGGACTCCCAGCTCTGCGGCATTTCGGTGGGAAACTGGGAGGAGAATAAGCGGGTGCGGTCAGTTGGGCGAGTTCCTCGATTCGGCATTCGACTATTTCTGCTACTTCAAAGATTTGGGTGCACTTCGTCACAGAGAATCAAATGCTGACGGAATTTTCCTTTCGAAAGCAGATAACATTTCGTAGATGCAAGATTTATTTGAGCGTCAGAGGCAGATATATTAACGACACAAATTGACCTGCGGGACGTTCACGAGTTGGCCGTTGTTGCAGTGCACCGGCCATTTGCCTGAAATCATTATCCGGAGATTATGTTTTAAACACCTACCACTATATAATTGACTTAGCGGTCGATGACGTTTAAGTGATCTAACGTACGTGAGATACGCCTTATCACCTACAGCCCGGGATGGAGTGATTTAACCTATATGAGATACGCCTCGTCATCTACAGGTCGGGCGTGTAGTGACCAGCAGAGGAAGCCTCCTCCTGCTTGACACAGCGGCAAATGCGCGAGTTTCAGAGCGTCTGGATCTAGAACACGGGTCCCCTGCGTCATGCAACAAGCGTCCTGATTCCGAATGCGTCGAATGCGTGTCACCGACGTCTGCTGCGAGCATGGGAGGACCATCGAGGGGTGGTAGAGAAGGCCAGTAAGGAGGACCTCCAGGATGGACCAAGAGAGCGACCAGGAAGGCAAGAAACAACCTGGAGGAGAGACCAGGGCGGAGAAACCTGCCGGAACAGACCAGTAGGGGGTCAATAGTGGAAACAAAGAAGTGGACCAGGACTTGGGACCAGGAAGGTGTGGGAGGAAGGCCAGTAAAGGCGGGCCAGCAATTAGATCCAATACGAAAAAACGAGAGAGGGGGAACCTGACGTTTCGATTCGGAAGACGTGTCAACAATATCCGGAAACGCAAGGTCTTAGGCATGAGAATGGTTGCGGAGAGAAGTTCTGCGCAGCGCAAACCAAAGGCGTTACTGGACGGTCCGTAGAGAATGTCTTTGATGAAGTACCGTAGTGGTAAACGGCTTGACGCCGACAAATACGCAGCAGATCCTAGACGATAGTGAATTTCAAGTTTTACAAGAACTAAATACTTTCCGTAGGTCAGAGAAGTCGCGCGAGTGTCGGAGCACTTGTTCATATGTAACACAGATGAAACATCGTGTCTTGCAGATAAGAAGTTCTCATAAATAGGTTGCAAACTTTTTGTGATGCATCTTTAAAAAAGTAGTACATAAGTGCGCCAAAACTTATTCCGCAGGACAGGTTTTCTGAGCAATTATCCAGCTTTTAGCGTCTTCCTCTACACTCTCCTCTCTATATGCTCTGCCATTTGGCTATTTCGTAAATCAGTGTGATGCCTCTGTTCATATGACATGAAGCATGTAAAATGTGTTCGGTGGGCATTGTTTATTAATTTTCCATGGATGCACACATGAACCAGTTGATGGATTATCTTTCACACTAGCATTTCGGTCGTCCTTCCTAAGGTCTGCCTCCTATTCAGTGCTATGATAAAGGGGGTAGAGCTCAGAGCGAGTGCTGGAGAAAGCCGAAAAGTCTGCTTTACCGTGCAGGCTGACAAGAAATGAAAGGCTAGAGCAGGACTTGGTCTACATGCGGAACAACAGACTGTGAACGCTCATTTTTGTCATTCTCGGTGGACCCTCTGCTTCCTTCGGATCTGTTGAGGTCCCTCTCTTTCCGAATTGCTTTCAATGGTTTGTTCACACCGAAGAATTACAGGCGGGAATTTGTATTGATTAAGGTCCCTATCACTGTATCTGCGATTTACGTATCTTCCGGAAATGGTAGCCCTATTCTCCGATCTCAAGACTTAGGGATAAAAGCGAGTTCACCCGAGCACTGACGGGTAATTCATTCCGAGGTTCCTTCCGAAAGGACGTTTTGCCCCATTTTCACTCACGTTCCTGTACCTGCCTTAGAGGTTTTGCTCGTGCCACATAATGCTTCCCAATGGTCTCAGCTCCATGATACGTCTATCGTTGTTTCAATCGGAATGCATAACTGTTGCATAACCAGTGGCTGTTACCTCCGATCAAACAGCGCCAGTGGTGTGATGGTGTAGAGCAATCTTGCTCGGCCAGCAGGAGCTGCGGGTTGGAGTCCCGCCTGGCGCTAGGGTTTTGTTCGCAACAAAACATAGCTGTTACAGCTTACAACGCGATTACGGCCACATGAGGCTCAAAGAATCTGACTAGAGTGCATAACATTCTAATGCAGGTCTGAAAAAAAAAGATTGTCATCCGTAAATACATTCATGTGAGGCTTCGCCGTTCAAGTCGACATAACAAAACCGAAATATAAGTAGCAGGGTTGGTTGAGAATATCAACTTTAAACAAAATTTGGATGATAACATTCGGATAATATTGACCGTTTCTTAAGGTCTTTATTTTTAGAGCATTTCCATGTGTTTGTTGGAGAAAGATAAACCTGGTCAGGTGAAAGAAGAATAATAAAGATAGCGCCAGACTCATCACTTCCAAATTCCGAAAGCTTTTTCGAGAATTAGAATGGTTAGAAACCAATCGTGCGTCTGACGTTGGCAAGTGACGGCTAACCGCGCTCTAACGCCAACCCTCGCCTCCGCCCAACACCGTCGCTGCTCTCGTCGCTGAACTGCAGCGATCGCCCGTCGCTCCGCTCCTCACTTCGCCGGCCTCGTCGCCGGTGGTATGCCATAGGCCTTACAGTGTGCGCGCTTGCAGCCATTATCAACAGTCTAGAACCCATGTCGATTTTTCACAATCTCCGGACTTCTGTCAAGATTGCAATGTTCAATGTTGTTGATGTGTGCACTTCTCACCCTCCCCCCACCCATCAACCGTCATCGTACGTTTACAAGAATCGGCTGCATTGCCACCATGGACAAATTCTTGCCACAACCAAAACATCCTGAAAACAGCGAAAAAGAGTTGCTTTCCTGGTGGTGGGATACCAACGACACGGTTTTTGGTGAATTGGTTCCAACCGGTTCTGTGGTAAACTCGTACAAGTTATGCACCCAGTTCGAGAAGATGAGCAAAATCCTACACAAACCCCAGCTCATCAGAGAAAAAATCCTTCTTCTTCTTAAGAGCACATAGAAAACACTGGAAAAGTGGAAACAGAACTCAAGCCACATCCAACATACTCTTCCAATCTTGCACCCACTGCCTTATGTTCTTCGGTCACTTCAGTCCTTTTTCGGAGGAGCAAGGTTCACTAATTAGTGGTAGGTCAAAAGCTCAGTCGAAAATTTCTGCAGTCCAAATCTAAAGGAGTTTTTCTCAAAGAATTTGTTCACCGCGGAAAAGTGATGGAACATATTGGCGAATATTTCGTTGAATGATATCGGTTGAAAAATGATCGGACAACCTGATAAAACCATGTCCGAGGGAATGTTTTCCTAATATCCCCACAGTTTTTCTAGGCGCTAAAAAAGGATATAACACCAAAAACTGTAATGAAACCACTGTAACGTCTTGGTGAACAAGTTGAATGAGCCTCGTGCCAAAATGCCTAGTATAGTACTAAGGCTTTCTAAGCCTCAGATGATCTAAAACATTCGCTTTGGAGATTAGCAACACTTACAAATCGGACAACCGGTCGGATAGCATTCGCACGTGATTATCGATCCATGGGTAACCATAGAGCACAAGCTGTTCACGCATGTTGCGTTAATAAATCCCACTGATTGGCAGTATTCGCCGAGCGGACCATGAAGAAAGTCGACAGAGCAGTTTTCTGAAAATCCAAAAATCATTCATGGCAACATGCTCTGGTTCTTTCTGCAAACTTCCATCAGACCAGACAAGAATGCATGTCGTAGAACAGTAAGAGAGCGTCAGCTGCGTTGGATGTATTGGTAGAAATACGCTGAGGAAAAAGTCGTTTCTCGACTGCGGTTTGTAGAACCTTCACACTTCTTTTTTCGGATTTCCTTCGTTTTCAATATCCTCACATTCTTTCCTCGACATATTGCCATTTTGGCAATAGCTAAAGCACCTTGTAGAAGATGCACTTGAAACATGGCAACTACGGGACGTCTACGAGCTACCACCGTAATTCTCAACAAGGCCTATATGGTCCTCGAAGTTCATTTTTGCGGGCCACTGGGTGGTTTAAAAATGGCAAAATTTTTCACCCACATAACTCATGGAAGGGAGGAAGGGAATATGCATGCTCTTCCATGCGACTAGCGCTGCTCATTTTGCCTTTAAACCAAATCTATATAATCTTTTCAATTTTAATCTAAGCGATTGACAGAATTTCTTCACACATGGGTTACTCGACCGCCTCCATTCATCCCGAGCCCGCTACAAGTCAAAGTGGGTTTACTAGGCGAGAAACGTTTGCCACTTTTGGAACACCCAGAGGTCTCCAGCAAAAACGTACAACATCTCTGTGCTATTTGTTAAAATTGTTGACCAATTCATTTTCAAAGAAGCAGTCCAGACACCGCGGAAATTGATGCATTGCAGTTGTTTATAGTTTAAGGTCTATTGCAATTCAAGTGATACCATCCCTGATTTTTTGTTGATAAAAGCAGAATAGCGACTTACGTTTTGCTGTTTCCTGCAAAGCTCCATAGCAGGAAACGAAAAGCAGAAAAAGCAGCACGAGCATTTTCTGGAATAAAGCCTGTTTTTGCTCTTGTGCGGAAGAGACCACCGCTCTCACAAATTGACTCGAGTATCGATTCCTAAACATATGACGATCACGATGGACATTTTCGCCATTTCAGTAGTTTTTTTTACACACATGTGAGGCCTCTTAACGGACATCTAATCGTTTCCAAATTTATATGTTATACATCCAAATAAGCAACTTTCCGGCCAGCACCAGCTATCAAAGAGGGTTGAGAAGGGACGAAAGGGCATTTCTCTCTACCGCTAATGCTAGAGTAGATCGTCGTGGTGCCCAATGTGAGATGTTCTCAAGGCGATAACTACAATGTGGGCAAGAAGAATTGTTCACATTGGCAATCGACTGAATGCCTTTTAGCTGTTTATCGAACTGTGACCTACTGAATATGTCAAAAAGAATGAGCCCTCATCTAGAGAACAATTTCAGCTTTAGACAAATCACACAGCTGTGCAGGAAATAATTTCGTGCAATCCCAAGGAGGAGGCCACTCCATAGTCACAGATAAATGCTATCTGAAGATAAACACATGCAACATAACACTGAAAAGTGCATGCCTGATGCCTTTCGGTGTTGCTGGAATATTGAAAAAATTTGGTTATAAATACAAGAAGAGGCTCCAGCGGCTAATCCCTGTTTAAATTCCCGCGCTGTCGTGATGCGTGTGCGTCGACTGATTCACCGTGGGGGCGATACGTTGAGGGACCCCTGGAGGATCTACGCATTGCCCTGCGTCCTACTTCTATTCTTATGTTCTGTGCCGGATTAACCAAGTCGTGAAGAGGAACAAATAAAACAGAGTCGGATAGAATCCACTGACGATTGTGGGGACAGCGAGAGAAGGTAATGGTTGAGTGAGTCGATTCTAAGGTCGAGAATTCCTCGACGTGCATATCTCTGTCATCGATAGAAAACCGTAGTGTCATATTCGGAGTGGGCAACACCGAGCATAGTTTCGGTCGCACCTTGCCGAGATTCCTTAACGTTCGCGTCCGTCAGCAACCAGATGCTGCAAGTCACAGCTTCTTTCTTCTTCTTCAATCTCCAGTCCCATTACATACTGTAGCGCATCGGTCGGATTTCCTCGTAGCAGGCAGACCTCTATGGAGCAGATCAGCGATCGATTTTGCATGGCGCCGCCTCCTCCATGAGCTTCGTGACGGTGTCCTTCAGTTATACGTCGAACTTGAATTTATTTCGACAAAGCGAGAGACGGTAAAGTCGCAATTGGACACAGTCATTCTGCAGGTTCGTTCTCGCTGTAACAAATCTCGTTTACGGTATTTCCATCAAGTTAAGAAGGGCCTGTGCAGTCCTTTACGAAAGAAAGTAGAATGGTAGATGTCAACCATAAATCACGTTGCTCAACTTGTGTGTTGGGAGGCGCCTAGCAACTGGAACGTTCAAATGATGCTCACGAGGGGTTGAGAAGCATGCACAAAAAACCGACAATGTGCTTGATGCCGCTGCAACAGTGCTCACAGTGGCCAGCTTTTATACGGATTCGCTGACAAAGGGTCATTGTTTTCGTTGCCCTGCTCACGGCACGGATAGCATATCGATGGAATGTGGTGGCGAGAGAAGTAGGCGTAAAAAATTAGTAAAGTGGTGCATGGTTGCGTACAATAGTGTGCATCGAATACTCAGCCAAGGAATGGCAGGTACGCAGGCGGCCGGATTTGGCGCGCAACACCAGGTGTTCGGGGAAGGAAGGAAGGGGGGCTCCAGTCGTCTTCATCGCCGTCGTCATCGACTGCCGCCGTCGTTGTCGTCGCCATCGTCATAGTCATCGTCGACGTCGTCTTCACTGGGCCGTTTCGGGAGTGGCCGTCGTCGTCGGAGTCGCCTGGCTGGGATCTTTTAAGTAGGTGTAGGGATCTGACCCTGTTGAGTTCTTTCGTTGGCTGGGACTAAAACGGGTTAGGGAGGCCATCGACTACTAAGACTTAGGCGGGCATTTGTTGCAGAGCTTAGGGTCATAAGTTCAAGTAGTCCTCTGTTCTTCTGTGTCATTTTTTTTTCTCGCGTTTTATCCTTGTTGTGTGCTGTTTTTTTTGTGATAAATTTGTCACTTACCACTCGTGCACTTGTATTCGAACGGTGAAGCCGGTAAGTACCTAACTGGAAACAAGAACTCACGAATGGGCAGCTTAGCTTATGCGGCTTTGAAAATGAATTAACTGAAATCGAGGAAGAATTGTATGTGTGGCAAGCCAAGATGTCAGAACCGAAGCTCTTCAACGAATTATTCACGATTAATGGACGTTACTGGGTAGGAGCGAGCTCTCTTCGCTCTAAAATTATTGACTATGTAGCTGAAAGTATCATGTGCTGAGTTACAACATCGTTGTATTTTCGACGGAACGGCTATAGAGGTCTGCAAATTCTTGCCTAAACAGTGGGGGGGGGGGGGTGAAGAATAGTGTATATTGATCGTGATGAAATCGATGAAGAGTTCTGGTTTTGATCCGTTAGCTTACGTCACACACAATCCGCCCTGGATGCCAATTCATTAATTTCAATGCCGTTTTCAACATGACAGCTGCCTTTTCATGACTTGTTTGTTGCAAGATGTAATCTGCGCATAGAGCAGAACAGCGCACACGTTCAATTGCCTGCTATCCCGTATAAAAGCCGGCCATTGAGTCAACTGTTGCAGCGGCATCCAACATGCTGTGTGTTTTTCGCCTATGCTTCTCTAACCCTTGTGCACACTAGACATGGGATCCGAATCATGCATTTTCGGATATCCGGCCGGATTTATCCGGTTTCGGATTATCCGAAATCCGGCTCGGTCGAAAATTGCCCTCATCTGAATCATCCGAAGATCCGGGGTTTCTAAAATTGCCCTCATCTGAATCATCCGAAGATCCGGGGTTTTCAAAATCGCCCTCATCTGAATCATCCGAAGATCCGGGGTTTTGAAAAACGCAATGATTCGGATAAAATCGGATAATAGGAGGTTAGCGCGCCTTGCTGGTAAACTCTGCGCCATTGATAACCTGACTTTTTCGGGCAGATTTGCAATCATTTGGCGGGAATTCTCTCACAAGGAAAGGGTCTGAAACGTATTCAGAAACGGGGAGCGAGTCATATAGGTGGAATCCACACCCCTCAATTACTATAGAAATGTGCTTATATTTTGCCAAGTCGGTAAACCCAAGGAGTAGGGGGTTCTTGAAGTCACAATGGAACGGCACATCACGAATTTGGGTTCTTGTACGACCGCAATGTCTCTGTCGGCAAGCAGATCGGAGCGCAATGGGTGTTGACGATGCTTCATGGGAGAAGGTCGTGGGTTCGATCCTCATGCGCTGCTGCATTCTTGCTTTTTAAATGATTGGTTGAGGTTTGAGGGATTCTGACGTCTATACCATTTTCAGATGTTTTCCACGCACTTTCCAGCTGCATGCTGTGGTACTCAACAGGATGATGCATAAATATTCAACACCAGTGAATACACAGGTACAACGTGCATAAAGCAGCACTGGACACAATGGGCAGGGTATAAATGCTGCAGGCTCCTCTCAGTCTGTTTCCATACATCGGCCAATGACCTCGGGTAAAACCATCCTGCTCGGATTTTCAAAGGAGACCATGATGTGAAGTCACATGTGGTTAAAACGAGAAAGTCTGTGGATCCCGGAAATTGCTCTAAACGGAATCAATACACTCTTTCTCTCATCTTTGCTTGTCACCTGGAAATTAGAGGTCTGCTGGAGTTTCTCTAAAACCTAACATCAACAATGCCGCCGATGCTCGAGTGGTGAGTGGTGATCCAACCGCTCACGCTGAACTGTGGTCCAACTTTAGATAAGGAGCCTTCATGGGAATGGCACCAACCTGACCGAACGGAAGCTAGCATACTCAAGGACTTCGAAGCACATCAACTTGAAGTTAACGAAGACGAACGGCTGGAAGGTGAAAAACCAGAAGAACCTTGGGATTCGCAAAATGAACTGATAGACGTGGAAAGGCTGGCAAGCAGTGGGCATATGATAATTTTTGGATGGAAGTCTTGTTTCAGAGGAAAGGGAACGTCTTCAATTGGATTTCGTGTATAGAGCCGATCTCATTTGTCCATATATGGGGAAGCAAACTGTGAGGAGCCAGTAGCCTTTATGCGCTGCCCGTATTGTGACCAGTGCTTATGTTCCATGCACTTTGTGTCTGTGTATCACTGATGTTAAACGTTATACATCGTTATGTTGAACAGCCTTCCAATTGAGTTTTGGTTAAAAAAGCGGTCAGTAATAAACAAGTGGCAACAAAGTTGCTCTCACGGCATACATCTGGAAACACTACACAGCAAACATCTAAAATGGTGCAGATGTCAGAATCCCTCAAATCAACCAATCAGCTGAAATGCAAAGATGCAGCAGCGCAGAAAAGTCGAACCCTCTACCTCCCTCTCATGGAGCAATGTCGCTATCCACTGCGCTACGAGCCGCTACCCTCCGGCGGCATCGCGGGCGTTCAAGACTCCCGAACTCGTGAGGCGCCGATTCCACTGCAACTTCAAGGATCCTCTACTCCTCGGGCTTATCGATTTGGCAAAAAAAGAAACACATTTTTAACTAATTGAGGAGTGGCGATTATTCCTATATATATGGTGGGATGACTCGCTCTCTCCGTTCAGAATACGCTTCAGACCCTTCCCTTTTCAGAGCACGAAAAACTTCTTGCGGACGTTTTTTAATCGTTTCATTATTGTTCTTGTCAAGACTTCGCTGTGCGTTACCAACTCATTATTGAGTTGGAATTGGCACTTTGGGGTCTTAAAGCTGTTTTTTGTTTGTTCTCGAAGCGCAAAATAGCTCTGCGGAGGGCTCCCCTCGTAAGGCAGCCAAATACGACATTTTTTACGTAGCGCTGGTGTGTTCCACTCCATTGGTGAACTAAGCTAGGCCAGATATAATGTAATTGGGCATTCATGTGCCTTGCTAATAGGGCATATAAACACTTAATTCAAGGTGAGGCGCTCCAAGCTGCTTTGCGCGCTCGTGACTTCAATTGGTCAAGGAAATAAACGCAGAGTTACTGATGTGTTCCGTTTTGAAGAAGTTGCGTGCACCTATTATATCACTTATCCGGTTGTATCCGAATCGGATATCCGAAATCCGGCTCGGCCGAAAATGGCGTTATCTGAATCATCCGAAGATCCGGGGTTTTTGAAATTGCCCTCATCTGAATCATCCGAAGACCCGGGGTTTTCGAAATTGCCCTCATCTGAATCATCCGAAGATCCGGGGTTTGAAAAAATGGCCTATCCGAATCATCCGATTATCCGGAAAATTGGTGTCGGATCCAATGTCTAGTGCACACCACAGCAAATTTATAACTCCTGATTCGTTTCATAGTGCGAGCAGTGAAGGGAAATTGAGGTTTCCCAATCGCAGCCACGGGACTGTTTATTACGCCAAACGAGTCATTCGTTTCGCAACGTCAACTGCATCTCTCCACTATGAACGCCACTACTCCGAGCACGGAACAGGCCGAGCGTTGCGGTCCAGCAAGCATCAGACTGCAGCAGCTGAGATTTCCTTGCTTCGCTTGCGAACGAACACGAGCAAGGTGCTCCCGAAACGATAGTTAATGCCGCAAGTCCTTAAGAGGCGTTTCAATGGCGGCCATTAAGCTCTTAAATGCAGAACATGGCAAGCATCGCTGTTCATACATCGTTCGTGAATACAGGGTGCGTAAAAAGTACTGACGCAGTAAATGGCGGTTGTGAAAATAGTAATGCGCAGTAAGTTTGAAAATATTCACTTGAGAAATATGGAAATGATCTTGCAAACACGATAGAATAACTTGTAATTGACATTGGCTTCTTTACTGTGAATACAAGAATACGAGCGAAAACGACGAAAAAATCATGAGCACGCGCCGCAAGTACTCGCTTGAATTTCGTTCCGTGCTTTTAACAGGGTAACATTCTGCGACCGGTCACTTCTGTTGAAAATAGCCCAGACCTCATTCTCCAAAATCGCCTAAAAAGAATAATCCAGCGGATTCACGTTTAAGCTGTGCTCACCTGAGAAGCTGTTCACACCTGCGCGCGTTATCTGTTTGCCGTTATGGGACAGAGGTTGACAATTTTTGATTTAAACGTTATCGTGCTTGAACATCTTGTAATCATCATCTGTTATGACAGAGCCGTGGCTGACCTCTGGTGGCTGGTTTGTGTTGCTGACCTCTTTCCTCACCAACCGTTTCGAACAGCGCCTAATCCTCTTGTTAAGGAAGTATTCAGCTGTCTGGGTATCAGACAAAAAAAGGACCACCATAACGATGACGAACATGTTTCTTCAGTTTTTTCGTGAGTGTTTTTGAGCACAATAGAGACAACAAAAATAACACACAAAAACCTAGAGGGGTAGAAAGAGAAAGCTGGAGCTGAAACAAAAAGTAGGTGCGTCAATACTTTTTACGCACCCTGTACTTGGCTTGTCTGAACGATGGTTGCGAAAAGAACAATACCGACATATCATTGAGGGGTTGAGAAGCAAATAGGAAAGACCGACAATGTGCCGCTGCGACAGTGGGTGGTCACAGTGACCAGCCTTTATACGGATTACTGACAAATCGACGTTGTTTTCCTTGCCGTGCTTGTAGCACAGATAACATATCGATGTAAACAAGAACTCTTAAAACGGCAGCTGTAAGCGAGCACCTGGAGAAGGCAAAAGGAGTTCGATAAATCAATCGCCCAAGGATCGCAGAGTTTTTCTTTGAGTGTTCTAGAGCATATTGGAAGTGCTATTAATGGAGCTAGGAGTATTTGAATCACCAGAACGGCGGAAACTTTCGGTCCGGCCCAAAAGTTTTTGATTCGTGCCACAGGAGCAATACTAGTACAGCGCGGTGTCAAGCAGTAGCAGAGTGCAGCCCCAAGTTGGGAAGAGGGATCTAGAATCCCCTTTGGTGTGATTCATTATGTTTGCAGGCTAATACTGCAACTCAATGGAGTTATTTTCAGGAGTTAATCGAAATGCTACCTACTATGACAGGGGAGTTGAGTGAAGCAGATAGAAACGAAATGGGCAAGACAAAACACAAGGACGGAATCACATACCTATAGTTGTGCCAGAATGAATATTCGAACATTCGAATTAGAATAATTATACTCGAAATCGAGTATTCGAACGCTCGGAAAACGAGATTTTCGAATGTATTCGAATTCGAATGCTCAAAAAAACGCGATTGTCGAATATTCGAAAATCGTCGCTATTCGAATATATTCATGTATTCAAAATTTTTGGGAGAGCACACTCATCCCCCACTTCGTTATGAGGCTGAAGGCTGGTGATGACACGATGTCTCCTGTATATTTCTCCTCCTATACAGTTTTCAGATGAAACAGGACATAATTATTAAACAACCTAAAATAGATGGTTTCCTGAGTTTTTGTTCGTTTTCTTTGTTCGATTGATGTGACTGTTTTATGCTCGAAGTCGATGGTTATTGACGACTTCGTTTCAGGCCTCCTTCAGTTCTGAATATGATGGTGCTACATAGGAACATACTTCCAATAAAATGTTAGGAAGCTTTACAGGTTCTAGATATTTTATTATTTATACGTGCTTCGTAGCGTTCTCGTCAATAGACATCAATTTCTCAAACAATTACATTATTACGTACTTCAACTAAAAATGGCTTCATGCATTCGTAACACCTTTCCGTTCATTTCCTCTGCAATTTAAGTTACATCTCTAATTCAATAGGACCCGTACTCGCAGAGCAACATCGCCTTTCTCAGTCAGATAATGATGGTCGTTCACGTATTGTTACTAGTTGATAAAAGATGTGACTGTAGTATAACGTCAACATGGCTTATAATTCAAAAGCACAAAGTCAAAACTCTATCGCACTGTGATCGGCTGATGTCGCAATTGTCAAATGTCACCTCGTGATAACATTCAGTCCAAAGTTTCTTAGAAAAACTCTCAGTCTCAAAGAGGACTGGAAAGCCATTTCCCTAAAAAGGGCTATGGGGCCATTGATAACTAATTTCGTTGACGTAGTGCCTTTCAGTCTTTGGTGAAATACCTTTCCTACGAGAGGTGAACAATGCCTAAGTCTTATAAGATTATGTGCTTGGAGAGCCAATTACTAGCACATATTTTCTTAGAGACTCTGGCACTCTTCCTCACCCAGTTGTCCAACGTTTAGTAGAATTTCAATCCCTAAAAGCTTTACTAACAAGGGAATGGTTTCTGGCGTAGGTCTGAACGGGAGAACTGGATAGTAATGATAATGCGGCAGTTTCCACCCTACACATTGTAGAAGAACGTGTTTCGTTTTCGCTGGGTCCTTGAACCAAAAGAGCTACGGGCCCTCGCATGTAGGATACAGTATCGCACCGTCAGCGCGTGCCCGCGTGCATAGGTGCACGCGCCATGACGTATGGAACGTGGCGAAAGCCTTTGCGTCATGCGATTCGGTGGCTCAGCAGGGTGCGACGCTGCTTCGCAGGTGTTAGGCCAGATGACTGACCCCGTACTATGCACTATTTTTGCATTTTTCATAACCACTGCCTCCTTTACTAATTTGCTTCCTACACTTCTCCTACACATTTATTTCACTCCAAATTGTCAATTAAAGTCAGATTCGTGATCAACGCTCCAGATAACACATATAGACAAAGTTTAGGAAACGACCTTCCCATCGTTAGTCAACTCCTAATGTAACTTTGTCAAGTTGTGCGGACTTTGATTTGATTGAGTTGCGGGAGGAAGTATGGATGATGACGAAATACTTGTCAACTCCCGACTCAGTTCGCAGGTGGGTGCGGGGTTATCCTTGCCGTCCGGCCTTCCCGCGTTTCCACCCGGAGAACTTAGTCGGTTGCCTTCTGCGCTGTCGCTAGGCGAACAGGCAGAGTGGCTTATAGAAGCACTTAAGCCGTGCATGTCTACCGACATGTTGATGATCTTCTTCAGTTAAGTTCTTCTGAAGTTACCGGTACCTATTCCGACTTGCCAACTCAGAAAAAGGTCACCTAAGGTCCCCTAGTGTTTCTTTTATCTCCCCTCTAGGTATCCGACGGCTGAACCGTATGTCAGACGGTAGTTACACCGTTTAGTTCTATAAAGTTTATGATAAACTTAAGAACAAACACAAATACGGAACAGCGAAACAACGACTTCGAAACGAACGCGACAATAAATGAGGAAGTTATCACAATGGTTTCAAAAGGAGCAAATGCTAGTGGCCTCAAATGAATTGGATATCTCAAACGGGTTAAATACACTCACGAGAATTAAATGTCACCACCAAAGTTTGATTAGTATGTGAGAATTGTACTCGGGGCTTATCCGATCACTGAGGTCCGGAAACCAACCGGCTGACTCGCTCTTGACCCCCTTTGGGCTACACTCACGCAACTAAGGGCAGACGGGACAAGGGAGGAGCAGGGATAGACCACCAGGTGGAGACCAACTCAACTAGGTGCTTACCTATTCCTCAAGGACCAATCTCACTTAGCAGTGAGGACGACTACCATGCAGCGCTCGCTGCGTAGCCCGAGCCCGGGGAAATGCTGGGCGAAGGAAGGTACGTTAAGTACCAGTAAAAGCCCACCTAGGAGGTCAGGCTAAGGCAACGCCACCAGGAGTCGCCAGCCAACTGCTAAACAACTAGACTC
Source organism: Heligmosomoides polygyrus polygyrus (assembly GCA_947396885.1). NCBI lineage: Eukaryota > Metazoa > Nematoda > Chromadorea > Rhabditida > Heligmosomidae > Heligmosomoides > Heligmosomoides polygyrus. The sequence continues at coordinate 84,971,656 of OX377202.1, forward strand.
TCCACTAGATGAAGCTACGCCCGGAAAGCACCCCTTTACTTCTCACAAGTGCTAACGCCTACTGAAACTCAGGCCGACTACACTCGTCTCAACCAGGCTAGGAGGCGGACGCGCTACTCCTGCTCGAACTCACTGGGGTGTCTACACTACGGGGGAGCCGGGTGTGTAAACCCTTAGGGACTACCTAGACTCTTCCCCTAATTTAGTGGGTCTCCACCCAATGAGTACCCCTACCGTGGAGGCTCAAGATTGGCCTACGACACAAAAGAGGGAAATTGGGGCTAACTGCTGTTAGCCACGAAGAACCCAAAGCCGGCTGTGAAGCGTGCGGCTGGGTACAAGGTTGGACGGAGTGATGATTTAGTTATGTCAGCCGAAACAGTGGGAGAGGATGAAGGGACCGTGGGGAGTGGAGCACCAAAAGATTTCAAGAGCACTAGGGCTCCTGGTTGCTACGTTCAGCGAAAACACTCACTCTCAGCGGAAGGGGAATGTGCCTAACCCTACCGCTGCCTTGTCCGGGAGACACCTATTATCGTCCCGTGGGCTACGAGAGGCAAGACTAGGATGACGGCGCCGGGTCTTAATCGACGATGCAAAACCTAGCCCTTAATGATGTGCTCGCTACACTCCTAACGTCTCTGAGTGAGAGGCTGGACCCTTTTCCCACGTGAAAGCGGTTAGAGAATAAAATAAAGCGAAGAAAACGAAAGAAATACGGCCCTCAAGGCCGAACCGGCTGCTCCGCGGCAAGGAACGAAGACCAATGTTCTGGGGACCCGGCCCGCTGCGTGTGGTCCGACGCGGTGCGGTTCCCGCGGCGCCTGATCAATGCCGATCAACCCCAGGCCTCGTTCGGACGGCCCCGGCCATGGCGAAGGAGAGGGGTCCGTAGGAAATAGTGTTCTGAAGGAGGAGAGTGCCGACGGTAAGAGAAATATCGACACTGATCGACACTGGGGGTCCGATGGACGCTGGACCCGGACTTGACAACTTATCGTACTCCAGCGTAGAACGAAAAACTGATGTCAGATTTGTGATTAGCATCCCAAATAACCTCCTGAGCAAGATTTGGGCAAAGGATTTTTTGGACCTTTCCTCGACCTTTGGAGTCGTGGAAATACAATAGTGCCTCAATAATAATGTAAATCAGCTTACTTCCTACACATCTCCTACACATTTATTTCACTCTAAATTGGCAAACAAGGGTACTGAGACCTTTGCTTCACCCACTTTCTCACTTTCTGTATTATACAATGTTTTGTGTTTTTCAGCGAATACTAAACAATGACCTTTCAGCAGGCACGAGTTACAGCAGGTGCGGGCGACTAGGGCTGTCGGCTCAGACACTTGTTGCGTCCGAGCCGCGTCCCATTACCGTAATTTCCTACATCGCGAGCGGGACGCTACTCGAACGTGGGCGAGACGGTAGTCGGACGCGGCTGAGACGCAAAACGCGGATGAGCTCGCGCGGATTCGTTGCTCCAAATCACGTCCCACTGTGCCGTGTGCTCTTGTGTCGGACGAGGTTCGCACGTGGGTCAACAACTGCCGGCTTGACGCGTGCTTCGACGTTTTCGTCGTCTCCGGTGGCTCCGGAATTAACCGGTAGAGCGACATGACGTCGGTACCAGCTCCATTATTATTGTGCGACAACAGTTTAGTAGCAGTTCTTTATATCGTTCTCTAGTGCTATAACAGTAATACTGTTATACTATTTAACATTCCAGCAAATTCATTGTTTTCCAGCACGTTAGAAGCAATCAAAGACAATTCCTTGAGGTCAAATGATGGACATCTCAATTCATCAGCAAAATATCCATTTTAATTCTACACTTGTCCAATTTTAAATAAAGTGAGTGTCTGGTTTAACATGAAAAATGTCCGGTTTAAAACGAAAAATGTCCACTATGAAGTGAAAATATATACACATACTAGACACTCAAATTGGATAAGTGAAGAATTAAATTGGATATTTTGCTAATGAATTGAGATGTCCATTATTTCACCTCAAGAAATTGTCTTTGATTGCTTCTAACGTGCTGGAAAAACAGTGAATTTGCTGGAGTGCTTAATAGCATTAACTGTACTAGTGGTATAGCACCAGAGAAAATATGAATATGAAGAAAGTGCTATCAAACTGTTGTCGCACAATAATACTTAATGGAGCTGGTGCCGACGTCATGTCCCTTTAACAGTGAATTCCGGAGCCACCGAGGACGACGAAAACTTCGAAGCACGCGTCAAGCCGCTATTGATCCCCCACTGGTCTCCTCTTGATGGTTTCCCCGTCCTGGTCCATGCTAGGGGTTCCCCTTACTTCCCTTCTCCACCACCCCTTAGTGGCCCTCCCATGCTTATGGCAGAGGTCGATGACACGTATTCGGAATCAGGACGCCCAGAAACGCGCAAAGGTCGCTATGTGAAACAGGAGAAGGCTGCGCTTCCTCTGCAACAGCAGCATCCCATGTTGAAAGGAACATTTTCCCGCAATTATATAGCGGTAGATATCCTGAAAATTCACGTGTATTACACCGAGGACAACTGAGGTTACCGGCTGATATACGAGGTACTGAGTTGTTATCCGCCTTGGTAGGAAGACACATGATTGCCAAACTACATTGGAAATGGCCAACCTCAGTTCACCCCTAGGGTAGAACATACCAGTGCTGTGTAAAATCGTTACTTTTGTGCAATACAGAACGTTGTATAGGGCTGCCGTGACCCCGGGGTCACAATCACTGATTTCGCCCAAACTTTTTCCAGGGGGTTATTTGGGGTGCTGATCACGAATCTGGCATCCGTTTTTCGTATTACGCTGGAGTGCGGTAAGTTACAGAGTAGGGGTGACTAATGAAGGTAAGGTTATGGCCACCGTTATCGCCTAATATTTGTCAATAGCAGTTAGGGTGTTGATCACGAATCTATCCCTTATTTAGCAATTTGGAATGAAATAAATGTGTGGGAGATGTGTTGGAAGCAAAGTGGTAAAGGAGGCAGCGGTCATGAAAAAATGCAGAAATAGTGCATAGAATGGGAGTCGATCCGGCCTAGCACCTGTGACGCAGCGTCGCACCCTGCTGAGCCACCGATTCGCATGACGCATAGGCTTTGGCCACGTTCCATAAGTCATGGGGCATGCACGTATGCACATGGGCATGCTGACGGCACGATACTGTACCCCACATTCGAGGGCCCGGGTAGACGGTCAGAGTGTACGAAATATGACCACGCCCTTCACCGAGGACATGCGATCTTCCTCTCATCTGCCCTGCTCTCCCACCCCAACCCCTTATGCTTCACCGAGAGTCTAACGGCTGCCTTTAAAACGCAAAACAAAATTTTCCGATCCACAGAACAGCGGATGTACCTCTTGACGCGCTGCCCAATTCAAGGTACATGACGTCAAGACTTTCTCCTAAACGCATACTTTGGAGTTTTCTGAAGATTCGGGACATACAAAGCACATTAAACGTTTACTTTCAGCGTTACAATGGGTCAGCTGGCCAACCGTCTGAGCTTCCTGTAGACTCATTGGACCACCTGAAGATGTTACGCTGAAGACACACATTTATGGGTGTCACTACCTGTCCACTTAGCCCAAAAACTGCAATCTAATCTTGGTGTTCCACGATATTTTCATAAACAGCCTGCATAGCATTGTCATTGGAGACATTCGTGTACAGCGATGTGGCATCAAATGACTCCATAATAGAGCTACCACCTTCCAGGACTGTGTTCCGATGTTTACCCAAAAAGCCAGCGGTAGAAGGAAGGTGGATAAGTCAAACTTTTGTAGTTGCGTAAGAACCAAGTTCAGCAGCCAGGAAATACGATCTGTACGACCACCAACACTGCATGTGATAGGCCTAAACTTATAGTGTGTGGGGTCGCAGAGGTCGCCTCCCGTTGGCAGTTTGCCGGTATTGATAAGGACGTACAGAACAGAGCAGACAGGATAGTCACACAAGGCGCGTTATAAGGCTTTTCGGATGTATCGCTGATTTTGCGACCTCAGCCCACTTCCGGTTAAGAAGGCGAACTGCTTGACAAACTCCTCATAGGTGAATCGACCGTAGATACTAATGCTCTGGAGGTGATGTCGGTATTGATAAGGACGTACAGAACAGTCTAGTGATGCTCTTATCCGGCTGTTGTGGCGGTTAAGCTTGCAAACAAGAAGCCAACAAATCTCTGGCCGCCGTTCCTAAGCGATGAAGTCCATTTCTCTCAGAGCACCTCTCTCAAACTAGGAAACGAGAACATCATTGTGCACTTCCTTTCTGCACATCCTCGCACTACCAAACGAGCCATTGTTCAGAGCAAGTTCCGCACAGCTGCACTAGTGTCTTTTTCCGAAGTCTTCATCGATGGAAATGGCTTGCTTTGTCAAATGGGTATGTGCCCGACAACACGCCTAAGAGAGGTCGTCGACAGCTGCTCGAACACGTAGCGCTCAAGAACCTAGCAAGGTTCCCTTTCCTTTATAAAGAATGCACTCAGCACCCAGGTGCAAGGCTATGTTCGCATGGCCGAACTAGACGACCTTGTAAGGGCCGTTGAGATACTTCCGCCAACCTTGAGGCGCAGCTTGTTAGAAAACGTCTCGCATGTACTACTTCCTGCATGGTCCGCCCATACGGTAGGAAAGGCGACTGTAGATTATCGGGAACGGTGTATCTCACAACTTGCAGTCAGTGCAACGAAGAATACATCGGTGAGACTGGTAGGCCTCTTTGGGTCAGATTGAAGGAGCACGTGGATGGACTGGAGAAGTGCAAGGTCTCAACGCGTTTGGGGAGCACAGACTGCGGAGTCATAATGGCGCAGTGGTTGGGATAGCGGTGACGATCCTAGCGCGTGAATCCGATATCGCGACGCGCAAAACCCTGGAGGCGTTGTGGATTGCGTTCAAGAATTCCGCGATCAAAGGAGAGAGGAGAGGGTGGCCGTAACCCAGGAGCTGACCCTATTTGCCAACCTCTATGGGCTTGACCCTAGATGGTGCCAGGGCCGTGACAAAGGAAGGGTCTGAAGCGTATGACTGAACCGGGAGAGCAAGTCATATAGGAGGAATCCATGCACCCCCCCCTCCAATAAGCATAAAAGTGTGTTCATTTTTTGCGAAGTCGTTAAACCCAATGAGTAGGCGGACCTTGAAATCAAAATGGAATAGGGCACTCCACGAGTTTGGGGGTCTTGTACGCCAGCGATGAATCTGCCGGAGAGCGGCTCGAAGCGCAGTGGAAGTGACAGTGCTTCATGTGAGGAAGGTCAGTGGTTGGTTCTTCTGCGCTACTGTATTTTTGCATTTCGACGGACTGGTTGGATTTGGGGGTTCTAACGTCTAAATCATTTTTAAGCGCTTTCTGTGCATTTGCCAGGCGTACGCTGTGGAGAGTACTTTCTTGCGACATGTTTATTACTGGCCGGTTTTTTAACCACAATGTCTTCGGTAAGTTCAAATTGACGTGCTTCAAAGTCCTTAAGTATGGTGGTCATCCAGGATTTTTATACTGAGGGTGGGATTCATCGTATATGACTAGCTCTCCCAATTCAGACATACGCTTCAGACCGTTTCCTTGTGAGGGGCTAACCCGAAGGGAGAGCTCATTCACCCAATCGTCTTCCATCGGAACGTGATCAACCAGCTTTTCGGCTGTTTCCATAAGGTCAGTCGGGTTCCCTTACTCCCTATTCGTTTCAACCTCTCATTAACTTTCGACACCTCTGTAGCTTCAAATCAACCTTGGACGAGTAATTTCTCAAACTCTTTTTGTCTTGCCAGGCTCTGAAACAGGAAAATACGCCGCAACCTAAGTCGAATAAGGCTTCCATGACAATCTTGGCTCAACAGCTTCACCTTCAACATACACCACTAAACGACATGCCAAGATTCAGCGACGGTCGGACATCGAACATCTTACTGGATTCTTCTCATTACTTTCCTGAATACAAGAGCTATTTACGTCGACATCGTACTGAATATATCATCACAAGCGCTATTTCAATCTCTATGTACGTCGATTCTTCGCATCCATAGCCTATCCGCTGTGCGACAACGCCAAACTGTTCCAGGTCCTCCGAACTGCAATATGCGACGGAAAAACAGAATCTTGCAGACTCCAGACTGCAGGGTTTTGGTTAAAAAAGCGGTCAGTAATAAACAAGTGGCAACAAAGTTGCTCTCACGGCATACATCTGGAAACACTACACAGCAAACATCTAAAATGGTGCAGATGTCAGAATCCCTCAAATCAACCAATCAGCTGAAATGCAAAGATGCAGCAGCGCAGAAAAGTCGAACCCTCTACCTCCCTCTCATGGAGCAATGTCGCTATCCACTGCGCTACGAGCCGCTACCCTCCGGCGGCATCGCGGGCGTTCAAGACTCCCGAACTCGTGAGGCGCCGATTCCACTGCAACTTCAAGGATCCTCTACTCCTCGGGCTTATCGATTTGGCAAAAAAAGAAACACATTTTTAACTAATTGAGGAGTGGCGATTATTCCTATATATATGGTGGGATGACTCGCTCTCTCCGTTCAGAATACGCTTCAGACCCTTCCCTTTTCAGAGCACGAAAAACTTCTTGCGGACGTTTTTTAATCGTTTCATTATTGTTCTTGTCAAGACTTCGCTGTGCGTTACCAACTCATTATTGAGTTGGAATTGGCACTTTGGGGTCTTAAAGCTGTTTTTTGTTTGTTCTCGAAGCGCAAAATAGCTCTGCGGAGGGCTCCCCTCGTAAGGCAGCCAAATACGACATTTTTTACGTAGCGCTGGTGTGTTCCACTCCATTGGTGAACTAAGCTAGGCCAGATATAATGTAATTGGGCATTCATGTGCCTTGCTAATAGGGCATATAAACACTTAATTCAAGGTGAGGCGCTCCAAGCTGCTTTGCGCGCTCGTGACTTCAATTGGTCAAGGAAATAAACGCAGAGTTACTGATGTGTTCCGTTTTGAAGAAGTTGCGTGCACCTATTATATCACTTATCCGGTTGTATCCGAATCGGATATCCGAAATCCGGCTCGGCCGAAAATGGCGTTATCTGAATCATCCGAAGATCCGGGGTTTTTGAAATTGCCCTCATCTGAATCATCCGAAGACCCGGGGTTTTCGAAATTGCCCTCATCTGAATCATCCGAAGATCCGGGGTTTGAAAAAATGGCCTATCCGAATCATCCGATTATCCGGAAAATTGGTGTCGGATCCAATGTCTAGTGCACACCACAGCAAATTTATAACTCCTGATTCGTTTCATAGTGCGAGCAGTGAAGGGAAATTGAGGTTTCCCAATCGCAGCCACGGGACTGTTTATTACGCCAAACGAGTCATTCGTTTCGCAACGTCAACTGCATCTCTCCACTATGAACGCCACTACTCCGAGCACGGAACAGGCCGAGCGTTGCGGTCCAGCAAGCATCAGACTGCAGCAGCTGAGATTTCCTTGCTTCGCTTGCGAACGAACACGAGCAAGGTGCTCCCGAAACGATAGTTAATGCCGCAAGTCCTTAAGAGGCGTTTCAATGGCGGCCATTAAGCTCTTAAATGCAGAACATGGCAAGCATCGCTGTTCATACATCGTTCGTGAATACAGGGTGCGTAAAAAGTACTGACGCAGTAAATGGCGGTTGTGAAAATAGTAATGCGCAGTAAGTTTGAAAATATTCACTTGAGAAATATGGAAATGATCTTGCAAACACGATAGAATAACTTGTAATTGACATTGGCTTCTTTACTGTGAATACAAGAATACGAGCGAAAACGACGAAAAAATCATGAGCACGCGCCGCAAGTACTCGCTTGAATTTCGTTCCGTGCTTTTAACAGGGTAACATTCTGCGACCGGTCACTTCTGTTGAAAATAGCCCAGACCTCATTCTCCAAAATCGCCTAAAAAGAATAATCCAGCGGATTCACGTTTAAGCTGTGCTCACCTGAGAAGCTGTTCACACCTGCGCGCGTTATCTGTTTGCCGTTATGGGACAGAGGTTGACAATTTTTGATTTAAACGTTATCGTGCTTGAACATCTTGTAATCATCATCTGTTATGACAGAGCCGTGGCTGACCTCTGGTGGCTGGTTTGTGTTGCTGACCTCTTTCCTCACCAACCGTTTCGAACAGCGCCTAATCCTCTTGTTAAGGAAGTATTCAGCTGTCTGGGTATCAGACAAAAAAAGGACCACCATAACGATGACGAACATGTTTCTTCAGTTTTTTCGTGAGTGTTTTTGAGCACAATAGAGACAACAAAAATAACACACAAAAACCTAGAGGGGTAGAAAGAGAAAGCTGGAGCTGAAACAAAAAGTAGGTGCGTCAATACTTTTTACGCACCCTGTACTTGGCTTGTCTGAACGATGGTTGCGAAAAGAACAATACCGACATATCATTGAGGGGTTGAGAAGCAAATAGGAAAGACCGACAATGTGCCGCTGCGACAGTGGGTGGTCACAGTGACCAGCCTTTATACGGATTACTGACAAATCGACGTTGTTTTCCTTGCCGTGCTTGTAGCACAGATAACATATCGATGTAAACAAGAACTCTTAAAACGGCAGCTGTAAGCGAGCACCTGGAGAAGGCAAAAGGAGTTCGATAAATCAATCGCCCAAGGATCGCAGAGTTTTTCTTTGAGTGTTCTAGAGCATATTGGAAGTGCTATTAATGGAGCTAGGAGTATTTGAATCACCAGAACGGCGGAAACTTTCGGTCCGGCCCAAAAGTTTTTGATTCGTGCCACAGGAGCAATACTAGTACAGCGCGGTGTCAAGCAGTAGCAGAGTGCAGCCCCAAGTTGGGAAGAGGGATCTAGAATCCCCTTTGGTGTGATTCATTATGTTTGCAGGCTAATACTGCAACTCAATGGAGTTATTTTCAGGAGTTAATCGAAATGCTACCTACTATGACAGGGGAGTTGAGTGAAGCAGATAGAAACGAAATGGGCAAGACAAAACACAAGGACGGAATCACATACCTATAGTTGTGCCAGAATGAATATTCGAACATTCGAATTAGAATAATTATACTCGAAATCGAGTATTCGAACGCTCGGAAAACGAGATTTTCGAATGTATTCGAATTCGAATGCTCAAAAAAACGCGATTGTCGAATATTCGAAAATCGTCGCTATTCGAATATATTCATGTATTCAAAATTTTTGGGAGAGCACACTCATCCCCCACTTCGTTATGAGGCTGAAGGCTGGTGATGACACGATGTCTCCTGTATATTTCTCCTCCTATACAGTTTTCAGATGAAACAGGACATAATTATTAAACAACCTAAAATAGATGGTTTCCTGAGTTTTTGTTCGTTTTCTTTGTTCGATTGATGTGACTGTTTTATGCTCGAAGTCGATGGTTATTGACGACTTCGTTTCAGGCCTCCTTCAGTTCTGAATATGATGGTGCTACATAGGAACATACTTCCAATAAAATGTTAGGAAGCTTTACAGGTTCTAGATATTTTATTATTTATACGTGCTTCGTAGCGTTCTCGTCAATAGACATCAATTTCTCAAACAATTACATTATTACGTACTTCAACTAAAAATGGCTTCATGCATTCGTAACACCTTTCCGTTCATTTCCTCTGCAATTTAAGTTACATCTCTAATTCAATAGGACCCGTACTCGCAGAGCAACATCGCCTTTCTCAGTCAGATAATGATGGTCGTTCACGTATTGTTACTAGTTGATAAAAGATGTGACTGTAGTATAACGTCAACATGGCTTATAATTCAAAAGCACAAAGTCAAAACTCTATCGCACTGTGATCGGCTGATGTCGCAATTGTCAAATGTCACCTCGTGATAACATTCAGTCCAAAGTTTCTTAGAAAAACTCTCAGTCTCAAAGAGGACTGGAAAGCCATTTCCCTAAAAAGGGCTATGGGGCCATTGATAACTAATTTCGTTGACGTAGTGCCTTTCAGTCTTTGGTGAAATACCTTTCCTACGAGAGGTGAACAATGCCTAAGTCTTATAAGATTATGTGCTTGGAGAGCCAATTACTAGCACATATTTTCTTAGAGACTCTGGCACTCTTCCTCACCCAGTTGTCCAACGTTTAGTAGAATTTCAATCCCTAAAAGCTTTACTAACAAGGGAATGGTTTCTGGCGTAGGTCTGAACGGGAGAACTGGATAGTAATGATAATGCGGCAGTTTCCACCCTACACATTGTAGAAGAACGTGTTTCGTTTTCGCTGGGTCCTTGAACCAAAAGAGCTACGGGCCCTCGCATGTAGGATACAGTATCGCACCGTCAGCGCGTGCCCGCGTGCATAGGTGCACGCGCCATGACGTATGGAACGTGGCGAAAGCCTTTGCGTCATGCGATTCGGTGGCTCAGCAGGGTGCGACGCTGCTTCGCAGGTGTTAGGCCAGATGACTGACCCCGTACTATGCACTATTTTTGCATTTTTCATAACCACTGCCTCCTTTACTAATTTGCTTCCTACACTTCTCCTACACATTTATTTCACTCCAAATTGTCAATTAAAGTCAGATTCGTGATCAACGCTCCAGATAACACATATAGACAAAGTTTAGGAAACGACCTTCCCATCGTTAGTCAACTCCTAATGTAACTTTGTCAAGTTGTGCGGACTTTGATTTGATTGAGTTGCGGGAGGAAGTATGGATGATGACGAAATACTTGTCAACTCCCGACTCAGTTCGCAGGTGGGTGCGGGGTTATCCTTGCCGTCCGGCCTTCCCGCGTTTCCACCCGGAGAACTTAGTCGGTTGCCTTCTGCGCTGTCGCTAGGCGAACAGGCAGAGTGGCTTATAGAAGCACTTAAGCCGTGCATGTCTACCGACATGTTGATGATCTTCTTCAGTTAAGTTCTTCTGAAGTTACCGGTACCTATTCCGACTTGCCAACTCAGAAAAAGGTCACCTAAGGTCCCCTAGTGTTTCTTTTATCTCCCCTCTAGGTATCCGACGGCTGAACCGTATGTCAGACGGTAGTTACACCGTTTAGTTCTATAAAGTTTATGATAAACTTAAGAACAAACACAAATACGGAACAGCGAAACAACGACTTCGAAACGAACGCGACAATAAATGAGGAAGTTATCACAATGGTTTCAAAAGGAGCAAATGCTAGTGGCCTCAAATGAATTGGATATCTCAAACGGGTTAAATACACTCACGAGAATTAAATGTCACCACCAAAGTTTGATTAGTATGTGAGAATTGTACTCGGGGCTTATCCGATCACTGAGGTCCGGAAACCAACCGGCTGACTCGCTCTTGACCCCCTTTGGGCTACACTCACGCAACTAAGGGCAGACGGGACAAGGGAGGAGCAGGGATAGACCACCAGGTGGAGACCAACTCAACTAGGTGCTTACCTATTCCTCAAGGACCAATCTCACTTAGCAGTGAGGACGACTACCATGCAGCGCTCGCTGCGTAGCCCGAGCCCGGGGAAATGCTGGGCGAAGGAAGGTACGTTAAGTACCAGTAAAAGCCCACCTAGGAGGTCAGGCTAAGGCAACGCCACCAGGAGTCGCCAGCCAACTGCTAAACAACTAGACTCTCCACTAGATGAAGCTACGCCCGGAAAGCACCCCTTTACTTCTCACAAGTGCTAACGCCTACTGAAACTCAGGCCGACTACACTCGTCTCAACCAGGCTAGGAGGCGGACGCGCTACTCCTGCTCGAACTCACTGGGGTGTCTACACTACGGGGGAGCCGGGTGTGTAAACCCTTAGGGACTACCTAGACTCTTCCCCTAATTTAGTGGGTCTCCACCCAATGAGTACCCCTACCGTGGAGGCTCAAGATTGGCCTACGACACAAAAGAGGGAAATTGGGGCTAACTGCTGTTAGCCACGAAGAACCCAAAGCCGGCTGTGAAGCGTGCGGCTGGGTACAAGGTTGGACGGAGTGATGATTTAGTTATGTCAGCCGAAACAGTGGGAGAGGATGAAGGGACCGTGGGGAGTGGAGCACCAAAAGATTTCAAGAGCACTAGGGCTCCTGGTTGCTACGTTCAGCGAAAACACTCACTCTCAGCGGAAGGGGAATGTGCCTAACCCTACCGCTGCCTTGTCCGGGAGACACCTATTATCGTCCCGTGGGCTACGAGAGGCAAGACTAGGATGACGGCGCCGGGTCTTAATCGACGATGCAAAACCTAGCCCTTAATGATGTGCTCGCTACACTCCTAACGTCTCTGAGTGAGAGGCTGGACCCTTTTCCCACGTGAAAGCGGTTAGAGAATAAAATAAAGCGAAGAAAACGAAAGAAATACGGCCCTCAAGGCCGAACCGGCTGCTCCGCGGCAAGGAACGAAGACCAATGTTCTGGGGACCCGGCCCGCTGCGTGTGGTCCGACGCGGTGCGGTTCCCGCGGCGCCTGATCAATGCCGATCAACCCCAGGCCTCGTTCGGACGGCCCCGGCCATGGCGAAGGAGAGGGGTCCGTAGGAAATAGTGTTCTGAAGGAGGAGAGTGCCGACGGTAAGAGAAATATCGACACTGATCGACACTGGGGGTCCGATGGACGCTGGACCCGGACTTGACAACTTATCGTACTCCAGCGTAGAACGAAAAACTGATGTCAGATTTGTGATTAGCATCCCAAATAACCTCCTGAGCAAGATTTGGGCAAAGGATTTTTTGGACCTTTCCTCGACCTTTGGAGTCGTGGAAATACAATAGTGCCTCAATAATAATGTAAATCAGCTTACTTCCTACACATCTCCTACACATTTATTTCACTCTAAATTGGCAAACAAGGGTACTGAGACCTTTGCTTCACCCACTTTCTCACTTTCTGTATTATACAATGTTTTGTGTTTTTCAGCGAATACTAAACAATGACCTTTCAGCAGGCACGAGTTACAGCAGGTGCGGGCGACTAGGGCTGTCGGCTCAGACACTTGTTGCGTCCGAGCCGCGTCCCATTACCGTAATTTCCTACATCGCGAGCGGGACGCTACTCGAACGTGGGCGAGACGGTAGTCGGACGCGGCTGAGACGCAAAACGCGGATGAGCTCGCGCGGATTCGTTGCTCCAAATCACGTCCCACTGTGCCGTGTGCTCTTGTGTCGGACGAGGTTCGCACGTGGGTCAACAACTGCCGGCTTGACGCGTGCTTCGACGTTTTCGTCGTCTCCGGTGGCTCCGGAATTAACCGGTAGAGCGACATGACGTCGGTACCAGCTCCATTATTATTGTGCGACAACAGTTTAGTAGCAGTTCTTTATATCGTTCTCTAGTGCTATAACAGTAATACTGTTATACTATTTAACATTCCAGCAAATTCATTGTTTTCCAGCACGTTAGAAGCAATCAAAGACAATTCCTTGAGGTCAAATGATGGACATCTCAATTCATCAGCAAAATATCCATTTTAATTCTACACTTGTCCAATTTTAAATAAAGTGAGTGTCTGGTTTAACATGAAAAATGTCCGGTTTAAAACGAAAAATGTCCACTATGAAGTGAAAATATATACACATACTAGACACTCAAATTGGATAAGTGAAGAATTAAATTGGATATTTTGCTAATGAATTGAGATGTCCATTATTTCACCTCAAGAAATTGTCTTTGATTGCTTCTAACGTGCTGGAAAAACAGTGAATTTGCTGGAGTGCTTAATAGCATTAACTGTACTAGTGGTATAGCACCAGAGAAAATATGAATATGAAGAAAGTGCTATCAAACTGTTGTCGCACAATAATACTTAATGGAGCTGGTGCCGACGTCATGTCCCTTTAACAGTGAATTCCGGAGCCACCGAGGACGACGAAAACTTCGAAGCACGCGTCAAGCCGCTATTGATCCCCCACTGGTCTCCTCTTGATGGTTTCCCCGTCCTGGTCCATGCTAGGGGTTCCCCTTACTTCCCTTCTCCACCACCCCTTAGTGGCCCTCCCATGCTTATGGCAGAGGTCGATGACACGTATTCGGAATCAGGACGCCCAGAAACGCGCAAAGGTCGCTATGTGAAACAGGAGAAGGCTGCGCTTCCTCTGCAACAGCAGCATCCCATGTTGAAAGGAACATTTTCCCGCAATTATATAGCGGTAGATATCCTGAAAATTCACGTGTATTACACCGAGGACAACTGAGGTTACCGGCTGATATACGAGGTACTGAGTTGTTATCCGCCTTGGTAGGAAGACACATGATTGCCAAACTACATTGGAAATGGCCAACCTCAGTTCACCCCTAGGGTAGAACATACCAGTGCTGTGTAAAATCGTTACTTTTGTGCAATACAGAACGTTGTATAGGGCTGCCGTGACCCCGGGGTCACAATCACTGATTTCGCCCAAACTTTTTCCAGGGGGTTATTTGGGGTGCTGATCACGAATCTGGCATCCGTTTTTCGTATTACGCTGGAGTGCGGTAAGTTACAGAGTAGGGGTGACTAATGAAGGTAAGGTTATGGCCACCGTTATCGCCTAATATTTGTCAATAGCAGTTAGGGTGTTGATCACGAATCTATCCCTTATTTAGCAATTTGGAATGAAATAAATGTGTGGGAGATGTGTTGGAAGCAAAGTGGTAAAGGAGGCAGCGGTCATGAAAAAATGCAGAAATAGTGCATAGAATGGGAGTCGATCCGGCCTAGCACCTGTGACGCAGCGTCGCACCCTGCTGAGCCACCGATTCGCATGACGCATAGGCTTTGGCCACGTTCCATAAGTCATGGGGCATGCACGTATGCACATGGGCATGCTGACGGCACGATACTGTACCCCACATTCGAGGGCCCGGGTAGACGGTCAGAGTGTACGAAATATGACCACGCCCTTCACCGAGGACATGCGATCTTCCTCTCATCTGCCCTGCTCTCCCACCCCAACCCCTTATGCTTCACCGAGAGTCTAACGGCTGCCTTTAAAACGCAAAACAAAATTTTCCGATCCACAGAACAGCGGATGTACCTCTTGACGCGCTGCCCAATTCAAGGTACATGACGTCAAGACTTTCTCCTAAACGCATACTTTGGAGTTTTCTGAAGATTCGGGACATACAAAGCACATTAAACGTTTACTTTCAGCGTTACAATGGGTCAGCTGGCCAACCGTCTGAGCTTCCTGTAGACTCATTGGACCACCTGAAGATGTTACGCTGAAGACACACATTTATGGGTGTCACTACCTGTCCACTTAGCCCAAAAACTGCAATCTAATCTTGGTGTTCCACGATATTTTCATAAACAGCCTGCATAGCATTGTCATTGGAGACATTCGTGTACAGCGATGTGGCATCAAATGACTCCATAATAGAGCTACCACCTTCCAGGACTGTGTTCCGATGTTTACCCAAAAAGCCAGCGGTAGAAGGAAGGTGGATAAGTCAAACTTTTGTAGTTGCGTAAGAACCAAGTTCAGCAGCCAGGAAATACGATCTGTACGACCACCAACACTGCATGTGATAGGCCTAAACTTATAGTGTGTGGGGTCGCAGAGGTCGCCTCCCGTTGGCAGTTTGCCGGTATTGATAAGGACGTACAGAACAGAGCAGACAGGATAGTCACACAAGGCGCGTTATAAGGCTTTTCGGATGTATCGCTGATTTTGCGACCTCAGCCCACTTCCGGTTAAGAAGGCGAACTGCTTGACAAACTCCTCATAGGTGAATCGACCGTAGATACTAATGCTCTGGAGGTGATGTCGGTATTGATAAGGACGTACAGAACAGTCTAGTGATGCTCTTATCCGGCTGTTGTGGCGGTTAAGCTTGCAAACAAGAAGCCAACAAATCTCTGGCCGCCGTTCCTAAGCGATGAAGTCCATTTCTCTCAGAGCACCTCTCTCAAACTAGGAAACGAGAACATCATTGTGCACTTCCTTTCTGCACATCCTCGCACTACCAAACGAGCCATTGTTCAGAGCAAGTTCCGCACAGCTGCACTAGTGTCTTTTTCCGAAGTCTTCATCGATGGAAATGGCTTGCTTTGTCAAATGGGTATGTGCCCGACAACACGCCTAAGAGAGGTCGTCGACAGCTGCTCGAACACGTAGCGCTCAAGAACCTAGCAAGGTTCCCTTTCCTTTATAAAGAATGCACTCAGCACCCAGGTGCAAGGCTATGTTCGCATGGCCGAACTAGACGACCTTGTAAGGGCCGTTGAGATACTTCCGCCAACCTTGAGGCGCAGCTTGTTAGAAAACGTCTCGCATGTACTACTTCCTGCATGGTCCGCCCATACGGTAGGAAAGGCGACTGTAGATTATCGGGAACGGTGTATCTCACAACTTGCAGTCAGTGCAACGAAGAATACATCGGTGAGACTGGTAGGCCTCTTTGGGTCAGATTGAAGGAGCACGTGGATGGACTGGAGAAGTGCAAGGTCTCAACGCGTTTGGGGAGCACAGACTGCGGAGTCATAATGGCGCAGTGGTTGGGATAGCGGTGACGATCCTAGCGCGTGAATCCGATATCGCGACGCGCAAAACCCTGGAGGCGTTGTGGATTGCGTTCAAGAATTCCGCGATCAAAGGAGAGAGGAGAGGGTGGCCGTAACCCAGGAGCTGACCCTATTTGCCAACCTCTATGGGCTTGACCCTAGATGGTGCCAGGGCCGTGACAAAGGAAGGGTCTGAAGCGTATGACTGAACCGGGAGAGCAAGTCATATAGGAGGAATCCATGCACCCCCCCCTCCAATAAGCATAAAAGTGTGTTCATTTTTTGCGAAGTCGTTAAACCCAATGAGTAGGCGGACCTTGAAATCAAAATGGAATAGGGCACTCCACGAGTTTGGGGGTCTTGTACGCCAGCGATGAATCTGCCGGAGAGCGGCTCGAAGCGCAGTGGAAGTGACAGTGCTTCATGTGAGGAAGGTCAGTGGTTGGTTCTTCTGCGCTACTGTATTTTTGCATTTCGACGGACTGGTTGGATTTGGGGGTTCTAACGTCTAAATCATTTTTAAGCGCTTTCTGTGCATTTGCCAGGCGTACGCTGTGGAGAGTACTTTCTTGCGACATGTTTATTACTGGCCGGTTTTTTAACCACAATGTCTTCGGTAAGTTCAAATTGACGTGCTTCAAAGTCCTTAAGTATGGTGGTCATCCAGGATTTTTATACTGAGGGTGGGATTCATCGTATATGACTAGCTCTCCCAATTCAGACATACGCTTCAGACCGTTTCCTTGTGAGGGGCTAACCCGAAGGGAGAGCTCATTCACCCAATCGTCTTCCATCGGAACGTGATCAACCAGCTTTTCGGCTGTTTCCATAAGGTCAGTCGGGTTCCCTTACTCCCTATTCGTTTCAACCTCTCATTAACTTTCGACACCTCTGTAGCTTCAAATCAACCTTGGACGAGTAATTTCTCAAACTCTTTTTGTCTTGCCAGGCTCTGAAACAGGAAAATACGCCGCAACCTAAGTCGAATAAGGCTTCCATGACAATCTTGGCTCAACAGCTTCACCTTCAACATACACCACTAAACGACATGCCAAGATTCAGCGACGGTCGGACATCGAACATCTTACTGGATTCTTCTCATTACTTTCCTGAATACAAGAGCTATTTACGTCGACATCGTACTGAATATATCATCACAAGCGCTATTTCAATCTCTATGTACGTCGATTCTTCGCATCCATAGCCTATCCGCTGTGCGACAACGCCAAACTGTTCCAGGTCCTCCGAACTGCAATATGCGACGGAAAAACAGAATCTTGCAGACTCCCCGAATCGTCGACTGCGCTCCTAGGAAGATCAAATTCATTCCAAGAATCAGCCCGTAGCAGGGAGGTCTGCTCGAAAAAATGGTCCATCTTCAAGATTTTTTCAAACACGCGTTGCATAACAGTCTACTCCAAATCGACTAACTTCGCACCTCAGCAAAGCGAACAGAAACAATTGTCAATAGTAGACCGCCCACCTACATCCCCGAGGATGACCGGACACTTCCTCTTCGCCCTATTGACTTCATTCGCCAAGGGTCAACATTTCCCTACCACGCATCAACGAAAATGAAACGGAATTTCATGCAACAACATCAACAGAGGAAACACACGAAGCATAGTGTTATAGCAGAAAGCAAAAACACCACTAACCTTTGAGTGATTTTAAATATATTCGCCTTTGAAACTAAAAATTTTTCATCTCAA
This sequence comes from Heligmosomoides polygyrus polygyrus, assembly GCA_947396885.1. Lineage (NCBI taxonomy): Eukaryota > Metazoa > Nematoda > Chromadorea > Rhabditida > Heligmosomidae > Heligmosomoides > Heligmosomoides polygyrus. Next base: position 84,989,762 of record OX377202.1, read on the forward strand.
TATCAAAAAGGAATTGATGTTGTCTTCATTAACTAATGTGAGCACCCGTCAGTTCGTGTAGCTTCGCTCGGACTATGAACACGCTACTTGTTTTTTGCGGCAAATTTCGGAATTGGAACCCTTTGTATAAGATTAGCTATCATCGTGGAAAAATACATGGGCATTTGCCAAGATTTTGCAATTATAGTGTCTTTTTTCCCTTATTTCTCAGAGTGTTTATTAACACAAATCCAACAATTCGGAGCGCCAGCTGCTCTTGTTGGTCGTCCACAATCTCGTCCTGTGTAGAGCGGAATTTTCTGCCACGTCCTAGTTGTGGCCATGGGACGACTCAATTTTTATTTCTCTGTTTCTTTAGGTTAGATGTGCTGCTTGTCAATTTTTCATAGAATAGCTGCTGCTGATTTTGTGCAAAAGAGATTTTTTACTTTAACTATTGATATGATAAAGCTTAAATCACGCCACGCCTGCATGTCACCGGACCTTGCACCCTCTCCAAGGAACAAAAACGTTAACCCTTCAAAGGAGATTCAACTGCTACTTATACAAACGGTTCCTTCCGAGCCCTTAACGGGACATCTTCGCATTCATTGCATGACATTAGACAAACCACGTCAGTTGTCATAGAACCTTCCTTCCATCGTTTGCCACTCTTCCTCCGCCGCTACGCCGAGAGCGGTCTGCGAGCGCCCACATAGCAATCCTCGAAGACGACGATACCAGGGTCAGTCATCATCGAAGACGGCCGTTGGTTGGTCGGCGTCCTATCACGGCTTTTCTATCCGCCGTCGCTGTGGCTCCCATCATTGCCTCCGCCTGTTTATACTTCCCTCTGGCGACGCAAGCAACAGCCGTGAGCGTTGGAGCGCGTGATTACCGCCGCTGAAAGTCAGAAGAGCTCGAGATTTGTTCATGGGCTCGTTCAATTCAATCTATTATCCAAAGTGTCCTCTGTCCTGTTGAGTTTTAGCTTGATAAGCAGAGAGTGGTGCCGTTCGCCTTGATGGAGAGCATGTACATTTCTGAGGTTCCTATAGATTTTCATGCCGACTAAAAGGAAATCGCACTGCTTACAGGATTTCTGCGGTTCAAACCATTAATCATATTAGAGTGATTTCTTCAATCGAAGTTTAGAAGGGAAATATAAACAGGAAGACGCTTTAAGTCCGCATTATAACGGTCCTTCTCCCTTTGGCTTTGTTTGGGTTCTAACACTATGCTTCGTTGTCGCTCTCGTCGCAGCCGTTGCGGAGTTTGAACAGGCCTTGAGAACAACCCCGTTTGCACAAATAAGGCCCGTGCACACTACTGCGACAGTGTGGCGCGGCACTGCGACATGTGCCGCAGGGGGGTCATGCAGAGTCTTGCGGCAGGGGCGGTCAGCGCAGGCGGCGCCGCGGTGACGGCCGCTGGCTGGGCTCGAATGGCTTAAATCATTCCTGGCGGCGCGGCATGCACGGGGACGGGGCAATCAGGGATGTGCGTAAATGAAATCCGAAATTTCGTAAATCGTAAATCGTGATTACAACAAAACTGCCGTAAATCGTAAATCGTTAACCGTAAATCGTATCTAGACTGGAGATTCGAAGTTGGTCTTAGAGAAAACGATCTGCGTCTAGCACCATCATGTCTGCAAGAGAGGTTGTTTTCGTGCTTCGTGTCAAACAAATACCTTTGCCTTTTTCGGTATATAAATTGATATCGTGGCTTTCAGTGACGAAGGTGCTGGGTCACCTACCGAATATAAAGAATCATAAGTGAGCTATATTATAGCACATAAAATACTTGGCTTATCACAAAAAGGTTCTTTGACGTGTACATTCACATTTCTGTCCTAAAATTCGATTAGCCCATCTTTTCGACATCTTTTCACCGCTAAATTAAACGAATACCACTCGTTACGAGCTCGATGTCAAAGCTAATTTCCTGATAAAAATTAAAGGGCAAGTGCTGCAAAAAGCATAAAGCGACACGATACTTGGAACTACTACCCATGCTGAACCAAAATTAAAGGGAGTGCGCACGAAGAAAATGAAGAAATGGCAATCTTTAATGTTCTGGACAAGTTTTTGTAATAAGAAGTAAAAGCTAAAGCAGCTAAAAGATGTACTACAATCTATATTCACCTAAAAAATACAATACAGAGTGTCCCCAAAAATGTCGTCACTACCTTACAGCTCACATAAAAAACAGAAAGATGAAATTCTTCTGATGACTGCCTACAAGACGCCAACGAGACCATATGAGGCTTTGGCGCTGAGTGACTCGGGAGGGAGAGAGGGGCCCTACAGAACGTTTTCTGTTGTACAAAACTAAAAATTTCATGCAACAATGGTGTGTTGTCCACCTATTGTGAACTCAGCTAGGCCTTTATGATGTAATTTGGATTCAATATGCGTACCTAGCATTGCAGATGACCACTCAGTGCAAGGTGACCCCTGGGCCGCTCTGCGCAGAGGCTTTGATAAAAAATACAAATTAACTAGATTTGCAACTTTTCGGTTGAAACAGGTGGGGGTTCCCTACCTGAAACCGCACCAGAGTCCTGCACTGTGCAACAATTTAATAACAATTCTTGCTCCCTTTTCTCAAACAGTCACATATTCGACAGTATGAAAGCTAAGCGCGAATTTTTGGATGATCGTTGAGTAATACCTTTCAATCGAAACTAAATTTCGTCGCATACCAGAGCTGGCTTTGCGCAGCCCCTTGAGGTTTTTCCGCATTTGCAAGTATTTATCACAAGGTGGCGATCATCGACTGAAAATGCACCATGCGATTCTCATCTTCCACCATTCGACCTTAGCGGAGATGCATGCCGTTGCATGCGTTCGTGATGCATTTTCTTGCTTTACTCGAGGACATGTTGGTCCATTATCCAATGTAGGCATGGCGCAGTATGGATTTGGCAACAAATTACTTATAAATGGTTGAAAGAGACCTAAGTTGGGCCAGCCGAGGAATCGAATTCTATCTTGTTCGAGCATGTATCACTCATCCAAAAAGCTGATAAAAGCAGCACCATGAAGTATTCCACACACACACAGGTTCTGAACGCTGGAGGTGTCTACTGTCAAAAATTAGTCAAAGTATACTCAAATTGGAGCGTGCTAGATGTGAGTGCCTGGCGATCGAAGATTACATTTGCAAAAATTTACTATTTACGACTCAAAATGTCGTAGATCGTAAAGATTCTCCCAAAATCGCCATATATCGTAAAATCGTAAATCGTAAATTGCAATCGCGCACTCCCTTGGTCCCAATGCCTCGGCTGAGTAAAAATCTGCTCTACCAACGCGACCGAGCCGCGACTGCCGGATGCCGCGGAAGTGGTCATCCCCCCACTTGCCGTGTGCCGCTGTCGCAGCAGTGTGAATGAGATTACATTGAGGCCGGTCTTCCTTTTACATTTAAGGGTCAACGTGTCCCAGAGCATGTTTTGGAGGGGGAGGGGGATTTCCATATCGGCGCGTGCGGTCGCGCGCGCTGCGTCGCCCCGGAAGGAGTCCTCGCCACTTCGCTGGCGGGTGAGATGAGTTTTGCACGAACACGTCGAGGCTGGGTGAGCTGGCGTACGAGTGCGTAGGGTACGATCAGGATGCAGTCGTGGGCACAAACTTGGGTGGGGAAAGGGTAGAATGTCTAAACCCTGTCTCGTGAAGTGCCATAGTATTAGGGTACGTTAGTGCTCGCTATTAATCAATAGCCGGAGCATGGCGAAAGTTTCACCAAACGTGTGGAGTTAAACTACGTCAGATGAGTAGGGAGAGTGTGAAAGACAGATGATGAGGAAGAAAAACAAAAAAGCTAACGATGAGCAATGGGTTAATGATGGGGCGGGTTAGAGGGACGAACGGCCTTTAAATTCAGACTGGCATGTGGAAGTGTGTTCAGTCATTATTAAAATAGATTATTCATTTGAATAGTAGATCAGTATGTTTCGAGTGTTACTATCTACAGCGTTTACGCATTTAGAAAAGCGTACTGTGTGGTCGGATGTCATATGAACTAAAAATTAGTGATAATGGACCTGCTGATCTTTTCTGAGAACGCTTTGAGATTCATGTGAGTTGCCACCACTCCCTTCTGATTGGTTAAAAGTCCTAAAGTGTATGAAATATTTATCGAACGCTATTAATCAATAGCCTAGAGCATGGCGAAAGTTTCACGTGTTATCTGTTCCTGATAGCAAACTGGCCTTACTACAGTTGCAGTTATCAAATTGGAACCTGTGGGAGATTTTGAACTTCACCAAAACAACACCAAAGATTCCTCAATATCAATGTGAAAAAAATTAAGCTGATAACGGTTGAAGCTTTCTAATATCGCTAGACAATATCTAGAAGAGCTTCGGATGTATATTGGACTATCTGTGTACAAAACCTTGTGAGTGTCACAAGATCTCTTGAATCGACTGGTTTCATCCTCATTTCTCTTTGATAGAATTTTCCCCAACTACTTCAGCTAAAAGCTAAAATCATTGCTAGACCACGGTCACTCCAAACCCGTAACTGAAGCTCACTAGTTCTCTTTAATCCACACACTAGGTTTAGGTTCCGCACGCTTTTGAGTACTCACATAGAACACCCTCTCAGCTCTTCATTGTTTAGCGTGAGCTACAGAAAACGTTATGACTACGCCACGGGGAGGAATAACAGCGATCCCCTTCATCTTCCAATTAGGGCAGACAACATAGTACGGCGTCGGTTACAAATTGCCGTAGATACAGTTTCGATCAAGCTGCTTCTTGAAACAATGGGTCTGGCTCCAAAAATTCACATAAAATAGTCTCCAACACTGTTACAACCAACCTGTCTTTATACAAGATAATTGACGACCAAAGTGATGGTTTGATTGTTTAATGATTTTAGTGGTTTGTAAGGTTTGAGATGACTATTTATTTTCATCTGTTTGAAGAGAGATGTTAGCAGCAAATAAAGCATTCATTGTATATGAATACACCTTTCAAACGGTACAGCTTCGCTTCGAAAATTTTAAAAGTATGTTATTGTAGTTGACTCTGCCTCTAGATACAGCTCGACAGTCGGGAAAATGACATCTGCTTCAGTGATCACAACATCAAGGATGCTCAAACTCCCATGTCGCCTGGTAAACATTTCTGAAAATGAAACAAAATTGTTTCTTACGCAGGTTAAAGCGAAATTCCGCTGACCTGTTCACCAGCAATCCACAAGTCCTGTAATGCTTTGCGAACTGTTTCACTGATGGTTTCTTAAAGTTAGCAAATGGCACGAAGTTGTCAAAGTTAGGTGCTGCTTCACTGCTGTCTTCAAGCGTGTTGACGTACCTACAAGTGGGTTAAAATAAAAGCAGTTTTTCAGCCACTATGTCTTCTATAAAAACAAATCCAAAGATTGGGTTTTTAACCAAACAGCACTGCAGCATATTAGGTCGTTAAGTTACAAAGTAAACCTTGAATGTTGGATATTAATATTGTATCGGTTATCGAATGTTGTCCTGGGCACCTTCGCTGTTCATTTTCTAAATCTTCCTCAACGCTACAATTATTCGCCGAGCGGTCTGAAAGTGACGGAATGACAGCACATACTAAAAATGTGGACAAGACTATTGCGTGATTTAACCAACTTAGATTACAAGTATTGCGTATCAAATCGCAAAGTGGTGCTGTTTCGTTTCATAGAAAGTGTTCCAGAATAATTCAAATCAGTTTCATTAAGCCTCAAGTGGCTGGTATCGAGGTTGTGAGCTGTCATAACGATGTTTTGTTACGATCAAAACTTCTAGCGCCAGGCGGGACTCGAACCCGCACCTCCCTCTAACCGGGCGGGAATGCTCTACGCCATTACACCACCGGCGCCGTTTGATCGAACGCAACATCCACACCTCGTGGGACCGATCAGCACCCACCCGTATCCGGGATGACATCCCGTACCCGTATCCAAGACCATCAGCTTAACTGGTTCCATGCTGATATCAGCGGCCAGCTCATCCCGGATACGGGTGGGTGCTGATCGGTCCCACGAGGTGTGGATGTTGCGTTCGATCAAACGGCTCCGGTGGTGTAATGGCGTAGAGCATTCCCGCCCGGTTAGAGGGAGGTGCGGGTTCGAGTCCCGCCTGGCGCTAGAAGTTTTGATCGTAACAAAACATCGTTATGTTCCAGAATAGTTTCATGTTTTTAAAATTATAATTATGTAACAACTAATAGGCTCCAGCCACCTCCTCCATCATCGAACTTCGTTAAATCTGCACGCGGGAATGGTTTGGGGAGGAACCTACGCCAACAGAAAGACCACAAGTGGTCTTTGTGAACAAAGAAGTAAAACTGAATCAGGTTGTGTACCTATAGGATATCCTTAAGGCCGTGGCAATGCAAAGGGGGTGTTTCAATAAGACTGAGCCCCTGCACATAGGGAGAAGAGCACGCAGGCTTTCAGCAAGGCCAATTTCCCATACTTCATCACGTCTGCGGAATATCTACCAAACTCCGTGAATCTGAATCCGATGGAGTTCGGCGGGTGTTCCATTTTTTGAGATGTGTGCCAAGCGGCACCACAGCCTGGAGTCTCAAAAGAACCTCTGATTTGGTGATTGAACTGACTGCCTTCAGATGATCTGCAGCTCATCGCCGAAAGCTTCACAAAGCGTTTGGGTTTCTGTATCCGCGTAAAGAGGGCCACTTCTAATCTGGGCGAATGCAGTGATGCGCAGTGTATTAACATGCTAGTTGTTTCACATTAAAAAAAGCCTTCATCATGTTATTTTGGAACATTAGATGACAGCTTGGATGCCTATCCTGAGAAATGCTTTCCAAAAACGTCGTTTGGTTTGATACTGAACTTGATATTTGATAATCTTAATTGAACTAACACAGCTGGCTATCTCCTCACTGCTGTCTGCGCCTCCAATTTGGAACTCTTTGCTTAATCTAGAAAAGAAGAAAGCCAGCGGCCTTACAAAAAGTCTAGCTCACAGTGTACGCTCGCTTTTCTGTTCTTAATTTTTTTTTCTCTGTTCCTTAACTTTTTATGCTGCCTCATTTTCAGATGAGGGAGGATATCCCCCCGTTTGTTATTACTAACCGTTAATTTTCATTACGAATTTGCATGGGGTGTATTTTCATTTTAGATTATTTTCAGCACGCCATAGTTCCTACAGTAAATGAAGAAACAAACAAATGTATTCAGTCCTAGTCAATCCTTGCCGCCTAGGCTTTCCCTGAACTCAAGGCCTCACTCATGGGGTGATTTCACCTTTTTCATTTGGCTGGTGTCACCATTTTAAGGCTTCGCACACTTTTGTGGCAAATCGGCTGCCCTATCCTTAACCATAGGACAGGGACGCAGAACTAGCTGGCTGCGGCAAACGGTGGCGATTAGTTCTGCGTCCCTGCCTTGCCGCAGCCACAAACTTTGCGGCAAGATGTTGGGCGGCAGGGGCAGTGGTCCCTGACTTGCCGTCGTTTTACCGCTGCAGCTTTCTGTCTGCGCTCCTAGCCGACAGTGGCAGGGATCGGCTAGAGCGCAGACGGAAGGAGGGAAAGCGTATAGAAGCATTAGGTCCCGACGAGAAAGAGTAAAGAGCCTCCGCCGCTGGCCACCATCAAGACTCAAGTGCACGTGAGCGGCCCACAAGTTTTGCCGCCTGCCACTTATCGCAAAGCTGTGCGGAGGCCTTTACATGTTCATTCTGCTTTTCTGCTTGCTTACTACCATATCGCGCATCTTTTCTTCATCATCGTCTTATTGTGCAGCGAATGTCCCGACTCGCCTAACAGTCCACTTTTCTGGAGTCTTTAGGTCCCGTTTACACTTCATGGCTGAAAAAAACAATATTGTTTGGGCCGCGCGGTCTTTATGACCATTATGACGCGCCGCGTGGCGGATGGAGCATAAAAGGGGCCCTATACCACATTTACCGCACTTGATCCAAGTGGACTCCAGCTGCTTTCAATATCAGTGTGTAGCGTATCAGACTAGCGCTGCCTCGGGTGCCCTCTTTTTCGTCTTCCATACACTTCGAAAATACCTTACGAACGCTGTCTTCTCTCCCATGAAGGACGTGACCGTAGCATCGTATACGAGCTTCGCGCATTTTGTTCGTTATCGGCGCAACACCGATCCTTCGCTGAGTAGCATTTCCGATGCAGTCCATACGCGTGACTCCAGCCGTCCAGGCAGCATCTTCATTTCCATAATACTGAGGCTCATTTCCGCTTCTTTTTGTCGTAGGCTAACGCTCAGCGCCTCACATTGCCACTGGCCAGTCAACTGCTCTGTAGATTTTCCACATTAAGCGCTCTGTTATTATCCTATCACAAAGCACGCTAGTCAACGAGCGCCACTTTGACAAAACTGCTCAGGTTCACTTCAACCATCAGGCTGCCATTAGACGCAATGCTGAACTCAGGTGCTTGTGAACGTGGAAGTTCGCTGCCGGCAACCTTGATTTAGCTCGACTCGTTCACGCCCATCGTTGGATACTCGGCCTTTCTCGTGTTCAATATGAGTTCAAACTGCTCCATGCGATAGCACCAATCTTGCACCTCTCGCTCGAGGTCACCTTTATCTTCGCAAGCGAGAATTACGCCATCAGCATAAAGCAGCGTCTAGGGAACGGGTTTCTTAAGATCTCGTGAAATAGCATCTATGACGACAATAAGGAAGAGGGGGCAAAGCGAAGAACCGTGGTGTATTTCTACGGAAATGGTAAACTCTTTCGAGCTGCCTGCCGCTGCTCGTACTTTACTCTTCGGAAGAGACTGTAGCATTCGCCCATACTCTACAAGTTTTCAGGCTCACACGCGTAACTTCAGCCATCCAGCGCAGCATTTTTATCTCCATTACGCTGAGCCAGAATTCAACTTCCTCGATCGTCGATCAAAAATAAGCGACTTGTTTTAATACTGGCCGAACGACAGCTCTACAGGTGTTGGACTTAATGTTAATGTTTATTATTTACGTAATTTACGATATTGTTTAAGTCGCAAAGGGTAGACGCAAGATAGAAGTAAGTCAGCACTAAAAAACAAACAACAAACATCACAATAAAAAAATTGGCACAATCAAACAATAACTGGGTGTGGTCGATATCCATGACTAGAGTCCGTCAAAATGAAGTAAAATTTTCGATGCATACTGCTTAAACTGGGGTATAAAGCAAGCATTTGACAGGTTTTTCGTAATCCTTATGTAAGCGCTACCTGCTCTGTTTGTAAAGCAGGAAGCACGAACTGCTGATTTCGGACAAGTCAAGGCTATTTTCATTATACCACCTCTAGTTGGGAAGGCATCTAACTATAATATATAATTTCATAGTCACAAGCACACTAGGTTAGTGCAGAATTTAGTGAGAATTTTTTATAGGTCTTGTAAGTCTTTATTAAAGGAGTTCTGTTCCTTGTAGAAAGGGCTTTAAATACATGAAATGTACGCAGAAGCGCTATCCTACAACGGTTTTTGACATGCTCAGAAAAGTCTAATTTGTTGATATGAAATCAAGATCTCTAATGAAATCCACCGATGTGATGTGGAGACTATTTACTTCATATGTGTGCTGTGCAGCTGACGGAACGCTGCTAATATTCTGTGCGGAGCCAAGAAGAGCTGCCATTAGACCAGGCAATTAATAAGTTGCTTCTTCTTTGGAGACATAATTCGTCATTAACCCCATCAATGACCTTGTATACTTTTACATCATCTGCATATGTGGCACAGTCACAAAAATTTTGCAGCATTTCCAGTTTTCCCGAAGTAAGAAGGTTGGACAGCATAGGCGATAAGACCCCTAATTAGGGTACCCCACTTATTATAGGTTTGCCCAGTTTGCTCTGAAACCTTCTCCCGTTTAGGAAATCAGCAATCCAGTTCTTTAGCACGGCACTTATGCTGTGTTCTTCTAATTTGAACAGTAACATTTTAGGAGATCCTGTCAAACGCCTTAGCAAAATCAAACTAAATAACATCACAGCAGCGCTCACTATCAAGTGCTTCAGTCCAATCATTCATGCATTTAATGAGGTTTTTCTCTACAGATTCTGCTGATACATGCCATGCTGTTGTTTAAGAATGATCCTATGGGCAGAGAGATGGTGCATAAATGCTGCTTAACTACCTTCTCAAAAAGCCTGCAGAAAAATGACGTAATGCTCACCGGCCTATAGTTTTCTGGACTGACAGCACTGCACACTGCGCAATAGCCCGCGTAACACAGCGTCGCCGAAGTATAACATATCACCTAGTCAGCGAGCTTCACTACGACCAAGCTGCAGTCACGAGTTTACTTCAACCATTAGACTGACATGGAGCTGGAGTCCTATTTTTACATATTGTTGTTAATAGCAACATCATCTATCTAGGCCACCTATTCTATAAAGGGAAGCCAGCCAAGAGTTGAAGAGCATATTTTGAGCTTCCATTAAATTCTGTACACTTCACAAGCTACACTTACCAAAGCGAGCTGTTGTGGAAGTGAATCCCACCAGTTATCTCTTGCCACTCCTTTTCGTTGGTATAGAATCCAATAGTAACACCGTAATTCTGGAACAAGACGCCTTAAAATGTTTGTTATGTTGGAATGCCTGAAAGGTGCGTTTTGTAAATGCCATAGATTAAGTTCTCTCAAAACCGCAGTTGACAAAAAAGGTGGGGTAAACGGAAGAATAAGGATAAGATTGGGTAGGGATAGAAATTGTGCTCAACTGGAACAAATATCTTAACCTTAAGTTTAAAACAAAATAGAGGATACGCCTAGTTCTATTATGCCCAATTCGAGCATTCTCAGTGAAATAGGTATACTACCGAGCAGATTGATAGCACGACCAAAATACTGGAGAAGGCAATGCGAGAAGTATTGTGTTACTGACAACCTGTTAGAAACAAACAAATGTGGCGAACGCCTACAAATAGTTGTGGTTTACACTCCCCTACATCACCTGATTCATAAGCCATTAACCACAGAACCCGCTACCAAGGCGCAGTAGCGTCACCTTGGTGTTTCACATCAGGGAAAACCTTCAATTGAGAATCCTAGCAAGATACATACTTAGTGCAGGACACCATGGGCTTTTATTGAGAAAAAAACCTAAGAAGTAGACCGTTGCAAAGGTGTAGGTCCACTTCATAAAAATTCTATTCATTACAGATATACTAAAAAAACAAATTACGATTAGTACATTGGTACTCGTCATCAAAAATCCTACTTGTCACACCATTGATAAGGTTATCAATAGCAGTTTGCTCTACACTACCGCTCACTATGGCGTTTTCTAGACCAGAAACCGAGAAGTATGTGATTTCATTCTAAAGACCTTGTATACAAAAATGCTCCACCAGTTTTCTATCAGGTTAAGATCTGGAGAACAACTATAACATTCCAAAAGTTTGACTCCACTAGCACTAAGCCTATCTGCAATCGTCTGTGAAACGTCTATGAATGTATTGCCTTGCTGATAGACCTACGAAATCTTCTTATATATGGCAGCAAATAATCTGTGTGCACCTAGCCTTTTTGGCAACTACGCGTTTGATTTGCTAAATGTGCTCTGACGACCATGTTGAATTTTGTGACGATCTTAAAAACTTCGGATAGTCACGGACTGCGATCTGTAAAAGGAAATTGATAAGGTTTATAAGTGATCTGAGCAATGGGGTTTACCGCTTTCCATACACTTTTGGTTGTGGACATTTGATTTTTGGTAGTTGCTACCTACAGGTTTTATGTACGACCAATTCTAAAATATGGAACGTCTGGATTCAGTCCTTAAAAGGAGAAAAGTATTCAAGTATTAGAAGCGGTTCAAAACAGCTTTTCGAGGAAGCTGATGATACAGAATCCAGGGTTTTGCTACGATTAAAGACCCAAGAGTATCGGAATCATTTCGGAATGAGGACATTAGAAGACAGAACGTAGAGGAACTACATGCTTTCACACAATCATCCACCATTCCATTGCTATTAAAATGTAAGATACAATGACATTGAAGACAGAGAATACTCAAAGTGGGTGAGTCAGTCATGACGTTGGCAGAGCCAAGCTCAGTTGTAGGCTCAACTTCTTCACACTCAGGTCATATTACATGACAAGCCTAAAAAAGGCACGATACCCACGCATCTCTCTTCGTCTATAAAGTTTTCGGGTCATCACTTCAGTTTTTGGGTATATACCTAGACGTTCCCCGTTTATTAATTTTAATGATTTTTCTGTTGCTGTTTGTGTTCGTGTTCTGTTGTAATCATTTTCCAACATTAATAATTCGCTCATCTCAATTCGGTATTTCTGATTGGCTTTCGGCAAAATGTTCTAAGAAAGTTGGTGTTGTAACCCATGGGTAGCTCGTGTGCTAAATAATAATGTTATTCATTACCTTTGCCTCGTTGATGATTTGAGTGAGTAAATTGGCGTTGTTCACAGCACTTGTGCTCCAGTATTCCGGAGAGACCACCTGAACTATAAGCTAACTTCAGCAAAGCAACAGACGATGAACGAACGAAACCACTCCACAATTAAACTTGAACGTCGGATTGCATGCCAGTAAATATCTAGGAATTAATGTTGGGCGTCTCGAACGTGTAGAGAACACCTTTAAGAAAACTGGGCATTAGTATTCATCTAGGTTCTCGCTAAATACCTTGTATGTTTAGCACGTATAAAACGTAGACACATGAGAACTTAGCTAATTTTATTTAAATATACCAGCTTAAACCTTGTAAGAAAAAAGTATATCGTCCTGCGATCGCTTAAGAATGAACTATTAATTGGTGTTGTAGTAAAATTTTGAACTGCATTTACAGAACAGCCACATTTTCTTACGGTGTTACTGTTCCCCTTTGGTACTCGTAACACTGGATTCAGGTTGACCTATTTGAAAATTAGGGTGGAAAATCCTGCAATGCAGTGGAAAATCATAGCACTTAAGGATATATAAATATATATAATCATATAAACGATTTTCACATAAAATTAGGACTGTTTTTATGAAGCTTGACGCTTTTGAAATCAAACTGAATATCTTCCGAGAAAAAAAAAGAACGAGAAGACGAGCGCCTTCCTGATTACATTAGAAACTATCCAAGAGGGTTAAAATAATTTTTCATCCAAAGAAAATTTATCGTCTTTCTCTGGATTTCTTTGAATTTTTTATAACTATCTGCTCTCACAAGCAAACACATAGTTTGAAATTTTACTTTACTGGGGATACTGGAGAAAAAATGGTGGGAAAACTGCTTTAAAACGCGGAGGAGTGCAACAATAAAGAGGTAGCGCCATGCACTTGACTATTTCTTCGCGATGGTAAACCAATTGATTGCAAAAACTCTTTTTACGTTCAGAAAACGCAAGTGTAAACGCTACAACAAAAACTGACATGAAAAATGTGCACGTCCTTACATCGCTGTTTCAAGTAGGCTCCCATCAATAACCAACAATCAAATAAGAATCGTGACAATATAGTCGAGTACGCGACCTCTCTTTTTAACTCAACAACAGTTTCTGTTACTCTGCCCTCCAAATCCAGCTTCTTTTTTTGAAAAATGAAATTTTCATAAAATTTCAAGCAGTGTTGCTCACTCATTCGGGTAGCTGAAACGTGTCTCTAGTCTCTAGTCTAGGGTGGAAAAACTAGCTTTATTCTCTAGTTTAATTTCAAAAGTGTCAAACTTCCTTAGAAGAGTGTTCCAAATTGAATTGAAAAGCGTCTAATTTGACGTGAAAGATGGTGTGTATTGTTTAAAACGTTAAGAAGCTAAAATTTACAGACTGACGCTGAAGAACCAGACGCGCATATATTTTTCTTCTTCATTTATTCTATTCATCCTGAATTGAATAATGCGGGATTAGATGATTTCGCAACCTTCAAATCATACGGCTTCTCAACCTTGCACAGAGGTCATGCTAATATCTAATCAATAATAGTTCATTCCTGAGCATATACTAAAATTGGAATAAACGGCTTCTGTTCTTCATGAAGGGCAACCGAAGCGCAGATCGTGGTGATTTTTCCTCAGGGCTAATTATGTTAATACTGACAAAGAAACATCCTCGTACCTGAACCCAAAGTGTTCTCATATGAATGCCTTCTCTGACGAGTCCATCAAAGATTTTCCTGAATTGATTGTATCCATCCTCATATGGTCGAATCTGTGGGGTCATATAGACCTCAACGTTCAGACCCGCTGAAACAAGCTGTGATATGTATGCCATGTGATAACAACTGCCTCATTTTGTAGTTTAAACATAGCCGCTCAAATCTAAACGCAGAAGTCAAAAGTGTTATTGAATTGGTGGTTATGGGTAAGTTATACTCTAACAAGAGAAGGATATGAAACGTATATTTGAACGGAGAAAGCGAATCATATAGGAGGAATCTCCCTCACTAGTATGAAATGTGTTTCTTTTTTCCAAGTTCCTACCTCCTATTCCATAGTATGTTCAAGCACGACCTAGTCCTTGAACATACTATGGAATAGGAGGTGTGGTGCTCTCACGAGCGCCTGGGGTCTTCTCCAGGCCAGCGATGTTTCTGGGCTCTGAGGTTCTCAAGGCGTAGTGGATAGTGGCGTTGCTTCATACGAGGGTGACGAAGGTTCAGTTCTAGTGATATGCGGCGTTTTCGCATTACAACTGGCTGACTCGATTCGACGGGTCTTGATGTCTACTCAATTTCCAGGCATTTCCTGTACACTTTGCCAGTTTCATGCTGTTGAGAGTAATTTGGGACTTGTACTTGTTTAATACTGACCGGTTTCTAACCAAAAGGCAATGAGAAACGTATCCCGCATAATGACGTATGAACGCTCAACACTACTGAGATAGAGGCACAGAGGGCTTGAAATGAAACGACTGGTCACAATACAAGCGGCATATATTGTCTACAGGTTTTTCATAGCTTCTTTTCCTACGTTCATTTATGAATTCGGGAAACCATCTTGGATTTTTGAAAGGCACCAGAAGGCGATGTCGTATAACCAGTTCTGAAGGAAGTATGTGCAATCAGCTTTTCAATGCGAGGATGGCGCCGAAGTCATAGCATTATAACAGGTCTCTTTCAACTAAATTCGACACTTACCTTCTGGATGTTGTCCTTTTTTGCATATCAAAAGGAAGGTTGTGCACAATGACGTGAGACACTGTATCCCAGGGAAGACCTTGACTAATGCACTCCCACGTCACTGTGTGCAACTATCCTTTTGACCTGCAAAAAGGGACAATATCCCGAAGGTCGAGGTTGCGGCTAGCGGAGAGCGGATCATTTAAAATGCTATCGATCCGGTGCCATCCCGTAGTGGAAAAGCTGGCTGCTTATATTTGGTTCGAAGCTGTTTATAGGAAGTCATCTCCTAATCTCTTTCAAAATCTTTATCTGAACGATAACAGATACCAGTTTATTACCAGTTTATTTGTCTATTTCTCGTTATATAAAAGCCATAACGAGAGAATTGTGTTTCACTCTTTTTTTATCGTTCAATTCTGCACTAAGTAATAATTCTTCACAAAATCCGAGCAAGATTGTTTTTCCGGAATTCATTAGTGAACGTAGGAAAACAAGCTGTGAAGAGCCTGTAGTTACTTATTATATGCTGTTTGCATTGTGACCAGTTTCTCGTTTGAAGCCTTTTGTGCCTCTATGTCAGTGGTGTTGAACGTTCATGCATCATTATGTCGAATACGTTTCTCATTGCCTTTTGCTACAACCGGTCAGTAACAAAATATTCGCAACGGAGTCACTTTTCACGGCATACAGCTGGAAAAAAGTGCAGAAAGAAAACGCCTGAAAGTTGTGTAGACGTCACTATCCGTCAATCCCATCCAGTCAGCTGAAATGCAAAGATGCCGCAACGCAAGAGAACCGAAGCTTCAACTTTTCTCGCACGAAGCAACTCCACCATTCATTGCTCCGAGCTGCTTGCCGGCGGTGGTAACGCAGGCGTAGAAGAGACCCAACGCTCGTGAGGGCACCGCACCGCCGAATCCATAGTAACTTCAAGGACCCCCTACTCCTTGGATTTAACGACCTGACAAGAGGACACACATTTTGTTACTACCTGAGTGATGAAGATTTCTCTTATTTGAATCGGTTTCCACACTCAGACATACGCTTCAGACCCTTTCCTTGTAAGATAGTATGTACGATCTTGTTTTATTAGATCGGCGCTTATTGGAAACCATTTATTATTAGGACCACCTTTTCAATAATAGGGAGATACTAGAGTACAGAATGACAGCCGTATACCACCGAATGGTTTCTCACTGTCAGCACAACTACATAAGATTTGATGGACCTGCTTGAAGAGTTAAGGCACAAAAAGCAAGGCATATGTTCATAATAATACATAGAAACACTGTACAGAATAATACTACAAGAGAGTCGCATTCAAGAGTACGTCTATCATGTAATGTGTAAAACATAAAAGATTTAGGTTACGTTAATAGTAAACAGGATTCGCTTTACTGCCAGAGAGAAACTTGCAAAGGAATCGTGAAAAAATGTGCATTTCAATAGTATTACACGACAAGGAATACTGAAAAACTTCTTCAAAAACCAAGATATGATGTGTTTAGTGAGGTGCCAACTGGATTGTTTGCTAAAATGTAAGATTTGTAATGTAGAATGTAAAATCTGCTTCTAGGCGTTGCGTATTTTATAAGCAACGTTTCTAACGGTTAACTACCTATGGAAAAAGTTTATTAAGGAAGGTTTATCACATTTTCGAGGGTAGTAAATTGAAAATATTTGTGTTAATGGTAGTCCGTGCTTCCTTCAATAAAGCTTCTTTAATTTAGATATCTTATCAACCTGATACGAAGTGACAGATTCTGTAACGTGGCCTAATTGGTTGCCACTGTACCAAAGGTTGAGCTGTAGCTTACCTTCAGCCGCACGGTGAGCGTTCGAAATGACGTTTGGATCAAGCTGTCCTTGTCCATGCTGAGGACCGTAGGCTCTAAACGAGTTCTACCTTAATGTGAATTAGTGCTTTATTCTTCCCAGACTGGTGTTAACGACCCCAGACGGATGGAAGGCTTGGTCGGTCTGGGCGAAAAATCCCAACCAAGAGCCTGATATCTGGCGCACGCGGCACCTTCTCCCAATGCACTCCACGGGTCCTGAGAAAGCATAAAACGCACATGCATGAAATCGAGTAATGATGAACATTTCTTAACTTGATATAAATGGTGTTATAAACCTTTTCACAGCCACAAATTTTAGAATAAATTAATTGTGTATGAGCTATCATATACTTGCCATTTGCCCCCTATTTGTCGCAGACTGAATATGTATTTGCTTTGCGCTATTATAATATCTAATGCCAAACAAACACATGCGCAGAACAGAAATCATTAAAGAAATTGGGTTAGCAGAAAAGTTTCTCACCACTCAGTACTGCGCCTAGTCAGACATTTGAGCACCACTAACTGAAGACGTGAGCCGTGGCAATGCAGCACAAAAGGTCTTGCAGCACTATAGCAGCACGTGCAGCAAGCAGCGTGCACCAGTTCGGCAGTCGATGATTTAGGACAGGATGGTCTCGAGTAGACGGGAACCCTACTCCAAAGCATTGACTGCCACCCGCTACAGCCGACTCTCCAAGAGTCTATAAGCGTGGACCACAACATAATCGCTTGTGCAGCTGAGTTTGCAGCACAACAGCACCACGATCACAACACAATAGCAGCACGTGCTGCAAAGGTGCAGCACAAACCGAGCATAGGTTTGTTCAGTAGTTACTCGAATACTGGTGCTATTGCGGTCGGTTACTGGTGTTCAAATGTCTGAGTAGGTAGATTTTTTAAAATTCTTCTGGAAATATATAAAAGTTGGCCAATAGTTTACATATACCCAAATTTTCCTAGTATTCTGCTGCGAACATGGCTGAACGCGAAGGGGCCTTCAACGGTCTTCTACGTCAAGACAAACTTTGGTTCCGCAAGCTCGAAAACGCGACTTTGACTTGTGCGAAAAAAAATCATAATCCGGTCGACGGTAGCAGTAAATGACGAGCGTCTTCCAGAGCTGATTAAAGAGAATCCCTTACAGAGTATCGAGAGGTGTAAGAAGAACTCCACCGCCACGTGACAGAACATCCTCTCATCTCATCACCATGGAAAGGCATGAATACTCAATTATCTAAGCGGTCACCAGATTCAAGTGCGGAGGAATGGATGGGAGGCGTCAGTGTCTCGGACGTCTCGGATACGAGCGTCAAAAGCGAAACTTAAAAGATTACGCTCAATGTTTGGTGAAACTGCAAGGGAACCTTTCACTGGAATTCACTTCCAGCAAACTCTACCATTACCGTCAAATTCTACTGCAAGCAACTGGATCGCAGCGCTGCGGCTCAACGTGTAAAGCAAGAGAAGCTCCTCATTCTTCACAACAGACACTCGTTCACACGCTCTATTTCTATGGAAGCGTTATTCAAAAGTTACCCGATAAATGGCAATATTTTGTCGATAATGATGGTTCATATATTTGCTAGTTGTGGATTGTTCTAAAAAAAGATAAATAAATTCCAAAAGAAAACTGCAAAAATGGCGCGAAAAGTGAAATTTGAAAACAGAACTGCGAAAGTGACGGGACACTTTTCCTCCAACCTAACAGTTGCCATTATAGTCGCAAACGTGTTAATATTGTTGTTGGTGCTTAATGAAAGTCATGTTTATGTTTATGTTTATGTTTAATACGTCGCAAAAGGCAGACGCGAGATAGAAGTGCATCAATACAAAAAAAACAAGACAACAAGCAAGAGAAACACAGCACGATCAAACAAGAACTGGGTGCAGTCGGTCTCCATGATTCACCTGTATCACCTGTCGTCCCGTTGATCATCGACTTGCTCGAGCGGGCGCCAGCAGCGTCTCCATTCGTCCCTGTCGCGTGCCAGAGTGGTCCAATGGATCCTCCTCGCTCGAGGGACACGAAGAGCGTCATATCGGTCGTTCAGGGCTTTCACGAAGAATCCGACCAACGCGTTGGTGGGCGTCCTGGTGTTCTTTTGACATCCCGCGGAATCCAATCTGTGACGACTCTCGTCCAGCGGGTGTCTGCGAATCGCATTACGTGGCCGGTCCACCTAATTTTCGACGACTTGGCCCATGCGACAGCGTCTCTGATCTTCGAACGTCGGCGAAGCTCGGAACTCCGGAGGCCTTCTCTCACTTGCGTGAGTCGTGTCACTCCGAGCATCGTCCTCTCGATTCCACGCTGCGCGACGCTGATCGCGTGTTCATCCTGCTTCCTGTATAACCCAGGTCTCTAAGGCGTATGTTAGGGCAGGAAGAACAGTGGAGTCGAATAGGTGGGCACGGAGTCGGACGTTCTTCGTTTTCTTCACGACTTCTTCGACGCTCTTGAAAGCTCCCCAAGCCGCTCGTTTCCTCCTGCTCAGCTCTGGTGCTAGGTCGTTGGCCATGTTGACTTCGCGACCCAGATACACATAGCTGGAGCATTCGGAGATGTTCGTTCCGTTGAGCGAGAATGGGGCATCAGAAACCCATCCGTTCTTCATGAACATCGTCTTCGTAAGATTCAGCTGCAGTCCAACGCTTCCACGTACACGATCGAAGTCGGCCAGCATTCGTTCCGCTTGACTGATGCTCGGTGTTATGAGCACGATGTCGTCAGCGAAGCGAAGATGGTGCAGTTGCCGGCCGTCGACCTTCACTCCCATGTCTTCCCATTCTAGTTCGCGCATGACGTTTTCGAGGGTGGCGCTGAAGAGCTTCGGGGATATGGTATCCCCTTGTCGAACCCCTCTCTTCACGTCAATGACGACGTCGTTGTAGAATGGTGAGATCTTGGTCGTGAATCCATTGTACAGCTCTCGAAGGACTCTGATGTACTGAGTAGGAACGCCCTGGGTGAGCAGGGCTTCCATGACCGCTTCAGTCTCGACGGAGTCGAATGCCTTCTTCAGGTCGATGAACGTAAGGCACAGCGGCAGCTTGTACTCTCGCGACACTTCGATGAGCTTCGTAATGGTGTGTATGTGGTCGATCGTGCTGAACCCTCTCCGAAATCCTGCTTGTTCGCATGGCTGTCCTTCGTCCAGCGTTCTACTAATCCTATTCAGGATGACTCGAGTGAACAGCTTGTAGACTACGGACAACAGGCAGATCGGGCGATAGTTGCCAACGTCGTGCACGTCTCCCTTCTTGTACAGCAAAACGGTCTTGCTGGTCTTACACTGAGATGGAACCTTGCATTCAGACAGGTAGCGTGTGAAGAGCCGCGCCAAGGTGTTGATGAGCGCTGGCGGGAGGTTCTTCAGGTGTTCAGCTCTGATCCTGTCAGGACCGGGTGCTGTACGTTTCTTCACCGACGAGATGGCGTGTCGGATTTCGGAAGAGAGAACAGAGGGGACGACGTATCCATCCTGCGGAAGATGGCATGGGGCAGGTGGACGTGGCTATCGAAGAGATCGGAGTAGAAGTCGTGGATGACTTTCTCCATGGTCCTTCTGGAAGAGGTGACGGTTCCGTCAGGACGCCGAAGAGCGGTCATCTTGGTCTTGAAGTTGGTGAAGTTCCGGCGGGCATTGCGGATGCTCAGCCCTGCCTCTGCTGCTTCAGCCAACACTTCCGCCCTTCTCTCCTTGAGATCTTCCTTTATGGCCGCTCTGCATAGCTTTGCAAGCTCGGACGTCAGTTGGTAGTTGCCTGACGCTCGTGCTGCTCCACGCTGGCGTATCAGCTCGAGAGTTTCCGGAGACAGGCGTCTCTTGGTGGTCTTCAAGCTCTTGGCTCCCTTAGCACTATCGTGGAGATGGTGCACGAAACGATCGTATTCCTCGTCGACGTTGTCCATGACGGCATCTTCCCAAAGGCCGACAATAGAGGTGTAGAGGTCCCAGTTGATGGTCGTTCTGGGACTCCTCTTCTTGAACTTCGCGGCCTTCTCTCCTTGACGCGAAAAGCGGAACCTCGCGCGAAGGAGGCGGTGGTCCGATCCCGTGTAGAACTTGGGGACAACGGAGACATCGGTCAGGCAATACTTGCGATTGAAGATGATGTGGTCGATCTCGCTGTGGAACTGGCCACCGGGGGATTCCCAGGTCCATCGTAGGGAGTGAGGCTTCTGGAACTGCGAGTTTCCATGGATGGTCTTGGTCGACATGATAAACTCAGACAGCCTTTCACCTTGCTCGTTCCACTCCAAACCGTGGGTTCCGATGTGAAGTTCTTCCGGCGACCTTCGTGGCCCGATCTGGGCGTTGAAGTCGCCGACGATCACCTTGTAGAAGGTGTGATCTTCCTTATAGAACTTCTCCAGCTCCACGTAGAAGGCCTCGACGTCTTCGTCGTCGTAGTCGGATGTTGGGGCATACGCGACGAACACAGTCAAGGCTGGCACGGAGCCACATCGCTTCAGTCGCAGACGTCCGATTCGGCTTGTCAGAGACTCGTACGAATCGATGTTCATGGCCAAGTGCGTGTTGACGAGGACACCAACGCCGCCTACTCCCCTGCTGTCGCATGTTCCGAGGAACAGTTCTTCTCCGGAGTCGTAGGCGGCGTGTAGGGGGTGGTGTCTTCTCGTCTCGGTCAGTCCGATGACGTCGTACTTGATCTTCTTGGCTTGCATCATCAGGTCCTCGACGGATGCTTCCGACGCAAGCGTGCGGGCGTTGTAAGTACAGATCGTCATCCTAGTCCTTCTCAATTTGCGCAGCCTGGTTAGGCCCTGAGATTTTAGCAGCCTCTCCGTACTCGTCCTTCCCATCGCTGCAGAAATGGGGGCTCTTTCGGGCTCAGGGGAATGAGGCCCTTTAGTGCTGCTGTGTTTGACTGGAATACAACACGGGTAGCTAGTCAGGCTCTGTCGTGCGGGCGGGGTACTCCGGGCAGCCAGCCAGACTGCCCGAAGGGACGGGGCGAGACTTAAGGCGGCCTCGAATCGCCTTACGATGTACTCCCAGTCTACCGAGTGCAAGCTTTTGGCCGAGCCGACACAGTTACAATCCGCACAGTCACGGACACATCCACGCACCCTGTGCACGAACATGCCGCTCCCACGCACAAGGAACACGTCGACCCGACACAGCAGGAGCAAGGAGTCCATCCCCTGCATCCGACCTGCGTCTCTGGGCAGTATACGGTCGCATTTGGTTCGCCTTTAATTCCCCTATCCACCACCCGGGGACGCGCCACGTGGCCCTGCGACAAGCGGCCCGAGATCCCTCTTAACAAGAGAGCCCGAAGGCTCTCTATCGAGGGAGATCCGTGGCTCCATGATTAGAATCCGTCAAACCTAAGTAAGATTTTCGATGCATATCTCTTGAGCTAGTGTATAGAGTAAGATTTTGAAAAGATTTGGTAGTCTGTATGTAAGTGCTATCTGCTCTTTGCGTAAAGAAGGAAGCCCGAACTGTTGTTCTAAGAGAGGACAATGCTATTTTCATTATTCCACCTCTAGTGGTTAGTTGACAACAAAACTGAGACCTTCATATGGCTTCTACGTAATTTCTACAACGACATTTTAGAGTAGTTAGTGACGTAATCTTGACATCTCATAGAACACTTGAACTTTTCCTGCTTTCCCTTCTAGTCCTAAGCATTACTTGCTGGCGTCCACGTTATACATATTATAGTCCCTCGATAAGGACTCGTATATTCAGAATTACGTGCCTTCCGAAACTTTTAACGTGTTATTATTTAGTATAGAATTTTAGAAGTGGCGTAACACGTCAATGTGGACTATTCCCGACGGCAATGCGTTAAGCATTTAGTCCGTACCCAGCCAACCAAGCTAAAAATTTGAAGTTTGAACATCTGCATGGCGTTATTTTTCTAATTTTATTTTTAAATTTCTTACTTATTCATTTTCTTGAAATGGAAAATTTTCAACAAGTTGTCTCATATTTCCCTATCAGAAAGTTGAAGGCCTTCTTTCTCTGGCGTGTTTTCTGATGAGATAACTCCACCCCCACCCTCGTCTAGAATTCTATCTGTTAAAAACTATTCAGCGCTGCCTTGACCAGTCTATAAAGAGTCACTTCCAGCAATAGCCAAACTGTTATTAGCTTAATATAACTAAGAAATAAAGAAAGTACAACAAAAAATAGATCTCACGAGAGCAAATTCCTGCCAGCATATGTTCTTAGAAGATTTTGCAAACCTTGTTCTCCATTTCTTGAGAGTTCCAGCGCCGAAAGAACTTTCACTTTCCACCTACACTTCTTCAAAATCATTATACCATCGAAAATGTTGTATTTTGACTATTGAAAAATGTTTATGTTGAAATGATCGTCCAGCTAACTTAAGTGTTTGACGTGGATGGAAATATAGAAATAAATAATAAACAACACAATATAATAATATGTATAATCATATAATATAACATAATAAAATTGAAGTAAATAAGTCAGCATATCATTGATTTATATTTTAAGCGACTTATAGAGAGCAATAATCGTACTGTAAAAACACCGTGCTGTAGTTAGAAATCTTAAGACAGTGGAATTGTTCCGCGGTTGCCAGCGTAGAGAAATCGACTGCGGACTCGTATACAGGGGAGACGTCCTAAAGTTAGCGAGGCTTTGACAAAATTTTAAACCTTCTATACCTATTGTGTAGTGCTTACGATTTGTTGAAAGGCAGTTGATTCTTCTTCTTCCACTGTAGTCCATTCGAATGTTTCAGCAGTAGTGAAAAGGTCTTTCGGCGCTGTAACTGCATCTAATTCCCTTCGTGTAGTCCACTGGAATGGTTCAGGAGTAGGTGCTTCTAACTCTCTTGGTGTAGTCCACTCGAATGGTGCAGGAGTAGGTGTTTCTAACTCTCTTGGTGTAGTCCACTCGAATGGTTCAGGAGTAGATGGCTCTGATCCTCTCGGTGTAGACCACTCGAATGGTTCAGAAGTAGATGGCTCTGATCCTCTCGGTGTAGACGACTCGAATGGTTCAGGCGTAAATGGCTCTGATCCTCTCGGTGTAGACCACTCGAATGGTTCAGAAGTAGATGGCTCTGATCCTATCGGTGTAGACGACTCGAATGGTTCGGGAGTAGATGGCTCTGATTCTCTCGGTGTAGTCCACTCGAATGGTTCAAGAGTAGATGGCTCTGATCCTCTCGGTGTAGACCACTCGAATGGTTCAGAAGTAGATGGCTCTGATCCTCTCGGTGTAGACGACTCGAATGGTTCGGGAGTAGATGGCTCTGATTCTCTCGGTGTAGTCCACTCGAATGGTTCAAGAGTAGGTGCCTCTGTCTCTCTCGGTGTAGTCCACTCGAATGATTCAGGAGTAGATGGCTCTGATCCTCTCGGTGTAGACCACTCGAATGGTTCAGAAGTAGATGGCTCTGATCCTCTCGGTGTAGACGACTCGAATGGTTCGGGAGTAGATGGCTCTGATTCTCTCGGTGTAGTCCACTCGAATGGTTCAGGCGTAGATGGCTCTGATCCTCTCGGTGTAGACGACTCGAATGGTTCGGGAGTAGATGGCTCTGATTCTCTCGGTGTAGTCCACTCGAATGGTTCAAGAGTAGGTGCCTCTGTCTCTCTCGGTGTAGTCCACTCGAATGATTCAGGAGTAGATGGCTCTGATCCTCTCGGTGTAGACCACTCGAATGGTTCAGAAGTAGATGGCTCTGATCCTCTCGGTGTAGACGACTCGAATGGTTCGGGAGTAGATGGCTCTGATTCTCTCGGTGTAGTCCACTCGAATGGTTCAGAAGTAGATGGCTCTGATCCTCTCGGTGTAGACCACTCGAATGGTTCAGGCGTAGATGGCTCTGATCCTCTCGGTGTAGACCACTCGAATGGCTCAGAAGTAGATGGCTCTGATTCTCTCGGTGTAGTCCACTCGAATGGCTCAGAAGTAGATGGCTCTGATTCTCTCGGTGTAGTCCACTCGAATGGTTCAGAAGTAGATGGCTCTGATCCTCTCGGTGTAGACCACTCGAATGGTCCAGAAGTAGATGGCTCTGATCCTCTCGGTGTAGACCACTCGAATGGTCCAGAAGTAGATGGCTCTGATCCTCTCGGTGTAGACCACTCGAATGGTTCGGGAGTAGATGGCTCTGATCCTCTCGGTGTAGACCACTCGAATGGTTCAGGCGTAGATGGCTCTGATCCTCTCGGTGTAGACCACTCGAATGATCCAGAAGTAGATGGCTCTGATCCTCTCGGTGTAGACCACTCGAATGGTCCAGAAGTAGATGGCTCTGATCCTCTCGGTGTAGACCACTCGAATGGTCCAGAAGTAGGTGCCTCTGTCTCTCTCGGTGTAGTCCACTCGAATGATTCAGGAGTAGATGGCTCTGATCCTCTCGGTGTAGACCACTCGAATGGTTCAGGCGTAGATGGCTCTGGTCCTCTCGGTGTAGACCACTCGAATGGTCCAGAAGTAGATGGCTCTGATCCTCTCGGTGTAGACCACTCGAATGGTCCAGAAGTAGATGGCTCTGATCCTCTCGGTGTAGACCACTCGAATGGTCCAGAAGTAGATGGCTCTGATCCTCTCGGTGTAGACCACTCGAATGGTTCGGGAGTAGATGGCTCTGATCCTCTCGGTGTAGACCACTCGAATGGCTCAGAAGTAGATGGCTCTGTCTCTCTCGGTGTAGTCCACTTGAATGGTTCGGGAGTAGATGGCTCTGATCCTCTCGGTGTAGACCACTCGAATGGTCCAGAAGTAGATGGCTCTGATCCTCTCGGTGTAGACCACTCGAATGGTCCAGAAGTAGATGGCTCTGATCCTCTCGGTGTAGACCACTCGAATGGTTCGGGAGTAGATGGCTCTGATCCTCTCGGTGTAGACCACTCGAATGGTTCAGGCGTAGATGGCTCTGATCCTCTCGGTGTAGACCACTCGAATGATCCAGAAGTAGATGGCTCTGATCCTCTCGGTGTAGACCACTCGAATGGTCCAGAAGTAGATGGCTCTGATCCTCTCGGTGTAGACCACTCGAATGGTCCAGAAGTAGGTGCCTCTGTCTCTCTCGGTGTAGTCCACTCGAATGATTCAGGAGTAGATGGCTCTGATCCTCTCGGTGTAGACCACTCGAATGGTTCAGGCGTAGATGGCTCTGGTCCTCTCGGTGTAGACCACTCGAATGGTCCAGAAGTAGATGGCTCTGATCCTCTCGGTGTAGACCACTCGAATGGTCCAGAAGTAGATGGCTCTGATCCTCTCGGTGTAGACCACTCGAATGGTCCAGAAGTAGATGGCTCTGATCCTCTCGGTGTAGACCACTCGAATGGTTCGGGAGTAGATGGCTCTGATCCTCTCGGTGTAGACCACTCGAATGGCTCAGAAGTAGATGGCTCTGTCTCTCTCGGTGTAGTCCACTTGAATGGTTCGGGAGTAGATGGCTCTGATCCTCTCGGTGTAGACCACTCGAATGGTTCAGGCGTAGATGGCTCTGATCCTCTCGGTGTAGACCACTCGAATGGTTCAGAAGTAGATGGCTCTGATCCTCTCGGTGTAGACCACTCGAATGGTCCAGAAGTAGATGGCTCTGATCCTCTCGGTGTAGACCACTCGAATGGTCCAGAAGTAGATGGCTCTGATCCTCTCGGTGTAGACCACTCGAATGGTTCAGAAGTAGATGGCTCTGTCTCTCTGGGTGTAGTCCACTTGAATGGTTCGGGAGTAGATGGCTCTGATTCTCTCGGTGTAGTCCACTCGAATGGTTCAGGACTAGGTGCCTGTGTCTCTCTCGGTGTAGTCCATTCGAATGGTTCAGGAGTACGTGCCTCTGTCTCTCTTGGTGTAGTCAACTCGAATGGTTCAGGAGTAGATGGCTCTGATTCTCTCGGTGTAGACCACTTGAATGGTTCAGGACTAGGTGCCTCTGTCTCTCTCGGTGTAGTCCATTCGAATGGTTCAGGAGTACGTGCATCTGTCTCTCTTGGTGTAGTCCATACGACCGCTTCAGGAGTAGATGATCCTCCTTCTCCTGCTGTACTCCATCTAAATGGTTCAGAAGTGGAATGTTGTTCTCTCGGTATTGTCCATCTGGATGGCTCAGGAGTAGATGATTCTTCTTCTCCTGGTGTGCTCCATCTGAATGATTTAGAAGTAGTCGGTTCTTCTTCTCTTGCTGTAGTTTTAATTAAGAATGGAGAATATGTCGTAGCTGCCGCAGTAGGTTGGAAAGGTATATTAGGATTTAGAATTTCCCATGCCACCTGGTAGACGTTTCTGAAAAAATATATGTATGTGCTTTGTGTAGGTTAGAACGAAGATTCGCTAACCTGTTCACTAGCAATCCGCATGTTCTGTAGTACTTTGCGAACTGTTTCACGGTTGGCTTCTCAAAGTTGGCAAATGGTCGATACCCGTCAAAGCTGGGCGTTGTCTCACTGCGATCAGCTCCTCCATTGAAGTACCTAGGTCGGTTGATATCAGAGCGGTTCTTAATTCAGCCACTGAGTACATCACAAGAATCATTTCTTGCGTCTAGCGTAGAAGTTTCAGAGAAAGATTGAAGATCTACTTAGACAGCAAATGGCCTCAGCAATTGAGAATTGTATGATGTTGTGGAGACATTTTGGATTTCATCTAGCCTACTAACTAACTACTAAAAATCTCAGTGTTTTACCCTCCACAGTCGTTTCTGGTAAACGCTCGCTGAAGGGATGGAAAGCTTGATCAGTCTCTGCTGGGTCCGAACCAAGAAAACTGAATTGAGGTGAACGCGGCAGCCGATTTCTCTTTGATTGTTCTACAAGGCGCCCAAGGAACTACCAAATATGGCTACATAATGAATGTTTCGACCTGCTGCCTCACAAGGTAATCCACAAATATGGGTTGCACTCCCCGAAGCCTATCAAGTGGCCTACATACGCATGGTCATCTATTCAACGAGCAGGGCCACGATCAATCCTCGTTGGGCTTCTCCTCTGCCCTACCACCAAATCTATTGCTACATTTCCTACAAACAGGAAAAGGAAAATTTGTCTCATTTGTGGCTCATCCTATGCGTGTGGTCTTATTCAATTCCTACGTCTAATAATAAGTAGTCAGAATATATTGACATGTTCAAAAGGCCGAACAGTTCAAAAGGCGTTTGCGGCTATTTTTATGATATTCAGAAGCTTCGAGGGTACCGATCTTATTATATATTTGAGGCTGTACAAGTCGTATGCAATCCTTGTTTTAGAGTACGGATCCCAGATTTGAAGCCCCCACACCAAGAAGCTTCAGGCGAAAATTGAGAAAGTCCAACAAACCTTCACGCGTATTTTACTTTGTCGTTGCAATCCTGATCCGAATTACCCATAGTCTCTTTCACGTTATTCTGATCGATTAAGACTTTTCAATCTCAAAAGTTTGCTTTATCGACGAGTGTTCAGCGATGTAGCCTTTTGCTTCAAGTTGCTTAAAGGTGATCTGAAACTGCGGCCGAGCAAATATTGGTGTTTTCGACCTTGCCGTGGGCGTACTTTTTCGCTGTTTAGTTGAGAACCCCAGGAATCAATTTACCAAGGTCTTCAACTCGCTGTTTTTTCGGGGAGTTAGATGGCTACAAAAACTTCCCAATGCTCTAATGCAGTCCGCCCCGCTTGGTTGCTTGCCTGTTTCCAACTCAGTAGCTCACGAATACCAACTAACCCACGCGGAATTGTTTTTGACCAACGGCGGACCTCAAACATGGGTAATTTAACCATTTATATTATATTTGAAAAAACAATAACAACAAACGCATAAATCAACCAATCTTAAATTGCTAAACAGGACAGTCGAAATGAGATATCAACTGAAATCGTTAAACAGGACTTGAAGAATAAAATGCGGAGAGACGTCTAAAAACACAAAAAAAAAGACAATCGTCCACATAGTTACGTATTTATGCAAAAAGAAATGTTTACAGACGCCCCATGCATCTAATCTGCCGTCGCGGTCTCTCCGCAAAGAACACATCCTATTGATTATCGAATTCCTTGGCTTTAAAGACGATTTGTCGTCATGCCCTTTTGGAAGCTCCGAACACATCCGTGTTCAGAACTAAATTGAAGAGTATCAATCTGCTCCAAGTTCTCGTTATTCCAGAATTCTGATCGTAGAGAGTATGTGGCTGGTCGTTCTCTTTTCGCTGATAGGATAATGGTCACAATTAGCGTTTTACCTTCCAGTTTCGGTTTCGGTCTTCACTGCGTTTTGATGGAGCTCGCTATATGATTTTTCTTGTTAATGCAATTGTTTTTGTGTATACCTGCGGAATGCGCATAGGGTTGGCCTATTGCTCACCTTTCGGATGTTGTACTACTATTAACCATTACTTAGAATTGTTGGTTTCTTCGTTAGTTTTTGTTTCCTTTTTGGCACAATACTCAGTCCTACTAACCTTGTCTTTTTCGTTAAAGTTCTAAGCACGCCTCTTAGTGGCGTAGCCAATAAATAAATCTTACCATGAGAATAGAAGGCTGTCCTCGCTCTTTGCTTTCGAGCGCTTTGCAGGGAGACGCGTCTTATGGCTAGATTTTTTCTTAAATGTTTTTATTGTTCAGCTTCTTATTCTGCCAAGTTGTTATGTGATCCCCTATCCGTCGAAAAAGTTACGGAATGGCTGCTTGGAGCAGTCCCGAGCTAGGGTGGAAGCCGCCGCACAAACGGTGCAGTTGCATACTATACCTTTGTCCTTTTCGAATTTCGAATAGTCGAATTTCGAATATTCGAATATTCGAATGTTCGAGAAAGTCCAATATTCGAATTATTCGATTATTCGAATATTCGAGAAAGTCCAATATTCGAAGTATTCGTTTATTCGAATATTCGAAAGTGGCCAATATTCGAATATTCGTTTATTTGAATATTCGAAGGCTTCGAATATCGAATATTCGAATAGTCGAATATTCGAATTTTTTTATCAATCTCTTAACAAGTTAGTGGCACTCTTCTTCGAAAACCAGGGGAGTCTGACCTTATGATAAAAACGATGTTTGAGTTTCACGCGTCGCTCAAAGTGCGCCGAATTGTGTGTACGTAATCTGAAAAGAGAAGTCAATGAACTTCCCGTGGAGATGTCCAAAATGACCTATTGCTTGTTATAAGGGTGTGTCTAAGAAGCACCGTAGTGGTCTTCAAATGTCCTGCGGGCATCTGGGTAGGTCAAAAAATACAAAAAACTGTAGCACTTCAGTGCTGGCTGATAAGGCGAAAGTGACGCCTTGAATGGCCTTGAAATACTCAGAAATTAACATGCAGATGCTATAGAGCTTTAATTATAGTTAGATGTTAGAAATCTGACAATTTATTAGGTCAAATGAATCATTCACTGCAGTCGGGGCGTGGATAGCGGGGAGAGGTCCAGGTTCGAATCTAGGAGAGTTGTTTACGGATTGCTGTGCGTTTTGGTAAATGTAGAACATATTCTCATTTTAACCATATTTACTAACATGATCGAAATATGTTGCTTCAGTCCATCTCTGGGATGTGCTGATCAGTCTTCGGGTTCCTATAGAGAACGTTTCTCTTGTAAATTTAATAATTTTAGCATCTCTTATAAAATGCATCATTTTTGACCCACTCCGTAGTATTGTACTCCGTAGTATTCGAAGCATTTGCACACAACACCAAATACAGTACTAACAACTAAATTAATTAGTCACCTTCTTCACTGACGAGCCTCGGGGTGATTAATTATAAACATGTTTTGTATGAAGGCAGAGGCGAAACAAGACATGTTTAGTGTTGTTGTTACCATTGTTTTAGTTATTACTTGTTTTAGTTGTTGCTTGTTTTCCACTTGTGTTTGTTATAGTAGAGTGATTTAGAGTTCATGTATACCCCAGGTTATTTCTAATTCTACTTCGTTGTTTAGACATTGAATTTAAAACTGTTTGAGTATTAAAATTTACATATATGATTAACTTATTCTATTGGTCTTCTTGCAGCCTATTCTTCCTCGGCCACTCTCCCGCACTGACAGGGGGGGGCTTTGCAAACGTAGGTACTTGTAGTAAATCTCAGGACTTCGTAAGTAGAGAATAAAATTTCGTCCAAACGTTGTCCTGAGGGTTAACTGAGGTTCTGATCACGAAGATGGCAAACGCTTTCGGTGTTACGGTCGACCACAGTAGGCGACGGTGAGTATGTTCAAGAAAAGGTGCAGAATAACCGGCCGCGTTGTACTATTGTGACTCCAAAAGTGGAGTGGAGGTCGATTTTTTTCACCCAAACATCGCCTGTACTGTTATTTTGGATGCTGAGCACGAATATGGTATCCAATTTCAGCAATTTGGCCGCTTACGATATTTCATAGTGTGTGTTCGTAAGTAAGGATGGGGTTGTCATGACCACTGATTTCGTCCTTTCCTCGCCTTAGGAAATTATTTGAGCTGCTGCCATGAATTTGTCATTTCTTTTTCTAAATTATCCATTTTTCGTACACTACTTTTCATCTCAAAGTCGAAGACTGGAAAACAAGTCTGATCACATATGTAGGTGGAGAAAGCGATTCTATGTACTCAAACTGATAAACTTCACTCCTGAAAATGTGGAAGCACGCGATCACGCGAAAAAGTTTACTAGATTTGCGATCAGCACCTCAATTAGCCCTATAGACGACGTTTGGGCGAAACCTGCTTTCGATCTCCGCAGTTGTGGGAGTACAAGTCCCTAAACCTTCGATTAGCAGAGAGCGGTGGGGAGGCGATGGGCAGCAGGGGTGTGCGTTAAATTTTTTCGGTAAATTATTAACGACCACTTTTTAACGAAAAATTTTCGCGTTAAAAAGGTAAATCGGTAAATTCGTTAAATAAAATGTCCCTTAGCTGCATTCAGTTTTAAACCACTGGGGTGCCTCTCGGACAATCCTCCACAGCGCTCAATAGGTCACTTATAAGATTCCCACGGAAGGTTCATTGACCTCCCTTGTGAGTTGACGCGAAGTAAGCGCTGCAAGCGCGGCCCTCCGCTGCGCACCTGCTTCCTTGTAAACGGCCGTCGAGCGTGCTGTGGCCATTCACGTGAACCGCAAGTGATTAGGGTTATGCCTGTACACAGATATTTTTACCTTCAGTATACTACGGGAGAATCTTTGTTTTGTATTTCTACCCCAGTTACAACAAGGGAACGATTAGAGCCGAAGGGGCTGCGGTAGGGAGGTAGAACTTTCAGGGGCCTAGAAAGCTCCTGCTTTCTGCCAGTAAAGACGTTGAAGAAGAGAGGAAGAGCAATGGCTATGGAGTACAAGAGCCAGTCATACTCCGTTTCCTATGAAAGTGAGCCATCCCCATTTTCGCTCTAACACTGTCCAAGTCGTAGTGTCTTGTCAGATTAGATTCCAACGCGGGTCCGTTTCTCTTCAACGGAGCTAGAACACAAACTGAATGCCATTCATGAGACTCCAGTGCGCCCTTTCTGCACCAGATCGCCTTTGTGTCATTTCTCCGCCCATGATAATCATTCTTTTACCACCTGGAAGCTTCGCTATAACATAAGGAAAGATAGCAACCTATAGAGAAAGACCTATAACAATCTAGCTCTGCCTACCCAAGGTGTTTCTCTCTTCTCGGTGCACGAATTCTTAGGGAAGCAAAGCGTGCTTCATTGCCATTATACGGCTGTTATTGTCCCTTGGTCTCGTAAAGGAATGGATGGGGCAGCCATCCATTTTCTTCACAGTAGGTAATAAAAAATAATTAAATGTCAACCACTGGGTGACGACGGTAAATAATAGTGTTCATTTGATTATTCGAATATTCGACTATTCGAAATTCGATTATTCGAAATTCGACTTTTTGAAAATCGAATATTATTCGATCATTCGAAATTCGAAATTTTGAAAATCGAATATTATTCGATCATTCGAAATTCGAAATTTTGGAAATCAAATATTATTCGATCATTCGAAATTCGAAATTTTGAAAATCGAATATTATTCGATCATTCGAAATTCGAAATTCTTTCCCAAGGACAAAGGTATATTGCATACTCGGGAGGACTCACAGCGAGGAATAGTGGATTCACTACGTAAACCACTCACGGAAGCGCCATTGGCTCGGACCTGGAGAATGCCGAAACTTAAAAGAAAGTAATGCTCATCGTCCGAAAGAAGTGCAGAGGAGTCACTCACCGGGAGCTGTTTCCTGCAAAGCCGTCTAATGCGCTGACTACCATTGGTTTCTTTGTTATCGAGCAATTGGCAGCAAAAGCAGTTCGACAATAAAGACCGACTTTAAAGACGCATCGGGGATTTTCTTACATCAAAACCTCAGGAAGTCTGTATAGGTGACAATTCTATAGAATTCCTGAGATTTTCAGCAGATTTGCACAAATTACTTGATAAAACATAATATTTGAACAAAACGGTGCATTTGTTCATTAATTGTTGAATGCATTGAAAGAAAGAAAGAAAGAAAGGATTGCAGAAGTGACGAAAAACTTTTCGAACAACCTAACTTTTTTGAAGTACTAGCAAGCACGCTGGAAGCCGTGTCGCACTAGTTATGGATCACACAGTGTGTTTTGAAACATCTACGCACCATCTAGAACCCAAACAAGCCCTACTCACCAGAGCATGCCTCTGAAGTGAGTGGAGTATGTGCCAGTTATCGCTCGCCAGTCCTGTTCCTCGGTATAATAACCAATGCTAACTCTGTAACGCTGGAACGAAACATCGTAGATTAGAAAGTTGGATGCCCTGGAGGCCGAATTTTCATAACTTTACAAATTCAGTGTAGTTTTTGTATCGTCCACAACTCACTAGGCTCACGTTACTCAGAACGACGTTGATGCATCATAAGCATTCCATGGTAGGGCGAAATCGAGACTTTGCGAAGCGTCTGCTTGAGGAATAAATTTTTCTTGGTGGACAATTTAGAATGTTTTTAGCTGGGTCGCACACGTTTAAATAACGTTTGCGACAACGAATTTGTTACATGCTACAGAACAGAGGCTAGAGAGACTTAGCTATGGTGCTGATCCATCAACGATTAGACCTGATTCTATGCGGGATGGAAGGTTACGTTACCTCACCCACACATTCGCGGATATACTGCCAGCTGGAGGTTGTCAACGAGTAGATAGCTGAAGGGCATCGTAAAGTACTACACTCTTTTGTTTTTAAAGTACTACACTATAAAACTGTTTTGTTCATAACACAGTTGTTGGCTGCCAACTCTTCGTATCTGCTGTGATTACCCGAATTTGAAAAAAAATCCCTCGTAGTAAAAGTTGATAAATCCTGAAAATAGAAAGTGTTGGTACCTTTGCTGCGTTACCGATGTCCAGTAGCAATTTGGCGTTCACCGTATAGTTAGGATTCCAATATTCTGGGGAGACTACCTGAATTGTAGAATCGCCTTAGTTAAGCAAACCAGAATGCTGAAATGAGTAGACGAAATCACTTGTCAAATGCATTGGCACACTTTGCTTCTTGCTAACGTGATATGTCAGTGAAATATGCCGTCTGGGATGCGAAAAAAGCAATTTCGATTACGATGCGTCATATTTGAGGTAATGAATCCTGGAGTGGTGGTAAAATTTAGCACAAAACTTTGATAATGGTTTCAGTTATAGCTATAGCTTATTACGTGCGTTTGAGGCATACATTAGAAAAAAATGCTCGTAGATAAAACAACATTTCAACACAACATTCTATTGTTCAAGAAGTCTGATTTCATCAAAACGTTTAAATAACTGAAAAGTACTAGAGGTGGGCAAGACGTCATGCTTAAGCATATCACAACATGACAGCGCTCTGCACCTAAAATAGTTTAATCTAAGTTTCCGTATAAAATTTGCTCCGAACTGCCTACAGTTTTTCAAGAAAACAATGAAAAGAATTTTGGAGCGTCATTGTTTATGATCCCAGCGAGCACGGCACACACAGACCAGGGGTGCACACAAAATTCTGTCCGTCAAATTTTTAACGAAATTTTTTAACGAAAAATTTTCGTTAAATTTTCGGTAAATCGTTAAATTTCGTGAAAAAATGCAATTAGATGCAAAGCGTTGTTTCAAGTGAAAAAATCAAGGAAAACCTTAAAGGTTTTAATTTTAAGAGGTCAACAGCTAATGTTCAGGGAACGGAGTGTAACACTGCAATGAAAATAAACAGTTCAACATTAACAAACATCAACAACATCAACAAGATGATCATCGGCAAGGCATCTTATTATAAAATGTGCGATCAGACAGAACTCGGAACCAGAAGCCTGTTATCGGGTACACGCGACAGCCGACACCTCTTCCTATGTACATACTATGCTACACGCGCCCCCAAAATCCATTTAAAAATTCCAAAATTCAAAACAATTTCATGAAAACGTTAAAATATTCTTGCTGATTTCGATAGTTTTTTCAGGTTTTCTTAATTAGGAGGATGAGGCCTGCATCATTTGTGAAGAGAAAGGGTAAATGTGATCAACCCACTGAGAAAAACGTCCGTTAAAAATTCCGTTAAATTTCTAAAAATTTCCATTAAGTCGTTAAGCCAGATTTTAACGAAAAATGCCGTTAATTCGTTAAATTCGTTAAATCATGAACTGTTAAATGTGCACCCCTGGCACAGACCTGAGCCTAAGACGAGACTGTACTCTAATATAGATACTTATTTCTCGTTTGTACTCTAGGCGCTCTAGAATATAAAAAAACTACCTGTACGGAGCAAAAGTTTCCTAGTGAACCTGTTTTGCACCATCTCAATTTGCACAATGTATTTCTCCTTATGCGGAGCAAACATTGTTGTCGCACTTTGGACCATTGGCCTAACATAGGTTTTATATGTTCTCAACAACACATCTTTGTTTCTGGTGCTCAAAGCCTTGAAAATTCGGTAGGTTTTGCCTACTCCGACTAGCTGAACTAATATGCTCGCCATCAGCAAAATGCAATCTATCCTTATGGGGAAACCCAAATCTATTACACTTGTAACCTTGGATGCATTGTTCACCTACTCTATCTTCACATAAAACATCAGACTTTCCTAACCTCATGCACATAGTCTTTTTTTTTCGATGCCAGTGGCAATCGCCATTGCAGGGATCATTTGGATAGGAGATCTGATCTGATTGCAGGGCTGCGTGATATTGCTGTGTAAGCACCTCTTTATACCACTTCAAATCGTCAGCAAATTGTATGATTACCACCCCGCTGCCTTCGAACAATGCCGGGATATCCGATGTAAAAATTATGAAGAGAAGGGGTGAGCACCTCACCCAGCGGCACTCCACTTCTAACTACACGGCTGGATGATCAACTTTGATAACACGACCTAATGCAAGGTAATTAAATGCCGAAGTTCAATCTATTGAGAACCAAATTTCACCGTTTTTCAAGCTTTACATTTTAGTAGATTTTCATCAGGAAATCGATATTTACTAAACTCTCTTCCGAGAGCAAGAATAAGAGAGATGCGAAAAAATATAATTCATATAATACAGTATTAGTGTGGTGCAAAAATAGTGATCGTTTTGAGGCAACTACTTTGAAATACATAATTCCAATGGAAAGCTTTTCAATCGAAGTCGCCACCATAAAAATCAGCATACTTTTGCCGCCAAGAAACTGGTTCAGATATTTTAGCAGCATACATTGCTGGACTTCTGTAGCCGGATTCATAAACGTTCCCGGGAACGTTCCCGCCTTCCCACGGGAAGCGACCAGGTGAGAGAGCGAGGCGGGAGAGAGGGACGAGAGATGATAGATGGGGTGAGAGAGCGAGGCGGGATAGTGAGGCCAGAGATGATATGGTATATCTCCCGCTCCTGTCGCTTCATGAATCCGGCAACTGGAGACAACGAAATCCTCGAATGTTTTTTGCAGTTCTTGGGCCGTGGAGCACGTCAAAAAATAGGTGCGGAAACATCAATGGGCGGAAACATCAGGGGCGGAAACATCAGGGGCGGAAACATCGAGGGGCGCCAAATAGCAGAAAATACCCAGACGCCTTCTACGTGCCTGGCGATGCCGTAGACGTACCGAACACGTCGGCAAGCATGCCTGACGATGCCGTAGACGTACCGAACACGTTGGCAACCCTGCATGGCGAGCCGTAGACGTACCGAACACGTCGGCAACCCTGCATGGCGAGCCGTAGACGTGCCGAACGCGTCGGCGACCGTGCATGGCGAGCCGTAGACGTGCCGAACACGTCGGCGACCGTGCATGGCGAGCCGTAGACGTGCCGAACACGTCGGCGACCGTGCATGGCGAACTGTAGACGTGCCGAACGCGTCGGCGACCGTGCATGGCGAGCCGTAGACGTGCCGAACGCGTCGGCGACCGTGCATGGCGAGCCGTAGACGTGCCGAACGCGTCGGCGACCGTGCATGGCGAGCCGTAGACGTGCCGAACACGTCGGCGACCGTGCATGGCGAACTGTAGACGTGCCGAACGCGTCGGCGACCGTGCATGGCGAGCCGTAGACGTGCCGAACGCGTCGGCGACCGTGCATGGCGAGCCGTAGACGTGCCGAACGCGTCGGCGACCGTGCATGGCGAGCCGTAGACGTGCCGAGCACGTCGGCAACCATGCATGGCGAGCCGTAGACGTGCCGAACACGTCGGCGACCGTGCATGACGAGCCGCAGACGTGCCGAACACGTCGGCGACCGTGCATGGCGAGCCGTAGACGTGCCGAAGACGTCGGCGACCGTGCCTGGCGAGCCGCAGACGTGCCGAACGCGTCGGCAGCCGTGCCTGGCGATGCCGTAAACGTGCCGAACACGTCGGCGACTGTGCATGGCGAGTCGTAGACGTGCCGAATGCGTCGGCGACCGTGCATGGCGAGCTGTAGACGTGCCGAACGTGTCGGCAACCGTGCCTGGCGATGCCGTAGACGTGCCGAACGCGTCGGCGACCGTGCATGGCGAGCCGTAGACGTGCCGAACACGTCGGCGACCGTGCATGGTGAGCCGTAGACGTGCCGAACACGTCGGCAACCCTGCATGGCGAGCTGTAGACGTGCCGAACGCGTCGGCGACCGTGCATGGCGAGCCGTAGACGTGCCGAACACGTCGGCGACCGTGCATGGCGAGCTGTAGACGTGCCGAACACGTCGGCGACTGTGCATGGCGATGCCGTAGACGTGCCGAACACGTCGGCGACTGTGCATGGCGAGTCGTAGACGTGCCGAACGCGTCGGCGACCGTGCATGGCGAGCCGTAGACGTGCCGAACACGGCGACCGTGCATGGCGAGCCGTAGACGTGCCGAACACGTCGGCGACCGTGCATGGCGAGCCGTAGACGTGCCGAAGACGTCGGCGACCGTGCCTGGCGAGCCGCAGACGTGCCGAACACGTCGGCAACCGTGCCTGGCGATGCCGTAGACGTGCCGAACACGTCGGCAACCGTGCCTGGCGATGCCGTAGACGTGCTGAACACGTCGGCAATCGATCAATATTATCGATTTTTTGAGGATGTCGAGCATGCGCCCTGAAACTTCAGCCCTGGGGGTAATCGAAGTCGCTGAACACGAATCTGAAGTCGACCAATCGATATCGATCGATATTATCGATTTTTGAGGATGTCGAGCATGCGCCCTGAAACTTCAGCCCCGGGGGTAATCGAGGTCGCTGAACACGAATCTGAAGTCGAACAATCGATATCGATCGATATTATCGATTTTTTGAGGATGTCGAGCAGGCGCCCTGAAACTTCAGCCCTGGGGGTAATCGAGGTCGCTGAACACGAATCTGAAGTCGAACAATCGATATCGATCGATATTATCGATTTTTTGAGGATGTCGAGCAGGCGCCCTGAAACTTCAGCCCTGGGGGTAATCGAGGTCGCTGAACACGAATCTGAAGTCGACCAATCGATATCGATCGATATTATCGATTTTTGAGGATGTCGAGCAGGCGCCCTGAAACTTCAGCCCTGGGGGTAATCGAAGTCGCTGAACACGAATCTGAAGTCGACCAATCGATATCGATCGATATTATCGATTTTTTGAGGATGTCGAGCAGGCGCCGTGAAACTTCAGCCCTGGGGGTAATCGAGGTCGCTGAACACGAATCTGAAGTCGACCAATCGATATCGATCGATATTATCGATTTTTGAGGATGTCGAGCAGGCGCCGTGAAACTTCAGCCCTGGGGGTAATCGAGGTCGCTGAACACGAATCTGAAGTCGACCAATCGATATCGATCGATATTATCGATTTTTTGAGGATGTCGAGCAGGCGCCCTGAAACTTCAGCCCTGGGGGTAATCGAGGTCGCTGAACACGAATCTGAAGTCGACCAATCGATATCGATCGATATTATCGATTTTTTGAGGATGTCGAGCAGGCGCCGTGAAACTTCAGCCCTGGGGGTAATCGAAGTCGCTGAACACGAATCTGAAGTCGACCAATCGATATCGATCGATATTATCGATTTTTTGAGGATGTCGAGCAGGCGCCCTGAAACTTCAGCCCTGGGGGTAATCGAGGTCGCTGAACACGAATCTGAAGTCGACCAATCGATATCGATCGATATTATCGATTTTTTGAGGATGTCGAGCAGGCGCCCTGAAACTTCAGCCCTGGGGGTAATCGAGGTCGCTAAACACGAATCTGAAGTCGACCAATCGATAAAGGATAAGGATAAAGGATAAAGGACGGCGTTATTCAATCCCTTCTGGGATGCGCCAGCGCATTCTACTTCTACGGGATGTCGTGGAGGCGACATGAATGCCTATTTGGCCATACAATGACTTGCGGTGGCCAGCCGATGAACAAGTCAGCGCTTTATCCTTCCCAGACAAGTCTGGTACCAATTCACCGACCCCGGAGGGATGGAAGGCTTGGTTGGCCTGGGCGGGAAATCCGAACCAGAAACCTGGTATCGGGTGCACGCGACAGTCGCGCCCCCTCCGACTGCGCTACACGCGCTTCGACCAATCGATATCGGGCGATATTATCGATTTTTTGAGGATGTTGAGCAGGCGCCCTGAAACCTCAGCCCTGGGAGTAGTCGAGGTCGCTGAACACGAATCTGAAGTCGAACAATCGATATCGATCGATATTATCGATTTTTTGAGGATGTCGAGCAGGCGCCCTGAAACTTCAGCCCTGGGGGTAATCGAGGTCGCTGAACACGAATCTGAAGTCGACCAATCGATATCGATCGATATTATCGATTTTTGAGGATGTCGAGCAGGCGCCCTGAAACTTCAGCCCTGGGGGTAATCGAAGTCGCTGAACACGAATCTGAAGTCGACCAATCGATATCGATCGATATTATCGATTTTTTGAGGATGTCGAGCAGGCGCCGTGAAACTTCAGCCCTGGGGGTAATCGAGGTCGCTGAACACGAATCTGAAGTCGACCAATCGATATCGATCGATATTATCGATTTTTGAGGATGTCGAGCAGGCGCCGTGAAACTTCAGCCCTGGGGGTAATCGAGGTCGCTGAACACGAATCTGAAGTCGACCAATCGATATCGATCGATATTATCGATTTTTTGAGGATGTCGAGCAGGCGCCCTGAAACTTCAGCCCTGGGGGTAATCGAGGTCGCTGAACACGAATCTGAAGTCGACCAATCGATATCGATCGATATTATCGATTTTTTGAGGATGTCGAGCAGGCGCCGTGAAACTTCAGCCCTGGGGGTAATCGAAGTCGCTGAACACGAATCTGAAGTCGACCAATCGATATCGATCGATATTATCGATTTTTTGAGGATGTCGAGCAGGCGCCCTGAAACTTCAGCCCTGGGGGTAATCGAGGTCGCTGAACACGAATCTGAAGTCGACCAATCGATATCGATCGATATTATCGATTTTTTGAGGATGTCGAGCAGGCGCCCTGAAACTTCAGCCCTGGGGGTAATCGAGGTCGCTAAACACGAATCTGAAGTCGACCAATCGATAAAGGATAAGGATAAAGGATAAAGGACGGCGTTATTCAATCCCTTCTGGGATGCGCCAGCGCATTCTACTTCTACGGGATGTCGTGGAGGCGACATGAATGCCTATTTGGCCATACAATGACTTGCGGTGGCCAGCCGATGAACAAGTCAGCGCTTTATCCTTCCCAGACAAGTCTGGTACCAATTCACCGACCCCGGAGGGATGGAAGGCTTGGTTGGCCTGGGCGGGAAATCCGAACCAGAAACCTGGTATCGGGTGCACGCGACAGTCGCGCCCCCTCCGACTGCGCTACACGCGCTTCGACCAATCGATATCGGGCGATATTATCGATTTTTTGAGGATGTTGAGCAGGCGCCCTGAAACCTCAGCCCTGGGAGTAGTCGAGGTCGCTGAACACGAATCTGAAGTCGACCAATCGATATCGATCGATATTATCGATTTTTTGAGGATGTCGAGCAGGCGCCCTGAAACTTCAGCCCTGGGGGTAATCGAGGTCGCTGAACACGAATCTGAAGTCGACCAATCGATATCGATCGATATTATCGATTTTTTGAGGATGTCGAGCAGGCGCCCTGAAACTTCAGCCCTGGGGGTAATCGAATCTGAAGTCGACCAATCGATATCGATCGATATTATCGATTTTTTGAGGATGTCGAGCAGGCGCCCTGAAACTTCAGCCCTGGGGGTAATCGAGGTCGCTAAACACGAATCTGAAGTCGACCAATCGATATCGATCGATATTATCGATTTTTTGAGGATGTCGAGCAGGCGCCCTGAAACTTCAGCCCTGGGGGTAATCGAGGTCGCTGAACACGAATCTGAAGTCGACCAATCGATATCGATCGATATTATCGATTTTTTGAGGGTGTCGAGCATGCGCCCTGAAACTTCAGCCCTGGGGGTAATCGAGGTCGCTAAACACGAATCTGAAGTCGACCAATCGATATCGATCGATATTATCGATTTTTGAGGATGTCGAGCATGCGCCCTGAAACTTCAGCCCTGGGGTAATCGAGGTCGCTGAACACGAATCTGAAGTCGACCAATCGATATCGATCGATATTATCGATTTTTTGAGGATGTCGAGCAGGCGCCCTGAAACTTCAGCCCTGGGGGTAATCGAGGTCGCTGAACACGAATCTGAAGTCGACCAATCGATATCGATCGATATTATCGATTTTTTGAGGATGTCGAGCAGGCGCCCTGAAACTTCAGCCCTGGGGGTAATCGAGGTCGCTGAACACGAATCTGAAGTCGACCAATCGATATCGATCGATATTATCGATTTTTGAGGATGTCGAGCATGCGCCCTGAAACTTCAGCCCTGGGGGTAATCGAGGTCGCCGAACACGAATCTGAAGTCGACCAATCGATAACGATCGATATTATCGATTTTTTGAGGATGTCGAGCAGGCGCCCTGAAACTTCAGCCCTGACGATAGTCGAGGTCGCTGAACACGAGGCCGAACTCCCCTTTTGAGGTATCGGTCGCCATCAATCGATTCCGACCGGTATTATCGATCTGTTTGTGGATGTCGTTGTGGGGGAGGGGGAGACACGCGGGTATTATGGCCGAAGGAGTACTCCACATCAGATGGAAAATTTCAATGGGGAGACCAGTATCTTAGCATCGACCGGTGTTTTTCTCCCAGATTCAACCGATCGGGGTGGGAAACAAGGGGGAGTGCCCCACATCAGTTGGAAATTTCAATGGAGACGCCAGTACCGATTGATATTATCGATCGTCTCACCGGTGGTTTTCCCATATTTAACCGATGGGGAGGGAGACATGTCGGTGGTTTTCTCCCAGATTTAACCGATCGGAATGGAGGGGGGGGGGTGGGAGTTACGCGGATATTATGGCCGAGGGGGCGCTCCACATCAGGTGGAAAGTTTCAATGGGGAGACCATTATCGATCGATATTATCGATCGCCTGACCGGTGGGTTTCCCCCAGAATTAACCGATCGGGTAGTGGGAGAGGGTGGGAGACACCCCGTTGGTGTTCTCCCAGATTCATCCGATCGGGGCGGGAGACACGTCGTGGTTTTCTCCCAGATTGAAGCGATCGGGGTGGAAAGGGGGGGGGGGGCGGGGTGGGGGACACTCGGGTGCTATGGCCGGAGGAGTGCCCCACATTAGGTGGAAAGTTCCAATGGGGAGACCATTATCGATCGCCTGACCGGTGGGTTTCTCCCAGATTTAACCGATCGGGTGGTGGGAGGAGGGTGGGAGACACCCCCCAGTGGTCTTCTCCCAGATTCATCGATCGGGGCGGGAGACGCGCCGGTGGTTTTCTCCCATATTTAACCGATCGGGATGGAGGGGGAAGCGGGGGGGGGGGGGGTGGGAGACACGCGGGTACTATGGCCGAAGGAGTGCCCACATGAGGTGGAAAGTTTCATTGAGGAGGCCAGCATCGATCGACGTTATCGATCGATATTATGGATCGCCTGACCGGCAGTTTTCTCCCAGTTTTAATTGATGGGGTGGAGGGGGGGGGAGGCGGGAGACATGCGGGTACTTACTATGGCCCGGGGGAGTGCTCCACATCATGTGGAATGTTTCAATGGGGACGCCAGTATTGATCGATGTTATCGATCGTTTCACCGGTGGTTTTCCCCGATTTAACCGATGGGTGGGGGGGGGGCGGGAAACGCGCCGGTGGTTTTCTCCCAGATTTAACCGATCGGGTGGGAGGCACGCCGGTGGTTTTCTCCCAGATTTAACGATCGGGGGGGGGGGGCGGAAGACACGGCGGTGGTTTTCTCCCAGGTTTAGGCGATCGGGATGGGGGGGGGGTGGGGGACACGCGGGTACAATGGCCGAAGGGGTGCCCCATATCAGGAGGAAAGTTTCAATGAGGAGGCCAGCATCGATCGACGTTATCGATCGATATTATGGATCGCCTGACCGGCAGTTTTCTCTCAGTTTTAATCGATGTGGTGTGGGGGGGGGGCGGGAGACATGCGGGTACTTACTATGGCCGGGGGAGTGCCCCACATCAGGTGGAAAGTTTCAATAGGGACGCCAGTATTTATCGATGTTATCGATCGTCTCACCGGTGGTTTTCCCAGATTTAACTGATGGGGTGGGGGGGGGGGGGCGGGAGACGCGCCGGTGGTTTTCTCCCAGATTTAAGCGATCGGGGTGGAGGGAGGGGGTAGGAGACACACGGGTATCGATCGCCGGTAGTTTTCTCCCAGATTTAAACGATCGGGATGGGGGGGGGGGTGGGGGACACGCGGGTGCTATGGCCGGAGGAGTGCCCCACATTAGGTGGAAAGTTTCAATGGGGAGACCATTATCGATCGATATTATCGATCGTTTCACCGGTGGTT
>OX377202.1:85034032-85099604 GCA_947396885.1 Heligmosomoides polygyrus polygyrus
GTTCGAGCTTTCGAGCCCCAGCCAGGGTACCGTTCCGTTCAGCTCGAAAAGCCCTATCGAACGGTATCAATTTCGACCAATTCTGAAAACATCAATTTTTTGACAGTTTCCATCGAAGACGGCCTCTAGGCCGTGCCTGACGGACGATGACGTCATCGAAAATTGATTTTTCCGAAATTGCTCGAGTTTGATACCGTTTCATAGAGCACTTCGTGCTGAATTGAACGGTGTTACTATGAGTGGCGAGAACTGATATCTGGGCGGGTAAGAGCACGGAGAACATAGACCTTTGTTGTGCTAAATTGCACGCGCGGGCGTGTTCGGAGCGCGATAACCCTGTCACGTTTGAATCTTTCAGGCAGAAACTTGTGGGTTTTATAAGTAGTAGAAAGCTCAATAGGCGAGCTGAAACACAACAGTGTAGCTTATGAATGGACAAAGTTACAGCGGTGCGAATATGCTGGTAAACCTTGTGTGACCACGATTTCTTCCGATTTCAGTCGACCACTGTAGCAACGCGCGATCGGCTAGCGGCCTACGAATGCGTAGGCAAGCAAATCAGCTAAGGTACTTTACGATGAAGCGCCCATAGCTCTCCAGCTGCCTAGCCTGCATAAAT
The DNA here is from genome assembly GCA_947396885.1 of Heligmosomoides polygyrus polygyrus. NCBI lineage: Eukaryota > Metazoa > Nematoda > Chromadorea > Rhabditida > Heligmosomidae > Heligmosomoides > Heligmosomoides polygyrus. Next base: position 85,034,652 of record OX377202.1, read on the forward strand.
CCAAGCTGCCATTTTAGAGCTCCAAAGGGCAGCGGTGAAGATTCTTCCGCCCTTACACGCCCACATTTATGTATTTGACACAGGAGATAGCACCGTTCTGTTCAACTCGGAAAGCTCTATCGAACGATACCAGTCTCGTCCAATTGCAGGGAAATTGATTTTTTGACAATTTACCATGACGACGAGGGCGCTCGCTCTTCGCCGAACGATGACGTCATCGAAAGTCGACGATTTCGAAAATTGCCAATTGCTCTTGTCCAAACTTCGTTCAAATTCACCTAGGGGGTTCTTTGGTGCGCTGATTACGAATCCGATGTCCGTTTTTGAAAATTCCGCCGATTTTGGCATGTTACAGCCATTTGAGGTTGGTAGGGTCAGGATCACTGACCATCCTCAGTTATCGGTATTCGGAGACTTCGGCATCGTATTCGGCACCCTGAATAACCCCTGCCCTTAGAGGAAGTTTGAACAAAATCGGTGTTACTATTCCGACCACCCTCAGTTATCCAGAAGGAAATCCAAAACCTATCGAAATCGGCGGAATTTTCAAAAACGGACATCGGATTCGTAATCAGCGCACCAAATAACCCCCGGACGATTTTGGAACGAAGTTTGGACAAGAACATTTGGCAACTTTCGATATCTTCGGCCTTCGATGACGTCATCGTCCGGGCAGGCTCGGAGAAGAGCGAGCGCCTCGTCCTCGGGGAAAATTGTCAAAAAATCTATATTCCCGGAACTGGTCGAAATTGATACCGTTCGATAGGGCTTTTCGAGCTGAACGGAACGGTACCCTGGCTGGGGCTCGAAAGCTCGAACATGAGCGTGTAAGGGTGGAAGAATCCTCAACGCTGCCGTCCGCCGCTCTAAAATGGCAGATGGAGCTAAGGCAGTTTAGGCAGTTGGAGAGTAAGGAGCAGATCATCGTAAAGTGCCTTTGGTGCTTTGATCGTCCGCGAGTTTGCATGCCGTTAGCTCGCCTCGTGTACCCGTAGCGATTGACCGAATTCTGAAAAAATCGTGTCACACGTGCCCAACCTGCATTTTCGCACCGACGTAACCTTGCCAATTCGTAGGATAATTTGCTATGCTTTGGCGCTTTACTAGAGCATATTACTGCCTACGGAATTCACACGTTTCGGCCAGAAAGTTTGGAAACTGACAGAGTTATTGCGCTCCGAACACGCCCGCGCGTGCAATTTAGTACAACAACGGTCTATGTTCTCCGTGCTCTTACTCGCCCAGATTACAATTCTCGCCACAGCTATGAGCATGCCATCGTAAAATGCTTTCAGTCTTGTGCTCGCCTCGTATTCCTGTAGTAGTCGACTGAACTTGGAAAAAATCGCGTCACACAAGGTTTGCCTGCATATTCGCACTGCTGTATTCCAGTCTTAAGCTACGTCGCTATGTTTCAGCATGCTTCTTGAACTTTCTATTGCCTACAAAATCCACAACTTGCAGCCGGAAAGACTCGAAGTTGACAGAGTTATTACGCTCAGAACACGCCCGCTGTGCAATTTGCGAGTTGTCGCGTCCAGTCGATTGATAGGTTTGATCCTATTTACATTGTGCACAGCGCACTCCAAAGTCTTGCCGGAACAGAGTACAGCAATTTCTGAGTAGGGCGGCTGGGAATTTCTGTAAAACTACCGAAATGCTCACTCTGCAGGCTGTCGCGTCGCCCACCCGATTGATAGGTTTGATCCTATTTACATTGTGCACAGCGCACTCCAAAGTCTTGCCGGGACAAAGTGCAGCAATTTCTGAGTAGGGCGGATGGGAATTTCTATAAAACTACCCAAATGCTCACTCTACAGGCTGTCGCGCCGTCCACTCGATTGATAGGTTCGATCTTATTTACATTGTGCACGGCGCACTCTCAGATGATCCCTGGCATGACGAAACACTTTACGCCATGCTTGAGATGCTCTGAGAACGTGCAAGTTCTGGAATATAAGCTTCTCCAACAGCAAAAAGTCTGCTCCAACCATCTTTGACCACCCACTGCTAAAATGCGGTGGTTTGGCGAAGTTGTATACATGATTGTGTAGATCTCGAGGAGACGAATCGAACGGTGCCAACCGTTTCTCAGAGCACCTCAAATTAGAGGATTTGTGAGCATACAACGGATTTCGACGCCTTGCGGCCGACAACTCGTCCGCGGCCGGCCTTCTCAATGGAGCGCAAGTTTTCAATTTTGGCCATTTTTGATCTTTCATATGAAATGTATATATCAAACGATAGAGCTCGTTCTCCTGAGCTCAAATATACTCTTGCTTTTTCATATAGATCACTGTTGGGCGAACTATAACAAAAAGACGCAAAAACCGCAAAAGCGCGGTTTTTTCGGCGTCTATTCAAAAGACGCGTCCGGTACTGTACGCATCGTGCACTGGAGAGATGTCTTCTAAGGACATGCCTTCGTCAGCAATGGCAAGAAGGCCTACGAAGCTCGGAGCTACGGGAGAAGTCGCAATTAGCAGACCCGCTGCAGTACATGAAGAAGACCAAATATCGCTGGGCCGGACACCTGCTTCGACGAAAGGACGATAGATAGAGTCTCCGTGTCACAGAATGGTTCCCGAGAGACCACAAGAGACCACTGGGACGACCGCCAACGCGATGGGCAGACTCATTATCAAGATCTTTCAGAGAGCGGAGTCTGCCTCACTGGATGCAAGCAGCCAGAGATCGAGCGGTCTGGAAGAGTTTTGGTCCCCGCCGAGAAGACCTCCAGCCGACAAAGGACCATCGAAGTATCAAAGTAAGTAAGCTTTTGAGCCAAGACGCTACGAAAGAAAAATAAATAAATAAATAAGTTTTTTGGATTATCTTTTCTCCGTCTTCGAAATGGTTCGCTTCGCCGCAGTATTCAGACGAGCTTTGTATAATGATTTTTTCGGCTCTTCAATGAAGAAGAGGACAATACTTTGAGCTTGCGCTGAATTCTGTCCACATGAGAAACTTCATAAGAATTAGAAGTAGAAAATAGAAAAGAAAACAAGACAGATAAGGTGAATGAAAGGTTAAGTAATTTGAAAGATTTAAAAGATAACGGTGAATATAAAGTTGAATGAAACGTCAGAATGAAAGAAAAGAAATTTGAAGGCATGTCATTTTCTTTTAAATGTAAAAGGATTGTAGCAATATTATAAGATATATTTTTGATTGCATGACTTAATGTTCACTTCTATAACCAACTGCTCCTCCGTCTTTGCAAATAAGACAGCGTGAATATTATCACGATCATACAAGATACAAATGCTCCGTCAAGCCTCCGGCGTGCCTCGCACTTGCGCGCTTCGTGCGATGTTTCAGTGTCATCATCATCAGTATGGATCGATATTGGCCCTCGACTGAAATTTTCCACCCGATATGAAGCACTCCGTCTGGTATAATACCCACGTCTCTTCCACCCGATCGATTAAATCTGGGCGGAATCCGAAACTGCTGGTCAGGAGGTCGACAAAATCGATCGATATTTGCTTCGCCGTTGAAACCACCTCCCACGTGATGTGGAGCACTCCGTCAGCCGCAACACTTGCACGTCTCCCACCCTGATCGGTTCAAACTGAGGGAAGATCAGTTATGTCGGTCGATATGATTTTTGATTGCTCAGCTCCTGCTCTTCCTGCTGTGAAGGCCTTCTTCCAACAATCATTATCACTTAACTCCCACCATGATCGGTTAAATATGAGAGAAAATCGATAATGCCATCAATATTGATTGCCTTCCTATCTGCTGTGAAGGCCTTCGATTGATAATATCGATAGATATTGATTGCGTTCCCCTCTGTGAAGGCCTTCCGTCGATGATCTCCTGAACCACATTAATATGAACGACGTCTTCAGCACCTGTTCTGAATCGAAGGCACATAGAAGACGTCTGAGTATTTCCCGCTATTTTATGGCTTATTTTCCCCTGTTTCCCCCTGATTTTCCACTATTTTATGACTAATTTCTGCGGCGGCGCAGATTGTATGGCTCAGCGCTTAGCGGCTTATTATGTAGCATGATATATTACAAGTCATAATCTTAATGTTTGAGTGCGTTGTAGAACAAAAATAAAAGAATGGAGTTTTTTGGAAAGCCTTTCAGATCATGTTAATCAGAACACCTTCACAACGCTTAGACAGTGAAGGCCGTGCCGACATAATCATAAATTATCCTGTGGAAGAGCACCAGTACAATTCCAAGGTACCTTCACAAGAAATGCTTACCAAAGCGAGGCGTTGAAAATTTGAATCCCACCAGTTATCTCTTGCCAGTCCATTGACTGGGTGTAGAATCCAACATCCAAACCATATCTCTGAAAGAAAACTCCTTAAAATACGTCGGATGTTGTCAGGTCTGAAGGGCTCACTTTCTCAGCTTCAGAGATTTAATTCGGTTCTGCCAAAACTTGCTAGGTAGCAGGTCACGCCACAAACGCTAGCCATGCAACACTTGTTTGCAAATAATCTGGGACGTATTTGGTAGTGATATGATCGGAGAAGTAATAAGTGTTCTCAGCTGAACAAGTGTTATTTAAACCTTCAGCGTAGAACAGAGTAGGAGGTACGTCTTCCTCTATTATGATCAGTTCGAGCGATTTCAGTGAGATGGGTCTACTACTGTTGAAGACATGGCTTACGATACTACGAACATTCTGCCTGCGAGAGCCATGGAAAGTGCGTTGCTATATTAGGCATGAATATCAGCAGTAACATTGTCGGAGATACAGGGGCGAACGAGGAGCATCTTACCCCACGAGGTCGATTTCGACGATTGTGGCGAGATCTTCGCTGATTACCTGATACCGTATGCTGTTCGAGTCGGCTATATTTGCAAGCTTGTCGCAGTGATTCTTGGTATTCACTGGGCCCTGTACACATGCTTACTGTTGTTTGGAACATGTTGGATACGACAAAATGTCTTCCCGCAGTAGGGAGCACAGACATGCCGTGAATCAAGGTGCCCTTAGAGCTTGGCTTGCAGTACCATTTCTACAATTTGACGCTAAACTTCTCGTTACACTTTGATCTGCATCTTAAGATAAACGGGTGAGCCGTTACCCGGTGTTAATTAACTAGTAAACCCAACGTGCTGAGATTGCTCATTCATTAACCTGAAACACTCATCCATTTCGGGCTGTGTCGATGTTATAATACAGCAATCATCTATAGACCTACAGTACAATGACAGTGAGCGGTCAAGTAGTGGCTCCTCAATCCTACCCATGAAGCAGACTGCGAGAGCCGGTGCTAATCGTTGACCCATGGCTATTCCCTTGCTTGCGTACGAGCTTGACCATTTAAAGATATTTCGACACTAACATTGCTTGGCGAGAGCGATGATGTGCGTGATGATTTCGGTGAGTCCAAAGGTGATCATGCTCCTAACGTGCAAACTCAAGCTCTCACACAATGACTGTAGGATCCTCCATGTTCGGTTTTCATAAAACCTGGGCATATTGCGAGAGTAGTCTTAATGCTTCTGTGCCACGCAGGTTCGTTATAGTGGAACAACTTTATTCGGCCGACGTTTCGACAACTTCGTCGTTTTCAAAGGCCTGAAAGAAGTTCGAAACCTAAGACCAGACACTCATTTCGGCAAAAACGTCTTTCTCCAGCTCTGTCAGTTTCAATATTTTCTACGAGTGTCAAGCAGAATCTAACTGAAGCAAGCCGAATCACAGTTGTTCCACAAGTACTGAGAGAACGCTCAACTACGCTACCACCATTGAGCAGCTGAGACCTACCAACTGCGGATCCATACTGATGTTAAGTGTATAGATTGCACGGTCTCAGAGCTCGCACAGCGGGATGAACGGCAAAAACTCACTGGTGATCGAAATGCACTCATTTCGGTTATTCATTGTTGGATTACGTTCGCGGATCCAGAAGGCCTCTAGGGCCTTTCTGGGACCGATGTCACTTTCACAAGCAACACAGTGCATTTAATATTATAATCGTCTCCGTGATGGACATCCACTCGATGTTTACCGAGTGGGGTTACCAAACTACGCTTTCCCTTACCAGCAAGATGTTCCCTGATGCGAACGCTTAGCGCTCTCCCTGTTTCCCCAATATATAGCTCCCCACAGCTTAAACACTGAATTTGGTAAACCACACCTTTCTGCGCACAGTCTCCACTTCTCGCATAGGGACAGATCACGCAGTCTCTCGTTATACATGAACGATCGTAAAGCCTATTGCGAACTAGCAGTCGTTTGATGTTGTGTCCTGGTATGTTGACCAGCACAACATCATCGTCTAAATTTGCTCGCACTCGGCATAGACACAACTCTCACCAGAGTGAGAGTTAGGCAATCGGTACCTTGGTCAACAACTGGCCCGTTATTAGAAATTCGATTGGTTGGCATGCCTACACAACTGATAAAAGGTCCGGCAACGTGGATTGCGTTCCTGCTGGGGAAGTTTGTGCGTTTTTACCAGGCTGTAGAAAAATGGACAGCAGAGGATATCCACTCTCATGTCCTTGAGAAACCTTCGAGCAATGTCGGCGGACATTTTGTAGCGGTTGAGAAGCGTCAGCACACCGGACGGTAAACTCCACACTTGAAATCTGCACTAGGCACAGGAGCAGGTTCTCCATAGATCTCACGTGGAAATGGCGTTGCTGGTAATATACCACTGACGTTTGAAGGGAATTGGGCCTCAAACTCGCTGCTACCTCGCTTTGCATTAGCGCTCCAAGTAAATTCAAACCTTCCACTACATTACGAAACATTAAATGGTAGATGATTTGTGAAGGTAAAACTGATGGCCCCAAGTTGCGAACACTCAAAATCATTAGACGAAACTTGAGTGGAACCTAGAACAGTGACTCTTGTTGAATGACCTGGGACTGATGTTGTTGTAGCTGTGGCTGTTTGGCGAACTGCCTTCATGATTTTGGAACTTCTCGCGAAACAATTGCAGATGCCTGTCGTGTTTTGCACAAGAAGCAGATTTGGCAGAACCACAAATCAACCTCGACCCTCTTTTAAGCCTCCTTCAATCCTGCTCACTCATTGACCACTTGGTAGACAAAGAATTGATGAGCATTAAGGGAATGAGATGAAATGTACAATTTTGACCACTGAGTGTGATATCACAGCACGAGAAGATTTGGGAGCATTCTGAATTTTTACGAGAAATCCAGTAATAAACAGTCAAATAAGTGCCTAACCGTGACAAGTAACTTTTGGCCGTTCGTGCCTCATTGTGAGCAGTAGAATTAGTGGGTGATACCTGACCAGTGTGTTCATTCGCGGCTACGCTGCTACTAGTCTTCTAACACAGGGCGGTTATCAGCCTTTAGTGGTGCATGTAGGTTGGTTCCTCTCTTTAATTTGACCTCCAGTGGTAACTGTGGAGATAGGTCGAAAATCTTGCTTGTAATGAAAACGAAAAAAATGAAAATGAGTGCTTGAAGCGCTTGGTGGGGTAGAGTGCAAATTTAAACCTTTACACCAAGTCCTCTAAAGGCGACGGAACGTCGAAACGTCAGGTCCTGCTGAATAAGGGGTTTCACCTAAAAACCTCGTGTGGCACAATAATTTACTAATATTAACAACTAACAATGCCGAGGTTTCAAGAAGAGAGGAGTTGGAGCTTACCGTTGTGTCTTTACCTATTTATACCTTAAATTGTGCAGGAAAAAATGAAGGAAAAAGAAGTCAAAGCGGGCCTACAATTTTGTGCCGTTCCACGTAAAGTATGCTTAAATAAAAAATTCATGGTAACCTGCAGCTATTCTGCCCAAGATTCTCATGTACAGGTTTGAAGAAACTGGTGGGAAAAACGGTGGCGACATTACTGAGCCTCTGGAGAGAATTCCTTCTCTAGCTTCTAGTGGACAAACAGGGGTGGACCGATAATTTTGGAGCGTGGTGTACATAGGCTATGACAAAACGCAGGAGCCTAAAGCGGTCGTTCTAATCGTCACACTGTGCCTTCTAGAACATGGTTTGGTTATGTGTGTGGATCACTATTTATGATGAAGATAGTGTCGAACGATGGCTTCTTAAGCATAATCTACGAGCATAATCTCTATTAACTAGGCAAGCTATAGTTTGGCTTAAAAATCGTATTCGGTAGCATCCTGCTAGGTTTCGTCGACAGCTGTCACCGTCGGTAACCGAATCTGAGAAAAACTACCGCCGCTTCCTTCTCTTTCAGTCACTACAATTTGATTCTAGCCGACCCGGACCCCTCGACAACTTTACATCTCGAAGGTTTGATCTTAATTGAGCAGATCAGGCGACGGTTTTGGGTGGCAACCGTCTCATACGGCACGGTCTTCGCGTCTGTGACAAGGCCTTGGTCGCGACGCCTAACAAGGACATCTAACATCTACGATTTGGCGTTTCAACTGGAAAACGAGATAAGGGAGTCACGCTTTCGAAATTTAGTATTCACGATGGTGATGTCGTGTGTCTGCATACTCAAGTATACGCTCACTGTCGGCGTTGCGTGACCCAAAGCTAAAACCACCATGACATCTGTAGCCGTATTTCGCTGCTCCGACGTGACCATTAAGGTCACCTGTCACAACAATCATATCTTGTGACGGCACTTCCGCAGTCTTCTTATCAAGCAGGGACCAGAACTCATCCTTGGTTTGCTCGGAGCAACCTGTCTGCGGAGCATGAGCGGAAAAGAAATGACATCGTCACTCATCAACAGCGACAACATTCTTCACCAAGCGGTCATCGAAACGTTCTTCGCTTGCAATCGCGACACGGAAACGCTCGGAGACGATCTTCCCGACACCACTGATAGTCCTGGGACTTTCACATGGAACGGCCTTAAAGCCTCGTCCTATGTCGCTTGACTTGCAACGGGCCCACCTCGTCTCCTGCACCGCACAGAAATCTATCTTTTTTGGCTCCAGTGCTACCAACACGCACGAGCGGTCCATCAACGTACCCACATTCAACGTTGCTACGCGGGTCTTACCTACGTTGCGGGGCTTTCGAACTACCTCAGTTGCCCCCGATGCCTCCTCGCATCAGGGGTCCTCCATACTTTCCACACTCGTCCAGCTTTGCGAGTGCGTGTCGGCTGCCACGGACGCCGTAGCATTTACTCAACAACTCTCAAGCGTCATCAACCATGATACGACATAAGACGTTCGTTGGCCGGTCTATCACAAGGGCCTGTCGCCTGTAATTGAGTGTCCGTGTTTGGCTTAGCTCGCAGCGCGAACGGTTTCCAGTGGCACCACGTGGAGGAACGGACATCGCCACCGTATTGACGTGACGATACTACGAATAATACATGAATCAGACTCCCTCTCCAGAATTATGAAACAACCTCACTCATTCCTCACGAAACGATGCAATTCTTAAGCTAATGCACATTAGGAAGCATTAAAGAGATGGGGCCGAAAGGCACAATGGGTATATCGAGTTGTTAATCAACGGGATTCTAGGGGAAAAGGCTAAAAGCAACTAATGCTTCGAAAAAGTCATTCATTTCTAGGCATATACAAGTGTTGCTAATCTTATGGTTAGTGAACCATGACTGGCTCATGAAGACAACATCGCAGAATGGTATAGCCCTCAAAAATTGTAAATCAACTGCCTAAACCGAAGCGAGAAACTGGTGATCTGATGCTGGAAGATTTTATTTATTTGTATATGAACATTGTGGTTAGATTGACTCTAGTACAGTAATGAAATGTCATTCAATACCTTTGCCTCGTCGCTGATTTGAAAGAGTAATCTGGCGTTATCCATGGTGTATGGGTTCCAGTATTCTGGAGACTACCTGAATATAAGCTCGTTTCAGCAGATGAGAAACCAGTAATGAACGAACGACACCACTCCAAGATTGAACGCGAAAATCAGATTGTGAAACAGCTTGCAAAGTAGGTCTCTAGAAACTCATTTAGAGCATTTAAAACGGCTTTCTTAGTGGACACCTCCAACAAGAGAAGGATGCGAAGCTGATGTCTGAACGGGAGAAGATAGATGGGGAGAAGAAAAACACAGAAAGAATTCCCTTTAATTAGTATAAAAATGTGTTTCATTTTTGCCAAATCGTTAAGTCGAAGGAGTTCTGGGGCCTTGAGCTTACCATGAAATCGGCATCTCACGTGCGCAGAAGGGTCTTGTACGGTCGCGATGTCAGTGCCGGCACGCGGCACGTGGCGCAGTGGATAGTGGCTTCGCTTCAGTGGAGGGGGACCGGACATTCTGCTCCTCCACATTGCGTTTTTTTTTCATTTCAACTGATGTATTGAGATTTGAGGAGTCCTCATGTCTACACAATTTTCACGCGCTTTCTGCGAATTTTTTCAGCTGTATGCTGTGCGCAAAGGCAAACGCTCTTGCGCACGCAAAGGCAAACGCCCCTGCGCACAGGTTTCGATTCCATAGTAACTTGAAGACTCAGAACCCCATGGGTTTTAGGACTTGGCAAAAACGAAACACTTTTTACTAATTGAGGAGTGAGGGTTTTCCCATATGACTCGCCCTCCCAGTTCAGACATATGCATCAGACCCCACCCTTCTGAGAGAACTGTATATCAGAGTGCCTCGAGTTTTTGGTTACACAAAAGCGAATATCTTGTATTATCAGAACGTACAAAATGTAGACGCGTAAGGGATTTACTGACTTGATTCACATGTTCCAGCTTTAACTTTGTAGGGAGAAAAGCATACCACACATGTTTTTGCGATCTCTTAACAATGAATTAAAAGCATCTGTTGCGGTGAAATTTAGAAACACATTTACAGAACTGCCACAATTTATCACGGAAATACTGTTCCTATTCGATACCCGCAATACAACATTCTAGTTGACCCATTCGAAAATCCTTAACCAAACTAGCCTAAGACCTCTGAAATAAAAGCGAACTTTTTCAAATCGAAATGACCCCAGGCAGATTAAACTATGGATCAATAAGATGGTTAGAATAATTTTTTGAAGGAAAATTTGGCTTAACTTTCCTGGAATTTTTTAGTTCACCTGTCCCAGAAAGTGTAATAATTTCATAATAATTTCTACTTATAGAGAAAATTTAGTAAATTGATACTTGTGGGGTTTCGTCAAGGTTGATCAGGCTAATATTCACAAAGAGGTATCCTCGTACCTGAATCCAAAGGGTTTGCATACGAATGCCTCCTCTGACGAGTTGATCAAAGATTTCCCTGAACTGATTGGCTCCATCATTGTGCGGTCGAATCTGAGGAGCCATATAGAACTCAACGTTCAGACCCGCTGAAATGCAGTTGTGTTATGTAGACTATGAGAAATCAACCACCTCACATTAGTAGCTCGAACATTGTTGCTCAAACCTAAACGCGGAATGCACAAGGTGTCCTAGAATTAGTGGTGATGGTGTGGCCTAAAGACTTTTGCTGCAATCTACGGGCGACGGGCTGCAAAATTCGTCAAGCGTTCCGCTCGCACACACTCGAGTTCTGCATTCCGCAAGCGGCGACGGTAAAGGCCCCCACAGAGTTCTGCGGCAACGCCGCTCGACGCTATGGTTAAGGATAGGGCAGGGACGCCGCCGGCGGCGAGCTCTGCGTCTCTGCGCATGGTTAAGCATAGGGCCGCGGCGCTGCCACAGAACTCTGTGGGGGCCTTATAAGCGGGAGAGATACTGTACACTTTCTAGTACCGGACTTAGTGCTGCTATTCGCTTCCCCGCCCTCTGTATGACAGCGATAGAGATCGGCTAGAGCGCAAGCAGAACGCTGCCGCGGTAGAATCATGGTGTGAATCATTATTGCCGCTGCCGCCCGCCCTTTCGGGGTCGCACTCTCCTCCACCGCTTCGCCGCCAGCGGTCGCGCCCATCCTCGAGAACGACGATACCGTGGTCAGTCGCCATCGAAGATGGCCGTTGGTTGGTCGACGGCATATCAAGGCTCTTCTACCCGCTGTCGCTGTCGCCCTCGTCGCCTCCGCCGCCTGTTCATACTTACGCCGGCGATGCGAGCAACGTCGGCGACAGCGCTGGCGTTGGAGTGCGTGATCCACTGCTGCTGAAAGTCGGAAAAGCTCGAGATTTTGCCATCCGTTCTTTCAATTCAAGCTATTATCCAAAAGTATCCTCAATGAGTTTTGGAATGATAGACAGAGTACCGTTAGTCCTTATAGCGAGAACGCACGTTTCCAAGGTTATTTTAGATTTTAAAAATGTTAAATGTTTGAATCTAAGGTAATTAACTAATCTTAAGATAAATTTTAAAGCTATCTATTTTATTAAGTTATACTAAACAAATAAATTTTTTGCTGATTAAAAGAAAATTGGCACTGCCTACAGGATTCTTGCGGTTCAAACCTTTACGAGCCTCATATAACATAGATGTATGTACTGACTGCTTAAATCGCAGTCTTGAAAGGATGTTTAATCAGCAGGAAGGCGTTCAAGTCAGGATTTCAACGGTCTTTCTTCCATGAACTTCCGTGGTGTAGTCACGTTAAGCACGCTCCGCTATCGCTCGCTGCCATCGCGAAGTATGAACAGACCCTAAGAACAACCGCCTTCCTGGTGGAAGCCGCCGTTCGCCCAAATATTGAGGCCGGCCTTGCTTTTACATTTACGCGTTCAACGTGTCCCAGAGCACGTTTTGGAGGCTTCCCGTAATCCGTTTGACGTATTCTGAGGCACGTTGAACGTGTGAAAGCAAGCAAGCGCGTTAGAGCAATGACCGCTTGCGGCGAAACTGCGGAGGAATAACGGCAATCCACTTTCGGCGCCGCACCCGTCGCCGAAAATCGTGCGCAGAAGTGAGCAGCTGCGACATGGCACCGCTCGCCGCCGGCGGTAGGCTCTGTGTCGCTGCGCTATAGTTACAGATGGGGCCACCGCCTTGCCGCAAAGTGAGCAGTGTTCTTGACTGGTCGACAATGTGAACAGAGCTGGGCTACACCTTACCTTCAGCCGCACGGTGAGCGTTTCGAATGACGTTTTGGTCAAACTGTACTTGTCCATTCTGAGGACCGTAGACTCTAAACGAGTTTCTACGTTTAAATGATGGAGTACTCTGTAGACGTTACACAGCAAACGTGGTTCTATAATGAAGAGGCGTAAAGAACCAGTGCCCAGATCCATCATCGCCTTACTGGCCAGTAGAGGTGAAGGTTACCACGATTCATCAAAGCACGGCGTGGTAAATTTCCGATGAATTTCGCGATAACGCTTACTCCGCTAGCTCGATAGTAACTATTCATGGGTTTTTATCAGAATGACACTACATCTTTATCTCCATCTGAAGGGTGACTCCACAGCCTTCGGCTGTTTACATAAGGTCAGTTGGGCTGTCCTCCTCGCGGTTCGTCTCTTTCTCCCTTTAGCTTTTGAGATGGCTGAAACTTGAAATGACTCTTGGACGGGTAATTTCTCTAACTCCCCTTGTCTTTTTCAGGCTCTGAAGAAGGCGGTTACGCCGAAACGTAAGCCGAATAAACGTTCGATATCAATCTTGGCACGACAGCTCGACGACTACCTGCCATACTGTTCTAAAACATGCCAAGATTCAAGGACAGTCGCACATGGAATATCTTACGTGACACTACATCTGTTTTTTATATGAACGTCAGGATCGACGTGGTAGTTCGATTTCTTTAAAATAGAAAAAAGTTTTACTAAACGGATTGTTTCTTATTTCGTTATTAACAAAAAACTTGGAGGATAAAGGGAAGAAATGAAAGAAGCGAGGTTTGGTCTCCGTTTGGCATGGGTCTTTAGACGAAACATAGAAAATGCTCCTCAAATTGAAGGCCTTCTTTTGTTTCCTGTTTTTTTTTTGTTGAAAAAGCGCTGTTAGAATTCTTGTTGATAAAAAACTTATCATATATCCATAATGCCGCTTTAATCAATCTATAAAGATGCGACCTATACTTTTAATCAAACTATTAGCTATTAGCTAGTTAACCCATTGACGACCGCGCGGCCCAATTTCGGCCCGCAGTTTTTCTGTCGCGTGGGACCGCGCGGCCCAATTTCAGCCCGCGGTTAAAAAAATGTTCGCTGCGGCGCACTTCCTCGATTTTTCATAGTTTACTAGTATTCATTAGATTCGTTGGATCCTACCAATGCTACTTGCACAGTGGTCCGAGAATCATTTAGTTCTAACGAAAGCTTTGATTTAAAAAATCAGCACAACACACTATTCAAACCTCAAATAAATAGATACTACTCACGAACAGCTACGTATATCTTACAAAAATGGTCATGGTTAAGACATCTAGTCAAATTTCTTGCGAAAAACTTGAACCCAATTTAGAAAAAATATTTCAAACACTTGCTACATCGTGCGGTCACCTTATTTGCACGATTCGTGACGAACGTGCGCCCTTTTCTGTGCTGGCCTTTTTATAGCAGCAAATACTTCTTCTACGTTTTGCTTCGAACCTGTTCCAGCCTTTCCCAATATGTGGCTCACCCAATGGAGAGGGAGCTTAATTTGAAATACCGTGAAGTAGTGAATGCAAGAGATTCGAGCCTCAAGGCGGTCCCAGCGCGCGGTCCCACGCGTCAGACACGCGATTTGCCGCGCGGTCGTCAATGGGTTAAGCTAACTTTAGCTTAACTTAAACAAGCAATAATAGAAGTACATCAAAAAACAGATTTCTCGAGCGCAAATTCTTCCTAGGACATATTCCTGCAGGATTTTGCAAATCCTGGCCTCAAATTCATTGAGAGCTCCAGTGCGCTTAAAACTCAAGCTCAAGTAAAAACTACTTCCCAGCTACAATTCCTCAAAATTTCCTTGTCGCATCAATAACGTTGTATTTTGACCATTGAAAATGCCTGCAGCCTGAGAAAAAACCGAGAAATGGTATATGAATATCAAGTTTTCATTTCTATTTCAGTCGACTTTTAGAAAGCTATGATCGTACCGTAAGAATACCGTGCTGTAGTTAGATTTCTTAAGACACTGGAATTGCTCGACGGTTGCGATCGTAGAGAAATCGACTGCGTTCTCGTATACGAGGGGTATAATCTGAAATCAATCACCATTTGACACAAAAAAAAACTCAAAATTTCACTATTTACTTAACAGCATAAAATTAACATCACAACAATCTCAAGCAGAAGACAACAACAATCAAAACAATGACAACAACAACACTAAACATGTTTTGTTTCGCCTCTTCATAAAAAACATGTTTAAATTAGTTACCCCGAGACTCATCAGTGAAGACTGATCAAGTACCTAATTAATTTAGTTGTTATTACAGTATTAGGTAATATATTTTTTATATTTCGGTTTCTATATTTTTAATAAGGGCGTGTGTAGCGCAGTCGGAGGAGGCGCGACTGTCGCGTGTACCCGATACCAGGTTCCTGGTTCGGATTTCCCGCCCAGGCCAACCAAGCCTTCCATCCCTCCTCCGGGGTCGGTGAATTGGTACCAGACTTGTCTGGGAAGGATAAAGCCTTGACTTGTTCATCGGCTGGCCACCGCAAGCCATTGAATGCGTATGGCCAAATACGCATTCATGTCGCCTCCACGACATCCCGTAGAAGTAGAATGCGCAGGCGCATCCCAGAAGGGATTGAGTAACGCCGTCCTTTATCCTTTATCCTTTATATTTTTAATGTTTTTATCGTTGTACTAACACCTGAATTTTACAAATGGACAAAATTAACGTGTTATGTTTTATGAACACAATAAAACCGTTAGCCTTATACTACCTTATTAACTATTACAATACAGGTAAAGTTATAAAACCGTACAATGCCATACATTTAATAGGAAACTAATATAAATAAGTGTTTTTTCATATTTTTTTAAAATCTTTTTTCAAATATTTTGTTTGTTTATTTTTTTATTTTTTTACTAGGTTGTCGGATTATTAATATTGCCTGCTTTCGATTTGTCCTTTCTCTGGTATTGTTATTCCTTGGGTCATGTTACTTTACGTGTTTAACAAGCGTTTCCGAAGGCTTTGTTCGCCAAAGTTTCGTTCCGATTCGTCGAACTTTTTAAAGAATTTTTTAGATTAACGATGATTGAGCAAAAGTAGCGAGTGGGTTTGCCTGCTGTACGATTTTAAGCAAGGAGGTACTGCTGCAGAATCCCATCGCATCTTTAAGTATTTGGTAACGGAGTTCCATCATTACGTCAATGCCAGCGATGGATTCAACGTTTCTGAGACGGTGATGAGTGCCTTGAAGACGAACAACATCAACGGCATCCTGGTAATTTGTAGATCCCGCTTCTATAAAATTTCTGGAGTTTTTGACAAAAAAAAAAACAGCGAGTCACTTTTCAAGCTGCTACCTGTCCTGCAAATGGTTCGACAACGAAGGCAGATGGTAGTCCGTTCGACCAAGTTCCGATGAATACTGTGGGAGGGCCAGAACATGCCATTCGAAACACCGGGGTTTTTTTCTGACCAGAGAAATCTCTCAGGCGTGTCTCAACTGCGAAAACGAATACCACTGTGAGATTCATCCTGAAGTTTTGAATAGCCAGGAATTCAAGGAATCTGACGAGTCGCATCAAGGACAAACTACACGTTAGCTCGCACAGAGGTTCGTTTGTCACCATTCTACCATTGCCGTTCGTTTGCATGCAATCGGAAAGTCACATCGGTGTGGAGAATGGGTGCAACGTCAGCTCAGCGACACAAACAAGGCAGCTAGACATTGGATCCGACACCGATTTTCCGGATAATCGGATGATTCGGATAGGCCGTTTTTTCAAACTCCGGATCTTCGGATGATTCAGATGAGGGCAATTTCGAAAACGCCGGATCTTCGGATGATTCAGATGAGGGCAATTTTAGAAACCCCGGATCTTCGGATGATTCAGATAACGCCATTTTCGGCCGAGCCGGATTTCGGATATCCGATTCGGATACAACCGGATAAGTGATATAATAGGGGCACGCAACCTCTTAAAAACGTAACACATCAGTAACTCTGCGTTTATTTCCTTGACCAATTGAAGCCACGAGCGCGCAAAGCAGCTTGGAGCGCCTCACCATGAAATAAGTGTTTATATGCCCTGGTAGCAAGGCACATGAATGCCCAGTTACATTATATTTGGCCTAGCTTAGTTCACCAATGGAGTGGAACACACCAGCGCTACGTAAAAGATGTCGTATTTGGATGCCTTACGAGGGGAGCCCTCCGCAGAGCTATTTTGCGCTTCCAGAACAAACAAAAACAGCTTTAAGACCCCAAAGAGCCAATACTCACCCAATAGTGAGTTGGTAATGCACAGCGAAGTCTTGTAAAGGACAATAATGAAACGATTCCGAAACGCCTCACAAGAAATTTCTCGTGCTCTGAAAAGGGAAGGGTCTGAAGCGTATGTCTGAACGGAGAGATCGAGTCATCCCACCATGTATAGGAATAATCGCCACTCCTCAACTAGTAGAACAATGTGTTTCTTTTTTTTTTGACAAATCAATAAGCCCGAGGAGTAGAGGATCCCTGAAGTTACAGTGGAATCGGCTCCTCACGAGTTCGGGAGTCTTGTACGCCCACAATGCCGCCGGCGGGAAGCGGCTCGTAACGCAGTGGATAGCGACGTTGCTCCATGAGAGGGAGGTAGAGGGTTCGACTTTTCTGCGCTGCTGCATCTTTGCATTTCAACTTTTTGTTTGATTTGAGGTATTCTGACATCTGCACCATTTTAGATGTTTGCTGTGCAGTGTTCCCAGATGTATGCCGTGAGAGCAACTTTGTTGCCACTTGTTTATTACTGACCGGTTTTTTAACCAAAACTCAATTGGAAAGCTGTTCAACATAACGATGTGTGAACGTTTAACATCAGTGACACACAGACACAAAGTGCATGGAACATAAGCACTGGTCACAATACGGGCAGCGCATAAAGGCTACTGGCTCCTCACAGTTTGCTTCCATATATGGGCAAATGAGATCGGCTCCATAGGCGAAATCCAATTGAAGACGTTCCCTTTCCTCTGAAACAAGAGTTCCAGCCGAAAACGTTATCATATGCCCACTGCTTGCCAGCCTTTCCACGTCTATCAGTTCATTTTGCGGATCCCAACCTTCTCCTGGCTTTCCACCACTTTCAGCCGTTCGTCTTCGTTAACTTCAAGTTGACGTGCTTCGAAGTCCTTGGGTATGCTAGCCATCCGTTCGGTCAGGTTGGTGTCATTCCCATGACGGCTCCTTATCTAAAGGTGGACCACACTTCAGCGTGAGAAAGTGGATCACCACTCGAGTCTCGGCGACTTTGTTGGTGTTAGATTTTAGAGAACCTCCAGCAGACCTCTAATTTCCAGCTGACGGGCAAAGATAAGAGAAAGAGTGTATTGATGCCGTTTAGGTCAATTTCCGGGATCCACAGACTTTCTCGTTTTAACCACATGTGACGCCACATCATGGTCTCCTTTAAAAATCCGAGCAGGATGGTTTTACCAGAGGTCATTGGCCGATGTATGGAAACAGACTGAGAGGAGCCTGCAGCATTTATACCCTGCCCATTGTGTCCAGTGCTGCTTTATGCACGTTGTACCTGTGTATCACTGGTGTTGAATATTTATGCATCATCATGTTGAGTACCACAGCATGCAGCTGGAAAATGCGCAGAAAACATCTGAAATGGTATAGACGTCAGAATCTCTCAAATCTCAAGCAATCATTTAAAAAGCAGGAATGCAGCGGTGCAGCTGTGGCAGAGAACCCTCGCAGACAACGGCCTACGGCTGAACGTGAAGAAGACGAAGTTCATCAGCTCTGAGCGGTGCGCTGGATCGATCCTAGACTGCCAAGGGGAAACGATCGAGAAGGTGGAAGAATTCCGCTACCTCGGAAGTGACCTATCCGAGGAAGGAACTGTGGACCTGGCGGTCAGGGGACGGGTAAACGCAGCCTGGCTCAAGTGGAGGGAGTCTACGGGATCCTCTGCGACCGTAGATGCTCCAAGACGCTCAAAGGCAAGCTGTATAGAACAGTAGTGAGACCTGCCCTCCTCTACGGCAGTGAATGCTGGGCCCCGGGTAAGGAGCAGGAGCGGCAACTGCACGCTGCGGAAATGAGGATGCTAAGGTGGGCATGTGGATGGACCCGTCGGGACAGGGTGCGAAACGAGGATGTTAGGGAAGTGATAAAGACAGCCCCGATCCAGCTGAAGATGAGGGAGCAGCGCCTAAGGTGGTACGTACACGTCCTCAGAAGGCCAGAGAATCACCCCGTAAGGTTGGCCCTAGATTTCGAGGCACCCGGAAAGCGTCCGAGAGGAGCCCCAAGGGAAAGGTGGAAGGACGTCATCAAGAGAGATCTCGGCGAAGTCGGCGCCACGGCAGATGACGCCCTTGATAGGATGAGGTGGCGACAGATCACAAGAACCCTGCGACTGCGCGGGACTAAACGCTTAGGAGGAGAAGAAGAAGAAGAAGCAGCGGTGCATGAGGATCGAACCCCCGACCTTCCTCCCATGGAGCATCGTCACTACCCATTGCGCTCCGAGCTGTTTGCCGACAAAGGCGTCGCGGGTGCACAAGACCTCCGAACTCGTGATGCGCCGTATTCCATTGTGATTACAAAGACCACCACTCCTTGGGTTTAACGACTTGGCAAAAATGAAACACATTTTATGCTGGGGATTATCCCTATTCAATGGGAAGACTCCCTCTCCCTGTTCAGACACACGCTATCAGACCCTTCCCTTGTGAGAGAATTCCCGCCAAATGATTGCAAATCTGCCTGAAAAAGTCAGGTCATCAATGGCGCAGAGTTTGCCAGCAAGGCGCGCTAACCTCCTATTATCCGATTTTTATCCGATTTTATCCGAATCATTGCGTTTTTCAAAACCCCGGATCTTCGGATGATTCAGATGAGGGCAATTTTGAAAACCCCGGATCTTCGGATGATTCAGATGGGGCAATTTTAGAAACCCCGGATCTTCGGATGATTCAGATGAGAGCAATTTTCGACCGAGCCGGATTTCGGATAATCCGAAACCGGATAAATCCGGCCGGATATCCGAAAATGCATGATTCGGATCCCATGTCTAAAGGCAGCACGAGTCGCCATTGATGGAATTCTCATCCGCAAAACCAAGAACAGCGGTTTCTATGACTCCATCGGTTAAGATGTGGATCCACTACGACAATACCACAGGAAGCGGTCGAGCCCCGGTGAGGTTCCGAAGAAAGCGACGAAGTCTGACATTCAAGGAAAAGAAGTCATGCTCAGTGATTGGTGGAGCAGTAGAGGTTTGGTGCGTCTCGAGGTGCTGGATCCAGGTTAAGCAGTTAAGGCAGACGTTTACAAAGAACAACTGAGCCGCCTGGGCCAAGCACTGAGTCAAAAAGGAGCGAACACAGCAACTGTGAAATTCCTCCATGACAACGTTCCACCGCATGCCAAAAAAATATCACGCTGCAAAATTTTGAGGAGTTGGGCTGGGAACTTTTGCCTCACCAGCCATATAGCCCATACCTTGCGCCATCAGACTACCATCTTTTCCGATCTATGCAGCGCGCCCGGAGTTCTTCAAGAAAGCCATCCATTCCTTGCGAGGGGTGGCGAAATGACACTGATAATAATGGAGGTTATCGCTTGTATTAACGTTGGTCATTCTTTTCTTGTGGCAAAACTTTTTTTTAGCAAAAATTACATTTATATTGCGACAACCTAAAATTTACTTATTTATTTAACATTTAACTTATTTCTATTAAGTATAAAAATATAATACAATTTATGTTTTTTAAGTTAAAACTTGCCACCTATTGTAAAGGGTATCAACAAAAAGGAAACCAAATATTTTTATGTTAAAGTATATCAAATACATATATCCTCGTCATTATCTGTCAGAATGTATTTCTTACTCTCATTTCGAAGTTATGTTTAACAAGCGTAGCGTCGTCGATTTATAGATAAAGTGTCACTGTTTCGGTATTTTACGTTTTGTAATATAATTAAGTGAATTGTGAATAACATGTAGTATATTACGGTGACCATACTTATATCACAAACACTTGTTGCTATTTGAACATTTTAGTACATTTCTTATGTATATATCTATTGGATAGTCAATTTTATTAAGTCTAATTATCAACTTACCATTCTCTTCAACAAAGTCGTTAAAAGCTTGCAATATCTAATTAATCTAAATGTTTCTGTGAATATGATTGTTTTTAACTCTTATAGATATATTTTAGTTGAGATGTTTGAATCTAAGGTAATTAACTAATCTTAAGATAAATTTTAAAGCTATCTATTTTATTAAGTTATACTAAACAATTTTAATAGTAAGATAATGAAAAGAGATAATAGCAATCGTAATCTGACTTATGTGCTGTCTCAAAGAGAATTTTCGTGTGTTTCCTTAAGTTTTAATAATTTTTTCCTTCAGTAGTAATTGTATGTATTCAATATTTTTATTATAAATTATGAGAATATCATCCATGCATCTAAATAAACGCATGATTTTACAACAACTTTGTGCTAATGGGTTTTGCCCAATTTACATTCAAATATTGATACGTAAGATCAGCAAGTAATGGACTACAATTACTTTCTTGAGAAAGTCTCCAACTTCTCTCGTCCTAAAACCTCGGCATTGTAGATAGTTGTTAGTGTTTTACTTTGTGCCGTTCGAGGTTGTTCTAGTGGACCTTTATTGCCAGGCCTAACGTTTCGACGCTTCCGTCTTCCTCAGAGGCCTGGACGTGGTGCAAATATTAGATATGCGATTTACCCCACCAAGCGTTAGTCCCACTCTAGCGGTTCCGCTTCCTTAAAGAAACCACCCATGAAAGCCCACTCAAAGAGGGATAAACTTACGTTAGATCCACCAAAGGAACCGCAGCTCTCTGTTAGTACGACTGGGCGAATGAGACTTACTGTGCAGCGACGGATAGAACGGATAACGACATGCACATGCGCCCTTTCCATTCTACAGCTCGCATTTTGGCACAAAAGGCAGAAAGTCATTCGTAATTGACGGACGTTCCTGACGGTCGTTCATGCCAGGGTTTCTTGCAAAAATCCAGAACGCCTCCAATGCTTTCTTTGCCGATATTTCTGTTTCTACCGCCAACACCTTACACCTAATCTCAGTCGCTACCGTTATGCTCCTCAGCTCTATGCTTTCCGAGAGGTGTTCTGATGTTACCACGTTGTTTACTAGTCAGGTGTTCTTTAACTCGAATGGCTAGTTTTCTCCCTGTTTCCCCTATATATGTGCAGTTACATGTCTGACACTCAATCTGATAGACTGCTCCCTCCCGAGAACAATCTCCGATCTTGCCGTATGGACATATAACACAACTGTCTGATAAGAACTGGTTTTCGTAGAGTCTATTCCTGACCAGTTGACGTTTAATAGTGTCGTTTGGTATGTTGACTAAAACGACATCATTCTGCAACTGGGCTCGAACTGTGCTCTTTTGAATCGCAGCAGTAACTATATCAGATATGAAAGGTATACATAAGGGTATCCTGTTATCTCGTGGTCCATTTTGTCTGCGGGACTCGGCGTGGCGTGGCGCCATTCGCAGTGACTCTTGTCGCTCCTCTTCACCTGTACATATCTGCGAGGCGGTATGAAACATGTTTCTGACGACGCTACGCTTTATGCTTGCCGGATGCGCAGAGGTGGCGTGAATCAAGATGTTTTCCGAACCTTGCTTTCTACCACTTTACGCTAAACACGTCGTTGGAAACTTTTATCTGTGTATTAAGGTATGGTAGCCATCCATTCTTTGCAGTTTCCCTTGTACGCAGTCTGCTGATTCAATAATCGGAAACACTCGTCCATTTCAGACTGTGTTGAATCCGCAATGCAACAGTCATCTATATACCTGCAGTTTATTGGTGCTCGCGCAAGCACTGGTTCCTCTACTTTGCTCATAAAGCAGATTACAAATACGGGAGCTAACCGCTGTTCCATAGCCAGTCGTCTGACTTGTGAATAATACATACCTGACCATTTAAAGATGTTGTAAGATAGATGACTGAATGATGCCTTTTGTGCCAAAATGCGAGCTGTAGAATGGAAAGGGCGCATGTGCATGTCGTTATCCGTTCTATCCGTTGCCGCACAGTAAGTCTCATTCGCCCGTTCGTATTAACAGATCTAACGCAAGTTTATCCCTCTTTGAGTGGGCTTTCATGGGTGGTTTCTCTAAGGAAGCGGAACCGCTAGAGTGGGGCTAGCGCTTGGTGGGGTAAATCGAATATCTAATATTTGCCCCACGTTCAGGCCTCTGAGGAAGACGGAAGCGTCGAAACGTTAGGCCTGGCAATAAAAGTCCACCATAACAACTTCGAACGGCACAAATTAAAACACTAACAACTTTCTTGAGAAATTGTAAAACAATTTTTGAAAAATGTTTAGTAAAGACATTTATTCATCCGTTGTACGATATCTGTAATTATTTATAGCACTATTATTAGTATAATAAATATTGTTGTGTACATTATATGCAATGTACTTTTCCCCGCATTATGGAAACATATTCTGATTAATTCTTTAATATTTTTTCAAAATAATATTATAAGGAAGACCAGTAAGCAATTAGTAAATAAATAAATATTAGTAATTTACACTGAAGCGAACCAATGCGTTATTCAGAAATTTATTTATTTATTTATTTTTGTACGTGGAGAGCCACGCAGATAACAAATCAAATACGGTTAACAAACAGCATGTAAAGCAAAAATGAACGAAACAGTTTGAGTCATCAAACGAGTAAACTAAGAAGCGTCCTGGAGATACCTGTCAACGAGTTTTTTGTACTGCCTCAAGGTGTTAGGCAGAACTTTTTTCTTGGAGAGCTTCAAAAACTCGGTTCCTGCTCAATTAGTAAAGAAACCTAACTTTACATTACATTTTGCCCTTGGGATTCTGACCTTCCACTGGCCACCTCTCGTGTTAGAAGGAGAAACGGAATAGAATTCATGGACTGGAACGCCTAACATACCAGTTACCATCTTATAAACCATGACAAAATCATACTTTCTCCTACGGTGCGCAAGTGTAGGTAGGTTGTAGACTTTATTTCTTATAGTAGCCGAAGCAATCCTGGTGTAATCGTATCCATGTATTCTTGTCCACAATTTTCTTGTAAAGCTGTTTTGAACTTCTTCTAGCCTCGTAATCTCTCTTTTACGCATAGGGTTAAATACAGTGGTCCCATATTCTAATATGACTCTCACATAGGACTTGAAAGCGAGAATCAAATGTTTAACAGAGTTCGTTCGCAAGGATCTGAAAAGGCTGTGCACAATGCGATCAGCCTTCTTTGCTACTGTTTCACAGTGGTCTCCGAAAGAAAGTCTTGTGTCTAAAATGAACCCTAGATCACGTAATGTAGTTACGCTACCAAACTTTAATTGATTTAGAAAATAAGCCTTTCTATTACTCTGCTGTCCTAGGTGGAGCACTTTAGATTTTTGCACTGCACTGCACAATTTCCACTATCCTGCGCTCTTCTGTAGCCGGCGACACACAGCTCACTCATTTAAACCTCTTCTCTGAGGATATCACTGACATCATATTCTTCAATAATAAAATCACGATCCTAGTGCTCGTTCCAGTACTGCTGCGCCTGATATCCAACTTTCTCTGACCTTTTTCGTTTCTATTGAAGATTAATATGATTTGTTTATGGGAAACAGATTAGCACCTAGGAGTTTACGTTTTCTCTTCCACCCTATCTTCACCGTGACGCCCGATAGCACACAAAACTCACTGTTACCAGAGAACATATTTATAAAAGCCGGATTTTCAGAATTTTATACCATGGCGACATAAACACTTACTGCTGGTATCGGTTGAACGGGATGAATGGCCGAGCAAGTAGAGACCAGCGCACCAATAAGAGCGTACAGCATGGTCACTGTAAAACAGGTAACGTTTCATGAAGGCGTGAAAAGGAGAGCTGACAAAAGTCTCGAGACGACGGCTGCGTTGGAGTAAAAATCGGGATATTTGAGACAAATGTTATCTTTATTCCTCACTATCTATCACAGTTTGCCAAGCATTTATATGTCCATCCTCTCACGACAGTTTTTCCTCATTGTTAATGATACGTAAATATAAGAGCAGAAAAAAGACTATGCCCTCTTTATCTAAAGAACATTGATCATTAAGCCGCTTTGACACCTGTCGTTTGCCTCCGATTATCTAAAAGCAGAGAACGAGGCTGTAAATCAAACGCTCGTGAATAATTACGGAACATATTACAACATTGAGTTCACACTTGGGCCGTTGTTTCACGTATATCTTAGAGTGACAATTCTATTAGTTATCAGAAATGTTCACAGTGTTACCAGACCAGCGATATCTCTGATTGCTAATGCACGAGAAGTTTTGGCTTATCGGAGAATGACGTGGCTATAGTAATTTTAGCATAAAACCCCTAGTCAACAGCAGAAGTTTAGCTATCTGCAAATAGGTGGTGTGTATGTATGTATGTATGTATGTATGTATGTATGTATGTATGTATGTATGTATGTATGTATGTATGTATGTATGTATGTATGTATGTATGTATGTATGTATTCTGTATGTATGTATGTATATATGTATGTATGCATGTATGTATTATGTGTGTACGTATTTATGCATGTATGTATGTGTGTATGTATGTGTGACTGCATGAATAAATAAATGAAATGAAATAATGAATGCATAAGGCAGAGTTGCCTCTCTCTGGGAAGCAACAAAATGCAAACAAAATGCAAATATCTTGACTCTAATACAACTCTGCACAGAGTTAGGGCCTCCGTATACTTTTGCGGCAACGCTACACCTCAAAGCTGCCTCGAGAGTGGCAAAACTGATACGAAGGAGGCGCTCATACTCAGCTTTACCACCCTACTCTATCGCCAATGCGGTTTCATTATCATTATCATCATCAAATCACTATCAGTTTCCAGGAAAAGCAGCTGCTGCGGCAATAATTATTGTCACAGCGATAGATATAAGATAGCGCCGCCGCGTTGCCGCAAAAGTGTGCGGAGGCCTTTAGGGACGATGGAAGTTGGGCCATTGGAGGCGTCATCCCTTTGCCTGCGCGCGGATTCAAGTTGGTTGGAAACAGCGATCATGGGGATTACGCCGCCCCTCTACACACTGCGGCACCACCGCTCGCTCCGCATCGCTGCTTCCAGCCAACTTGAGCCCACCCTCCGCGTGAAGGCAGGGGCTAGCACCGCCAACGGCCCAACTTCCGTCGTCCCTAACTCAGCGCACAGTTGTATTGGGTTCAAGATATTCGATTTTTGTTGTTTCCCATAAAGAGGCGATTTTGTCCATATACAACAGTTGGGCTTTTCCGACCTGCCGTAGAAACAGTCTCCTGTTAAGCAGCAAAAGGAATACCGCGTGAAAATCTCCACCTTTCAAATAGCATAAAACTGGGCTTCATTGTTGCAAGTACTTAACTTGAATGAACAAGCGATCAGCGTGGAATCGAGGGAATGATGCCCGGAGTGACACGACTCAATCAAGTGAGAGAAGGTCTCCAAAGTTCCGGGCTTCATCGATATTCGAAAATCAGAAACGATGTCGCATAGGCCAAGTCCTCGAAAATTAGGAGGGCCAGTCACAAAACATGCTTCGCAGACACTGGGCAAAACACATGATTGACTAAATTCTGTGAGATGTAAAGAGATCACCAGAACGTCCATCATCGCGTTGATTGAACTTCTTCGTGAAGGCCTTCAACGAGGAATACAATGTTCTTCAAGGCCCTTCTTGTAAGGTGGATCCATTAGAGCACTCTGGCACGCGATAGGGACGAATGGAGGGAGGCGCTGTAGACGCCCACTCAAGCATTTCTATGATCAAGTGAACGACAGGAGATACAGGTACTTGAACCGGGGGATGTAGGAGCCCTCGAAATTTACTATCAGATCTCATTGTCAGATACAGGTTATACCTGAATCCAAGGGTGTGGTAAAGTACTGAATTTGGCCAGAGCCTTAAAACGGGTATCATATTCGTGATCAGCAACCCCAAGTAACCCCTAGGCGAAGTATGGGAGCAAATTGTTTCCAACTCTTTTCGACCTCTGATCAATGAGAGCAATAGTACCGATTCGGATTTACCCACGATAATCGCTTAGTCAAGAGAACTACATCTATGTCATGACGAATTATCCCGATCAGCTTTTTGACAGAAATCTCTCTGGCCTATCTTCAACAAAAAATCGGTCCGTATTTCTATGTTTAACAATTTTCTCTCCCATCTTCTCTTTTTTCTTTTTTTTCTTATCTTCTCACTTCTCTTATCTCCACGTAGTACAAACAGAAATGTTTAAGGTGCTGATCGCATGACTAACCGCACAACCTCTCAGGCTCCTTACTCAGCAGATTCAAGTGCTTTGCAAAAATGAAACCCTTTGCTACCATTTTGCAGGCGGGGATTCCTACAAAGGTATATACTAAATACTTTTTACTTTTCTCAACTTACCAGAAAACTGTTGTATGTTGAGGTTGACTAGCCACACGAGATTGACAAATCTGTTTACTGGCCGACGTTTCGGCAAAATCGCCTTCTTTAAGGGCTTAAATGAGACAGAACATTCACAAGTTGAGCTGTCAAATCCCTCGACAAAGTTTTACAGGAAAGTCGACGAAGCAATACTAGCAAACAAGAGAGATTAACTGCAAAAAGCCAACCTTAGGAGGATCCAAAAAAGTGAATGGTTTAAGAGACCACAAGCTGGGCAATCGGTGTTTCGGGTCTAACTGTATTTTGGAAGCTGTGGTATATACAGAGCATTGACTGCCCTCGAACTGACCTTGGTCAGGCCGTGGTACAGACCTAGGTCATCCCACAGTGTCCCAAAACAGGGAAGTTTGCTGGTGATCACAAGACATTCCTCTTTCCAGTTAATTTTTGGGTTTTTATTAGAATGTCCCATAATTTTCTGGGCTAATTGAGCCATAAGTGTTTGGCGCGTAACAACTTCTTCATACAAGATCGAAACGAGACGTTCTCTTGGCACAACAAGGCGATTCGAATACACTTCGCAATAGCATGTAAATTACCTCTATCGGCCTACTACCCACACTTTAGCCACTTCTTGAAAGTGAAATTGCCCACTGCCGAAATCACGACTTGCTCTTAATCACTTTCTTTCTGGATTGTCTGCGTACGCTGCTCACAAAACAATCATGGCTTCTTAGGTCCAGACGCCTGCAACAAGTCAATGTATAAAACTTGGTTCAATCGTTTCCAGAAGGAATGTACATTACGGACAAGAAGCATACTGGAAGGCCGATCGAACCGGAGTCATGCACTGTTCGCTTTCACCGGATGGCAGGCAGACTTGTTCCTTGAAGAAATGCTGGAAATGAAGCGTAACTGCTTGAGAAGTACCTAAGGTTCGGTACTATTCGTGCGTTAATGTAAAACGCACGACCGCATCGAGCTAAACGAACGCAGGAAATGATAAGGAAGGAGTCTATCAAAATTGTAACACATCCTGTGTATTCAACAGATGTCAGCCCGTGTCACTATGCAGCATTCATAAATCTTGCTCATATTTCATGAACAAACGATGCTCGCAACGTCAAGAAGTTCAGTGCGCAATCGACGAATGGATCAGCAGCAGGCTAGCTTCTTTCTGGGAGAATACAATGAACTAACTCTCTGAAGAATCGCTGGAGAAAAGTTGTGGCCACAGATGGAGGATATATTGATTGACTAATCTATCATTATCTTATCATTATCTTGTTTTAATACATTTTGATAAAAATTGTACGATAGTCCAGAAAATTATGGGACACCGAAATAAAATGCATCCGAAAGGCCTCCAGTGTCTTTCGCGCAGTGACATCGGATTCCTGATCCAGAATTTTCACCGCAATCACGAAGTATTCCCCTCCATGCCTTTCAACCCGATGGGTGCACAGTGAGGTGATGTGCCGCGAATTGGATTTGCCCTTCAGTTACTCCCTGATCCAAATGTAGAGAGGGCTCGCCGTCTCTCCAATGTATTGATCGCCACAGGCGCAGCAAGAGATTAAGTAGATGGTCCCACTCTTGTTGCAGCCACACGGTTTCTCCCGGGGAAATTACGCAATTATGGGTCATGCGCTCTTGGTCGTCTATGCGGTTCCTGACAAGCTGCTTCTTCAAAGTGTCAGGAAGTATTTCCACGTTCTACCGACGAGACAAGCTTGCCTAAGTCACATCTCCTCAGACAAACCCTTACGGTTTTGCTAACCTCATCAGAGATGAACGGCATACAGAATTCTACCAAACAACTGTTCATACTTACGTCTGAAACAGTTCCATGGTGAGTTAGTTTGGAACCGTTTTATCTAACTTGATGGCAGAAGTCACATCAGTTCTTTAATCATATTAATAATTTCTTTCGTTTTTCTTACTTCATCTTCACTGTTGCTTACGATGGTACTGTCTTGATCAGTTGTTTTTTTTTTGGTTTTATATTTTGGCCGGATATATATTTACACAAAATTTGAATAAGGTTGACGTTTTGTAAGCTGATTTCGGTCATTCCATTCATTATCAAAGTTGAACACATTCAATTACTGAGTGTGCTGTCACATCATGACTCAGGATCTAGGGAAGGGTTTCGACCTCCCATGGAACTTCAAGATGAGACCAGGATCGTTAGAAAGAGCTCGGAATGCTGATTACGAATATGGGTGTTAAAATTGCGAAATGAAATTCCTGAGCGAGTTATGGCCTTCCGAATGCGACGGGCCTCACCACAGGCCGGCCGTGCGATGCGCCTGGCGAATGGTGAGTCGTCAGAGCCCCGTAAGAGGGGACCGCCGGCTGCGGCGGTGGCGTAGTGGTAGTACTCCTCCTCGTCAGGTGCGACGTCATCGGTTCGGTCCCCATTGCTGCCGGTTTTTTTCCACACCATAATCTATCTTCGAAATGATTTTTTGTTCTGAATTATGACACGTATTTGATTAAATAGCGAGGAAAACTACCACACACGCTTGTAAAAATGCTTGAAGGCAAGAAACTGGTATGGTCAAACTTTTATTTACTATTTTGCGCAAGTAGAGTCTAAATCATATATTGAACAACTAGAGGTGTTTCTAACAACCTTAGCATTCGTGGAACAAAGCAAAAAATGTGTGAAGCAAAAAGGGAAGTGGTTAGTGTAGGATGAGGAAGAACAAAATGTCGTTGATCTACTGCTTTTTCTTCACTCACTATGTCCTTTTCACCAGCAAAGGTGGTGTCCATTCTTCTCGCTGAATTTGGGGTGCCGACGACAACGATGCACCAGCTCGTGAGGAGAGGAAGATTTTTAGAAGGTTCGCAGCTATTCTACGTGACGGTGCGGCAGCTTCAGTTGATGTGGAAACGGATGAAAATTTGGGATCAGATGTGTCTACTGACGGTCCGATGAAAAACATTATGAAAAGGGTCAGGTCGTATGATATGGCAAATAGCGTGGAGTTCAACATGACCCAGAGAGACAAACTACTGAAGGTTCCATCGCAGATTTACCGTATGTTTTGTGCCCATAGGTTCCCAAACTTTGTAAAATACTAGTGACATAAGGCAGGGTACATCGATGCTCACCCAGGTGTGTTTGTCACTCCTGGTGAATATGTGTTTGATCTTGCTACAATTGACTGTGTTTGCTGCTGGTTGTAAAGAGGCTGCATGTATAAGATGTGCAGTGTGTGAGCAACATGTCTGCTTCACACATTTTTTTTGCATTGTTCCACGAATGCCAAGGTTGTTAGAAACACCTCTAGTTGTTTAATACATATATGATTTGGTCTCTACTTGCGCAAAACAGTAAATAAAAATTTGACCATACCAGTTCTTACCTTCAAGCGCTTTTACAAGCGTGTATGGTAGTGTTCCTCGCTATTTAATCAAATACGTGCCATAATTCAGAACAAAAGATCATATCGAAGGTAAATTATGGTGTGCAAAAAGACCGGCATCGATGGGGACCGAACCAACGACGTGGCACTTGACGAGGAGGAGCACTACCATTATGCCACCGCAGCAGCTGGCAGTCACTCTCGCGGGGCCCCGATGACTCACCATTCTCGCGCCAGGTGCATCGCACGGCCGGCCTGTGGTGAGGCCCGTCGCATTCGGAAGGCCATAACTCGCTAAGGCTCTTCATTTTGCAATTTTAACACACATATTCGTAATCAGCGTTCCGAGCCCTTTCTAATGATCCCTGTCTCATCTTGAAGATCCATGGGAGGTCGAAGCCCTTCCCTAGTAAGCTGCAGTACATGTTGCCAAAAAAAGTGCCACTTCAAAGCGCAGTTATGACTGCATTTGTTCTTTGACACTGGAAGACAAAACTGGCAGATTCCATTTCCGCAGATGACGCGCACTCCGATAGCGCTTTCAACGAAATCGCTTATCAAATGGATTTTATATTTTTTATTCGTAAGTCATCCTTAGACGACTTAACGGTCGAACGCTCCTGAATGAAGCATTTACAGAAGCAAGGGAAGAATCCTATTCATCAATCATATGGTTATGGATCGCAGCCAAACAAGAAACAACCGTTGTAAATGTCCAACACTCGACAGATTGAGAGTCAAAATCATTCCCTTCTTTTTAGTATTTCAGTGATTCCTCGGCGAGGTCGTCATAAATCCAGTCTCTGTTCATCAAAGAAGTCTCGTAATTACACCTTCCTGCATTTCACGATAGCTTCCAGGGTAGCTTCAATACGAGACAAGTTTCTAACCAAAGCTGTTAAAACAAAATGACACAGAAGATCCACAAACATGCATCAGAAGATATGCCAGAGGTCCGATATCTTAGAGTGCATTGGCTGCTGATAGGATCATGACGGAGATGGAGGGGGAGCGAGCTAACACTCTTTTAAAATATTGCCTTCATCCTTACATTATCTACAGAAACGCTAGCCCTTCATTTATCGTACTGATATTGGTATGACATTATGGCCTTCATGTGGCAGAGATCTCGTTTGCAACGCGTTATGCTTGAATCTTTCCCAGCGGCTTCTAACAGCTTCAATCTTCTGTAGGCTTGTATGGACTCCTTCACTGCAATTGAACAGGATTTCAAGATGGTGACTTTTTCCAAATAGGAGGCATTAAGATCCAGTTTGACAGCTCTTCTTTGCACCAAGAGTTTAATCGCCTGGGCTTTAAGTCTTGAAGCAGTCGGTGATCTGGCTTCACAAGAGCTGCGAGCACATTTCAACAGTCTATTGGAGAGAAGGACTTTCCATGGATCTTCAAGAAGATTCAAATCATACGACTTTATTGCATATTCCCTCCTCCGACTTGAATGGGGATCTTCACCGGTGCCGGTTTATGAGTGTCACGTTTGAACATTTTCTTTTTGAGAGTCAGCTTAGCACCGACAAGTCGGTGATTCGAGCAGGTGTCAAATGGAGGCAGCACGGAGACGTCAAACAGACTCCAGCGTCTATTTGTAAAAACATGGTTAATCTCCGAACGTGTTTCTCCATTTGGGCTTTCCCAGGTCCATCGTCGGTTTGAAGGCTTCTTAAACATAGAATTTTCGTGGAAGAGACGGGGATCTACCAGTCGCCCCCTGTTTTTGTTCCTTGAGAAAGCTTCATATGGTCCTAGCCTCCATTCGTCATGGTCATTCGTACCGACGGTAACATTAAAGTTTCCAACAACAACTTTGTAGTAGCTCTTCTCGTCGTTGACAGTCCTTTCGAACAGCTTGTAGTATTGCTCCTTTTCTTCGTCTGTAGCTGCAGATGTTGGAGCATATTCATTTATAATGGAGACGGTTCCTTGATCTTTGGTTTCCAGACGCAGAGCAGCTTCTCGCGGACTGACGATCTTGTAAGAGTCTACTAGGTGATGCACTGTCGAGTTGACAAGGAATCCAACTCCGCCAATACTCTTTCTGTCCACTTTTGCTACGATAATGAGAAGCTTGTTGTGGTCGGTTCTTCTTATGGTTTCCGTTCTGCCTTTCGTTTCCTGCAGGGCGATAACGTCGTATTTGATGTTGCGGCTTCTGTAAAGCAGTGTCCGAAGATCCTGCTCAGATGAGATCGAACGACAGTTATACGTGCAGACGAATAGGCAGTTTCCGTGTCGCGGTGGGAGGGAGTTTCCGGTAGTCCGATTCCAATGACGTCCTGATAGTTTAGCTCCGAGATTAGATGGCCCCACGCCGGAGGTGGATGCAACCGACGTCGTAGAAGTCCATCTCCGCCGCGCGGAGGACTGGGGTGCGAGTTCAGTTGTTTGAGCCATGGCATCTCGTTACTCACATGTTCTTGGCTAGGGATACATGAGAGCCGCCCATACACGACAGAGCATCGCGCAGTGCGTGAACATTTGTGCCATTGGCCATCACTAAAGTGATGTTCACCCCTTCACCGCGATGTGGTGGTACATGAAGAGGGAGGGAGAAGTCGCAATCAGCAGTATATGAAGAAGTCGAAATATCGCTCGGCCGAACACCTGCTTCGACGAAAGGACGATAGATGGAGTCTCCGCGTCACAAAATAGCACCCAAAAGACCATAAGAGACTGCTGGGACCAACGCGATGGGCAGACTCATTCTCAAGATCTTTCAGAGAGCGGAGTCTGCCTCACTGGATGCAAGCTGCCAGATCGAGCGGTCTGGAAGAGTTGTGGTCCCCGCTGAGAAGACCTCCAGACCCGCCGATAAAAGCACCATCAAAGTATCAAAGTAAATATATTGCTATGTGATTGGTACAAGAACGAACTTGTCCGGCCCGTCATCGACTGATACCGACCAAGGTGAATCTGAAATCATTTTCAATGCTAGGCCCGTACAAATCCAGTGAGTATTGCATGCCTAGCGACGAGGTTAGACTTTGCCTTCTTATTGTAAGAGTGCATGACTACAGCACAAAATAGAAATTACTAGTTAATACATGCGTCGCCACGCGGCGCGACACCACGATCACCTAGATATCGATTTTTCGCGCCGCTCAATCGATTTCTGTTCCGACTATGCTGAGCAGCGGCACAATTATAAACCATGGCTAAGGCCGGCTTAGGTGCGATTTTGTGCGCGAGGCTTCGGCTTCGGTCAAGAAGGACTTTCGGCGCAATAAAAGAACGACAGGTGCAGTGACCTTCAGTGATCCACCTAGGAGGTGCCAGAGCGTTATAGGCCCTAGGCAAGGAAGAGGGGCAGCCCATCAGTACTCAAACACAAGTATGAGGTGACGCGGCATTTCCCACGCGTAGAACGAGTTTTTACCCGTTTTGTTGGCAGTGACGTACGGCCGTGTACCGACTGGCCTGGACCTCTCTCCTGCCACTTGCATTACACGTGTGTACGCGTCGGTCCGCGTAAAATGTTGGAAATTCCACGTTACCATATCCGACTGCTACGCTCAAAGCGGGCGAAGCTCTGCCCCCCTCCCTCCTATCATTGCGCCAGAAACTCAACCATAGGTCCGGGCAGTAGCTCTGGCCTTGCATTTAGAGGGTTCATCTGTCCCATCGAGTGATACGATAGCCTTGCAACAACTTGTCCACTAGAACACTCGAGCCCTTCCCGCATCGGATCTGAGCTACCGCGAATTCATGTGGACGAGTTATAGCGAACCTATCGTACAACGTGAGAAACCATAGATTTTGGGCCAGCAAGCCTAATGCGAGTAAATTACTTTAGCCATATTTGCGTGCCTTGTATTGCAATGAACAAAGTGACATGGCTGGCCTCTTCATTTTAAACTTACGCATAGGATTTTGTTGAGCAGTGGCAATCACCATCACTCTTTCTCACAGCATGCGCCTATTTTCACGTCTGCAGTTTGCTACCATTAGTCAAAAGGTTAGTGACCCCGACCCTCCAATACTTGCAAGCTACCTACTAGTGTTTTTTCTTCGAATATTTCAGTTTAGCGTTGTTATTCGTAGCGTATATTTACCTCAATACCATAATTTCTTCTTTCTTTCTTCCTTCTTTCTTTTTTCTTTTTCTTTTTTTTTCTTTTCTTTTTTATTTTTTGATAACCTGCGGAACGCCACAGGCCCTAAGAGCATAGCGCCGTAGTCTGCTTCCATTTTGGCTTTCGTTGTTCTCACCACCTCAATACCATACTCCTTGGCTGCCTCTACGATGTCGATACCAACATTCTTTTGCTCAAAACCTAAAGAATTATTTATTTATTTATTTTTAGCATCCCGCTAAAAACCATCTAGGACAACCGAGTCAAGCAAATGGACAGTCCTCAAAGCCCGACTCGGAAGAAATCAAGGTTCTGTAGTAAGGCAATTCCCAAACTGTGCAACAAATAATGCAAAAGGTCAAATTCGATGCTCCAATCCTTATACTTTTTTCACGAACGCGAACAAAATATTTTTTTACGCTTTGCTTTGCTACCACGACTGTTGCGATCAGTGACCCGCGAGCTGAGGTAAACCTCTGACCTTTGAGAGCTACGTGTCGCACAAGGAGGGACCCAGATCTTACCTAATACAAGGGAACCCCGCGCATTGCCGTTGCCATATCGTGTTGCCTGCATGTACTGATCTGGTGCCAGCTGCCGGCTGGGGCTTCCCTCAACCTCTCGTCACCCGACTCCTTGTCTACTAAACGCCGCAGGGCAAACACAATCCCGGGGAGACACCCAGATGCATACACACAACCAACACCCTTGACATCAAGAGAATCACCCAATTGAACATAAAATACGTCGCAAGATTCATTCCGCTCCATAGTCAGCAAACCATCCAAAAACCGTGACGAATAAGAGGAAGAAGAGACGTCCTCGAGAAGAGTAGTGACTGGAATTTCGACGCCGCTGGGGTGAGCATAATGCTCGCTAGACCCCGCTCCTCTCCTGGCGCCCCTACCCATAGTGGACGCAGTGAGTAATAGGGCGATGCCCCACGGCAGCCATTCGGAACTAGAAAAAGGAGCGAGAGGTCGGCAGACCTCGTCGCAGGCGCGCAG
Organism: Heligmosomoides polygyrus polygyrus; assembly: GCA_947396885.1. Lineage (NCBI taxonomy): Eukaryota > Metazoa > Nematoda > Chromadorea > Rhabditida > Heligmosomidae > Heligmosomoides > Heligmosomoides polygyrus. The sequence goes on from OX377202.1 coordinate 85,070,474, forward strand.
GACGTCTAAAGCCGCGTGCGCCGATCAATGGTGCGGACGTCACCGATTTCCCCATTCCCCCAGGCCAATCGATGGCGCCTCGTCGGCGAGCCGCTTTGAGAAACAGCGCACCCGAGCCAGCCACGGAACCGAGGAACAATCGCGATCGCGACAACGCTATCCGTCGTTGTATACGTGTACCAACCCGTATATCAGTGAAGCGTAGCCCTCGAAACTTTTAGAAAAATAAAATTAAACTAAAATTGAAAAAAGAATGGAATAGAAAAAATAGAATAGGGTTCATGTCATGTACGCCCCATCACTGACGATAATGCTTTAGATTGCTCCCAGACCAAGGAAAAGAAAACCACATCATTCAAAGAAAAGAAGTAGCAAAGGGAGAGTTGAGGTTCGAATGTTTTTATTCGGCAAAATGTTATGGTTTGGAGTAGGAACAAAAAAAATTTCGTATACATTGCGAGAATATTTAGGTTGCCGCCATTGTAAAGGGCAGCACGAGTGGACAACTTCAGTCTGATTATCGATTGATAAGTGGGACAAATTATATTGAAAAAAGAAAACTGACGAGCAACAAAAGTGTTTCCATGCATATTAGAAAACGATGGCCTTCGCACATGTTCTCCGGCTGTTCTTCTTCTGAACATCTCTAGCCTCCTTTTTAACTTTTCTTTAAGGAAGCTCCAGATTCACCTAATAGGATAAGATACAGTACTAATCAACGCATCTTTATAGATTATTCGAGTAGTTCGCGTGATTAGAGTATTGCTCCATCATGTTATACAAATAGCATTTAATTCCATGCATGATCACCGATTCCAGAAATTGAAAAGTAGACATGTTCCAGGAAATTGTTTTTATGGAAGCATGAATAGCAATTAATAATAGTATTCGTATTGTAAACAAAGCTTTTGAGACAAAGCATTGTCTCAAAACCTTTGTTTACAATACTCGATACTATTATTAATTGCTAGTATATTTGTTGTTATGCAAGTTGCGTGCAAGTTGCTAGTGTTGTCAAAATAAAAATTCATATAATAAAATTTGAACAACCAGGATTGCGTTTTGCCGGAAAATTATTTTAAAATTTTAAAATCACTTCACAATTTACCTAGGCGATTGAAAACTGAACGTGACCCGGACTAATTACCCTTAATTGTTTTCTTGCAGGTCCTTTGTCAGATCCGACAATGAGCTCTATTTTAAGAATGGTGAGAATTTAAGAATAACTATGATAATAGTTCCTGTAAATGTCAACAGTTTTTTATTTTTCTAGACTGTTATCCACGCTTTTTAGGCTTCCTAAATTTTTACGCTTACTACATCCCATCAAAGCACTTTTTAGCTACTCTCATATGTTGAACGGTATCAACATTCATGTTTCTCCTATCTCTAATGTCGTAAATCAGACTTGCTTCAACATAAGGACGTTCCTACTTACGATTAGCTAACTTTAGGAGGAGGAAATCGCAAACGAAATAGAACGGTACGCAAGAAAAAGTCGACTATTGAACAAAAAGGTAGACGAGTATGTCGACAAACTCAACTTCATGTTTTGTAATGTTTATTATTATTATTATTTCTTATTTCTATTAATAGTTTTACAATTTATTATATTTGTCCAAGAAATCAGCTTTTTACCTTAACATGTTAATTTCCTCTCACTCAATATGTGCCTCAAGGTTGTTAGTGTAAATCGATCAACGCTTCATAATTGTGCCCTTTCCCATCCCTTGGTGCTACGTTTTGACAAAGATAGTTGCAACTCGCAGCTCTCTCGATCGCCGTGGGAATACCGCATCAAGGCGGGTGGAGGTAGGAGAGGCCTTTCGACCTCCTGCACCGTCCGGTGCAAGTGCCCTCTCCGTCCTCCTCAAGTACCTCTCGTGAGTTCTGTTTTATGACTGTAGATTGAAGTTAAATATATAAAATAACTTGTGTTGATTACGTCACAAGTTTTTCGTCATTTTAGAAACTCAGAAGTGCCGCGTGGCATACAAGTGGGGAACCAGAAGGGAAAGCACTTTCAGAGTATGTTTATTCTAGGCAAAGGGGATATGGTGTTATAAGTGCTCTCCCTTCCCTCTAACGAATAAGGACTTAAAGTTAAAAAGTTGTTAAATGGTGTAATCATAGTATTTCTATTTGTTACCTGAAGTTATTTAAAGATGTTTATAAGTTTGTGCCCAATTCATTTTTATCTCACATCACGTGTACCCAATTAACCGAAATTATTACTTTAATTATACATCAGACGCTAAAATTGAAATCACAAGGAACTTCTTTGAAAACTAATATTTCAGATGCCACAGGAGGATGGAGTGTTTCATTACGAAACATACAACGAGGTTTTGCGATTGCACGATCCTGACGTTCTACCAAGTACGTGTGAGCGAATCTAGCTTTCCTCCTCGCTTGCGACTACGATTCATTCCCACATTTCTCAACTACACTACCGGCTTGCGATCTGTCATGCCAGAAACAGAACAATGCACCAGAGGTTGTACATTGCGAAAACCATTGGTCAACAGAAGAAAGAAAACAAGGCAAGAAAAAGAAAAACATTGAATGCCTTTCGTTTTCGTCCTTTCCTGGGTTAAGGTACATAACCAACAATTGCTGCCCTCCAACAATTCGCTAAGCTTCTGCCCTCCAACAATTTGCTAAGCGATAAAATAGGAATAACCACTTATCTGAAGGCTGGAGCAAACGATAATTAATTTGCGACGAGCCTGCTCAATTCTTGGAATTCCTGTACGTGAAGACAGCATCCATCACGCCCAGACTCCGCTCCGTTATGCTTAACAAAACACATCTTTATAAACATCTTTAATTAATAATTTTAATTACCCGTTGGGTTCAATTACCCAAGTTTGAGATACATACTACAAAGGACGTTCGACATAGTTCAGGCTCTTCCATTGCACAGGTTATATTCTAAAAATCTCGGCGACCGTTCCCCTTACTGTCGGGAGTAAGGAACGGTTATCGGGAACGGTTTGTTCTCCGTCTAAGGGCACGTGCGAAATGGGAACCAAACTGTTACCTTGTTTTTGTTTGGTTTGGCCATCTTAGGTCTTTTGATTGGCTCATAACACTATCTAGCCGTTCGTTTTCCTCTCTTTATGAAAATCCCATTATCTACAGCAGATAGTCATGTAATTTTTATAGAAATGCTTAAAATACTAATACCTTTTTGTAAGTGCATAATTATCATATCTATCCTAGTGTGTCTCAGAAGTTTCTGCCTGCACGCGGAGGGCGGGCTCAAGCTGGGTGGAAACAGCGAACATGGGATTATGATGCCCCTCTACCTACTGCTCCACCACGCTTGCTCGTCGTCAGAGGAGCTGCGTAATCCTCATGATCGCTATTTCCACTCAACTTGAGCCCGCTCTCCGCGTGAAGGCATGGAGCTAACTCCGCCATTGGCCCAACTTCCGTCGCCCTTCACTCTATGCAGAGTTACATAGGGGTCGAGATAATTGCATTTTTTAGTTTCTAGAGAGAGGCTATTCTGCCCATATACGACACTTGGGCCGTTCCGATCTACCGTTAAAATAGGCTCCTGATTAGCCTCTTTGCAGCCACCCCCCAATCACTAACGAAGAAAACTCTCCAACCGCTGCTAGAACGCCTCCTGGATGCCCCACTTGTTGAAGAATTCGATGACACTTTTTCCTATGACGACCTCACAGTAATGGTACGGAGCGAGCAGTTATTGATGCGCTCTTTACACTCTTTGCACCATTTTGAGTTTTTCAGAGAAGACCATGCAACATTAATTATGTCTCCTCCATTATTCTGGATCAGCAGGCGGACGATAACGCTGGTGTACCTTAATGGAAATCTGGTTAGAACAGGCAGTATAAACAGAAATTTCTGAATGCTTTTGAAATGTCTTGATATTATTAATTACCACGAGAATCATAAACCTTGTTGTTGTTGTTGCTGCTGCTGTTGTTGTTGTTTAACAATAATGGTGACATTATGCTTCAATCGTAATACCTTTGTGAGCACAAAAATCCAGTTTGGCCACGTATGAGAAATTTTCAGGCACTACTTTAGCATTGAAGCGAGTAAACTGACAGGTTTTTTTCATGAAAACCGGCTCTGGCTACAACAGCATGGAATCTTGTAGGAAATTTCGAATCCACTCATATTTAGTTTTACTTCTTACCAATTGTTTACTATGGATTGTTTATTAAACGTACTCGAAAAACAACTACGGACGACTTTTCAAGCCGTGTTGCGATCATGCACTCCGACACAGATCATGCATCTGTTGGCCTTTCAAGGTATGGCAACGACCTTGATGGACTTACTTTATAATACATATTGGTTTGGCAATTAAGTTCGTGGACTGTCAAGAATATTCATCAAAAGTGTATGTTAACAAATAACAAATAGCAATCTTTAATCAAAATAAATCTCTGGAATACAGAACTGCTTCCTATTCATCAGATAGCTGGTCTCTTGCCTTCAAGACCATCCTACTATATATATAAAGGAGCAAGCGTGTGTGTGTGCGTGTTTCTGTCACAACTTTAGTGGGGTGGAGTGGGGGCACTGCGTATTGGAATCGACTGTCGAACATTGACATCGTGCCTGGCGATGCCGTAAACGTCCCGAACACGTCGGCAGCCGTGCCTAGGCTACCGACGTGTTCGGGACGTTTTTTTAGATGATCATCGACGGGAGGCGTTCACAGCAGGCAGGCAATCGATATCGATCGATATTTTGTGGATGTCGTTCAAGCGGTCTGATACTTCAGCCCTGGAGGTAATTGAGCTCGCTGAACACGAATCTGATGTCGCCCAATCAATATCCATCGATATGTTATCGATTTTCTGTGCATGTCGTTCAAGCGGCACGAAACTTTAGCTCTGGGGTAATCGAGCTCTCTGAACACAAATCTGAAGTTTGTTTTTGAGGTGTCGATCACCATCAATCTACATCGATCGATATTATCGACTTTGTGGATGCCGTTCAAGCGGCACGACACTTCAAACCGGGGGTAGTCAAGGTCGCTGAACACGAATCTGAAGTTCGTTTTTGAAGCATCGATTGCCACCAATCGATATTGGTCAATCGTTTGATCGTTTTTGTGGATGTTGTCCATCTTTCATTTTTTTAAACTTGTCCCGATTGACGTGTTAAGATGTTGGTCCTGAGGAAACCATGAGATAGGTGGCACCTACAATTGATGATGAGAAGTTATTACCACGGCGAAGTCTACAAGAAGCCGTCGGTGTGGCCGAGAGGCTGTTGTAAGATAACGCCAAATCACACGTCGCGAACCTGACATTTCAAAAGTCGAAAATTTTAGCTTGGAACGTCTACCTTATCCACCTTACAGCCCAGACGTGTCCGTAATGACTACCACCTTTTTAGTTTGCTGCCACTTCTTGATTGGAAGACGAATGTGGATAAACTCATTCATGTGGACCAGGTCAAAATGCACCACCAAGGATTCCTGGACTCAAATGTGGAAGAATTCTATAGCTGTGAAATGAACCAACCACCTGGTAAATGAGGAGCACTCCCTCGTTCTTATTTTTATTGAAAATCGTTGCTTTTTAGTTTTAACAAACAGTTTTATTGAAGATGCTTGAGATTCCTCAAATTTGTTTGTCTACCTATTACTATTATATTAGGTTGTTTATTATTATCTATATTATTATTTATTTATTTTTATTACGTCGCGAAAGGCGGACGCGAGATAGAAGTAGAACAGTACGGAAAAATAAACAACAAACTTCAGAAAAATGCACAATCAAACAAGGATTGGTTGTGGTCGATCTCCATGACTAGAGTCTGTCAAACTTAAGCAACATTTTTGATGCATACCGCTTGAACTGGGGTATAGAGTAAGCATTTGACAGGTTTTTCGTGATTCTTATGTAAGCGCTACCTGCTCTATGCGTAAAGAAGCAAGCACGAACTGTAGGTCTCGGACAAGGCAAGGCTATTTTCATTATACCACCTCTAGTTCGGGAAGGCATTAAACTATATAATTTCATAATCACAGCCACACTATTTTGGGGCAGAATTTTATGAACGAGACAAACATCAAATACCTTTCGTCGTGATACGAGGGATGGAAGATCCAAATGCCTATTTCTGATCACTGCGTTGGGGATGTTGGAGTATAAGAAACCTCACATGCGAATAAATAATTTCCTAGTAAAATTATTTTGGATCTTCTCAATTTTGGAGATATCTTTTATCCTACAAGAATTGAATACTGTAGTGCTAGTTTCAACTAATGGGCGTATATAAGTCTTGTAAGCCCTTATTAAAAGAGCTCTGTTCTTTGTAGAAAGGGCTTTAAATATGTGGAATGTTCGCAGAAGCGCTATCCTACAACGGTTTTTGACATGTTCAGAAAAGTCTAGTTTGCTACTGTATGTGAAACCAAGATCTCCAATGAAATCCAAAGATGTGACATTGAGACCGTCCACTTCATATGTGTGCTGTGCAGTTGACAGAGTGCTGCTAATACGCATGAAACTTGTTTTGTGCGGAGCCAAGGGGAGCTGCCATTGTTTAGACCAGGAAACCAATAAGTTGATTCCTCTTTGTAGACATAATTCATCATCAACACCATCAATGACCTTGTATATTTTTACATCATCTGCATACATGGCACAATCACAAACATTTCGCAAAATTTCTGGTATTTCCGAAGTAAAAATGTTAAACAATATAGGAGATAATACCCCTCATTGAGGTACTCCACTTGTTATATGTTTAACTTCGGACAAAACATGTCCAATTTTAACTTGAAACGTTCTCTCATTCAGAAAATCAGCGATCCGCTTCGTTAGCATTGGATGTATCCTAAGTTCTTCCAATTTGAACAGCAACTTTTTGTGAGATACCCTATCAAACGCCTTAGCAAAGTCAAAATGAATAACATCACAGCAGCGCTTGCTGCCAAGCGCTTCAGTTCAATCATTCATGCTTTTGATTAGGTTCGTCTCTGCAGATCCTCCTGATACAAAACCATGCTGTTGTGTAGGAATGATCCTATGGAAAGAAAGATGGTGCACTAAATGCTGCTTAACAACCTTCTCAAAAAGCCTGCAGAAAAATGACGTTATACTCACTGGTCTATAATTCTTTGGACTGTCAGAAGGTTCTTTCTTCAATATGGGGGTGACAATTGAGTGCTTCCATCTCAAAGGAACTTCTGCATACATTAATGATTGGTTAAAAATGTACGCTAAAGGGCAGCTAATAACACTTGCAACCTTACGTATTACAAATGGTGATACAAAATCTGAAATCTGACTGAAAAGGAATTTGGGCATTTCATAATCAGTTCACTATAGTTGAATCGCGTCAGTTATTACTTTATTCATTTTCCTCAAGCCTCAAATGGCTGGTGTCAGGGTTGTGAGCTCACATTGCTATGTTTTATTACGATCAAAACTCTAGCGCCGTACGGGACTCGAACCCGCACCTCCTACTGAGCGGGCGGGAATGCTGTACGCCATTACACCACCGCTGCTGTTTGTCGAACGCAATATCCTCGTGGGACCGATCATCGCTCACACGTATATCGGGATGAGCCAGACGCTGATATCAGCATGGAGCCAGTTAAGCTAAAGTCTTTGGTAGAGATGATTCAATTCAGTCTCTTTAACACATTGACAACGACATGCAGCATTTACGCTGCGTAAACGAGCGGTCGCATGGGAGGCATCATTTTTGCTGCGTAACTTTGAATTCGATTTTTCTTCAAAGTGAAGCAATTTTGTGTGAATTTTTCGCAGCGTTCCTGTAGACTGTATCTAGAAAAAACATCAGTCATGCGCAAGGAACTGGTTCGGTTGTACTCGAGAAATTTTAATAGTACGTAGACAATCCCAGCTTACATCTAAACTCCTTTAAGTGGTATAATGAGAACAACTTACTTTTTTTCTACAAGTCTTATGTACTATATCGACGTGAGTAAATAAAGGCGAAAAAATAGTAACAAAAAAGATAATTAATTGCGCAATTTGAGGTTGGTGGAAATGCTGTTTTCACAGATCAAATGAACATCGCGGTACGATACTAGTACACCAAGACCTTCCTTTTAAAAGATTCTATGTTACGAGATTAGATTTATAGTTTGACATTTTTGAAACACAGTGAAGCACGTACGTCATGATCGTCTGAAAAGTTTTCGTCAAAGAGTCAATTTTTAGGCATTAGGTGCTCTTGCCTAGTGAGTTACTATTGGAACGTAGCGCTTAGCTTTTTTTAGCTTCAAATATTCGAAGCCCTGTTGCCAACACTATAAGAAATCAGCGTGGCTATCAGCATTGTTTCCATAACAGTGGTGAGGAAAGATATGCACTGGTTTTCCAAGGAAAACTTCAGCTATGCGCAACACAATTGTTTTCCTTGCTGTGCATATTTTCATTTAAAGGGGTGAAAATTCTGCATAAAATCGGTCTTGATTCGTCAGTGTTTCCGTTTTCTGGTTCAAAAGTTTGAGACACTAAACACGAAGCACAAAGAATAGAATTGTCGGGAACCCGGAATTCCTTTCATTGAAGAGCAAATTTCGCACATCTCTGATCAGTCTTTCAAACTGTTGTGAATGTCATCGTTTTGATTTTATCTTATGCCAAGAAGAAAGCCTTCAATTTCTCGAGGTATAGGGAGCTCATCCCAAAATAGCTTAAAAATCTAGCACATACTTTTGAAGCGGCAAAAACGCGGTCCTATAGGACAATACGCAGCATAAGTGATGCGTAGCCCTAGCCAGCTCAGAATTCGATCGACCTTCGCGTGCAGCACTACAAAATAAAATAAAATCATTGTCGTCAATGTGTTAAACCCCAGTTTTTCATTTATCCTCTTCGGGGCGAATAAGGCGCCTTTTATACTCCCGCCGCGACTCGCAACGCCAGTCCGCCGAACGGAGCGACTGGCCGTGCCGCGCTCCGAATTTGATGCGCACTGAGCGAGTGCAGTTTTAGACTGAAACATTTCCAACAAACGTTTAAGGTTTTCATACGTTCAATTTTTTGCTGAGCGGCTGGGTATCTTTTGCAGTCCATGAACTTGTGATTTTGGTTCCATCCAACACACTTGACCGAAGCGGTTGTGCGAGTATGGAGATTTGTGTGCTCTTCCATACTCTGAGTTTCCTTACGACTATCTAGATGTTTTCTGCGTCTAGTGAATATTTCCAGGTTATTTAAGAGTTCTTCCATTGTCCAATCCTTTCCGAATTCGAACTCCTTTCGGCTGAGTTCTTCTTGTACTTGGTAGGGAAAAGTTTCCAAAACAAGGCTTATCATATGTATAGTGTCTACTACTTCATCCTGTTTGCGTAGCGTGGCTATTATAGCCTGTATATCATTTAAAGTGTTTATTAGAGATCTCGGATCATCCCGAGATTTTTCATTGACTTCAGCTGATGAATCATTGCCATAGTTAATCATTGCTCGTTCTTAACCATGCAGTAGGTTTCGTTGTAGCTTTGCCAGACTTTTTCCTTTTGAGCCTCAAGTTTTTCATTTAGAGCTTTTACCATGATCGATTTTGTTTTTTTTGTTATATTTTTTATTTATTTTTTGTTTGTTGTTAGGAACTGCTGCAGTTCAACTAAAGTATTAGGAAATTACCAGGCTGAAGTGTGTTCTAGTGCAGATTTCTTTCATGAGGCCTGTAAGGCTGTTTATTTGCCTTCTGATCTTCTGTTTGCCGGCGGTAAGGCTGGACAGCGTTATAGGCATATTTCAGTGTACTCACGATTGCTTGTGATGAACAACAGGTGCCGTATGGCGGATCTCCTGTTTTTATAGTGTTGGTTTATCTTTTGAATCAGAAAAGTTGACATTCTTAGCGAAAGTTTGTTTTGAGGGGGAGCGCTGTTCACCGCAATGTGTGTGAAAGATTTATTGGCGTTGCAGTTCCCAGAGTCGCAAAGTTGCACTGATTGCTCATCTGATTTAGCTATGTGAATTTCTCATCGTAGAGGAATCCTCTGAAAAAATTTCTTTTTTCCGCCAGGGTTATCTCTTGTCTGACCGTTGGAATTTCTATGCTAACATTCAGAAAAAAGTCGATAGGAAGCTTACCTCATCGACTCCTGCACTTCTTCCATTTTGAAAGAATTACTTTTTGGCGATGTTCTCGTATCCAACCTCTTTTTGTAACGACTATTCCGTTGAGCTGGAATTTTCTTCCTTTTCCAACGACTTGCAGTACTTGCTCGAGCCTTTCATTCGTTTCTAGTACGTCTATTGGACTACCAACCGGATTTTTCTTCGAGACTTCCTTCTCTAGGTACGTCTGTCGGACTACCATCAGGGTTTTTCTTCGAGATCTCCTTCTCTAGGTATGTCTATTAGACTACCAGCCGGGATTTGAATAGTTTCCTTCTCTAGTAAAGCTAGCGTAGTGTATTTGCTATCTCTTATTCGTATTGGTAGTCTTACTATGACTGAAACACTGCTGAGAATTTTTTTTGACGAGCTGCACTTGGTTCTGAGAGGAGTTTGAGCGTTAAATTGGCCAGGAGTAACGCACTTATCCTCATTTAATAGCTTTTTCTAGAACACTCATTGCAGCTGTAGGATTGGGTGTTAGTGCAAGATGTATGCAGTGCCTAGTTACGATTTTTTGTAGATTTTCAAGCTTGTTACAATGCTAGAACAGCTATATGCAGACTTTGTTCAAGATGCTGCACGAGCTTGGAGCTACATTACCTTGACTAATTTTGAGTGAAAAGTTGTCTGATACGTCGCCTGCACTATAGATTCGGCCGGTGCACCATTTTGGAATTGCATCAAGATTCCATGCGACTTTGGTGGTTCTAAAGAAGATTTTAAATCATTTATTTTTTCTTCTATTACTACAACAACTGATTTTGATAGAGCTACTTTATGAGACTACAACTACATATAAATTTCCTAAACTGATTCTTTCCCTTTCCTTTCTTTTACCTTTTCCATTTTTACCTTAGCTCTCAAGGTGGGTCCGCAGGCACGTCACATGCTGTGACAGCTGTCAACCTTACAGTGATCTTGCGCTATTGAGCTGCCATCATGGGACCATATATCGTCGCCCAAGCCGTGACGAAGGCGTTGGCATGTGAGCGGAGATCCATTGCAGTTAATTGAGATCGCGACAAAGCCTAACACATGATCGTCTAGCAAAAACGTAACACTGGTATTCACAAGTGTTTTTCAAATGTTTATTATGTACATCATTGTAATTGCACTCTATTATGAATAATTTAAAACAATCTATAATCATATCCACTGAATCACTTGTGTTTCATGAGGTCCGAGCACTGGATCATACAAGACGTATCCTGAAAATCATCCACTTATTTTTCTACAAGAAAGCATGCGGCAGCACATTACAAAAACTTCACGACGCTATACAAAAAAAAAAACCGAACATTAGATAGACGTTGCACAAAACCTTGAAAATTTAAATTTAAATTTATTTATTTATTGCAATTTTATTACATACAAAAGCAGGAAGGAAGGCACGATAGTAAATAAAAAGTGTTCAAGACTAACCTTTGAGATATCGCTGAGCAAATATTTATGTGTGAGCTTGGCACAGCTGTCCACAGTGGCTGGATGGCAAGACACCTAAAAAGAAAGGATTATATAAGAATTTCATTCGGATCTGTTCTAATGGGGAGGCATTTCATCCAGTTCTTTTGACGTCGAGATGGAATTGAGATCAAAATATTTTACAAGAACAACACACTGAACTGCCCTACGAGTGGACTTTCCAAGGAAGATTCCTAGTCGGGGAGGCCATCCTAATTTGTTTGTTTCCCTTTTCTAGCGATGCTCCCTCCGACTACGATAGATCTCTTCATTCCGCTCTGCTTGCAATCTTCTAGACCTAAGGGCACTGATCTATTCTAAGGTATATAACGAGAGGTAGGCCAAAAAAAATGGTTCACTAACACGTTTTGCTGACAGGGAATGCTTTTGCCTCGTCACATGATGGCGAGATAAAAAGCATATACGAGAAGCGGGACATGGCATCAGAGCTCTAGTTTCTATTTGTACCACGTAGTAGCACAATTCGCCTTTCTTCCCAGTCGACAAATCCTCGCGCAATACCGGCCGTATCTTTTTTGGGCAAAAAAAACTTTTCTACCGCTTTTTGATAGCCCTCTTCAAACTGCGTGTTTCGAAAAATAAATCCGACATTTGGGATCAGCATCGAATAGTCTATCCGATGAAGAGCAAAACGCCCAGTAAATTTTAAAAATGTTGATTTATGGCCTATATTCTGATCGGTGCGGCGGACCACCTCCCCGCGGGAGATTTTAGGTTGGAAAAACGTTTTTTCATTTTTTCTAAGAGTTATAACTTTATAACTACAATGTCAGTTCTATTGAAATAAACTCCAATTTGTTCCACTACTCATCTCCAAGGACTGGGTACTTTTCTAATCCCTCTCGCTTAAAGGACCACAGTTCTGGAGTTGTACCATTGCTGAATCCAATTTTTGAGGTCTTCATCCGTTTCAAAATATTTATCTCCAATTTCTTGCTTGAGAGCACGGAGGAAATGGTAGTCGGCAGAGGCGAGGTCAGCGCTATACGGTGGATGTGGTATTACCTTCCAGCCCTGCTCCTTTCTTGTTTCCCTTGTAATTCTTGCAACACGTGGTTTTGCACTGAGTGTGTCTGACAGGGCATGTGGAATCCAAGCTCCAAATTTCCATGCAAAGCCGAGATTCTTCAGATAGATTCCCACTATCCTATGAGACACTTCAAGCTTCTCTGCCAGTTGACGTCTCGTCTGCCTACTCTCACTACGAAGAAGATAGAGTAGTTCAGTGTCGTCCAATTTAGTTGGCCTTCCTGACCTTGCTTTGTCCTCGAGTGAATAATCTCCCTTTAAAAACTTTCCGAACCACTCATAACAGGCGCGATGAGTAGTAGATCCCAAGCCATATATATATGGTTAATTTGGTCGGCTACTCGACGTGGTGTAAATCCTTTAATGAATTCATGAAGAATGCCGTGCCGAAAACGGCCACGAGGTAGATCTGGCATTGAGTCCGGAAGATTGGATAGATAACGAAGTACAAGAAGGGTCTTGATCTGTGTCCGCGAGCGAATGGTAGACAAGTGTGATAGGACTATGAAATCAGCAGCTCAATCAATCAACGTTTGAAACATTTACTAGGCGGATTTCCCTTCATCGAATAGATCAATCGATGCCTTTCATTTCCAATATCGTGTTCATTTTTTCAAAGCCCTCAGTTTGAAGAGCGCTATCAAAGCGCAGCGAATAATACGATTTTTGCGCTTTCTCCGACCAAATACCAAAATATACTATTGGTATTGTAGTTGGGCTTTTCGGCTATAATTTCAGCGAGATCCGATTGCGGGTTTTATAAGACGTTTCCGGCCTCTAGGTCTACGGAACTCTTTTAATTGATCTTTTAAAAATATATTACGTTTCGGCGTGCTGTCAAAGTCCTTCCTGCGCTTTCTTGCTCCTTTCTTACGGAATGCGTCTAAGAAGAATCTTTGTTTTCTGATTTTCTGGCCATTTTGGGCAAATTTCTCTGTTTTCTGGGAAAATTGCCGAAATTAGTCAGAAAGCGGAAAAAAGCGTGGCATAGAAATTTTGCCATAGATATCGAACCGCCGAAATTTAATTTGTGTTACAACATCGCAGCTCCTACAGCAAAAAATGTTATTAGGCTGTTCCAAAATCGAAGAAAGCTGACCCACGACGGTTAATTGCACGGCGGTTTTTATTAGAATTCATGGCTCTTTGTTTGATTGATGATGTAAGTGCTACTAGCAGTTCCTCAGTAGCAGATTTCACGCCTTTCGTAAGCCCTGGTTTGCTGACGACTTGTTGTTGATCTCATACCTTTCCGGTTTAGTCGATAAATATCCGGTTTGACGAGAAATGGTACAAGAGTATTGGTTAATTGTAAACACGCAACGTAGATGAAATAGATATTAGGTTGGAAAAAAAAGTCTTTTCATTTTTTTTAAAGATTTATTACTTCACAACTACAAAGTCAAATCAACTGAGATAAACTCTATTTTGTCCCACTACACTTCTCCAAAGACTGGGTAATTTTCCAATTCCTCTCGCTTAAAAGACTGCAGTTCTGGAGTCGAACCATTGATGAATCCAATTTTTGAGGTCTTCATCAGTTCCAAAATATTTCTCTCCAATTTCTTGCTTGAAAGCATGAAAGAGATGGTAGTCGGCACGAACGAGGTTAGGGCTATACGGTGGATGTGACATTACCTCCCAGCCCAGCTCCTTTATTGTTTCTCTTGTGAGTCTTGCAACATGTAGTTTTGCATCGTCATGCAGGATCATCACCTTCGACTTCTCCGGCCTGTTTTCTTAGAGAGTTGCGACGACTTTGTGGAGTTGGCCGTAGTATGTGACAGCAGTAAGTGTCTCTCCACTTCTGAAGAGTTTGTCGATAAATCACTTCTCTGATATCCCACCAAACACTCAAGAGAATCCTGCTTTCGTGAACATTGGGCTTGAGATCAGACTTAGGGCTCTCTCCCTTTTGTACCCATTGCCTTTTCCTCGGAAGTTGGCACACAGAACCCAGGACTCTTCGCCTGTCACAATCCGCGGAAGAAACGATTTTCTTCCTTATCTGGACAGAAGAGAAGCAGCGATGGAGAGCTGTCGACCTTTCTGAGTGTCTGACAGGGCATGTGGAATCCAAGCTCCAAATTTCCATGAAAGCCAAGATTCTTCAGATAGATTCCCACTATCCTATGAGACACTTCAAGCTTCTCTGCCAGTTGACGTCTCGTCTGCCTACTCTCACTACGAAGAAGATAGAGTAGTTCAGTGTCGTCCAATTTAGTTGGCCTTCCTGACCTTGCCTTGTCTTCGAGTGAATAATCTCCCTTTAAAAACTTTCCGAACCACTCATAACAGGCGCGATGAGTAGTAGATCCCAAGCCATATATATGGTTAATTTGGTCGGCTACTCGACGTGGTGTAAATCCTTTAATGAATTCATGAAGAATGCCGTGCCGAAAACGGCCACGAGGTAGATCTGGCATTGAGTCCGGAAGATTGGATAGATAACGAAGTACAAGAAGGGTCTTGATCTGTGTCCGCGAGCGAATGGTAGACAAGTGTGATAGGACTATGAAATCAGCAGCTCAATCAATCAACGTTTGAAACATTTACTAGGCGGATTTCCCTTCATCGAATAGATCAATCGATGCCTTTCATTTCCAATATCGTGTTCATTTTTTCAAAGCCCTCAGTTTGAAGAGCGCTATCAAAGCGCAGCGAATAATACGATTTTTGCGCTTTCTCCGACCAAATACCAAAATATACTATTGGTATTGTAGTTGGGCTTTTCGGCTATAATTTCAGCGAGATCCGATTGCGGGTTTTATAAGACGTTTCCGGCCTCTAGGTCTACGGAACTCTTTTAATTGATCTTTTAAAAATATATTACGTTTCGGCGTGCTGTCAAAGTCCTTCCTGCGCTTTCTTGCTCCTTTCTTACGGAATGCGTCTAAGAAGAATCTTTGTTTTCTGATTTTCTGGCCATTTTGGGCAAATTTCTCTGTTTTCTGGGAAAATTGCCGAAATTAGTCAGAAAGCGGAAAAAAGCGTGGCATAGAAATTTTGCCATAGATATCGAACCGCCGAAATTTAATTTGTGTTACAACATCGCAGCTCCTACAGCAAAAAATGTTATTAGGCTGTTCCAAAATCGAAGAAAGCTGACGCACGACGGTTAATTGCACGGCGGTTTTTATTAGAATTCATGGCTCTTTGTTTGATTGATGATGTAAGTGCTACTAGCAGTTCCTCAGTAGCAGATTTCACGCCTTTCGTAAGCCCTGGTTTGCTGACGACTTGTTGTTGATCTCATACCTTTCCGGTTTAGTCGATAAATATCCGGTTTGACGAGAAATGGTACAAGAGTATTGGTTAATTGTAAACACGCAACGTAGATGAAATAGATATTAGGTTGGAAAAAAAAGTCTTTTCATTTTTTTTAAGATTTATTACTTCACAACTACAAAGTCAAATCAACTGAGATAAACTCTATTTTGTCCCACTACACTTCTCCAAAGACTGGGTAATTTTCCAATTCCTCTCGCTTAAAAGACTGCAGTTCTGGAGTCGAACCATTGATGAATCCAATTTTTGAGGTCTTCATCAGTTCCAAAATATTTCTCTCCAATTTCTTGCTTGAAAGCATGAAAGAGATGGTAGTCGGCACGAACGAGGTTAGGGCTATACGGTGGATGTGACATTACCTCCCAGCCCAGCTCCTTTATTGTTTCTCTTGTGAGTCTTGCAACATGTAGTTTTGCATCGTCATGCAGGATCATCACCTTCGACTTCTCCGGCCTGTTTTCTTAGAGAGTTGCGACGACTTTGTGGAGTTGGCCGTAGTATGTGACAGCAGTAAGTGTCTCTCCACTTCTGAAGAGTTTGTCGATAAATCACTTCTCTGATATCCCACCAAACACTCAAGAGAATCCTGCTTTCGTGAACATTGGGCTTGAGATCAGACTTAGGGCTCTCTCCCTTTTGTACCCATTGCCTTTTCCTCGGAAGTTGGCACACAGAACCCAGGACTCTTCGCCTGTCACAATCCGCGGAAGAAACGATTTTCTTCCTTATCTGGACAGAAGAGAAGCAGCGATGGAGAGCTGTCGATCTTTCTGAGTGTCTGACAGGGCATGTGGAATCCAAGCTCCAAATTTCCATGAAAGCCAAGATTCTTCAGATGGATTCCTACTATCCTATGAGACACTTCGAGCTTCTCTGCCAGCTGACGTGTCGTCTGCCAACTATCGGTACGAAGAAGATGGTGTAGTTCACTGTCGTCCAATCCAGTTGGCCTTCCTGACCATGCTTTGCCCTCAGTGAATAATCTCCTTTTAAAGACTTTCCGAACCACTCATAACAGGCGCGATGAGTAGTAGATCCCAAGCCATATATGTGGTTAATTTGGTCTGCTGCCTGACGTGCTGTGGATTCTTTAATGAATTCATGAAGAATGCCGTGCTGAAAACGGCCATGAGGTAGATCTGGCATTGAGTTCGGAAGATTGGGTGGATAACGAATTACAAGAAGAGTCTTAACCTGTGTCCGCGTGCGAACGGTAGACAAGTGTGATAGGATTACGAAATCAGCAATCAATATTGGCTAGTGCGTTTACAAGGGGAAGGGTTAAAAAAATTTCGAAGTGTGAAGAGACTTTTTTTCCAACCTAATAGCTAGAGTGATAATTTCGAAATTCCCGCTTTCTGGAGTTTTTGGCTTTGCCGTTTTCTGATTTCTGTTTTCTGGAAAAGCTTTCAAATATCCGCATATCCGTAGCATGCAGGCCCTCGCTCACGCGTTCCTATTTCTTCCACAAAGCTCCTCGCGTACCGTTCTCTTCTACGCTAACGACTCTGTTTTATCCCAAACCGAACCTCAAATCGGTCGGTGCAAATCGGTTAGGGCAAATGTTTTTATGTATGGAAACATTCTGGAGCTAAGCTCACTGCAGGGTGACAATGGATACCTGCCGGGTTTGGCTGTTCGAGTTTTTATGACTGTTATCCCACAAACAGTCAGAAAGTTAGATGTATCATTGGGAATATTTTTAATGGTCTGTGTCTCTGTAATAAAGTTGTGTTTGTTGTTTTTGTCACTGTTTCATCCTTTTCTTTTGATCGGGTGTTACGTGTGTGACAGCAACTCAAGTCTTTAAATGAATAATTGACAAATGTTTTGTTTTTTCAGCAAAACCTACCCCTTCGTAGGTGCAGGTACACGTCACACAAGGTGTGATGTGTAATGATGCACCCATCTGAATCGTTCTACCATTCATCTCGCAATGTTCTGAAATCCACAGAATACAATAAACAAACGTTAATGGGAAGGTTGGAGGAGTAAAGTTGCAGTGCACCCACTTCGATCTCTCCAATGGCTGAGATCGAGCTGAGGAATGTCCTCGCATGGCACTTGAGCATTTCTAAAGATGGAGAGATACGAAACCAAGTGTTGACATTCGAATACATGATCCAGATAAGGAATACGTACACTAAATCGTCGGGCACGTCGAATACATTGGGCTGAATCGTTCGCAGATATTTACTGTTCGAGCAGAGTATCGATGAGAGACGGATTTTTCGAATCTCGCTCAGCTGCCCTGAAAAGAGTTCTCTGCAAAACTGCCTTCATTCGTGTCGCTGATTAATGTATTTTATTTGCTCAAGGAGTGCCCGCAGTGTTTTCCAACAAATTATTGTGTTTATGCATTAGTTAGTTACTTAAAGTAAAGGATAAAAGGATAAAGGACGGCGTTACTCAATCCCTTCTGGGATGCGCCAGCGCATTCTACTTCTACGGGATGTCGTGGAGGCGACATGAATGCGTATTTGGCCATACAATGACTTGCGGTGGCCAGCCGATGAACAAGTCAGCGCTCTATCCTTCCCAGACAAGTCTGGTACCAATTCACCGACCCCGGAGGGATGGAAGGCTTGGTTGGCCTGGGCGAGAGATCCGAACCAGGCCTGGTATCGGGTGCACGCGACAGTCGCGCCTCCTCCGACTGCGCTACACGAGCCCACTTAAAGTAATAAAGTAATATCACGTCAGTAATTGTTACACATATTTTATTTCAGTAAACGCAAGAGATGGACGTAAGGTGCAGCTTCTAATAGTCTCAACTAAAAGCATTTATTTATTTATTTATTTATTTATTTATTTATTTATTTATTTATCTACGCACAAATAGGTATAAAAAGGGCATAAAATACTGTTCCTAAACAAATTGTATAAACGATGTGGACAAAAGATAAAGGGGTGCTATTCAGTCCCATCAGGAATACTCCACGCATTCCACTTCTAGAGGATGTCGTGTAGGCAATTTTAAAGCGCCGTTTGTCTATACAATGACTTGCCGTGGCCAGTCGATGGGAAAGTCAGCGCGTTATCCTTCCAGACAATCGCGGTACCAATTTATCGACTCCAGAGTGATGGAAGTTTCTGTTAGTCTGGGCGGGAAATTCGAACCAAGAATCTGACTGGAATTGGATGCACGCGGAAGACGGCGCCTCCTCCGGTTGAGCTACCCTACGCACCCATGAATGATATGTAAAATTCGCAGTTGGTGAAAGCACGGTTGTAAATCAACAAAAATGTGTGTTTTGAAAGAAATCAAAAAAGAAAAGAAAATAAAAAAGACTAGATGGCACTAATGTAGTTTTATGATTACAAAGACGAAGATGAAGCCGAAGAAACATTTGCCCAAACTTTGCGCAGGGAAGTTTTTGGTGTGCTGTCCACGAATCTGACATCCGTTTTTTCATAATACGGTAGAATTCGGTCCGCACGTGCTGGTGAAAAACGCTCGAGGAGGAATTTCTAGACATATACTGAATATTTGAAGAAGATCTAAGCGATGATCATGACCCTGACGGCTTCAACCATCTACCGGAACCTACCGTACATAATTGACCGAAATTTCAAAAACGGACACCACAAGCAGAAGGATCCCAGTTATACCCCGTAGGCAAAATTTTTTTCGACCTGCTCTCTGGGGTTGCGAATGTACTATAGTGCCGACTGAATTTTCGGCAGCCAAGTATACCTCATCCTTAGCTGTAACAAATCAACTTTACACCAATCAGAGATAGGAAACCGAAATACAGGGTGCACCATTTCACAAGCCATAACTTTACTTTTTAAAGTAAAGCGACTAAAGAAATTACTACATGAAAACCCT
Source organism: Heligmosomoides polygyrus polygyrus (assembly GCA_947396885.1). Taxonomy (NCBI): domain Eukaryota; kingdom Metazoa; phylum Nematoda; class Chromadorea; order Rhabditida; family Heligmosomidae; genus Heligmosomoides; species Heligmosomoides polygyrus. Next base: position 85,090,217 of record OX377202.1, read on the forward strand.
CATGAAAGCGCAAGAAAATAAAAATTTTCTGATGTATTACCGATAGATTGCGCCACGCTCTCATCTGAATTCTTGCATTTGACACTCGATTGATTGTGTTTCGCTTAGATACTTGTCACAATTTCTCCTTTAATTGGGCATATCGATTGATTTGTTCTTATTTTAATGTTTAAAACCTGAAAACTCTCTACAGCTTACGGCAAAATGCAGGGTGTCCTAAAAATACAGGTATTGTTTCAAAGGTTCTAGTCTTGCTGCTAGTGCAGCCTTTGGAAATGCTTGAGACTTACATGAAAGCAGAAAATAACAAAAACTCTGTGATGTTCAAATGACCAAGATTGCGCCATGCGATTGATTGTGCATGGGCCGAATGCTTGTTACAGTCTTGTTATTAGTTGAGCACATTAACCAATGCTGTGCTTCTTTTGACGTTTTGAGTTTGAAAGTGGACTACAACTTCATGAAAATCCTTGACATCTCCAAAACGTTTACTAACAGCAACGGTATGGCGTTCGATCGTATTTTGCTAAAGCTTATAGTGCACTGTCAAGTTCTACATATTAAAAGAAGCACAACATAGGACATTGAGTGCAATTAATAACTAGGTATGTAGTAATAAGCATTCGGCCTATGCACAACCAAATGAGTCTGAAATATGTTTAAGGTTTCGCACGAATGCGTGGCGTAATCTTGACCATTTGCAGGCCACAAATTCTTCATTACACCAGGCTTTCGTATAAGTCTCAAAAATCTTCAAAAGGCTCACTAGCAGCAATGTAGGAACCGCTCAAACACTACCTGCATTTTCAGGATACCCAGCATTTTGCCGTAATCTGCAGTGTGCTTTTAAATTTTTAATTTTTATAAAAAAAGCACAAATAAACCGACAGGGCTACTTAATGGAGAAACTGCTACAGGTCCTCACGCGAATCACAATTAATCAAGTGCAAACTGTAATAATCAAACGAATGCATGGCGCAATTTATACAGAACAGAACCGCTCATATGTCAGAAAATTTCTATTTTCTCGCGATTTCATGTGGGCTCTTAACTTCTTCAGTACACTTACTGACAACAAAGTTATCATCTTTCGATCACTGCTTAAATTTTTTGGGGCATCCTGTACTGTTCTGATTTTGTACGCACTTCTTAAAATTTAGATTTCTGTATAAAAACCGGCTTCAAGTCAATTATACTGGAACCAGTCATGGGCATACGGATATTAAAACCCTACTTGTGCATCTTCTCGCCAAGTAGGGTTCTATCCCCTCGATCTTATTACTTATTACCATTTTAGCGCAAGCTTATGTTTTTTTTGCTCTTTCAGTAGCTTTCACAGATCACTTATTTTATTGTGAAAAATAAACTCAAGACTACTCTTCGAAGAAGCAAACACCAGTCTTTAACTTGACGTGGTTAGCCTTCCTTATATGACTAATCACAGATACCTTTCTTGTTTATTTTGGTTCCTTATTGTTGCTTGGCCATCATGAAGCATGAAACACAGTACGTCCAGGTGACATATCCAACAGCGCTTCACTGACCTGGACTGAATTTTGCCACACCATCGTTTTCGTAATAGAATCGATCGCATTTCTTCAGTCGCCCAAACTGTTCGGCAAGAATGCATGACATCGTGGGTCCTAGCTGGAATTAAAAATTGATTATTTATACCTAATTCTTATAACTAGTTTAGGAAATCTAAGAATAAAGTTAGGATGACGGTACAACCACAGCCTTCAGACTCAACGGAGCGACTACTGAAATCTAGTAACGCATACGCAGTAGTGTAACGTACCAATGCTCCCTTCAATGGCCGCTCGCTGACCAAACCGGGGAACAAGTCGATGTCGTCGACCGATTCGTACACCGACGCCAACGCAGATATCGCCTCTGAGTCCATCTCATTCTGAAGATAGCGAATTACCGAAGAGGTCATTATAATTGAATTTTCTAGAAACTTCAGTAACTCCCCATACGTGGCAAGGTTTTGGAGTAGAAACCGTTTACCTTAAGGTCGTCGAACACCCTGGCTCTCCTGAGACCGCAGTACTCTCGCAAGTCGTTGTATGGCTGAACACCGTGGTCTCGAGCACGCAGTATGTTAAGAACTAGAAGTGAAACAGTCAGAGAACCACTGACCACGTTAGCAACAAGACAAAGGTGGTCAAGAAATGCATAAAGCTGGTGAAAGCTGTAGGCTCAAAGTACCTCAAACTTGGGTAATTGAGCACTTTGAAGCCCCCACACACTTGCGGTGAGCGGCGGGCGGCGAAAACGATCAGTCAAGGCCCCCGCAGACTTCTGCGGCGAGCGGCGGACGGCGAAATCGCTGAGCGGCGCCGCTCAGCGGCTTGACTCATCATCAGTGGGAGCGGTGACGGCGAGGAACTGTACTGTTTCTAGTCGGGACCGACTGGTGCTTAACAATAACGCGCCCCGACGATCGCGTCCGTCTCCGCTCGATCCCGCCGCGAAAGGGCAGAGCGCAGAGCGCAGACAGACAGACGCTGGAGCGGCGCCGCCGGGTGGAATGATTCAAGTCATTTCCGCCAGCGACTCCGCCAGCGACGCCGCCAGCGACGCCGCCGGTGCTGCTGGCGGCGAGCTCTGCGTCCCTGCCCTATGGTTAAGCATAGGGCAGCGGCAACGCCGCAGAAGTCTGCGGGGGCCTTGAAGGCCACGCCCTCTCGCAGTTTTGCCGGCGGCAAGCGGCAGAGGCATGGAGCGGCGAGGTGCTGTATTTCGACCCAGAACATAGAGCGCAGACAGTCTCTGCCGGCGGCGAGCTCTATGTCCTTGCCCTATGGTTAAGGATAGGGCCGCAGCGTTGCCGCAGAAGTGTGCGGAGGGTTTCATTTGTGAAAATTTCTGGAAGGCTGTGCTAGCCCAGATAAGGTAGAAGCAACTTGAAGAAAACTAGAACGTTGGCACTAACCATGGGTTCGAATGTATTCTGTCACGACTTATTCAAGGACACTTTGGTGAGCGCATGCTGGTAAACATCTACCGGTCTTGGCAGGACGGGCGCACGGTCATTCGGTCCCGACGCGAGCGGCGCGCGTTCATTCCGCGACGCTCTAAACGCCTCCCGCGCAATCGACGCTTCTCGTCGTCTGTAGCCGCTGGGCGCGATTGGCTAAAGTTATACTTCGGCGACGCTGTTGTCGGCGACAGTGTTGCGCAGGCTGCTACGCACTGCGTAGCACCGCATAAGGCCGGGGGCATACTTCAATCGCCGCGATGCCATCGCGGCGCTCAGTTCATTGCCATTCCGCCGCACGCGGCCGAATAGTAAAAGGAAACTTCGCCGCGACCGCCGCAACAGTTGCAGTCAGGGTGCGCGATGGCTTCCCGCGCCCATCGCGGGCATGGCATACTTTTTCGCGCCGCGCGCGGTGTTTACCGTTGGTCCTGGACGGATCGCCGTCGCGCTTCCTTGCAGAGCGGTGAGCGATGCGACGGGCGCTGAGAAGTTCAAATTCTTTCGCGTCGCTCTGCAAAACTCATCGCCGCGATTCCATCGCGGCGACGGGAAGTATGTACGAGGCCTAACACAACACAGTACAACATAGGCCGTTGGCTTCTTCCCGTCCATCGTCATCATGAGCAGTCGGTTTTCCTTTGCCTTTCGTTGTCCCTACCAGCCGCAGTGATCTGTCTCTTTCGAATTAACACGCGTCGACTACCAGTTCCTTCTACCGCAAAGCCCGAAGAGCTTCAACTCGGCAGTCGCACAGGAAGTGCAGGACTGAGGCAACCACGACGACGCTGCCTGGCCGTCGCTCGCGTGACCGAACGTCCTCGAGTACGATCAAGGTAAGTACTGCGGGTTGCGCAAGAGGATGAAGTAGGTATCTCGGTGGATTTCAGCCTTGACGGCCTATACGACTTGCTTTTTTCTTTATTTGGTATTGTACATGTATGATGTTTATGTTAGCGTATAAAGCACAGTGTCAGGACCAAGCTGAGACGAAGGTTTATCATTGAGTATCACGGCACGAAACCGTGGAGAGAAGTTCAAGCAATAGTACAACACGAGTGACGTGAATATGCGGAATAGGGCGTATGAGGTGGGGCAGAAGCATAGAGAGCTGCTAAACTACTTGCAGGCTGTGACCCCAGTCAGGGCTAAAGCCTTTTTGTCTTTTCGTAGTGGTTAGAGCAGCATGCATGTCTGATCCCGGTTTCCTAATGGTCACCACACGTGGCCTCGCAGGAGTGATACATAAGGCTTCACCAAAACATTGGACTGCCCCGATACATTCGCACTTAGTTTCCATCATACAAAAGAAAGCTTGAGTGGAAAGAGCTGCGTATTCCTCAGTGTCTGTAAAAGCTTTCACTTGTGGTGACCCTTAATCAGAGACAAAGCCGAATTTATTCGGAAACCCGATAGTTGCTTCTCCGTGATCACCAGGACCATCCGCGCCCTCCGGCCACTCACGGCACATGCCGTCCCGTCCAGGGAGGAGGCTATAAAACATCAGGCCAGGAAAATGCCTGGCGATCTACCCTTTAAACGAGCTCGGGCGCCCTCTTCCCCTTCTTTTTTCCTGCTTACCGTAGGCTAGCTTCCATACTATGTTTGTAGTTTTGCTGTAACTTCTCAATGCACTCTGGATGTAATGTAATCCACTCCTATCCAACCTCGTATGTTCATATATCACCATCGTTTTGTCCAATAATCAGATAAACTCGTATAGAAAACAAGCCTTATGTACTTTATTTCCACTACGGGACACTACTTCCGAGCACGTCTTCTTCACGCTAATAAACTGAGCCGCTAGTTTATTACACACTCACCGATTAGATCCATACCACTCGTCGGCTCGCCACGTCTCATAAACAGATGGTTCCTCACAGCATTCGTTATGTGACGGTCGAACGCCATCGAAGGCGTTCCGAGCAGACCCATCAGCATTGCATCCATGCCTAAATCGGGCTTAGATGTATAAAGCAAAGCCAATGCGCGTGCACCAGACACATAGTTCTGTGTTAGCAGCTAGAAACGAATCAGTGGCTGTCGTTCCCAAGCTAACCTCCTCCTTCTCGGTCGTACAGAGGTCCGACGTGCCCAAAGTGATGGGCCAAATCAACGGGCTCGCTCATGTTTCTGAAAGCGTCTGTTTCTAAACAGTCTTTGAAAAATGCTGCGCATACGCGCCAAGCTTTAGAAATAAAATAATCCACATGTCTACGAATGCTGAGCAAAGTTACAGAGGGAAATGTAAACCTACTTGTAGTTGTAGTTCATTCTGGGGAACATTCTTCGAATAAGTGTGTGACCAAAGCGGAATGCCGCGGTGGCGAATGGCTGTGATATAGAGGCGTCGCAAGTCTCGTCGTAGCCTAAAGACACGGTAGTTCATCAAAACCAAGTGAGAGGGAGACATAAAACGAGGTTCAACTCCTCATATCGGATGTCGCCTATTCTAAGCCGACAATAGTGGCTCTCCGTAGACTTCAACAGCAGAAAGTCCTCCAATTTACCGGTGTAGTAGCCTGTCTTCATCGGCACGAGTCCCTGCGCATTCAAAAGGTCAAGTCCGATCAACTTCGGCAGGAATTCGGCGAACACGATGTGTTGCTGTTCAGCAACTACGATGCGACGAGCCTCCTAAACCGATTTATATCAAGAACTGAAGAGCTCTAATACGTATTGAATTCGAGACTTCAGTCCCATATTGTGTTTGCCATCTACTTTACGTTGCACTTTCAAGCAACCCTTCACCAAGGTATGATCGTACAGCTTGCTCACCGGCTCACACAGGTCTCACTGTATCCTCTCAGGAAAGCGCCAGCTTTACATGATATTTCAATAAACTCAAAGAAAAAGCAATGCTAACCTGATACACGGTTTCGTCCGTCCAGTGTGGGTTTAATGTTGACAGTTGTGTGGCTATACGGTTATGTTCCCGCATGAAGAACGTGTGCATCACCGTGAGTCCTGGTTGATGAGAATTTCTGGAATGTGAATGATGAATCTGGGACTTCATCCTGATCACGGTTTCTTTTCCCAAATCTGGTGACGAAACATTGGTAAGAGCCAGATATAAACGAATGCATTTCCTTGGAAACTGTTGGTGAAAGGCGCTCCACTAGTGTAGAAATTTCGGAAGATTTTAGCTCACCTCTCATCTCCAGCGACAAAGCATGGATTTCTTGGCGATGACCGACAGTCCTTCTCTTGGTGACCTTGCGGAAGCATCATTTGGCCGTGACCTAAAGTAAAACCTCATCGAATCTGAACGATGCGACATCGATTTCGAGATTATTCATCTCACAGTTAAATCCAAATTTTTCACTGGGCCTTATCCTAATAAAAGTCCAGCTTACTTTCACCGCTGGTTTCATACAATATCTGTTTAACTGGAGCGCAAGTTAACGATCGATAAATTGATTACATCCCGTCCACAGTAACGGCTATTTATGCGCTATACGTAAGTGGTCAATTAATATAGATTCTCTGCAACATCTGCCAGCTGAGACGACTATAATCAACTAACATAACGTTCCTACCGAAGTCGGTGAAGTTCAACATTCCACGGCTCAAAAGTCGCAACTGTCTCGACTCGCATTCTGTCGAGCCATAGATCACAGAGCCGTCAATATATGAAGTAAGCTAAAAAAGTTGTAGCACAATATATCCATAAAAGCATTCAGTACTGTCAATCTTTAAGCGGTACCTGGTTGATCTGGTTTCGGTAGCCGAGATTCAGCTGTCCGAGCAGTGAGCGAGCAAACGGAAGGCAGCGAGGTTCGCCGTTCGGATAGTGGGATGGGAAGAATGGATCATCAGTTTCGACTCGAATAGGCATGCAGTGAACAGAGATCGTGTCAGGTGAATCGCATCTGAATGGAGTTGATCCATTGATTTCGACATTTTCTGTGGCCACAGTATTGTCGTAATTTTGAAATGAAACATTTTTAAGGGTAGCTTGGATAGCGGTTTGCATTGCAGGGACAAAATGGAACTCTGCCTTCATTTTCATATTTATTTATTTATTTATTTATTTATTTATTTATTTATTTATTTATTTATTTACACGAGTACAAGTACAATCGTGCGCAAACTGCATAAAAAATCACCAAACGAGAAAAGCAAATACAATCTACACATATTATCTAGGTGAAAATAAATTATGGACAACGTCTAAGGCATCAGTAAGTTATGGCTTTAGATGTGATTTCAGGAATTTCATACACATTTACATTTTTCATATTTTTTCATATTTCATATACAGGTTTCGGGAATATTTTTCCACTACCAAATAACTGAATGAACGGAGATAAAGCCCATCAAAGACCGACTCATGGTCCGCAATCAATTCTGATAAAATATTGGTTCCTCTGAGTTCCACTAAACTGCACGTCGAACATCCACTCCTTTATTTTGTGTTTGTGAGTTCGTAATATTATTCTCGATAGCAACAACATGGCCCTAGCTCAAGAGCTTCGTTCCCAAGTAGTCTCTTTTGGTGTACTATTCCTAGGGTAAGTTCCAGTAGGATAGCCTTGATCACCGTAGAAGCTTGGGAAACTCGCTGAGGACAGCAATCAACTGGCCTCTCGATATCTACAGGCGGCATAAGTCGCTCTTCTCTCCTCCGGTAGGAGTAGCAGCTCTTTTCGTTTCTACTCCGATTCGTTCAGTTTTTCACCGTGAATATTCATCTTGTAAGCCTTCACCACCAGCTCCGTAGGTCCTGCGGTATGCATATGGATTGCTGCGCTCTGCAGCACTCTGCTCGCCCTTACAAGCTGGAAAACTTATTCACAATCAAGGAATGAGCACTCCTAGTAGCAACGCTTTTGATTATCCACTAACTCCCATATTTCTTACGTCGGCGCTACGGGTAGTTGTTATTTCCTGTGGCGGAGACGCGCTGTTGAAATTGTGATCATAACGAGATATTCGGGAGATGCTTCGCAAATGCTGCACCAGTGCCATAATATCTAAGTGGGATCTTGCCTAGCGATCAACATGTCAAAGACGAAGTTCATGAAAAATGATTTTGTTCGTGGAGGTGCTGCACTTCACCAAGGAGTTCCTCTGGAGTAAGTCTAAGAGTAAGTTTATATTGTTCGGTTGCTCAACATGAGGATGAACTTGAAGCTTTAAATATCCAGGAGAGAAAAGCTGGATGGACTGCGTGCAAGTCCATCAAGATTGTTGTTGAGAGCACCAAAGACTTTGAACTGTGAGCCAAACCGTGTAACTCTGCAGTTATCCCTGCCTTGCGCTGTGCATGCGATACATTGATGAAGCCGATGGAAGACCTGCTGCGAAGAATGAAAGTAGCATTGGCAGTAGCGAAGCAAAATGGTCGCCATATCTCTTCACTAACAGCGGCTGTCCAAACTACGTAAGGAAGTGGCAATGTCCAGAGTCCAAGATGTCGTCCTACATGGATCAGGGGGAAGCGCTAATTTTCTGGACACCTCATCAGACGCAAGAGCATCGCAACTCGCAGTGAAAACCCTCTTAATAAGAAGCGACCTCATGATCGACCGCCACTACAATACAAAGACTCGCTTGCTAGTTGATACAACACCCGCGACTGGCTCGATTAAGCACTTGTCCACCGAACATCAATGGCTCAAAATCGCAAGTCGTGGAAAAGGAGATGGAACCCGTGCAGGACAGATTGCTGCTTAGTAACGGCTCGCGAAAAATATAAGTGTAGGGCTCGTAGTTGAGATAAACCTGAGCGATCTACTATGTGATGTGCCAATAGGATAATGGGTATTGCCATATTGTCGTAACTATGTATGTGGAGTGCAATACAGGGCCCAATTACCCTCCCTTTTTCGAATATCACGTGGTCAAGCTATCCTCCGCTTCAGCTTTTCCATCCCATGATAATTGGGGCAAGGAGAGAGGAGACGAGTGATAGGTAGATGAAGGAGTGTAGGCGGTAAACGAATTGCACTAGCTATCATGACCCGTTACCCGCTCATGATGTCATCCACCAAGCGCGCCCAAACCGCTATAAAATGTGGGTCGGTGGCTGGCTCAGAACCTTTTGGCTGGAATTCTCATTCAGGCAGTCCGGCACTAGTGTTCCCATAGTCCCTCAGTCGCTTGCTCGCACTCTCGCGCGCGGGTCTTAACTTGTCTAGCGATCTGCTGTGACAGTAGCAGAGGAGCCCAGTGGTCGGTGTCACCCAGATCGCGGACTCACCGGCTCACGGTAATGAAAGTCAATTAGAAAATATGATGCAATATGAAATGAAATCAAATATGTGACCTAGCAGAACGTCATTTAGTGCCCTTGTAGATTAATTCCAATCCTGTCATGTTGTTCGCTTATCAAGTAATAAAAATAAAAACAGAAAAACCGTGTATTATAGAACCAAAAGCCTCCTCGAATCGTGATGTAAC
>OX377202.1:85099804-85148683 GCA_947396885.1 Heligmosomoides polygyrus polygyrus
CTATGGGAGAAGTGGAGACTGTGCGCAGAAAGGTGTGGTTTACCAAATTCAGTGTTTAAGCTGTGGGGAGCTATATATTGGGGAAACGGAGAGCGCTAAGCGTTCGCACCAGGGAATATTTTGCTGGTAAGGGAAAGCGTAGTTTGGTAACCCCACTCTGTAAACATCGAGTGGATGTCCATAACGGAGACGATTTTAATATATAATGCACTGTGTTGCTTCGTGAAAGTGAGATCGGTCCCAGAAAGTTCCTAGAGGCGTTCTGGATCCGCGAACGTAATCCAACAATGAATAACCGAAGTGAGTGCATTTCGATCACCAGTGAGTTTTTGCCGTTCATCCCGCTCTGCGAGCTCTGAGACCGTGCAATCTATACACTTAACATCAGTATGGATCCGCAGTTGGTAGGTCTCAGTTGCTCAATGGTGGTAGCGCAGTTGAGCGTTCTCTCAGTACTTGTGGAACAACTGTGAGTTCGGCTTGCTTCAGTTAGATTCTGCTTGACACTCGTAGGAAATATTGAAACTGACAGAGCTGGAGAAGGACGTTTTTTGCCGAAGTGAGTGTCTGGTCTTAGGTTTCGAACTTCTTTCAGGCCTTTGAAAACGACGAAGTTGTCGAAACGTCGGCCGAATAAAGTTGTTCCACTATAACAAACCTGCGTGGTACAGAAGCATTAAGACTACTCTCGCAATATGCCCAGGTTTTATGAAAACCGAACATGGAGGATCCTACAGTCATTGTGTGAGAGCTTGATTTGCACGTTAGGAGCATGATCACCTTTGGACTCACCGAAATCATCACGCACATAATCGTTCTCGCCAAGCAATGTTAGTGTCGAAATATCTTTAAATGGTCAAGCTCGTACGCAAGCAAGGGAAGTCAACGATTAGCACCGGCTCTCGCAGTCTGCTTCATGGGTAGGATTGAGGAGTCACTACTTGACCGCTCATTGTCATTGTACTGTAGGTCTATAGATGATTGCTGTCTTATAACATCGACACAGCCCGAAATGGATGAGGGTTTCAGGTTAATGAATGAGCAATCCCAGCACGTTGGGTCTACTAGTTAATTAACACCGGGTAACGGCTGATCCGTTTATCTTAAGATGCAGATCAAAGTGTAACGAGAAGTTTAGCGTCAAATTGTAGAAAAGATACAGCAAACCAAGCTCTAAGGGCACCTTGATTCACGGCGTCTGTGCTCCCTACTGCGGGGAGACATTTTGTCGTATGCAACATGTTCCAAACGACAGTAAGCATGTGTACAGGGCCCAGTGAATACCAAGAATCACTGCAACAAGCTGCAAATATAGCCGACTCGAACAGCATACGGTGTCAGGTAATCAGCGAAGATCTCGCCACAATCGTCGAAATCGACCTCGTGGGGTAAAATGCTCCTCGTTCGCCCTTGTATCTCCGACAATGTTACTGCTGATGTTCGTGCCTGATATAGCAACGCACTTTCCATGGCTCTCGCAGGCAGAATGGTCGTAGTATCGTAAGCCATATCTTCAACAGTAGTAGACCCATCTCACTGAAATCGCTCGAACTGATCATAATAGAGGAAGACGTACCTCCTACTCTGTTCTTCGCTGAATGTTTACATAACATTTGTTCCAATTGAGAACACTTATTATTTCTCCAATCATATCACTACCAAATACGTCCCAGATTATTTGCAAACAAATGTTGCATAGCTAGCGTTTGTGGCGTGACCTGCTCATTACCTAGCAAGTTTTGGCAGAACTGAATTAAATCGCTGAAGCTGAGAAAGTGAGCCCTTCAGACCTGACAACATCCGAAGTATTTTAAGGAGTTTTCTTTCAGAGATATGGTTTGGATGTTGGATTCTACACCCAGTCAATGGACTGGCAAGAGATAACTGGTGGGATTCAAATTTTCAACGCCTCGCTTTGGTAAGCATTTCTTGTGCAGGTGCCTTAGAATTGTACTGGTGCTCTTCCACAGGATAATTTATGATTATGTCGGCACGGTCTTCACTGTCTAAGTGTTGTGAAGGTGTTCTGATTAACATGATCTGAAAGGCTTTCCAAAAAAACTCCATTCTTTTATTTTTGTTCTACAACGCACTCAAACATTAAGATTATGACTTGCAATATATCATGCTACATAATAAGCCGCTAAGCGCTGAGCCATACTATCGGCGCCGCCGCTGAAATTAGCCATAAAATAGTGGAAAATCAGGGGGAAACAGGGGAAAATAAGCCATAAAATCGCGAAAAATACTCAGACGTCTTCTACGTGCCTGGGATTCAGAAGAGGTGCTGAAGACGTCGTTCAAATTAATGTGGTTCAGGAGATCATCGACGGAAGGCCTTCACAGAGGGGAACGCAATCAATATCTATCGATATTATCAATGGAAGGCCTTCACAGCAGATAGGAAGGCAATCAATATTGATGGCATTATCGATTTTCTCTCATATTTAACCGATCATGGTGGGAGTTAAGTGATAATGATCGTTGGAAGAAGGCCTTCACAGCAGGAAGAGCAGGAGAGGAGCAATCAAAAATCATATCGACCGACATCCCTGATCTTTCCTCAGTTTGAACCGATCAGGGTGGGAGACGTGCAGGTGTTGCGGCTGACGGAGTGCTCCACATCACGTGGGAGGTGGTTTCAATGGGGAGGCAAATATCGATCGATTTTGTCGATCTCCTGACCAGCAGTTTCGGATTTCGCCCAGATTTAATCGATCGGGTGGGAGAGACGTGGGTATTATACCAGACGGAGTGCTTCATATCGGGTGGAAAATTTCAATCGAGGGCCTATATCGATCCATACTGATGATGATGACACTGAAACATCGCACGAAACGCGCAAATGCGAGGCACGCCGGAGGCTTGACGGGGCATTTGTATCTTGTATGATCGTGATAATATTCACGCTGTCTTATTTGCAAAGACAGAGGGGCAGTTGGTTATTATTGATGTGAACATTAAGTCATGCTATCAAAAATATATTAAAAATTTTGCTATAATCCTTTTACATTTAAAAGAAAATGACGTGCCATCAAATTTCTTTTCTTTCATTCTGCCGTTTCATTCAACTTTATATTCACCGTTATCTTTTAAATCTTTCAAATTACTTAACCTTTCATTCACCTTATCTGTCTTGTTTTCTTTTCTATTTTCTACTTCTAATTCTTATGAAGTTTCTCATGTAGACAGAATTCAGCGCAAGCTCAAAGTATTGTCCTCTTCTTCATTGAAGAGCCGAAAAAATCATTATAGAAAGGCTTGTCTGAATACTGCGGCGAAGCGAACCATTTCGAAGACGCTGAAAAAATGATCCAAAAGGCTTATTTATCTATTTATTTATTTATTTTTCTTTCGTAACGTCCTGGCTCAAAAGCTACGTACACGAATTCCTGTGCTGCAGTTTCTATTTTTCTTGATGAAATTCTAGTCCTTTTATAGTCTTTATTTTATTTGTCATGTATTCTTTTCTTTTTACTAGGTGCTTTCAATGAAGGTTGACGCAGAAATTGGGGAAATTTGCTTCATTGTCTCCATTCTTCCTCTTTCACTATAAAGGAACGTTCATTACGTAGAAAGGCAAAATCCATCGATAGTGCGAACAACGTAGTTGGTGGTGCTTCGAACACCAAGGATAGTGGATCCCTATGGACTCGCATACAATGGTGAAGATCTGAACGTACCTTACACATTAATCCGTCAGTGAAATAAGCTCACTGAAGAAATCATAGCATTAAAGTATGATAAACATTTCCCAGCGAGAGGAAGTCAGAACGATTTGCATCACACAACTTTTGTTATTATTATTGTTAATGTTTATTACGATTGCACAAGGCAGTACTTTAGAAAAAACACAGTAATAATCACAAAAAAGAACACAGGAATGCAAACAGGCAAACAGTGAGACAGTTCTTACAAACAATAACACTATTCAACCAACTTCAGATCTAAGCAAAACCTTCAACTCGGCTTCTCAATTGTCTTGGTGTTAGGGGGCACTGAAAGTGATTAGAGAATTTTAGACTACCTGCCCTATAAGTGAAAGACATTGCTCGTAACTTGGTTCTAGGCGAGGTAGCTAAAGCTTAGTAGAACTACCTCTGGTGTGCAGGTCTTCATTTTAACAATATCTACAAGGCCCAGATTTGGTGATATAATATAGCAAGTTCTGTACAAGACATATGTCATAATCCTGCGGCAAGACTCCAGGGTGGTAGTCTGAGATATTTATTTCTAATTGATGCTTTACGTACAGGTGAATATACGAAACTCCTTGTTCTAAGAAGTCTCCAGGTGAAGTTGATATGAACCGTCTCTATAGCAAATGTGTTTTTCTTCTTATTTGGAGCAAATACGGATACACTTGATTTAACAAGGGGACTGCGTGTCTTGTGCACCCTAAGGAGAACAAATTTATTGCTAGTGGCTAATGACTTAAGGATGTTATATGTTCGTAACATATACACTCGCCTGCGACCGTATGGCCCCATCCATTGGGGGGAAAGAAGACAACGTCCGCAAGATAGATCCAATTTTTGAAGAGTATAGAAATCGGCAGAGAGGACACCTGAGGTAGTGCTGTCCTGACACGTTTCACACTGATATGAAAGCAACTGAAGTCCACTTTTATTGAGAGCAGCAAATGTTGTGTAAGGCCCCGTTTATAGTCCACACACCTCGCGGCACTTCATAATGAGAATTGCCAATGTCAACTAGACCGCGCGGCCTAAAGGCCTCTGCACATTTTTGTGGCACTGCGACAGGCCAACCTTAAGTACATGGTTGAGACGCAGAGGGCGCGGTGTTGTGCGGTGCCAGCACACTTCTGCGGCATTTTAGGCGGCAGTGACAATAATGATTCATTTCATTATTCCGCTCGGCGGCGGCGCCAATGAATGATTCACATCATTCATTGGCGCCGCCGCCGATTTGCCGCCGCATTGTCACCGCCAGTTTTGTCAGCGCTCTAGGCGCTCTAGCGCCGAAGGGATCGGCAAGGGCGGTGACAGAAAGCGGGAAAGCGGGTAGCAGCAGTAGATCCCGACTAAAAATACAACGCCCCGCCATTCCGTGTCTCTGTCGCTTGTCGCGACTCAAGTGTGCGAAGGACTTAAGCAATATTAGTATTCCTCAGATGACTCGAAGCGCAGCCATCGAGTATAAACGGACCTACAGACACCAAAAAAGTGAACTAGACGACGAGTCGGGACATGTTTCTAAGAAGAATACGATAAAGATGAAAAAAGGAAAGCGTAGGTTGACATGCGTTTTCTAGTCAGGGGGGGGGGCACATAACTGAAAATTATGCAACAAACTTGAGAATTCCGAGCAGTTTCTAGAGAACAGAATGGGATCCCAAAAACAAACAAACAAACGAAAAACAAACAAATGTCCGCGGTTGTAAAAACGTCCCGCCGGGCAAGGCATATTGAAACACAGCTGACCGCCGTCTGATATTTACTAGCGTTGTGATTTTTTTGTTTCTGTTGTATTTTTTGTTTTCTTGTGAATTTCGTCAGCTTGGGCCCTGTTTTGTCCTCTAGAACCCGCTCCAAGAAAAATTCAATTTGTTGCATAATTTTTTGTTATGTGCCCCCCACCCCCCAGACTAGGATAGATCCTGTCATACCACGGCGACATACTAGTAACTGCGTGCGCACAGGAAACCAACATTTAAATGTAATGATCATATGGTATTGTAATTGTGAAGAGGATTACTA
This sequence comes from Heligmosomoides polygyrus polygyrus, assembly GCA_947396885.1. Classification (NCBI taxonomy): domain Eukaryota; kingdom Metazoa; phylum Nematoda; class Chromadorea; order Rhabditida; family Heligmosomidae; genus Heligmosomoides; species Heligmosomoides polygyrus. The sequence goes on from OX377202.1 coordinate 85,105,525, forward strand.
TGTTAACTAGAAACACCATCTTAGCGCATACCCGGGTAAGAGGAGCCTGAAATACATGAGAGTTTCTGTTTACGAAGAGGTCGCTGCACAAAACTATTTCATAGAGCTACGCCTCTTGAAAGAAACTAATTTTTGTTCTTTTCGTATTCGTTTTTCGAATCTGATTCGATATGGAAGTTTTATGATATCAATTCTCCGGGGGAATTTCAAACAGATCGGAGATATTAACCAGGGAAGGGTCTCAGGCGTAGGTCTGAACGGAGGAAATGGATAGTGCTACGAGAATCTCCACCCTTCATATAGTAGAAAAACATGTTTCGTTTTTGCTGAGTCCTTGAACTTAAAGAGAGCTACGGGCCCTCGAAGGCGGGGTACAGTAGCGCACCGTCAGCGCGTGCCCACGTGCATGCGTGCGCGCGCTACTTTATAGGAGGCGGCGAAAGGCTCTGCGGCGAGTCGGTGGCTCAGCAGGGTGCGAGGGCCCTTCAAAGGTGCTAGAGCAGGTGTTCGACTCCCTGCTATACACCACTTCTGCATTTTTTCATAACCGCTGCCTCCGTTACCAATTTTGCTTCTTACACATCTCCTACACATTTATTTCACTCTAAATTGTCAAAAGGATCAGATTCGTGAACAACACCCCATGACGTCGACAGCCCTAGTCACCCGTACCTGCTGTAACCTACCGTAATCAGCCGAAATTTCAAGAACAAATGTCAGATTCATGATCAGCACCCCAAATAACCCCCTGGGAGAAGTTTGAGCAAAATCGGTGGTTATAACCTCGACAGCCCTAGTCATCACTACCTGCTGTAACCCGCACCTACTGTGAGGTCACTGTTTAACATTCGCTGAAAAACAACAAAACGTTGTATAATACAAAAAGTGAGGGAAGTGAGTGAAGCACAGCTCAGCACACTCTTATTTGAGAATTTAGTGTGAAATAAATGCGTAGGAGATGTGAAGGGAGTAAGCTGATTTAAGCCGCCATCAAGGCACTATTGTACCTTCACGACTCCAGAGGTCGAAGAGAGGTCGAATTTTTTTTTTCGCCCAAACTTCCCTGGGGGGGGGGGTTATTTGGGGTGCTGATCACGAATCTGACATCCGTTTTTGAAATTTATGCCAATTACGGTAGGTTACAGCAGGTACGTGTGACAGGGGCTGTCGAAGTTATGATCACCGGTTTTGCCGAACTTCTCCCACGGGGGTTATTTGGGGTGCCGATCACGAATCTGACATTCGTTCTTGAAATGACACCTGATTAGGGTAGCTTACAGCAGGTACGGGTGACTAGGACTATCGAGTTCATGGAGTGTTGATCACGAATCTGACTCTTTTGACAATTTAGAGTGAAACAAATGTGCAGGAAGCAGATTGGTAAAAGAGACAGTGGTCATGAAAAAAATGCAAAAAAAAATTGTGCATAGTACGAAAGTTGGACATCTGCTCTAGCAGCTTTGAAGGGCCCTCGCACCCTGCTGAGCCACCGACTCGCTGGCTGCAAAGCCCTTCGCCGCGTCCCATACAGCAGCGCGCGCACGCATGCACGTGGGCAAGCGCTGACGGTGCGCTACTGTCCCCCCCCCCCCCCTTCGAGGGCCCGTAGCTCTCTTTAAGTTCAAGGACTCAGCAAAAACGAAACATGTTTTTCTACTATATGAAGGGTGGAGATTCTCGTAGTACTATCCATTTCCCCCGTTCAGACCTACGCCTGAGACCCTCCCTTGGTAAGACTGACTTAATTAATAGACTTTTGCGATTTGTCTTCGATTTTGCTCCCATGCATAAAACCTTGAGGTCAAGTAGAGCCCAGCCTTCAGGATCGACTAGGAACGAATGCACATCAAATCAAAGGACGTCTTGGGGCAACTTTTTGTTAGAACAGGCATCCAAGTACTATAATTACAGTTCAACCAGCTTTCTGCGTTGGCACGCAATACATGTAATCTCAGTTGGTTATATTACACTACCGACATGTCTACATTTTTAGTACGCGGTGTCGTTTCGCAAGTGTCAGACCTTTCAGCAAACACTTGTAGCGTTGAGGAAGTTTTAAAAAATGAACAGTGAAGTGTGCCTACGAAAACTTAGGATAAGTGATACAATGCGAACATCCAACGTTTAAGGATTGCTTCGTAAAGTAGCGACCCATTATGCTCATCTGTACAGTGCTGTTTGGTTGCAGAACCCAGTTTGGGTTAAGTTTTATAGTAAAAGCCGAAACATAGCTTTTATTTATCCAACTTGTAGGTACGTCAGCACGCTTGAAGACGGCAGTGAAACAGCGCCTAACTTTGACGACTTCTTGCCATTTGCTAACTTTAAGAAACCAACAGTGAAACAGATCGCAAAGTATTATAGGACTTGTGGATTGCTGGTGAACAGGTTAGCGGATTTTTGCTTTAACCTGAACAAGGAGTCATTTCTATTTTATTTTCAGGAATGTCTACCAGGTGACATGGGATTTTGAACATCCATTCGATATTGTGACCACTTACGCTACGCCGACTCTCGAACCGCCTCTAGAAGAACATATCTCGACTACATCACCATATTTTTGGAATTTTTGAAGTGAAGCAGTGCCATTTGAGAGGTTTCTTCAAACACAATGAATGTTTCATTAGCTGCTGACTTCCCTCATCTCAAAGCAAGCACGATAAGGATATGAAACCTTACTTGCAAGCCACTTAAATCACTGAAAAAATCAAACCATCTAGTCGTCTCAGTCTTCTACAAAGTACTAATTTCTACAAAGACAGGTTGGGTGTAACAGTGTTGACACATATCCCCCGTAATTTTTGGAGCTAGGCCCATCGAATCTTTCAAGAAGCAGCTTGTTTGAAACCATATCTACGATAGTATGTATATGCCAAGCATCCTGTGTTGTCTGCCCTAATTGGGAAAAGGGAGATTTTATTGCATCTGAAGCGGCTAGCCTTATATCAAGCAATGAATGCGGAGATTAACTACATAGAGGAAACGAAAATTACCTTTTATATAAAGAGCATTCTGACGTCCTTGGAAAAGGTAACGTCTTTATTCTTTGGAGAGAATGCAGGGTCCGGTGACATGCAGCCGTGATGCTGCAGGTCTACAAATTGTCCTACTCTGTTTGAAGAGCACTCGGGTTTTATCATATTCAATTATTGAAGTTACTTTTTGTTTTTCTTTTTTCTCTCTTTTTTCTTTTCTTTTCTTTTTTTCTTTTTGCACAAAGTCAGCTGCAGCTGTTCTATGAAAAAGGCAGGCACATCCAACCTAAAAAAGCAAGGAATCTGACAAAAGTCGGTTAGTGACCGTACATGGAAGGGTTCGGAGCAAACTTAGTGCTCAGTTTCAACCTTGCCGTGTCTTAGACACTGAGCTGATTAGCAAGCGACCATGAAAGGGTTTCGGGGGGAGGGGGGGGATGATGTTGTGGCAATGTCCAACATCAGTGATACACAGGTTCAAAGTGCACGAAGCACTACTGGGAACAAGGCTGACAAGGTATAAAGGTTACAGGCTCTTCACAGTTTGTTCCATGCAAGGACCAATGACCTCGGGAAACGCCATCCTGCTCGGATTTTCAAAAGAGACCAGAACGTGACGTCAGAGGTGGTTCAAGTGAGGAACGCGGTCTGTGGATCCCGCAAATTGACCTAAACGGCATAGATCACGAATACACTCTTTCTCTCATCCTTGCCTGTCACTTGGAAATCAGAGGTCTACTGGAGATTTTCTAAAACCTAACACCAATATTGTCTGAAGATCTGGAGTGATGATCCACCTGCTCCCGCTGTAACCCACCTTTAGACAAGGAACCTTCGAGGGAAGAAATCAAGCTGGCCGAAAGGACGGCCAGCATACTAAAGGAATTTGAAGCACATCAGCTTGAAGTTGACGAAGACGTAGTGCAAGTCGCAAGTATAGTTGTGTTCGAATAATCAAATTCGAATAATTGTTCGAATTCGATTTCCGATTATTTGATTATTCGAGTTTCGCAAATTCGAATATATATTTGAATTCGATTATTCGAGTTTTGCAAATTCAAATAATTATTCGAATTCGATTATTCGACATTCGAAAATTCGGATAATATTCGTCGTTGTTTCGAATTTGGCATAATGATGATTTCTGTAAGCGACGTTCATTCCGGTGACGACTGTTTTCGATAGCACACTGTCGAGGAGCTCACCGTTACGAAAACGCCTTCAATATCCTACTATACATAGAAGAGTAGTGTGTGTGCGCGCATGCGTTATACCTTTGTCCTTGGGAAAAAATTTCGAATTTCGAATGATCGAATAATATTCGATTTTCAAAATTTCGAATTTCGAATGATCGAATAATATTCGATTTTCAAAATTTCGAATTTCGAATGATCGAATAATATTCGATTTTCAAAATTTCGAATTTCGAATGATCGAATAATATTCGATTTTTAAAATTTCGAATTTCGAATGATCGAATAATATTCGATTTTCAAAATTTCGAATTTCGAATGATCGAATAATATTCGATTTTCAAAATTTCGAATTTCGAATGATCGAATAATATTCGATTTTCAAAATTTCGAATTTCGAATGATCGAATAATATTCGATTTTCAAAATTTCGAATTTCGAATGATCGAATAATATTCGATTTTCAAAATTTCGAATTTCGAATGATCGAATAATATTCGATTTTTAAAATTTCGAATTTCGAATGATCGAATAATATTCGATTTTCAAAATTTCGAATTTCGAATGATCGAATAATATTCGATTTTCAAAATTTCGAATTTCGAATGATCGAATAATATTCGATTTTCAAAATTTCGAATTTCGAATGATCGAATAATATTCGATTTTCAAAATTTCGAATTTCGAATGATCGAATAATATTCGATTTTTAAAATTTCGAATTTCGAATGATCGAATAATATTCGATTTTCAAAAAGTCGAATTTCGAATAATCGAATTTCGAATAGTCGAATATTCGAATAATCAAATGAACACTATTATTAACTGTCGTCACCCAGTGGTTGACATTTAATTATTTTTTATTACCCACTGTGAAGGAAATGGATGGCTGCTCCATCCATTTCCTTTATGAGACCAAAGGACAATAACAGCGGTGTAATGGCAATGAAGCACGCTTTGCTTCCCTAAGAATTCGTGCACCGAAAAGAGAGAGACACCTTGGGTAGGCAGAGCTAGATTGTTATAGGTCTTCTATAGGTTGCTATCTTTCCTTATGTTACAGCGAAGCTTCCATGTGGTAAAAGAATGATTATCATGGGCGGAGAAATGACACAAAGGCGATCTGGTGCAGAAAGGGAGCACTGGAGTCTCATGAATGGCATTCAGTTTGTGTTCTAGCTCCGTTGAAGAGAAACGGACCCGCGTTGGAATCTAATCTGACAAGACACTACGACTTGGACAGTGTTAGAGCGAAAATGGGGATGGCTCACTTTCATAAGAAACGGAGTATGACTGGCTCTTGTACTCCATAGCCATTGCTCTTCCTCTCTTCTTCAACGTCTTTACTGGCAGAAAGCAGGAGCTTTCTAGGCCCCTGAAAGTTCTACCTGCCTACCGCAGCCCCTTCGGCTCTAATCGTTCCCTTGTTGTAACTGGGGTAGAAATACAAAACGAAGATTCTCCCGTAGTATAATGAAGGTAAAATATCTGTGCACAGGCATAACCCTAATCACTTGCGATTCACGTGAATGGCCACAGCACGCTCGACGGCCGTTTACAAGGAAGCAGGTGCGCAGCGGAGGGCCGCGCTTGCAGCGCTTACTTCGCGACAACTCACAAGGGAGGTCAATGAACCTCCAGTGGGAATCTTATAAGTGACCTATTGAGCGCTGTGGGGGATTGTCCGAGAGGCACCCCAGTGGTTTAAAACTGAATGCAGCTAAGGGACATTTTATTTAACGAATTTACCGAATTTACCTTTTTAACGCAAAAATTTTTCGTTAAAAAGTGGTCGTTAAAAATTTACCGAAAAAATGTAACGCACACCCCTGCTGCCCATCGCCTCCCCACCACTCTCTGCTAATCAAAGGTTTAGGGACTTGTTCTCCCACAACTCCGAAAGCAGGTTTCGCCCAAACGTCGTCTAGAGGGCTAATTGAGGTGCTGATCGCAAATCTAGTAAACGTTTTCGCGTGATCGCGTGATTCCACATTTTCAAGAGTGATCAAGTTTATCAGTTTGAGTACATAGAATCGCTTTCTTCACCTACATATGTGATCAGACTTGCTTTCCAGTCTTCGACTTTGAGATGGAAAGTAGTGCACGAAAAATGGATAATTTAGAAAAAGAAATGACAGATTCGTGGCAGCAGCCTAAATAATTTCCTAAGGCGAGGAAAGGACGAAATCAGTGGTCATGACAACCCCATCCTCTCACGAGCACACACTATGAAATATCGTAAGCGGCCAATTTGTCGAAATTCGATACCATATTCGTGCTCAGCATCCAAAATAACAGTACAGGCGATGTTTGGGCGAAAAAAATTCCGACCTCCACTCAATTTTTGGAGTCACGATAGTACAACACGGCCGGTTATTCTGCACCTTTTCTTGTACATACTCATAATCGCCTATTGTGGTCGACCGTAACACCGAAAGCGTTTGCCAGCTTCGTGATCAGAACCTCAGTTAACCCTCAGGACAACGTTTGGACGAAATTTTATTCTCTACTTACGAAGTCTTGAGAATTACTACAAGTACCTACATTCGGAAAGCCCACTCCCCTGTCAGCGCGGGAGAGTGGCCGAGGAAGAATAGGCTGCAAGAAGACCAATACTACGGAGTGGGTCAAAAATGATACATTTTATAAGAGATGGTAAAATTAGTAAAATTTACAAGAGAAACGTTCTCTATAGAAACCCGAAGCCCGATCAGCACATCCCTGAGATGGACTGAAGCAAAACATTTCGATCATGTTCGTAAATGAGGTTAAAATGAGAATGTCTTCTAAATTTACCAAAACGCACAGCAATCCGTAAACACCTCTCCTAGATTCGAACCTGGACCTCTCCCCGCTATCCACACCCCCAGTTTGTCGCACTTGAATGTACCCTGCAGTCCCTTTCGGGAAACCTAATAAATTGTCAGATTTCTAACATCTAACTGTGATTAAAGCTCTATAGCGTCTGCATGTTAATTTCTGAGTATTTTAAGGCCATTCAAGGCGTCACTTTCGCCTTATCAGCCAGCACTGAAGTGCTACAGTTTTTGTAATTTTTGACCTACCCAGATGCCCGCAGGACATTTGAAGACCACTATGGTGCTTCTTAGACAAACCCTTATAACAAGCAATAGGTCATTTTGGAAATCTCCACGGGAAGTTCATTGACTTCCCTTGCGCACTTTGAGCGACGCGCGAAACTACGTCGTTTTTTATCATAAGGTCACACTCCCCTGGTTTTCGAAGAAGAGTGCCACTAACTTGTTAAGAATATTCGAATATTCGACTATTCGAATAGTCGACTATTCGAATATTCGATATTCGAAGCCTTCGAATATTCGAATAAACGAATATTCGAATATTGGCCACTTTCGAATATTCGAATAAACGAATAATTCGAATATTGGACTTTCTCGAATATTCGAATAATCGAATAATTCGAATATTGGACTTTTTTCGAATAGTCGAATATTCGAATATTCGAAATTCGAATTTATTCGAAATTCGAATTTATTCGAAATTCGACTATTCGAAATTCGAAAAGGACAAAGGTATAGCATGCGTGCTTCGGCAGCGCGACAAAAAGTCATCCCGCGCAGGGGGGGGGGCGTGTCCTCAGGAGATACAGCCGCTGTTCTACGGACCGGAAACTTTTGTTTTGCGTGTCAAAGGTTTTGTAAGGCAGCCGTTGGACTCTCGGTGAAGTCTAGGAGTTGGGGGTGGGTGAGCAAGTGGGATGAGAGGAAGATCGCACTCCTCTCAGCAGGGGGCGGGTGTACCTCCTGACCGTCCCCCGCGTGTTTCCATCAGTCCATCACAGCTGGCGTGGGGGCATGGCGTATTGGCGATACTGACCGCAGTTGATGGCGATCGACTGCGGTCCGAAATTCCAGTCAGCCCTTGGGGTAGTCGATCTCGCTAAACACAAATCTGAAGCTTGTTTTTGAAATTATCGGTTGAAGTTGATCGAGCTATTGACTTTCTACGGGGAATTCGTTGAGGCGCATCAATTGTATGACCGGTCTTCGTCGATATTTTCAAAATCTAACTTCACATTTGCGTTCTCTGCGACCACGACTGTCATCAATGTCATATCTTGAATACTCTCGGAATTTGCACAATAAACACAAATTTCGACGGAAATTTAAGAAATGAATTCAGCTTCGTGTTCAGTGACCTCTGTTACCTCAGGCCAGAAGTTTCGAGCTTGTTGAGTGATATTTACGAAGAATCGATGATTTGATTAATATCTCTTGATGGCAACCGTTACTGCAAAAACTAACTTAAGATTCGTGTTCAGCGACCTTGATTACTTCGGGACTGAGACTCACAGTTTGCTTATGACACGATTACATACCATTTTCAGTTGAAATTCAAATTTTTTACCATCAAATTCAACGTTGTTACTCGGGAAAGATTCCAGAAGAACGTTGAAATTTATTTCAAAAACGTTGAATTGCGATTGAAAACGGTGTATGACTCCACAATTTGATTGGCTGATGATTCCTTTGAGATATTGAAATGAACAAATGAAGTGAACGTTTTTTTTTCGCAAAACTTTGCACTTGTGCGTAAATGTTTTGCACATGTATTTCTGTAGGAATTTTTTTGTAGGATTTTGTTTGTAGGAAAAAGTTCTCATGTCTTGCCATCTTAACGAGTATTGTCAACAGTTCTTAGAAGATATTGAATATCTTCATTAGTTGCTTTTTTAAAAGAAATCAAACCTTTTCTTTTGTTTCTGGCGAATGTTGTCGTTGAACTTACTCAACTACACTTACTTGAACCTACGCAATGCGCTTTTAAAGTGAGTAAACGATATTAAACGAAATTGGCTAACACGAAAATCGCATCGTCCTTTTTAATACACCCGGTGCGAAATTATAGGTACCTCCGAATTGTCCATTACTACCGGAAGGATCCGCTGCCTAGGCTTAGCGGTTACCGTCGTATTCCTCACTATAGAAAGCCTTTATAGAAGAATTTTAAGCAGGTTATCTCACCAGTGCAGAATACCACGAACTTTTATTGAAAATTTAACGAATGGAGACCGGTGCAAAATATAAGATCCCTTTATAAAAAACCTGAATAATCACAAAAGCTTCTACAGACAAGATAAGATTAGTACTTCGTCACATCACCTTTGTTGCAACCATATCGAAAATTCTATTTTGCATACTACTGATTAGGTTTTCAATAAGAGTTCGCTCAACATTGGCTCATGCTTGAAGTATGGCGTTCTTCAGATCAGAAACCTAAGTGTAAGAGTTCCATTTTTGCACAATTTGTGTACAAGAATGCCCCACAAGTTCTCTATCAGCAGTGAGATCGGAAGGACAACTAGACCACTCCAAAAGTTGAATTGTATTGGAGTTGAGCCAACCTCTTATAAACCTTATCCAAACGGTACAGAATAATTACACTCGCAAGGTTCTTATTCGCATTGGCGGGTTCCTTTACTCTAAGGTACCTAAAGCATCGATAAGGAACAAAACCTGGGTCTTCACACATTGGCATCTCGCAGGAAATTTTTTTATACTTGCCGGATTTATAGGTTAATTCACTTTTCACGCTTTGGAGGCTCCAAATTCTTTAATCTGCGTGCGTCCCAAACAGAAGGGGAGTCTGAGAAGTTTCTTATCAGTCGCCTAGGAGTAAGCTGAAGGTGGCCCTTTATCCTCATAGGACATTGGTTTGACTCGCTCTAGGTGTGTCTTCATGTTGTTGTGTTGTATGAATAAATAAATAAAATAAAATAAACCTGCAGTTGACTGTGATACGTGTACGGATGCAATATCTTGTTGGAAAATGAGGTTTTGCCTACGAAATCTTCTGAAATATGGCAAAAGATGATTTCGGAGCAATTCCTGGTAGTCTTCATCCTGCACGAGACGAGCTTCCGAGACGAACGAGACAAGTCCGCATCTAGAAAACGCGGCCGAACCATGAGACTTCCACCGCCAAAGTTGCGCCTAGAGGATACTAGACCTCTTTGCACCAAAAGAAAGGAATGGTGACAGTATGGTGGTGTTCGCTGGGAATTATTCACCACAGCTTCCTCCCTCCCGGTGAATCCATCATGGCAGAGAAGTACTGCATTGAAATTGAAGAAATGATGAAAAAGTTGAAGGATATCCGGCCGGCCTTGGTAAACCGAAGGCGAGTTCTCCTTCTGCACGACAATGCTCGCCCCCATGTAGCACGAATAACGTTGCAGAAATTGAATGAGCTGAGCCTTGAAACTCTACCACATCCTCCGTTTTCTCCCGACCTCTCCCCAACAGACCACCATTTCTTCAAGCATCTTGGCGACTTCTTGGTAGGGAAAATATTCAAATACCAACAGGATGCCGAAAGTGCCTTCGAAGATTTCGTCAATTCCAGAACTTCTGATTTTTATGCTACTGGGATAAAAAAGATTGTGTCACGTTGGCAAAGATGTGTAGAATCAGAAGGTTTTTATTTCGATTCATAAACGCCTACAAGCCGAGATATCCTACTATATATAAAGGAGCAAGCGTGTGTGTGTGTGTCACTGTGGGTGTCACTGTGTCACACCGTCACACTGTCCGTCCGTCCCACTTTGAGTTGGGGCGCGGCAGCCGAACACGTCGACAACCGTGCATGGCGAGCCGGAGAGGTACCGAACACGTCGGCGACCGTGCATGGCGAGCTGTAGACGTGCCAAACACGTCGGCAACCGTGCATGGCGAGACGTAGACGTGCCAAACACGTCGGCAACCATGCATGGCGAGCCGGAGACGTGCCAAACACGTCGGCAACCGTGCATGGCGAGACGTAGACGTGCCAAACACGTCGGCAACCATGCATGGCGAGCCGTAGACGTGCCGAACATGTCGGCAACCGTGCATGGCGAGCCGCAGACGTGCCAAACACGTCGGCAACCCTGCATGGCCAGCCGTAGACGTGCCGAGCACGTCGGCGGCGCGAAACTTTGGCCCTGGGGGTAATCGAGGTCGCTGAACACGAATCTGAAGTCGACCAATCGATATCGATCGATATTATCGATTTTTTGAGGATGGCGCTCAAGTGGCGAGAAACTTTGGCCCTGGGGGGTAATCGAGGTCGCTGAACTCGAATTTGAAGTCGACCAATCGATGAAAGGATAAAGGATAAAGGACGGCGTTACTCAATCCCCTCTGGGATGCGCCAGCGCATTCTACTTCTACGGGATGTCGCGGAGGCGACACGAATGCGTATTTGGCCATACAATGACTTGCGGTGGCCAGCCGATGAACAAGTCAGCGCTTTATCCTTTCCAGACACTTCTGGTACCAATTCACCGACCCCGGAGGGATGGAAGGCTTGGTTGGCCTGGGCGGGAAATCCGAACCAGGAACCTGGTATCGGGTGCACGCGACAGTCGCGCCTCCGCCGACTGCGCTGATTTTTTGAGGATGGCGTTTAAGCGGCGCGAAACGTCGGCCCTGGGGGTAATCGAGGTCGCTGAACTCGAATTTGAAGTAGACCAATCGATATCGATCGATATTATCGATTTTTGAGGATGGCGCTCAAGTGGCGCGAAACTTCGGCCCTGAGGGTAATCGAGGTCGCTGAACTCGAATTTGAAGTAGACCAATCGATATCGATCGATATTATCGATTTTTTGAGGATGGCGTTCAAGTGGCGCGAAACTTCGGCCCAGGGGGTAATCGAGGTCGTTGAACACGAATCTAAAGTCGACCAATCGATATCGATCGATATTATCGATTTTTTGAGGATGGCGTTCAAGCGACGCTAAACTTCGGCCCTGGGGGTAATCGAGGTCGCTGAACACGAATCTGAAGTTTGTTTTTGAGGTATAAAGGTCTAAAAGTTGGGAAAAGAAGATGGTCGGAGTGTTCTCTTCTCGGGGTTTGGGGGCGAAGCCCCCAACCAGTCGGAGGCGGCCGCTAGGCCGCTGAACGACTGGTTAACTGTTTAAATTTACAGTGGTTCAGTGCCATTTATTTCGTTACAACCTAATAGCTACCCGTGCTGTATTGCAGTCAAACACAGTAGCACTAAAGGGCCTCATTCCCCTGACCCCGAAAAAGCCCTCCCATTTCTGCAGCGATGGGATAGACGAGTACGGAGAGGCTGCTAAAATCTCAGGGCCTAACCCGGCTGCGAAATTGAGAAGGACTAGGATGACGATCTGTACTTACAACGCCCGCACGCTCGCATCGGAAGCATCCGTGAGGACCTGATGATGCAAGCCAGGAAGATCAAGTACATCGTTATCGGACTGACCGAGACGAGAAGACACCACCCCTACAAGCCGCGAACGACTCCGGAGAAGAACTGTTCCTCGGATCATGCGACAGCAGGGGAGTAGGCGGCGTTGGTGTCCTCGTCAACACGCACTTGGCCATGAACATCGATTCGTACGAGTCTCTGACAACCCGAGTCGACGTCTGCGACTGAAGCGATGTGACTCCGTGCCAGCTTTGACTGAGTTCGTCGCGTATGCCCCAACATCCGACTACGACGACGAAGAGGTGGAAGCCTTTTACGTGGAGCTGGAGAAGTTCTATAAGGAAGATCACACCTTCTACAAGGTGATCGTCGGCGACTTCAACGCCAAAATCGGACCGCGAAGGTCGCCGGAAGAACTTCACATCGGAACCCACGGTTTGGAGTGGAACGAGCAAGGTAAAAGGCTGTCTGAGCTTATCATGTCGACCAAGACCATCTATGGAAACTCACAGTTCCAGAAGCCTCCCTCCCTACGATAGACCTGGGAATCTCCCGGTGGCCAGTTCCACAACGAGATCGACCACATCATCTTCAATCGCAAGTATGGCCTGACCGACGCCTCAGTTGTCCCCAAGTTCTACACGGGATCGGACCACCGCCTCCTTTGCGCGAGGTTCCGTTTTTTGCGTCAAGGAGAGAAGGCCGCGAAGTTCATGAAGAGGAGTCCCAGAACGACCATCAACTGAGACCTCTACAACTCTCTTGCCGGTCTTTGGGAAGACGCCGTCATGGACAACGTCGACGAGGAATACGACCGCTTCGTGCACCATCTCCACGATAGTGCTAAGGAAGCTGAGAGCTTGAAGACCACCAGGAGACGTCTGTCTCCGGAAACTCTCAAGCTTATACGCCAGCGTGGAGCAGCACGAGCGTCAGGCAACTACCAGCTGACGTCCGTGCTTGCGAAGCTATGCAGAGCGGTGATAAAGGAAGATCTCAAGGAGAGAAGGGCTGAAGTGTTGGCTGAAGCAGCAGAGGCAGGGTTGAGCATCCGCAATGCCCGCCGGAACTTCGCCAACTTCAAGACCAAGATGACCGCTCTCCGACGTCCTGACGGAACCGTCACCTCTTCCAGAGGTACCATGGAGAAGGTCGTCCACGACTTTTACTCCGATCTCTTCGATAGCCACGTCCACCTGCCCCAAGCCATCTTCCGCAGGATGGACACGTCGTCCCCTCTGTTCTCCCTTCCGAGATCCGACACGCCATCTCGTCGGTGAAGAAACGTACAGCACCCGGTCCCGGACAGAATCAGAGTTGAACACCTGAAGAACCTCCCAGCAGCGCTCATCAACACCTTGGCGCGGCTCTTCACACGCTACCTGTCCGAATGCAAGGTTCCATCTCAGTGGAAGACCAGCAAGACCGTACCACCACATACACCACATACACACCATTACGAAGCTCATCGAAGTGTCGCGAGAGTACAAGCTGCCGCTGTGCCTTTAGTTAACGGACCTGAAGAAGGCATTCGACTCCGTCGAGACTGAAGCGGTCCTCGAAGCCCTGCTCACTCACGGCCTTCCTATTCAGTACATCAGAGTCCTTCGAGAGCTGTACAGTGGATTCACGACTAAGATCTCTCCATTCTACAACGCCGTCGTCATCGACGTGAAGAGAGGGATTCGGCAGGGGGTTACCATATCCCCGAAGCTCTTCAGCGCCACTCTCCAAAACGTCATGCGCGAACTAGAATGGGAAGACATGGGAGTGAAGGTCGAATGCCGGCAGCTGCACCATCTGACGACATCGTGCTCATAACCCCGAGCATCAGTCAGGCGGAACGAATGCTGGCCGACTTCGATCGTGTATGTGGAAGCGTTGGACTGCAGCTGAATCTTACGAAGACGATGTTCATGAAGAACGGATGGGTTTCTGATGCCCCATTCTCGCTCAACGGAACGAACACCTCCGAATGCTCCAGCTATGTGTATCTGGGTCGCGAAGTCAACATGGCCAACGACCTAGCACCAGAGCTGAGCAGGAGGAAAAGAGCGGCTTGGGGAGCTTTCAAGAGCGTCGAAGAAGTCGCGAAGAAGACGAAGAACGTCCGACTCCGTGCCCACCTATTCGACTCCACTGTTCTTCCTGCCCTAACATACGCCTCAGAGACCTGGGCTATACGAAAGCAGGATGAACATGCGATCAGCGTCGCGCAGCGTGGAATCGAGAGGACGATGCTCGGAGTGAAACGACTCACGCAAGTGAGAGAAGGCCTCCGGAGTTCCGAGCTTCGCCGACGCTCGAAGATCAGAGACGCTGTCGCGTGGGCCAAGTTGTCGAAAATTCGGTGGGCCGGCCACGTAATGTGATTCGCAGACACAGACGAGAGCCATCACTGACTGGATTCCGCGGGATGTCAAGAGAATACCAGGACGCCCACCGTCGCGTTGGTCGGACTTCTTCGTGAAAGCTCTGAGCGGCCGATATGACGCTCTTCGTGTCCCTCGAGCGAGGAGAATCGATTGGACCACTCTGGCACACGACAAGGACGAATGGAGACGCTGCTAGCGCCCGCTCGAGAAGGTCGATGATCAACGGGACGACAGGTGATAAAGGTGATACTATGGAAGCAACCTCGAATGGAAGCGTGCACAGCAGAAAAGGAACGCATATTTGGAATCAGCGTTCGAAGCCACATCCAGTGGTATACGTCTCATCTTAAAGTCTTATGGCCACCTAGTATCCTTCCCTTCTGAGAAAAAAGCTTTTTGAAAATTCCGTTAAATTTCTAAAAATTTCCGTTATGTGGTTAAGCCAGATTCTAACGAAAAATGCCGTTAAATCCTTAAATCCGTTGTATCGTTGACCGTTAAGTGTACACCCCCGTTTTCACGAGCGTTTGCTTTACAGCTTCGTTTTCTGCTTTTAGATAATCGGAGGCAAACGACAGGTGTCAAATCGGCTTAATGATCAATGTTCATTAGATAAAGAGGGCGTAGTCTTTTTTCTGCCATTATATCTACCTATCATTAACAATGAGGAAAAACTGTCGTGAGAGGATGGACATATAAATGCTGGGCAAACTGTGATAGATAATGAGGAATATTGATAACTTTTGTCTCAAATATCCCGATTTTTCCTGCAACGCAGCCGTCGTCTCGAGACTTTTGTCAGCTCTCCTTTTCAGGCCTTCATGAAACGTTACCTGTTTTACAGTGACCATGCTGTACGCTCTTATTGGTGCGCTGGTCTCTACTTGCTCGGCCATTCATCCCGTTCAACCGATACCAGCAGTAAGTGTTTATGTCGCAATGTTATTAGAGTTTGAAAATCCCGCCATTTAATTACCTTTTTGGTAACAGTCAGTTTTGTGTGCTATCGGGCGTCACGGTGAAGATAGGGTGGAAGAGAAAACGTAAACTCCTAGGTGCTAATCTGTCTCCAATTAACAAATCATATTAATCTTTAATAGAAACGAAAAAAGTCAGAGAAAGTCGGATATCAGGCACAGCAGTACTGGAACGAGCACTAGGATGTCGTGATATTATTATTGAGGAATATGATTATCAGTGAAATTATCAGAAAAGGGTGCTTGGACTAAGGGGCTGTGTCGTCGGCTACAGAAAAATGCCGGCTAAATGGAAATGCCGGCTAAATGGAAATCTACGAGGTTCTGAATAATGTTTCACGCATTTAGTTCGCTTCAGTGTGAATTTAACATTTATTTATTTACCATTATGTTTGCTTGAATTATTGACATTTATTTATTTACTAGTATGTCTACTAGTCTTCCTCATAATATTATTTTAAAACAATATCAAAGAATTAATAAGAATATGTTTACATAATATAAATGAAACAATGATATTTATTATCCTACTAAATATAAAAGAATTAGCGGTTGTCCGCCCATCTTTCCGTCTATCCGTCTGTCTGTTTCGACTTTCATAGACGTCGAGTAACAGACGTCCGGATTCAGACGACATGTCACCGACGTCATTCAGCAGGCGTCCGGCTTTAGAAGATGTGTCACCGATGTCACGCAATGGGTGTCCGGATGCAGGCAAGAGGTGCCCGGATGGCTTCAGAAGACGTGCAACCGACGTCGCACAAAGCGTGTCTAGGTTCAGAAGAGGTGGATGTCACCGATAGCGTTCAACATGCACAGAAGAAATCTCAAAGACGTTGTCCAACATGCATCCGGGTTCAGAAGACGTGTCACCGGTGTCCTTCAACATGGGTCCAGCTTCAGAAGACGTGCAACCGACGTCACACAGAGCGGGTCTGGGTTCAGAAGAGGTGGATGTCATCGATAGCGTTCAACATACACAGAAGAGATCTCAAAGACGTTGTCCAACATGCGTCCGGGTTCAGAAGACGTGTCACCGGTGTCGTTCAACATGGGTTCAACTTCAGAAGACGTGACCGACGTCGTGCAACAGGCGTTCGTGTTCAGAAGAAGTGTGACCGATGTCGCGCATTGTTGTCCGGATTCAGACAACGTGTCACCGATGTCGCGCTAATGGCGTCCGGTTTCAGAAGTCCGACGTCGCACAATGGGTGTCTGTGTTCAGAAAAGGTCTCACCGACGTCGTTCAACCCGGTTCAGAAGGGGTGATAACGATGTCGCGTAAGGGCCTCTACAGAGTCTCGCGGCAGCACCCCGAGAACTCGTCCATATCCACCACTATGGTGGAAGCCGCGGCGCGGAGCCGCCGCAGGCAAAGGTCCTCGAGGGCTGCCGCAGTTGACGGCGGCTCTCACCCGCAGTGCCATGAGCTGCGGGTGAGACCCGGCGGAGGGCGTGATCGAATAGGAAGCTTGGATGGAGGGGTTTTCTTCTGTTTACGATCGTTGGAAGCTTGAGTAGAGGAGATTCTGATTTGGAAGCTTGGGGGAAGGGTTTTCTTTTGTTTTCGGTCGTCGTTTTCATCCTCCCTTATTGCTGTCGTTGCTTATTCGCTCCTCATATTTGCTTCCTCCTTTTTCGTTCGTATTTCGTATTAAAAAAGGTTATACACTCTAAACACTCAATAGACAAAAAGGTTACACACACTTAAAGGGATAAGAAAAATAGTTAAAGCTAAGAGGTACTCAACAGAAAGCAGCATCGCAGCAGCAGCAACAACACAGCACGAAACTAGAAGAAATGGAAAGCACTCTTACGAAACTTTCAAGCGAGCTGAAAAAAAATCCAATGCCGCCGAAATTCATATTATATTTCTTCGTTCCTCCCGGCGAAAGTACGCAGTATTGCGTGCAGTAGCTCTCGCGGGACCGCACCACCCGCCGTTGTCATGGCGGGTCCGCGGCACACGCAAGACTCTGCTGCCGGCCTAAGAGGTGTCGACTGACCGGCATCAGGCAACTTGTGAACGATGTCGCACAAAGGACATCCGGTTTCAGAAGAGGTGTAATCAACGTCGCGCCATGGGTGTCTGTGTATAGAAGAGGTGTCACAGATGTCGCGCAGGGGTTATCCGAATTCCGAACACGTGTAATGGGTTACCACGGCTCCGGGACGTAACTCCAACGCGACGTCGCGCGCTAGCGGCTTCGATGCCGCGGCGCTGAAACGCGGAATTACGCCCGGTGACACACGACTAGCCGCGAAGCACGGAATTTCGCCAATGTTCAAGACCCACGACGCACGATCATTCAATGCGATCAGTAATGACGATAGAAGATATTCGCTTTGGTAGAAAGAAATGTGTATGTGAAGTTACATCAGTAATGACGTACCTCAGTTTCCTATAGGGGTAGAACACACCAGTGCTGCAAAAAATCCAGTATCATATAACATCAACAACACATCATAGTTGTTCACATGGTGGCCACCTCCTCCCCCCCCCCCCCCCCCCTTCGCCACCCCCAAGTCTCAGTGTGATAGGGCTGATGCAAAAGCTGTGCTGTTGTGGACGACTTTTTGATGCCTTTCCTGTAATCGTTTGTAATCAACTGATTTTGCAATACCTTTGGCTCAGTAAATGATTGAAAACCCATGCGTGCTCTCCTTCTTAGCTTTAACGGACGCATAAATAAGAGAGCAATGCTCTTCCAAATTCGGAAGTTAGAATGTATTAACGCATCACACCAGGTCTACTCCCAGTTTCTTCAGCATGCGCGTTCTCCCAACGATTGTGCGTATTACGCCACTAGCCGCACCTATCGGAAGCAGTCGGACTGCGACAACTCGTCCATTTTCGTCGCGCACCGTGCGCGACGCCAGGGGGATTCGCGCGGCGTTGGAGTTATGTCTGCCCCTGGGGTTACCACTAAAGGAAAGAGCAGTATGCGGGGGACAAGCGAAGAGGTGAAAAATTAAAGAGAGGCCATTGAAGGTGACCATTAAAGTTGTGGTTCCGTGAAGGGGACCGGTAGGGGAACCGGCAAGGGAGAGCAGTAAGGGGTGGGGGGGGGGGGGCAGTGAAGGTGGAACCAGTAATAGGGACCTGTGAAAAGAGGGACCCAGTAAGGGACCGGTAGAGGGGATCATTAAAAGGAGGACCACTGAAGTGGGACCAGTGAAGGGGTGGTTCAGCGAAGGGGGGATCGGTATTGGTAACGGAAAGGGGATCAGTGAAGGGGGGGGGGGGGGGGTCCAGTGAAGGGAGATCAGTGAAAGGGACCAGTAAGAGCGGACCAATATTTGTTCTCAGTGTCGTACAACAGAAGACCTGTCATGGACGTCGTGGCAACGTCGTGACACGTGCGTCGGGCTCGCAATTCAGAACACATGACTCAGACGTCGTACAACGTGCGCTCAGATCCAGAGCAGATCCTACAGATCAAGCTTCTTACGGCATCCATGAGATTTTCAGAAGACTTTTTAAAGGCCTCATGCAACGAGCATGCGCGTGCTTGATTCTTACTGCATTTCGCCGCCTGTACATGGAATAGTGAGCCTTAGTGTATTACCGCCGGACATTGAAAGATATAAAGCTCTCACAATTTTCTCACAATCTGCTCCCTGCCACATAGAGAATGTGTACTTCGAAGAATCAACCGCGTACGTACGATAGAGGGCGGATAGGTTCCATAGATGCAGATTGAAAATTCTGCCCTACCGCATCCCGCTATTCCATGAAGCCAGTTTTTGTTATAAAAGAAGACCTAAAGAAGAGAAGAAGACGGTCTGTTGTTCTATTCTCAGGGTTTGGGGCGAAGCCCCAACTAGACGTTAGGTGGCCACTAAGCCGCTGAACGTCTGGTACTAATAATAGTAATATAAATAAATACAGATATTGTACAGCTAAAGATTTAATGTCTTTCACTGAGTATTTCCTTGAAAAAAAAAATGAAAATAAAAAAAGGACAGGAGACTGCACGCAGAAAAGCGTCATTTACCAGATAGAGTGTTTAACCTGCGGTGAATTGTTGGTATATTGGAGAAACTGGTGGGCTGCTGGGCACCCGCGTTAAGGAACATCTTGCTAGAAAGAGGAAAAAGCTTGTTAACCCCGCTTGGAAAACACCGAAGGGAAGCCCACTCCGATGACGATTTTAATGTGAAGTGCACAGTGTTATATCATGAGAGCGAAATAGGGACCGGAAAGGCTCTTGATGCCTTCTGGATTCACAGGCGCACTCCATCCATGAACAACGGGAACGACTGCATCTCTATAACTAGTGAATTCTTGCCTTTTATCCCTTTGTGGGAGCTATGAGATAACGTATACTGCTTCGCATACATTCTCGATACCACCGTGCTCGGAGCAGTATATCTGACCGGACCGGTATGTCTCACTTGCTCCATGGCGATCATTTGAGCCGGTTTCTTGGCGCTGGTAGAATATCGGTGAGCTAGTTGGGGGCAGATGTGGCCTTTCTTCTTAACACTCTTAAGGGCATGTTGCTCGTATAAGGGTAGACGCGACGTTTGTGACCCAATGAACTCTGCAGAACCAAACATTTCGAGCTTCTTTCAGACCTTGAGAGAGACGAGTTCGTCAAAACGTCGGTCGCGATAAAGGAAATTGTACCAAACAGGCAAAGAAGAGCAAAACTTGAAAATAGTTTTAAAGTTTCTGCGGTAATAGTTTACAAACAAATTGAACGAGTACCTCAAGGACGTAATTGTAGTCCATTACCTGCTGATCTTGGCGTGTGTAAGATCAGCAGCGATCAGAGAAAATTAGCAAAAAGCTAGTAGCACAAAATTGTTGTGTAAACGTGCATCCATTTAGATGCATTGATGATATTCTCATAATTTACAATAAAAATACAAGAATTACTTAAGGGGCAAATTTTCTCCAATTTGAGAGAACACACGAATCAGAATACGATGGTAATTATCTCCATCCTATTTTCAAAACTGTTAAGAATAAGTTAATAACAAACTCTCACTATACAGAATTTGCTTAATCCATGGGTCACTTTGTCAGTCACGGGAAGGGGGAACTGAAGCCAAGAGGTGTCTTCGACAGTGCTGCGCATGCCGACCGGCTTTTCTTTAAGCTTAATCATGGGCGATTGCTGGCGAACTTATAACCTTGGCGCGGATCACCCAATTCTACAATATATCCAGCGGGCAACTCGTCAGTGTATGAATGGGGATCAATTGCGGAGGTATTCAGAAGACGTGCGGCAGACGGCGTCCAACGTGCGTTGGGATTCATAAAGCGTGCTGAAGACGTCGTCCAGCGTGCGTAGGGATCCAGAAGACGTGCAGCAGTCGTCCATCTTGCTCATGGATTCCGTGTAAGGGGCCAGTATTTTCTCACTGCAGTATCGTCCAACGTGTATCGGGCTTTAGAAGTGCTACAGAAGTCGTGGCACGTGTGTCGGGGTGCAGAAGTGTCGTAGATGTCGTAGCAACGTGGTGGCACCTGACTTGGGACTCAGGCCACATGCGCGTGCTTGACACTCTCTCCGTTTCTTTGCCAGCACATAGGTAAGAAGGTATTAGCTGAGAAGAGGGGGGGGGGGTGGGAAGAGGTAGGGAGAGTGACTATGGGATTCGGAGGAGTATTATTGTTACCGGACCGTAAACGGTGTCGACCTGTCGACCAATACCAATTACTTTAATTGTGTTTCTGCAGGTTGAGCACTTCCGAATGGGACTCTCATGTTCTGATTCTCGTCACGTAGAGAACCAGCACTTCGGAGAATAAATCGCGTACACGGGATAGAAGGTGGATTGGCTTCATAAGAGCAGAGAAGATTCTGCCCTATCATATCTCGCCACATGTATCTATGGATACAGTAAAACCAGTTTTCCTGTAATAGAAATAAGAAGAAAGGAGGAAGATTGGGGTTGTTCCATTCTCGGGGTTGGGGGGAGGCCCCCAACCAGACGTTTGGTGGCCTCTAAGACGTGAATTAAAACACAAACGCAAACACATATTTAATAAAACAAATAGTTTTAAAATTTACGTTAATACATTCAAACATCTCAACTAAAATATATCTATAAGAGTTAAAAAATTCCCAATTTAATGAATTGTATTGCAAAACATAAAATGCCGAAATAGTAACAATTTATCTTTAAATCAATAACGTATGTTTGTTAAACAAAACATCGAAATGAGAGCAAGAAATATATTCTGTCAGAGAATGATAGGGATATATTTGACACACTTTAACCTAGACATAATTGGACTTATTTGATTGAAACCTTTTACAATGAGTAATAAGTTTTAAGTTAAAATATATAAATTGTATTTTGTTTTGTATTTAATAAAAAATCAACTTGAGTAAATAAACAAATAACTTCGTCTTCTTCTTCAGCGTCTGTCCCGTCACGTAGCAAAATCCGCTATTCTGGTGTCAAATAAATAAATAAATACCGCATATTGAAAAAATAAAAATAATTTCTATAATAAAATATAAAATATAAAAAACAATATTTTTATTAGTTTCCCATTAAATGTGTAGTATTGCACGGTTTAAAATTTTACCTGTTTTGTAATGTTCAATAAGGTAGTATTAGGTTGGCAACCAATTTCGTGGACTCTCAAGAATCTTCAGCAAAAGTATTTATTGACAAATAACAAATGACCATCTTGAATCAAAATAAGATCTTTCGGAATGCAGAAGTGCTTTCCATTTCTTAGGTAGCTGGCTATCCCACGGCCATAGAATTATTGTGCTTTTAAGGCCAAGAATCTTTAGAGGTGCATTTTGACCCGGTCCACATTATTAAATCGTCTTCCAACCAAGAAGTACTGCACCGAACTAAAAATGTGGTAGTCGCTCGGCGCAAGGTCTGGGCTGTAAGGTGGATGAGTTTGACGCTCCCAGTCAAGGTCTTCTATTTTTGAGGCGTCAGGTTCGCTACGTTCTCTCCATTTGGTGGTGTCAAGAAGGTATTAACTTCTGGAAGCTCGTCAAGAACGGTTCCGGCATTAATGCTGTAATCTACTCTTCTCATCCTGGCTGCGCGCAGGCTGAACTCCGCTGGAATCGGTTCGGACAGATTTTCATGAGCGGAATTATCCTTCGGCAAGATAACGCCAGATCACACGTCACGAATCGGGAGCTTCAAAAAATCGAAGACCTTAGCTGGGAGCGTCTAACTCACCCACCTTACAGCACAGGCTATGCGCCAAGTGACTAGCACCTTTATAGCTCGCCGCAGCACTTCTTGGTTGGAGGACGATTTATTAATGTGGACCATGTAAAAATGCACCTTCAAGGATTCTTGGCTTCAAAAGCACAAGAATTCTGCAGCTGTGAGATGGGCCGGGGAGCTGATAATTGGGAAGCAGTCCAGCGTTCCAACAGATCTTACCTTGGTTGAAAACTGTTATTTGTTATTTGTTTACGAACACTTTTGTTGAAGGCGCTTGAGAGTCCACGAAATTAGTTGCCAACCAATAGTTTTATTGTGTTGATGCTATTGTGTTGCAGCGTAAGATGCTCGTTTTATTTTTGAGGTGTTAGTACAATTTAAAAGACATGAAAATATATCACCTAATACTAAACTAGCAACTAAACTAATTAGTCACCTTTTCTCTGATGAGCCCGGCGTCGGCTTAACTAATTTTAAACATGCTTTGTATGAAGATAGAGACAAAATAAAACAATGTCTAATGCTATTGCTGGCGTTGTTTTAATTGTTATTGTCTTTTGCTTGTTGCTGTGACATTGTGCTTATGCTGTTGAGTAAGTAGTAATATTTTGAGTGATTTTAAGTACAGATGCACGCCTGATTCCGTCCGATTCTATTCGATTGTTGTAGCACTGTGTCTTGAACTGCTAAAAACTGTAAGATTTTAAATTATTTGCAACTGATTCTACTAAAAATGGTTTGGAGCGGTTCAAATTATGCATACGGAGCTTTTAGTTGTATCAAAGTGTCACTGATTTCAGATTATCCCCCTTGTATACGAGTACGCAGTCGATTTCTCTACGAGCGCGACTGTCGAGCAATTCCAGTGCCTTAAGAAATCGAATTACAGCACGGTGTTCTTACGGTACGATCACTGCTTTCTATATGTCGACTTAAATAGCATTTTCTGTTTCGTCTTCGTCTAAAGACCAGTGAAGATCGGAGACCAGACCTCGCTTCCTTCATTTCTTCCCCTTACTCTTTGAGTTCATTGTTAGTAGCGAAATAGGAAGAAATCCACATATAGTAAATTTTTTTGCTATTTTAAAGAAAACAAACTACCACCTCGATCCTGGCGTTCATATCAAAAAAGATATAGTGTCATTTTGATAGAAAACCTATGAAGAACTATGAATAGTTACTATCGAGCTAGCGGAGTATGCGTTATCGCGAAATTCGTCGGAAATTTACCACGCCGTGCTTTGATGAATCGCGGTAGCTTTCACCTCTTATGGCCAATGAGTCGATGATGGATCTGGACCGGTGTTCTTTACGCCTCTTCAGTATAGAACCACGTTTGCTCTGCAACGTCTACAGAGTACTCCATCGTTTAAACGTAGAAACTCGTTTAGAGTCTACGGCCCTCAGTATGGACAAGTACAGTTTGACCAAAACGTCATTCGAAACGCTCACCGTGCGGCAGAAGGTAAGGTGTAGCCCAGCTCTGTTCACATTGTCCCCCAATTAAGGCCATTGTTCACTTTTGCGACAAGGCGGCGGTCCTATCCCTAACTATAGGGCAGGGACGCACAGCATATCGCCGTCGGCGAGCGGTGCCCTGTCGCAGATATTTGTGGCACGATTTTCGGCGACGACGGCTTCTGGGCCGAAAGTAGTGGCTAGGCCAGCGGCAATAACGATTCTCATCATGCTGCGCTGACGGAACGCTGAGATTTGCTGCCTCAGCGTTCCGTCAGCGCTCTAGCCGATCTCGGCCGCGGTCGGCTAGAGGGCAGACAGAAGGCTGAAAAGCGAATAGCAGTAGTAGGTACCGACTAGAAGGAGTACAGTGTCTTTGCCTTGCCGTCGCCGCTCGCGGCCGCAGGACTCGAGTGTGCGTGAGCGGCACGCTTGACGAATTTTGCCGCCGTCGCCCGCCGCCTGCCATAAAAGTGTGCTGAGGTCTTTAGGCCGCACCATCACCACTAATTCTAGGACACCTTGTGCCTTCCGCGTTTAGGTTTGAGCGGCAAAGTTTGAGCTACTAATGTGAGGTGGTTGTTTTCTCATAGTCTACATACCACAGCTACATTTCAGCGGGTCTGAACGTTGAGTTCTATATGACTCCTCAGGTTCGACCCAACAATGATGGAGCCAATCAGTTCAGAGAAATCTTTGATAGACTCGTCAGAGGAGGCATTCGTATGCAAACGCTTTGGGTTCAGGTACGACAGCACTTCTTTGTGAATACTAGCCTGATCAACCTTGACGAAACTCCACAAATATTAATTTACTAATTTTCTCTAAAAATATCAATTATTATGAAATTATTACCCTTTCTGGGGGCAGGTGAACTATAAAATTCCAAGAAAGTTACGCCAAATTTTCCTTGAACACAAAATTATTCTAACCATCTTATTGGGTCTATAGTTTAATCTGCCTCGGGGTTATTCCGATTTGGAAGAGTTCGCTTTAATTTCGGGTTCTTAGGCTAGGTTAGATTAGTGTCCAATTTGATTTTCGAATGGGGCAACTAGAATTTTGTGTTGCCGGTATCGAATAGAAACAGTATTTCCGTGATAAATTGTGCCAGTCCTGTAAATGTGGTTCCAAATTTCACTGCAACAATTACTTTCAATTCATTTGTCAAGAAATCGCAAGAACACGTGTGGTATGCTTTTCTCCCTACAAAGTTAAGGCTTGAATATGTAAATCAAATTAGTAAACCTCTCATGCGTCTATATATTTTATACGTTTTAAGCATACAG
This sequence comes from Heligmosomoides polygyrus polygyrus, assembly GCA_947396885.1. Taxonomy (NCBI): domain Eukaryota; kingdom Metazoa; phylum Nematoda; class Chromadorea; order Rhabditida; family Heligmosomidae; genus Heligmosomoides; species Heligmosomoides polygyrus. The sequence goes on from OX377202.1 coordinate 85,131,155, forward strand.
GTTTTAGCGTTTTAAGCATATTCAGTTTGTATAACAAAAACCTCAAAGCACACTGATTTGTCTTCACGGTGTCTGCTTGTTAGAGGTGTCCACGAAGAACGCTTTAAGCGCCCTAAGTATGTTTCTAGAGATCTACTTTACAAACTGTCACACAATATGTTGGTCACGTTTAATCGTGGTGTGGTGTCGTTCGTTCATCGCTGGTTTCTCATCTGCTGAAACGAGCATGTAGTTCAGGTGGTCTCTCCGGAATACTGGAACCCATACACTATGGATAACGTCAGATTACTTGGTGACATCAGCAACCAGGCAAAGGTATTTGAATGACATTTCGTTGTTACACTAGAGTCATTCTAGCCGCTATGTTCATAAAATAAGACAAGTAAAATCTTCCACCATCAGATCACCAGTTTTCAGCTTTGGTCTATGCCGTTGAATCACGATTATTGAGGCTTATAACCATCCTATGATGGTGTCTCCGTGAGTCAGTTCTGGTTCACGAAGAATAGTAAAACTTGTACTTATGTTCAGGAATGGATGACTTTTTCCAAGCATCCGTTGCTTTTGTTCTGTTCTTTTAAAGAACAAGAACTCTCAGAGTTGTGTGATTGAGTCTTGAGAGAGAGATTGACTTCTCTTTATACGAACGCCCAAAATTAACAGGCGTTACAGTCATTTTCTGAGATCATGAAATTGAAGGTTAGGAGCATGAACATCTTTGCACTCACGAAAATGCTCACCAAGGCCCGTATACATGATCGCGGCCGGAGGTAAATCCTACCCCGATTTACCTCGACGGCCACTTACCCGCCACTTTCCGGGAACTTACCTCTGTCTCTGATTCATGACAGTGAAAGCAAGGGTTTCGCTCCGCTGCCTGGGAAAGATTGCATTGGGTCAGAAATTAGCGGCGGAGCAAAACCCTTGGAGGTAAATGTTCCCCGACTCGCTGGCGAGGTAGCATATATCTCGAAACTCAACTCTGGGACCGGATTCTTCAACAATTAAACCCATGGGTATGCGGGATATGAGGGGTTGAGATAAGGTAAGAGTCATGTAGAGATAAGGCATGAGTCAGAGACGCAGACTTCATCGTGGGTATCTCTACCCACTTTACCCGCGGGTTAGTCGTTGATCAATCCCGCCCCTGGTTTTCCCCGCCGCCCCTTCATGAATCGCGCGCAAGTGGGAAGAGGCGGTAGGTTCTGCACTTATCTGAAGCTATGTCGCTCATGAATCCGGGCCCATGACTCTCCCCAAGTATTGCCCGTGTTTTGTTTGCAATATCTTTAAATGCTCAAGCTCAAATCATTCTCAAGTAAGGGGAGTAGCCATAGGTTAACGACCAGCACCGGATCTCGCAGTCTGTTTCATAGGTTGGATTGGGAAGCCGTTACTTGACCGCTCACCGTTATTCAACTGTAGGTAGATGGATGATTGTTGTATTATAACAACGACACAGTCCGAAGTGGTTGAGTGTTTTAGGTTATTGAACGAACAATCTCAGTACATTTGGTCTACTGGTTAAAGATCGGGTAACGGTTGAGTCGCTTTTAACACGCAAATCAAAGTATAGCGAGGAATTTGGCGAAAAATTGTAGAAATGATAGAGGAATCCAAGCTCTAAAAACATTATGATTCACACCAGGTCTACGCTGCTTACTGCTGTGAAACATGTTGTTGCAAGCAACATGTTCCGGGCGGCACTAAAAATGTGTAGGGGCCCTAGTGAATAGCAAGAAGCACAACGACTGGCTGCAAGTATAGCCGTCTCGAACGACTACGCGGTATCAGGTCATCAACGAAAATCTCACAATAATTGCCGAGGTTGACCCAGTGGGGATAAGATGCCTCTAGTTCTCTGCATCTCCGAAAAAGTTACTGCTGATATTTCAAGCGTTCTTTTTAGTGTACAGATGCAGGACAGTGACACCTTAGTAAACATTCATGGAGTTTCATGGAGTTGTCCTGATGACAACATTAGAAACGGAATGCAACTGTGTTTTTAAACTATTTACACCTCGTTTCGCACTGGAAAAACCATGAGGGCGAAAGTATCCAAAGTGGACCTATAATTTTGCACCGGTTCTAACACAACCAACGGAAAGCATATTTTCCGTTCTCTGATAACATGCTTAGGTGACCATACTTTTTTCTCACGAACAAGCTCAAGTTGATACTCTTAACGCGCACAGTTTTTCAAAACGGGATATCGCCGCTCAACTAGGGCGGTCTCAGAATTGCATCAACAGCTACCTGAAGGATATAAAAGATGGAATTCTGTAAATAAAATCACTGACTGGGAATCCAAGATCAAAAGGATGAAGGACGGCGTTATTCAATCCCTTCTGGGATGCGCCACGCATTCTACTTCAACAGGATGTCGTGGAGGCGAGTTGAATGCGTATTTGGCCACACAATGACTTGCGGTGGCCAGCCGATGAACAAGTCAGCGCTCTATCCTTCCCAGACAAGTCTGGTACCAATTCACCGACCCCGGAGGGATGGAAGGCTTGGTTGGTCTGGGCGGGAATTCCGAACCAGTAACCTGGCATACCCGACTGCGCTCCACGCGCCCGGGAATCCAAGATAGTTATCCAAAAGTGGTAGGAGTCTTCTTCTTGTTTCCATTACCACCAAGCCCGCAAACGACGTCCGACGTCGTCTACACCTTCAAGTACCGTAGTGAATGATACTGCGCCGCTTAAACCGTAGCCGACATATAACTCATTAACTTATGAAGAGGTCCACGTTTGCAGGTAGCTTGGAACGCAAGGAAAAGCACATTTTAACCGTTTGGTGGTGTTTTTCAAGAAAAGAAATGGAAGCTTAAGGGTTCCCACGGGTGTAGACTCTACTGGAGAGACTTAAGAAGATGTGAACGGGTGCTCTCCAGGAACAACTTTGAAGCAATAGAGGTCTCATAGCTTGGGTCGTTTACTGGATGCGAACCTATTCCGTTAGAGTTCGTCTCGTCTAAAAAAAGCGAGGAGTATAAGGTATTGCTCGGAATGTTGTGGGACATTCTTTTATACGAGGTGTCTAAAAATCGAACCAAAATGGAAGCATGTACTCCTTAGTTTCTGATCTGAAGAAGACCATGCTTGACGCAAGGGCTAGTACAGAGCAAACTGCTGACAATTCAGTCACTAGTATGCCAAATAGAGTTTTCGTTGTGGTTTACAACAAGGGCGATGTAATTGTAACTGTCAAAATATTTGCATATTTTGCTTGCTACTATTTTGTAATGAATTGGATTTTTTGTGAAGAGGACGTACAATTTTGCACCGGTCTATTTCCTCCGTTTTTCAAGAAAAGCTTATGGCATCAGGGGATGGGCCTATAGTTTTGCAACGGTGTGTATAATATCACGACGCGTTCCACACGTGACCTTCGCAAGCATTTCTGTAAACCATCTGTCTATCAGTTAGGCCTATTTTACTGAAAACGCTCGAACTGAGCCTAGTAAAATTAGACGTAGCCTCTGTTCTACACTCAAGGTTCACATACTTGATCAAGCTGCTTACACTTCTTTCATTTCTTTTTCCGCTCTCTTCTGATTCATTTTCCTTCATTTTTTTCACTTTTGAATCAACCCAAATAGCGATAATTTTTACCTCCTCTGTTTTTATGTATCACTTCGTTTTGTATTAGTTGAAGAAGTCTCCAGTCCTTTGCCGTCGAAAAGAATAATAAGTGATTCAAGTGTGTGCATCACTACCAACTACTTCCCAGATTATTTACAAAAATGTTCTACGGCTAGCGTTTGCCGTGCAACATTTCTTGCAAATAATCTGGGACCCAGTTGATAGCGAAATTGGTATTGAAAATCGTAACTAAATCATTACCTAACATGTTTTGGCAGAAATGCCTGTGAAGCCGAGAAAGTGAGCGTTTCGGGCATGTCGATATCCAAGCATTTTAAGGCGTTTTCTTTCAGAATTACGGTGTGGATGTCGGATTCTACACCCAGCAAATGGACTGGCAAGAAATAACTGGCGGATATCAGTTCCTCAACGCCTCTCTTTGGTAAGTATGTAGAGCTTGTGTAGGTTCTTTAAAATTGTACTGATTCACTACAAAAAAAAGATACATGAATATTTCGGCAGATAATCCTGTTTCGAAGGTGTTCTGATCGCACGATTTGGAAGGCTTTGTTCTAGCAATGCACTCAGCCAATACAATTATGTATAACTTATACAATATAGTTAGTATAACCGTAAATGATGCAAGATGCCTTATTTGCAAAGACAGAAGCAGATCATTGTAGAAATGAACTGTAAGTGATTCAAAAAATTCATTAAAAACAAAACCAATTGTCAAAATAGTTACAATCTTTATACCGCTTCATTCAACTTCATATTCACGCTATGTTTGAATCCTTCTAATTGCTTTCCATTTCCACTTCTAATCCGCATCTATTTTCACGTGTGGACAGAATTTAATGGAAGCTCAAGGTGTGCTTTTCTTACTTATAAAACAAAGATCTACGAAAAAATCGTGACACGAAAGTTTGTCTGAAGACAGCAGCGAAGAAATGTTTTTTATTTCTGTTTCGTACTTATATTTAGACTCTTTCTTTGGTGCTTTCATTAACGCAGTCAACGCAAGCCGAAAAGCTTTATTACAATTTTGGCTCAAAAGCTTTACAACATTCTGCACAACTGTGTCTTTTTTCTCTATGAAATTCAAAAAACGTTAAAAAATTGGAGGCCATCGGTGGGGCGATCAACGAAGATGGTGATGTTATGAACATCAAAGTAGATGGAGCCTTATCCACACTGCATCCGGTGAAGATCTGAACGTACCTTTACACATGAACGCTTCTCTGAAATAAGTCCACTGAAAAATTCCTTGCATTATTGTACGGAACACAACTATTTTAACGTCCTTCGCCTTATTTCTTGGTTAAAACGTTACGGTTCTCGGCTGGCTTCCTAGAATTGGTTTCCAAGATTAATAATGTGGATCCGTCCCAGTCCGTGGAGGCACACAATTGAAATTTATGAAATAATTTGGCTTGGCACTCACAGAGCGTATTGAAAATAAGAGAATAGGATCTAAAAAAGAAAGAACCAAACTATCAAACAAGCAAAAAACAAACAAATAGCCGCGGCTCTAAAGATGTCTCAGCGGGCAAAGTGCATTCAAACACAGCTGACCACCGCCTGACATGTTATAACCAGGATCCCTCATAGTGAGGGTGCGCAACGTTGTCTGTTTACAACCGCGGTGATACCGGTGTATTTTTCTTTTTTTTTGTAAAATTTGTCAGCTTAGGTCCTATTCTGTTCTCTTCAATCCGCTCTTTAAGTGTCAAGTCAATTTGCCACCTAATTTATAGTTGTGAGCCCCCCCCCCGGACTATGCTGAATAGATCTGATAATGTCGTTAGTAACGCTCCATGTCTGTTTAATGGTTGGAGAGTACCCACGTGTGACTTCAACATGGTACTACTGAAGCTCACTGATTAGAATGCCCTGCGATAGGAAGCCAATTGATTGCTTGAAGTCCAATATCTGTAGAGCTGTTGTCCGACCAGTGCTAGATGACGGCACTCAGTGTTGGCCGACAACCAAGGAAGTGAAATCCTCTCGCTTCATAGGTATGTCCACATTTTTAGTACGCTTAGTATTTCTCCAGTGTCAGACCGATCAGCAACTAATTGTAGCGTTAAGGAATTTTTAGAAAATGAACAGGGAAAGGTGCCCCAACAACGTTGGATAAGCGATACAGTATCAATATTCAACATTTATCCAACATTTAAAGATTGCATTGTTATGTAACGATCCAATAAAAAATGATTAATGTAAAGTGTTGCCTAGTTGCAAAACCCGGTTTCAGAACCTGGTTTGAATGAACTTTTAAGTGGACATGCATAGTAGCTGAAAAGGTGTTTTTATTCTATCCAACTTAGGTACGTCAACACGCTTGAAGACGGCAGTGAAACATCGCCTAACTTTGACGACTTCATATCATTTGCTAACTTCAAGAAACCAACAGTTAAACAGTTCGCAAAGTATTACAGGATTTGTGGATTGCTGGTGAACAGGTTAGTGAATTTTTATTTCAACCTGCATAAGAAACCATTTTGCTTTGTTTTCAGAAATGTCTACCAGGTCACATGGGACTTTGAGCATCCATACGATGTTGCTCCCACTGAAACATATCCAACTAGAGAGGAGTCACCCAGTCCATCACCATATGTTTAAAATTTTCGAAGCGAAGCCGTCCTGTTTGAAAGGTTTCTTCAAATGCAATAAATATTTTGCTTGCTGCTAACTCCTCTCTTCTTAAAACTAATAAGCACGATAACGATGTCAGACCTTAGTTGCAAACCACTGAAATCAATCAAAAAATCAAACTGTCTGGTCGCCTCGATTGTCAGATAACTTCTACAGAAGCATGTTAGTTGCGATAGAGGGTTAGTAATGTTTTGAGCCACACCCGTCGAATCCTTCAAGAAGTAATAGCTTGTTCGGAACCGTATCTGCGACAGTATATATGCATCACACTATCTTGTATCCTTTGCCCTAGTTGGAGAAAGGGAGATTTGATGGCATCTGACGTGGTTTGCCTTATGTCATGCAATGAATTCGGATGCCTACATTGAAGAAACGAACAATATCCGTTGTGTAAGGAGCATCCGGATCTCATTATAAAGGACGATGTCTTTTTTATATAAATAGCACATGGTCCGGTGCCATGCAGGTACGATGCTGCAGGTGTACGCATAGATCCTAATCAAGGAAGCAAAGCGAATATTTTTGTCCTCGCCAGTGGCCGAATTCGTCAACAATTAAATTAGCCATCAACAGTTATGCGGGGGTAATAACCCCCTTATGCCTTGCATACCCGTGGGTGATGAATACGACTCGAGGTACCAGACAAAACATCGTTGCCGAACCGTCAGTCGGAATAAAGCCGTTGAAAATCTTGCTCAACAACCCATGAAGAACACATCATTGTTTAATATTGTCATTCCCAGATTCATGAAAATTCGATTCTTCGCAGCTAAACATTCAAATAAATACATTCAATGAGTGGAACTAGGTCCAGCCAAATGCTTTTTCGATTACGTTCCATTTTTCGCTCACTTTTCTTTGTTTTTGATGGCTACCCGTTTGCTGAGGCCCGGATTCATTAAGGACCTTACCCAAGGTTATGTGGGTAGAAAGCAGAATTGAAGCGTTACCTGAAATTCACAAGTGCGTGGAGGTATGTGAATGGTGTGGTAGAATTGTATCGTTCAGCGAATTATATCATCTCATGAGTACTAAACTTACCCTCTGCCCACTATTCTCTGTTGGTAAACTTAGCCATTAACTCGTTAGCTCACCAATGGTGAACCCGGTCTCTGATTAACATCCGATGGCTTCCTTGCTGTTCGGTTTCTTCAAATTCAATTTTGTGGTTATGTTTGCCACTTAAGATGGGGGCTGACTTCCCAGTACTCTATCTATAAGTGCCGACTAGTTTCTTTGCTAACAACTGCTTTTTTTTGCTGCAAGAAATACATCTCTATCTGGAGTATTAACTTACGTTAGATAAATATTAGGGCCTCCAATAATTTTCTGGGCTATCATACGATTTTTATTAAAATTTATTAGAACAAGATAATCACAAAGGGTAGTCAATCGATGTATACTCCATCTGTGGCCACAGCTTTTCTCCAACGATTGGGTGGAGAGTTGACTGCATCCTCCAAGAAAGAAGCTGGCCCGCTGCCGATTCATTCGTTGATTGCACAAATTTATCGAGTGAACTTCTTGACGTAGCGAGCATCGTTTGTTCAAGAAAGTGAGCAAGACTTTTGAACGCCGCATAGTCACAAGCGCTGATATCGGGCGAATACGCAGGACGGACCACAATTTCGATAGACTCCTTCCTCAACGTCTCCTGCGTTCGTTTACTTGAAAGGTCGCCCGTCGCCTACGGGCGCCTCTCACCCCGAGGGTCTCACCATCAGTTGCCTCTGGCGCGCACCTAAATGACCCCGTACGGGCCGCACCACTGCTTCAACACGTCGTCCTAATGCGATTTTATCCACATGATCCTGGACATGACTTCAGGCGGAGAATCAGATCCCGAATATCACAAGTTCGGACATGGTGGTGGTAGTTGCTCAGCAGCCAGAGTCGGGCAAAGTCGGACGTGACGTCGGTGATGATCTCCCTGTTGTTGTCCCGGCTCGGTCGATGATCTTATATGGATCGTGGTCCTCGCTCGTCTCCCATTGTATCGTCGTCCATCTGAAAACAAAAGTCGAGAGCGACGAAGGAAAGAATTCTATGTTTCTGGATAAAATACCTAGATAGGCTAAAAAGAATTCTACGCTTTTCCTATAGTTAATGATTCACCTTTTCACTGTTTCGCTCTATGCGTTCCCGTATTATCTGTTAACACACGAATAGTACTGAATATCGGGTACTTCTCAAGCAGCTTACGCTTCATTTCCAATATATCTTCAATGAAAAAGTCTGTTGTATATTCTGTTCAAACGGCGGTAAAAGCGAGTAGTGCATGACACAGGTCCGACCGGTCTTCCAGTATGCTTCTTGTCCGTAATGCTGAACATTCCCTTCCGGAAACGAACAAAGCAAGTTTCGCACGTTGACTTGCTGTAGGCTCTGGACCGAAGAAAACAACGATAGCATTCTGAGCAGCGTACGCGAACGAATGGGCAGTTGGCAATTTCATTTTCAAGAAATTGCCAAAGTGCAGGCAGTAGGCCGATGAGGTAATCGATATATACCATTTTCAGGTCGAATTGAACACTTTTCAAACCAAATTGGACACTTTTCAAATCAAGTTGGACACTTTTCACGTGTATTTCGTATTTTGTTTAAAGCGCAGCAAAGCAGCAACCATAAAGTGCACTAAAAAACCGGATTGCGCCATGCACTCGAAAATCTCGTCGCGATTTTTAATTGATTGATAGTGTAATTGCTGTTAACATGGAATTAGAGGTATGCGCGTCCTTAACAATTGTACTTGTTGCATTGTCTACAGTATTTTTGCTCGAGAAAAATTTCATTATGTTTTCTTTAAACCTTTAATTCACTTACACAAGAGGTGAACACTTTGTTTTAAATTTTATAAAGTTCTAGTTCTTTGTGAAAATGTAAAGCTTGATAGCATGCTTTAAGGGTCGAGCACACTTCGCTGCCTTTGCTGCGGCAGCAATGATAAAGAATATCATCGACAGCACCTCGATGATATCCTTTATCATTGCTGCCGCAGCAAAGGCAGTGAAGTGTGCTCGAGCTTTTAAAGAACAGAAAGCCGAAATTTTTCAGTGCTAAGAGGTGAGATTACGCCATGCACTCGTCCAAGACGATTGATTGATAGTGTAAATGCTGCTTACATGAAACAACAAGGTGGGCATATGCGCGTTCTTCACAATTGTAGTTGTTGCATTGTCTACAGGTATGTATAAATCAACATATAAACATGATCAACATATACATATTATAAATCTACGCAAGCAGTTTCTCCTTTTCCATTTCATGCCTCAACTGGACAAAAAACTACATAAGACGTTACTCAAATAAAGGTGGTTATGACATTAAATAGAGTACTTCAACAATGATAGCCAACACAAAATAACTTTCTAGCTTACATCTAAAAACCTTCATCTATTAACCAACAAACTACTATTGTAAGTAAAAGTTAGTGCAATTACCTAACAAAGATCACGAACCACGAATGCAATACAAAGTGAACAAATACACAAACACTGAAAGGTTGTCCAGCTGCTGCAGTGGCCAAGAAGAATTCTGCTCGCGTAGATTTATATTATGTATATGCTGATTATATTAGGTTGTCCCACAAGTCTTCGCCGTTTTTTTCAACGATTCACTGCAGATTTCGCCGGCGGTCTACTGCATAGCGCTGCATAACTTTCGAAAGAGAATGATTTGCTCTATCAGAACATATATTGCATTTCTTTTTTCATCATGAATTTTGTCCATTTTTATGTCGTTGAAGTGAAAAGTGAAAAAGTGAAAAAGTAGCCATTTGCGCACTTGTTCTCTCCGTTTAGGTTTGTAATTTTTTGCGCAGTTTTTTCCAGCATTTGGAAGACAATGTTCTGTACTACAAGAATATGTGTTGGTCCTATTTTCTCACTTGCCCTTTAATGATTTTTAGTCCATCAAATTGGGAATTCCGACTTTTCCGACCGAATTTTTACCAGTTAGTGCTATTTGTCATTTATTGATTTTTAGGTCATCAAATTGGGACGTCCGAAGGAGGATGGTTATTTTTGTCGACAGCTCCTGCTCTGTGGTTGGACTTTTTGGGTTGGTGTTATATGTCATTCGAAAGAGAATTTTTTGCTCTATAAGAATGTGTGTCGCTGTGTCAACTCCTTCTCCTTCTTCAGTTGTTGATATTCGACAGAAATCAGCGGGAGCCAATAAACGCGACACAAATTCTTACTGAGCAAGACATCCTCTTCCAAACGACATATAACACCAAGCAAAAAAGTTCAACCACAGAACCGGAGTTTTGGTAAAAATTCGGACGGAAAAGTCGGAATTCCCAATTTAATGAACTAAAAATCAATAAAGGGCAAGTGAGAAAATAGGACCAACACATATTCTTGTAGTACAGAACATTGTCTCCCAAATGCTCAAAAAAAAAAACTGCGCAAAAATTTTCAAACCTAAGCGGAGAGAACAAGTGCGCAAATGGCTACTTTTTCACTTTTTCACTTTTCACTTCAACGACCTAAAAATTGACAAAATTCATCATGAAGAAAGAGATGCAATACAAAGCTATGCAGCGCTATGCAGGAGACCACCGGCGAAATCTGCAGTGAATCGTTGAAAAAAACGGCGGGGAGTTATGGGACAACCTAATATTTATAATTATAGTTGATTTATACATACTTGTGGAGAATGCAGCAAGTACAATTGCTAAGAACCACATACCTCGTAGTTCCATGTAAACAGCATATACACTATCAATCAATTAAAAATCGCGACGAGATTTTCGAGTGCATGGCGCAATCCGCTCTTTTAGTGCACTTTGTGGTTGTTGCTTTGCTGCGCTTCAGGCAAAATACAAATTGATATTTTTTCTCCAAAAGTAAAAATTTTGTAAAATCATTACACTCATTCGGGAAGCTAAAGTAAAAAAATCAAAAAAAGTTATTCTAAATTTTCCTTGAACAAATTTTTTTAACCATTGTATTGAGTCTGTAGTTTAACCTGTATAAGGGTTGCTGCAATTCGGAAGAGTTCTCTTTGATTTAAAAAGTCTCAGGCGAGCTTAGAAGAGTGTCCAATTTGACGTGAAAAGTGTCCATTTTGATTTGAAAAGTGTACAATTCGACCTGAAAATAGTATATATTTGAATCGTCCTGCTGTACGAAGAGAACACGTTTGGATCTTGTAGGGTACCTGATGCTCGTAGAGAGTGGCGTCCCCAACGTAATCCCTCTCCCTCTCATGCTTCGTTTCCTATGTGCTTCTTGCATACAGGCCGTGCTATGCAAGCCACTTATAATACTCGATGGAGTTGGATTACTCGACGATGCTATCGTCAATAGAACTGTTGTAAGGGTAAGTCGGGTTTGCATGTAACGGTAGGTCGTTCACCGCCAGCACTCCATATACCAGCCAATCTGCTCCTCACGCCTTGTCCCAACTATCATGGAATGAAAAATGCTTAATCCAGGAGACAGGTTGAACACGCGAAAAGGAGGAGATAACTGGGGTGTGCACTCCACATAAGTTTAAATCCAGACAAACTAAGATTTCTCGTTTCAAACAAATTCATTAACACAACATGCAAATGAAACTCGTTTACAAGCAAATAGAGGGATGGCTCAAGTGTTAAATTACTCAATATATTCTCCGTCAGCAGTATGAAATGACCGCCTCAATCCTTGGCCAAAAGCGCTAGCACGCTCTCCTTAGAAGAGCGCTGTCCATATTTGTGAATGTGCTTCGATAACCGTGCGAAGAGATGTGACATTAGGGTGCCTCGTCCCGTTAGCAACCTTTTCGACTACGCTCCTGACATTCAGAATTACCTGTTCTTAAAGATGACTCTGGAGTTCTTTATGCAGATGATGTTCAAAAAGCTGAAGCACTTGCCAGCTATTTTGCTTCAGTTTTTACTTCAAATTCGGAAGAAGAGGCAAATTCTAATAGGTTCTTTGAGCAATCAGAAATGGCTGATGAATTGTTGGCGTATAGCATAGACGAGATAACCATCCAGACAGAAGACGTGCTAAGAGTAATGAAAGGACTAAAATGCTCCACATCAGTGCCATTCGATGGCATTCCTCAAATTGTTTTCAAGAAATGCGCGCAGTCCCTTTATAAGCCTTTGTCAATCATTTTCAACATTTCTCTGATCTATGGCGAAGTTCCTGAAATGTGGAAGGAGTCCATTATAACTGCAATTCCAAAAAGTCCGAAGTCCGTTTTACTTTCTTCCTTCCGGCCGATAAGTATAACTCCTACCCCAATAAAGATCATGGAAAAAATTCTGCGGGAGAAACTAATCTCACGTCTATACGAAAACAGATCTATTCCCGCCCAACAACATGGCTTTATTGCTGGTGCTTCCACGTATACTCAACTGTCGGACTGCATTTTTGACTGGAATCTTGCAACAAATAATGGAGACTCTGTGGATATCATTTACTTCGATTTGTCAAAAGCTTTTGACAAAGTTTGCCATAGCAAACTGCTAGCAAAGCTTTATCAAATGGGCATTAGGGGATCCCTTCTAGCTTGGATCAACTCTTATCTGAGTGGGAGGCGCATGCGTGTCAAAGTAAGGCATTCCTTCTCAAGTTGCTATGATTGTACAAGCGGAGTGCCCCAGGGGGGTGTATTATCCCCGATTTTGTTCCTAGTGTACACCTGCGATCTTCCTTTTTATCTAGTTACTGACCCTCTTGTCAAGGTACAAATGTATGCTGACGATATAAAGATTTACGGGACTTACAATGATAAAAATAAGTCGCAAGTCTGCCAGGCTTTATCACAATCCATCAACAATATGATGGAGTGGGCTAACACTTGGCAGTTACCTGTAAATCTTTCGAAGACATCAGTTTTTCATATTGGGAACTCAGATAATAACGAATACAGTTTCAATAGCTGCGTTATTACCTCCGTATCCGAGGTTTGAGATCTTGGAGTCTTTCTAGATCGTAGGTTAACCTTTGAGTATCACATCGATACCATTGTACGGAAAGCTTTTAGCACTCTTTTCATGATTTGCAGAAACATCAAGTGTGATGATACCACTATACTTATTAGTTTATATAAGACATATGTCATCCCAATACTAGAGTACTGTTCTCATGTTTGGAGTCCTTTCACAAAAAAATCACAATCCAAAATTGAAAAGGTGCAGAAAACTTTTACAAAAATTCTATTCTACAGGTGTAATCGTACTCCAAGTGAAACAAGAGTAACTCCTAGTTACGAAGAAAGGCTTAGACATTTCAACCTCAAAAGCCTTTTCTATAGACGTGTATTCTCTGACCTAGTTTTTTGTTTTAAAATCCTAAAAGGCGAATCAAAACTTACAGCTAGCAAATATTGGGTTTTCTTGCCAACGACAGGTCACCGTAATCATTTCCGTTTCCATTATCCTAAAGTGAAGAAGAAAAATCGCGGGAGAGTTTTCAATTCCTTATTTTATCGTGGAGCTCGCTGGTTGCAAATGTTACCTGCAAGTTTACTAGAAGCTCCAAACGCCAATGTTTTTCGTAGAAGGTTGAGGAAAATAGACTTACTCTCAATGCTGCACTTAGAGGACATTACATAGGTTCATGCAGCATTGGTTTACCTTTTTTTGACATGCTTTACGTCGTCGTTTCCTTCTTGTTTAGCTTAGTATTATGCTCTTTATTAATGTTCCATACTCAACATTGTTGTTCGCTTGTTCGCCTAACATTCCAGCGTTTTACCCTTGTTTTCCCAATTCTTTTGTTGTTATTTGTTCGACTTGCTGCCACTTGTAAACTTTCCTGTCGACCCTTTCCTACCACATCCCAGCTGCTGTAGTGTGGATTTAATGGGAGCGGCGGACCTACTAAGATGGTATCCGGAGCCGTTACCTCTCGCGACTTGCAGTGTTGGCGGGCCACTGCTCGTTTCCCATTAAATTATCCACTTCATCAATCCCCATAAACCCTCAGGCTTCTATTTCTTCCTTCGTTTTTTTAAATCGTTCCTCTTGTTGTTAATCTAATTTTGCTCACACCAACTATTATCACGAATCGCTATGTTGTGTTGTTGAGGAGTTTAGCTTTTTAGCTTTTTTTTCTTTTTTTTTAGTCATCTCCACTGTTTGTTAACGCCGTGTCCATGTTGCTTATCTACTGCTCATTGCGCACAGTATTGTGCAAATAAAAATAAAAATAAAAATAAAAAATAGTATTCCAGGGGATTCAAATCCAGGCCATTCGGTGACGGCTCCTCAGGCCAAAACATGTCCACGCTATCATACAGACAGTTTTGGACTAAGTGGCTCGTGTGAGCCAGTGCGCTGTGTTGCTGGAAGACATTTGGTCTGCACTGAGGCCATTTTTCTCAACGATTGCTCGAGTCCTCCAGAGTCAGCGCCTGACGGCCTGTTCATACTTCGACCGACAAGAGCGACTGGAGCGACTGGGGCGACGGACGTAGTGTGGTGTAGTAAATAATCACGTGCTCCACACTCCGCCGTTCGCGACGAAAGTCAGTCGCTGCGGTCGCTCCAGTCGCTCCTGTCGCTCTTGCCGCTCCAGTCGCTCCAGTCGCTCTTTTCGCTCGAAGTATGTATGAACAGGCCCTGAGCCTTTTCTGCAACTGCCGCTGTTTTTGACACGCGTTCCGAACAGGTTTCCCTCGCCGAATTTGCGGAACCTCCCCCTCATAACATTGTACTTAACCGCAACTTCGTAAACGCTTGGTCTCGGGTACCAGAAGGATCGAACGATTTCAGCAGACAAACTCACGGCGCGAAAACTTTCAATAATCGCGGCGGCTCTTCGGTTGTACTCCGCACTTGTACGCAACGTCGAGGTCATTCTGAGGTTCTGACTGTCTACTTCTTTATTTTATTTGATTCAACTTCATTGAATAGCTTATTTCAAACCATAAGGTCATTATTGATTTTGTTAGTTTCAGTTGAACTTTATTAAGGATGTTGCTAGTGTCGTGTTGCTTCAGTCCGATTTTTGTTCTTTAGCATTGTTCAGTATCTATTGTGGAATCATATAAGGTAACTTGTGTAATAAATATTTACTATAAGCTGCTAATTTTTAAGGACGCAGATCGCGACCTCTGGCGGAATTACGTTGTGGTTGGAAATTCGAATCTAAATGTGTTCGTTTTGTTAAATGAGCAATGAGAAGTAGTTGCCTAGTCTTCAAGTGATCGACAACCTTTAGTCATGAGTTGCATTCTTTGAATGTCACTTCTTCCCTTAAGAAAAGAAAGAAAGATTAAATAGATAGATACATTGATAAGGCTAGAAGCAGTTGGAAGAAAAAAAACTGCAAGTTCCGTAAGCCAGTTTGATAACTAGTTTCGTTGACAGCGCTATCGGACTATGCGTCATCTTCAAATGCCGAATCGTCTGCCAGGGTATTCCGATGTTAAGAAATAAATGAGTCAACGACGACCCGTCGTTAAGTCTGCAATGACATTATTGTCAGGGAAGCCGTAACTAAAAATACATGGACAACAAGAGTAGAGCAACTAATCAACATTGAACCATACACTAACTCGTCAGAGAAGTCACATTGGAAGCGCTTCAGAGAAAACCCAGATTAGGTCAAGCTAAGGTAGATCAACTGGCAAGGAGTGGATGAGAATGGACAATTTATTACGTCTAAAGCGGAAAGCTAAGTCATCAAAATGAACCGAAGGTGGAGTGGGATGAAAGCAAATCTAAAAGTTACCTAGTGGTTAGGCACCTTGTGGGTATAGCGAAATTCGACAAACTATGAAAGAAAATTGACCAAAATAAGATAGAAGAAGGTCAGCTATTTATCTAAGCACCGAAAAAAGAAATACGCCAGTTGTCGAAGTGTACGGTCTAACGCCGTAGAATTTGTGAAAAAAATCAGAATGTGAAAAATCTAGGAGACTTCGTACCGACTCAGTGCACGGGTTTGAACCCTCGGAAGCTGAGCTGGACCGCACGCTTGCCGTCGGCGGCGAAGGGCAGCGATGGGTGCCGTGTTTCAGCCGCACATTTTGCGGCAAGATCTTGGGCGGTGTCGCAAGCGCGGCAGCGGCAGTAACGATTCGCCTAAGTATTGCCTCGTCGCTTGCCGCCGACAACACTAGACTGTGCGTGAGCGGCGCGTTCCACGAGTTTTGCCGCCCGCCTCCTGCCGTTTGGCGCAGAAGTGTGCGGTTGGCTTAAGGCCTGGCGGGCGGCAAAGCTCGTGAGGTGCGCCGCTCATTCGAGTCTTGCTGGCAGCAAGGGCACTGCACTTTTTCAAGTCGGGACTTACTTCCCTTCCTGCCTTCGGTCTACGTTCTAGCCGATCCGTGCCCTATGGTCAAGGATGGGAATGGATCTACCGCAGAAGTGTGCGGAAGCCTTAACCTGTTGCGTTTGAGTGACTTTCGACGCTTCCGCTGTCATTGAATTTAACTCAATCGATAGGGCTTTGAAACAAAGTATTGATGCTGGAGTTATGTTATAATACCTGTTGTTGCGCAAATTGCTATTTGTGAGAAAATTAAAATTTATATAGTTGAAGCTTGAACTAACATACTGCTTTGCCAAAAAATGTTTAAAATTTTAAAAATATCTCACAATTAAGTTAGGCAATAAAAATTTGCATTTTTACTCCATTTGATGGTAAACATTTACTTTAAAAAATAAGCCCAAAAACTTGAGTTTATAGCGAGTTACGTTTAAAAAAGTGAAAACGCATCATCAATGACCGGTACTGTATACTTCAATGCAAGCGGTTTTCCACAGCCAAGTAATTATGTCAGGAAAACAATTCACCAATTTACACAAAACCGTTACTTAAAATGTAAATATACTTATGCAAATCTGGTGTTAGATCGCTAGTGGTTAGAGATAATTGAACATCCGGAAACCAAGTGTCAGACTTACTACTATATGCCTGCCCCCCCCCCCCCCCTCCCCCCCCCCCGCGGTTGGCTTACGGCATTCGCCCCAGAGTAACAAGACCATCTAGGCTTTTCTGTATAAAAACTCTACTGCCACCTCAGTCGTGCTGTAACATACTTCTGAATATATTCGAGCAATAATTGACGTCTAAGAATTCTTGTAAGGTCTCTAGTTTGTGCCCTTTTTCTAAACTGATCCTTGTAGTTTTTAATCCCTGACCTGTTCTCATGCCTATCGTTGCGTACATGTCCGAGTGCAATAAATAAACAAAGAAATAAACGGGATTTCAGTAGATAAATGAAGAAAAGGGACACTGGAGGTCCCAACGTGTTGAACAACTTGCAGAATACTTGCTCTCAGAATCTATCCTCTCCATTTGAAGAAAGGAGGAGTGTTTTAACATGTACTGCA
>OX377202.1:85148883-85546503 GCA_947396885.1 Heligmosomoides polygyrus polygyrus
ATTTTTTCGCTGAAACTTTGTCTAGGGGGGTTATTTGGGGTGCTGATCACTAATCTGACATTCGTTTTTCACGATTCTGCCTCTACCTGCCGTCATCGGTAGAAACTTTAAAAATGTAATCCTGTGCCTTCCTGTATCTATATTATTCAGCCGAATCGTGGAAAACGGATGTCGGATTCGTGATCAGCACCCCAAATAACCACCCTAGACAAAGTTTCAGCGAAAAATTTTTTTGACCGAAGTCTTGTCGGTGGAGTCGGAACATTTTACTAGTGCCACAAAATATCTATCGTTGCATAACTACATATAGCTTCACACAAAATAGGCTTAAAATAAGTGACGCACAGAAGTGAACATTTTACCTAATCTGTGGTTTGAAGCATATGTTATATGTAAACATGCTCTATAACACACTATAATACCCCTAGGTGGATTATCTATGATAAACATGGATTTTGCAAAAGTGCAAAACGAACGCAGTCTGCGGGATCCAAACCACCGACCCCGCGTTTACGAGCCCGAGCTCTTCCCTACTACGCCACCTGTGCACTGCGCTTAGCCGCGATATGAGCCCTCATCCCGCACGCGCCCGTCAGCTGTGGAGCACGTGAATCAACAGGGCGCCAACCCGCGACTTCCGTCGCCCCTAACTCTGCGCAGAGTTGTATTGGGGTCGAGATACCTGCAGTTTGTTACTACCCAGAGAGAGGCGGTTCTGCAAATATACAGCACTTGCGCCGTTCCGACCTACCGTTGAGATAGTATCCTGGTCAGACCGCAGACCCACCGGCTCATGGTAATGAAAGTCAGTTAGAAAATATGATTCCAAATAAAATGAAATAAAATAAATATGCGAATTAGCAGCACGTCATTTAGTGTCCTTGTAGATTAGTTCCAATCCTGTCGTGTTGTTAGCTTATCGAGTAATAAAAATATAAGCAGAAAAACCGTGCATTATAGAACCACTAAAGCCGGCGGAGTGGCGTTCTACCCCCCGCCCTTTAAACAGAGGCGTGGCAAATGTCTGCGTCTCCACTATCTCGTAAGGCAGCCACTGGACTCTCGAGCCAGCCCAGGGGGTTGGGGTGGGCGGGCCAGGGGGACGAGGGGATAGAACGCTCGTCCCCCAAAAAAGCCTCTTCGAATCGTGATGTGACGTTAGCTTACCTTGTGCAGTTGAGGATCTCGTCGTTGGGACCTCGAGCGGTGGGAGAGTGAGTGAGCTCGTGGTCAACCAGTTTACCGAACTGCATGACCATATGTGTGAATTTCACATGTGACACGTCGCGGTCTTCGCAAACAACGTTCGAAATCTAGAGGTAACAATGATGAACCTTCGAGATCTTGAATAATCAAATTAAATATTGATGAAGTTGTGCTCTCAAAGAGGGCGGCTATAAATCTCCATTCCTTAATGGCCCTGCTTTTAAGAGAAGAACGCGTTAAAAGTTGTCACAAAGCGCGAAAAAGCATTAATTATCTTGAATATCGGTGGTCAATTACAAGCTTTTCAGTTCTGCGAGGTTCAGAACCTTTCTACGATAACACCCAATGTGCCTAGCATCCCGCCATGCAAAGAAGCCAATCAGATCAAAGCCAGCAACCTTTCGTGGATTCGGAAGCGGTCGGCCACTTCTTGCACGACTTCGCGGTGCGTCGAAGCCGTCCTCATAGACGGGAGGCAGCAGATGCCGCAGAGGTGAGAAGGAGTTCGCGTAGCCGGGAAACTTCAAGTTGTTACACCAACCAGAGTGGGTACGGTATCTGAAAGCGAGTATTTACAGAAGCCAATTGCTATCGCACAGCCGAAAGTGTTTAATTTTGGCCTCCTCTCACTGCTAAAGCTTCGTCCAATTCCCTCCTGTGACTGAACGGTGAGTGCGGAATGTATGTTAAACTTTTCAATATTTCTTTTATTTTATTTTTTCAAATAGTAAAGAGTCAAGAACAGTAACTCACTTCGTGGTATGGTCACAGGGCAACATTTTCGGAAGACATTCGTCGTCGGACAACTGTCCGTCGTCAGAAAGGAAAGCGGTGAAGTTGTTCACAAAGGTGGACACGTCGATGTCGGGCAGAACTCGCTGGAGTACGTCAATCTCTAGCGGAGGCAGTTTCTCGTCTTCTGACAGCGTCTCTCTAAATCCGGACACATAAGGTCAAGTGCGTGTGACTACCGGCACCTCATACCCGACTGTACTCACCCCTTCACTAGTAGCTTTGTGGTCTCGAGCAGAATAGCCGACACTTGAGAGATCTGCTTTGCCTGCACTTTGGCGCGCATCATGTTTGCGTACGCGAAGAGCGGATCGCCTTTGACGAATTTGTGCTGATCTGAAATAAGAATATTATCATACTCTGGCAACCGCTAGCTGGTAATGACTACCAGAAATTCTGGTGTAGCAATGACAGCAGTTGGCTCTAAGCCTACAACGGCCTTTCTAAATTTTCAAAATAATGCAAATTGAGAGGCCATTGTAGGTGTCGCGATCCGTGACCTCTTCAGCCTCTTGGCTGCCCGCGGGAGTCCAGACTAGCGGTGAACTTCGATGAGGTGCCCCATCGCGAAGCCTGCCTCCGCCTCCTTCGCGCACTCGAGCAAGAGCCCGCGTCCCGCACATAGTTCGGTGTCTATCGACGCGTGCACCAACGTGGGCGTGGACCCTTCTATAGCGTCAAAGGATGGGTACATCACGTTAGGCAGCTCCCTGGGTTACGGTAGCGGGCCGCGCCGCGCGCCACCGCCCCCGATCACGTTGTTGAGCCCGCCTCGGACGGACGGGTCCGACTGCTGCCGACAGGGACGGCTAGTGATGTCATACGCGTCTAATCAATAGGCGCGCTAGAGCACGAAGTTATGCACCACCGACTGTTGGCTACGCTCTTTCGGCTTGGTAGAAAAGGGAGACAGTGAAATACCTCCGCTTCAGCTTGTATGTTGGAGAAATACGAAGGTTTCTAAGTGTTTGCTAAAAGGGTGCCTGCGAATGACATGACACTTATACTATCACACGCGAGTTGGAGAAGTGTAACGAAGAAGTGACGAGTGAAATTACAATCAAGAGGAAAGTTACGGATTAGTGCTCCAATGAACAGTTTTTGAAGCCTAGCAAAGGTCCCATGTCTCAGCAATCCCTCAAAAATTTCCCAAGGCCGTGTATTCAAAGAAAATTGTGTAGGGATGTTAATATTGTTATGCCGAACGAGCTTGTAAGGTGATATGTTGTATGCGTGTGGTGTATTGAGCAGCTCAATAAATATCCACCTTACAACCTCGTTCGGCGCAGCATTGACATACTAAGAAAATACCGAGGTTTTACGAAGAGAGAACTTGGAGAATGCATAGAGAATTTCGGGAACCGTCTCCCAAACACCTGTGAAAGTTAATTAAAGTGTCTGGCAACAGTAACCTTCCTATCACAAAGGACAATATATTAGAACAGAAAGCAGTGATCTTCAAGACCAGCGACACGATAGAGAATCTGTGGAAAAGACGCCGTAAACATTAGATATTCTCTTGGGTGGTTATCTCACCCCATTGTCTGAAGTATTACTACCCAGCTACTTTATCAAAATATCTGCTCCTTACACCTTCCAGCTTTTCCTCTGTTCATGCTATAGTTCGAGTTTTATACCATTTCCAAACGGTTTACATATGCACCCGGTTTTTCTTTCTTGTTGAGATAATCCATTATTAAATCCAGAGAATCGGGAATAAGCTCAAGCTTCTACTCCATTGTATCCCCTGCCCCGATAAAAGTGTGCATGTTTTGTTGTTGTTAGTTTGCAGTTTGCAGTTTGCACTTGGTTTTGAAACTTCTAAATAATAGTCACCACAATCCTTTCTCGAATTCTCCTGAAAACGTGGCTTGCCATTTCTCCTCAGTCATATGAAGCAGATCTCATTCCACTCGAACGTAGTTAACAACGCTCCCACTTCCTCAGTCTACCAAAAGACGTCAAATGTTCCACCAACATTGTGTACCATTTAACTGTTTCCCTTCTTCTGCGCTAGTAGAAGGAACACAGACGAAAGCAGTCGGCACACCCTTTCGCGCCCTAGCGCGCCCAGCAGACTCGGCGACCGCCCGCGTATGACGTCACTAGCCGTCCCTGTCGGCAGAAGTCGGACCCGTCCGTCCGAGGCGGGCTCAACAACACGCCACGCTACCGTGATCGGGAGCGGAGGCACGCGACGCGGACCGCTACCGTAACCCAGGGAGCTGCCTAAGGCCTATGTTATACTTCGGCGACGCGTCGCCGACGCTGCGACCCGTCACCGACAACCCGTCACCGACGTCGCCGACGCTGACGCCACCACCGACGTCGCCGACGTAGCCACAGAGGTCGCCGACGTCGCCACAGACGCGTGGTCGACGTCGGCGACGTCGTCAACAAATTCTGTGGCGGCGTCGGGGACGACGTTGACAGGAGAGCATCGAAGCGCATTTTTGGCAGCGGGTTTTCAATGTCATCATTTGGTAACCAGTCTGCCCATAGAAGGGCTAAGTGATCACATCTGCCTCGAATTTGCATTCATTTTGAGCTTTTCTTAATCTTCAAAAGAAATTTTAATTCTTAATGCTTCAAGACTTGATGATGATTTTTTGTTCTGTATGTACAGTAGTCTGCTCAACCATTGTTGATCTGCCGAATTTTCTCTTACTAACCAAATTTGGCTTTTTTTGTTCAAAGGTTTCACTAGCAGTAATGTTAGTTTCACTACTATGATAACGAAGATATAAACATGAAGCTCAGGGAAACAACTGTCCTAAGAAAAATGTTAGAACCATTCAAAAGTACCTATATTTTTAGGACACCCTGTATTTTTTGCAAGGCATAGTGTGTTTTTAGGTTTTAAACTTTAAAAGAAGCACAAATCAATCGATGCGGTTACTTTGTAAAGAGATTATAGGAGGTATTCAAGCGAAACACTATCAATAGATTGTAAAATGCAAAGTGACAGACGAGTGCATGGCGCAGTCTAACCCGATCATACGTCAAAAAAGCGTCGGTTTAGCAAAGACCTTTTTCGTTAAATCGTATTTAACTTAAATTTACGGGGAACTCTCGAAGTTCAAAGGAAAATTTAACTCTTAATCAGTAAGAATTTTATCTCGAAAAAGCTCTTCGCAGAGGTTTGCATTACCATTTGAGAAAGTGAGGAAACACTACTTATTTTCTACACAGTTCCATTTTTTTCTAGGCCTATTTGCTCTACAAGGAAGCAAATAGGCCTAGAAAATGCGAACAGAACGGCTGAGAAGGACACAAAAAGGAAAAGTGACAAATTGAAGGAGAGCTAAGGTTTAGGGTCTCACTCCCTCCCAAACACTCAGTGTTCTAATGAATTGTGCTTTTTGTTTTGGCAAGACGGTGTCTTTTGCACTTCTCGATTTCGTAATTCGAAGTACAGTGGTGATGATGGCAGTTCCGGGAACGAAGAACCAACCCACAATCATAACACTCCATCGGAGCGCATTTTCTGCTACCCTTGGATGACGTCGGCGACGTCGGTGACGCTAACGTCGTCGGCCCGTCTGTGGCGACGTCGGCGGCGGAAGTATAACGCCCCCTGCGGAGCTCTCGGCGACGTTGCCGGCGACGCTGTGATGTGCGGGCTGCTACGCAGTGCGTAGCAGCCCCTACAGCATATCGTCGCCGACGTCGGCGACGTGTCGCCGGAGCCATCCCATGGAGTGCACATCCTCCCATCCTCCTCTGCGCCTCTGCTTAATTGCATCATCATTCCATCCTGTGCGCCTATACTGTCTGGTGATTGGCGTCCTCCAATAAACCTGCATTAATGCTTTATTGGGCGTTGCAGTAGAGCGGTGAGTCCAGTTGTTACATGGTTGCCCCGGTAATGTTGTTGTTGTTGTGTATGTCAGGATGGATCGGGATAAAGTCACACGGGGTTCGCTGAGAGCGGTGCAGCGCTCAGTGCAGCTGTCTGCGCGTGGCCCTCCATGTGAGCACCGCGTGGGCAGTGCAAGTGTATCTGGGTAATCAGCGCACGTAGTACCCCAATTAGTAGTTGGTTGGTGCTGACAGTACACAGTACAAGCGGGGCGGAAGGAGCAAATCGAGGAGTCTCCACTACGAAGGATTCGGCAAGCCCGTGACACCATTCCACCTCACCCGGCCTTGGCTGCTTCGCATGCACCGTGGTGCAGGTTCGTGTCCCATGTGCACGAAGTATAAACGAGCCCTTACATGTGTTAATGTAAGGGCTCGTTTATACTTCGACACCGAGCGATGCGACGGCATGTAAAGTGTCCAAATTGATCGATCGCGTCGCTCAATTAATATGCCACCATACGTAACGTCGCGTCGCTCCTCGTCGAACTATAAACAGGGCCTAAGACCGATTTTAGAAGTGGAAGTGGACTATACCCAAGGCACTAGTTGCATCTGGAATAGGATAACACAACAACGAAGCACGCCTGCTGAACTGACGACGTCGACTTGCAATAGTAAGGATGGGCCATTATGACTAACCGACAATGGGAGTCACACTTACCATAGATTTTACTATCTTACATAGAATAAGGACAAAGGTCGATGTTATTACAGCCTTTGTAGGATTCGATACACTTCCGCTAAATATAGTACATACAATTCGACTCCATATTTGATCTAATGAATAACTTTCGGTGATCAACCGATGGGCACGCCAGTATTCTATCCTTCCCATGCAAGTCTTTTACCAATTCATCAGTCCAGGAAGAATGAAAGGCATGGTTAGCTTGAGCGGGATCCGAACAAGGTACCTCCATTCGTAGTGCACGCATTAATGGGTGCCTCTTCCGTCGGCACTACCGCACCCCAAGACTTTGTAACACTGCAGTAAGCAGTTGATAAAATAGTGGAAATTTAGAATTGTGGAAAACTCACTTAATCGCAAGTTAGATATTTCTCTCTTTCTCTGATCTTTGAGATTGTGTATAGCCAAATTGACGACCTGCAAATAATTTGGTTAAATGGAAAACATTTGAGTGAAATCGTACTGGATTTTGGTTTGGAAGGCCTTTTCGAAAATACTCTAAGAGAGTGTGCGCTTAGAAAGCTGGATAGGTCATCTCCAAAAGGCCCCTCTGTCCTTACCTTCTCCAGTGTGTCAATCGAGACTGGTAGTGTTGGTTTTCCTTCAAGGTCCTTCCATTCGGACATCGATGGTGACGAAAATACGGAAGAGTGGCAGTCGATGGCCATGTTTCTGAATGGTAGAACCTTAGCGCTCTGGAATTTAGCTGTCAGAACATATATATGGCATCAGCTTCATGTAATTAGGTTTTGAACACTGCATTTTTTTTTTTGTTGATCACCTTGTACTGACGATAATGACAACGTTCTGAAGTTGTGGGGTCCAAACAGTTGGCTGTTGAGCTAATTGGTGCCTGCACATTATTTATGCTGTGCAATTCTCCACAGAATCATTTTCTTCCCACGTTAAGGATGTGGATTGCACCGTCCATTTCCACAATATTGAGCCCCAACAACTCGGAGAATGGAAAACTTATTTCCCATATCCGATGGTTCGACGAGCCCCGTGAGTATCTCTGCATACCCACAAGGAGTTCACTATCCCGAGACTGACGAATCCCGCTCCAGGAGAGAAAGCATGTACTAGACGAGACCCCGACTCCGGTTCTTTCTTGCCCAAGACCACATGGCAAGCCGACCGGTCGAACAACTCACTCAAACACATTCTCACGCATGAATACGTTGCTCTGAATCTTCTCGACGTTCGTGTTCGAGCAGATCACCTCGGCCAGTGTTGTCTTTCGCAGCTCCATCAGCTGTTTCTCAGTGAAGCCCGACTGCGCAAAGTAGTTCTCGTACCAGAATCGATCGCCTCGACGCGTCTGCAATTGATCGATAATTGACCAACGTCCTCTGAAGCTTCCGTAGCTAAATCAAACGCTACTGACCCGTTGGAATTGCTTTCCGGCAATGCAGGCCATGGTTGGTCCAAACAATGAGCCTTTCAGCGGCTGCTCGGCAAGCACTCCTACCAACAAGTCGATATCGTCCACATTCTCATAGATGGTGTTGATGTATTCAACCTTTGCATCTTGAACAAAGTACTCCTTCAGCTCGTGGAACGACCGCACCTGGAATGATTCAACATGACGAAGCCGCACTCAGTCCTCCTAAAGATGTTCAGAGCGTTTGCATAGCGACGCGACGCTCTCGCCGCTCCATTTTCAGAAGGTAGCGGTGGTGTAAATGCCATGAGATTCGCACCCGACTACGCGGAATAGCGCAAAAGCGTAATTTAGCGTAGTCGCGGTTGGCAGTGCAGTGTGTTGGTGATTTACTTACTGTTATTCTTACACTTCTACTCTTGCCTTTTTACCTAACTGGTTTAGTCCTGCTTAGTCTATCATCTCGTTAAATAACCTGAATAAAATGTATCTAAAGTTGCAACAACACAACATATAGCCTCTCTATCAGCCGCTCCAGGCTTAAGCAAATGTGTCAGAACATTGTATCTAATGTGTTGTTTAGCTTGCTATTAAAACTTCTTTTCCTTTTCTCCTATGGAATACTCCGACTGAAAGAATGAAACCCAAACATGCGAATAACCGCTTTCAACGTTGGTTGGAAAGCTATACAACAACCTATCTATAATTCAGATAGCTTATAGAACAAGGTAATAAAAAACGGAAAAACAAAATAAGGTTTTTTCACTCTCAGAATCAGTTTGTTCACTCTTCATATCTTCTCAACAAGGAGCCAAAATGAGTTTATATAAGTCCTAGTTCAGGTTCCAGTTCGGATCAACTTATCATGACGGCAATATCTGGAGAGAGAAAGTAGAGTCACCGCCACGCCATGACTCCAGTCTGCATGAAATGGGGCGATGAGTTCGTCGTATGGCGATGGTGGTGATTGTGCGCGATGAACTGTTCGCAGCAGACCGGGTATGAACATCTCGCGACTGCGCGACACCACGTCGCCTGATCGATATGGGAAATTATCACTATGTCGTGTCGCGCCGCGATAGTATTCTGGACGTCCCCTAATAAGGTTTTATACGCCAGCCGCAACGCAGCACGATTTCCATACAATTCTCCGTCGCTCACGAACTGGTCATCGCGCCGCGCTCCAAATCTCATAAAATAACGAAATACAAAGCGGCGAAAAGTCAATTTCTACGCTGATCGTAGTGACGCGCCGCTTCGCGGTGCAAGTAGAAACTACGCCTAAAGAATTATCACCTTTCCTAGGCCGCACTGAGCGCGTACGACTGTGTAGCCGGGAATACCATGGTCACGTCCACGCTTCAACGCCATCGATATCAAATCCAAGCCCAGCAAAAACTGGTCCTTCATGAAGCCATTCTTCACCTCATCGTTGACTCTCAATGATGGCTTCGCAATGTTCGTTGCCATCAGGTACCTAAACAGATTGGTGAACGTTTATTTTTTACTGTCAGTAAAACGCGTTCCTTACTTTAGCACTTTTTCGACACCACCGGTCTCGTGGAGTCTTCTTGGGTTGTTAAACTGAGCGAAGAGTGGATCTTGCGGCATAAGTACCCATAGGACGTAAGGAAACGTGACAGCAAACTCGTTCAGAATTGCTCCGTCGATGGACATATCGTAGTCGGAGTCGAAACCTGACTCGTGTAAGGTGAGGCCATACTTCCTGAAAAAATGCATTTCAGCTGTAGCACTTTTTCAACTTCACCGAAAACACATTAGCCGCCTAACTCATACATGGGAACAATTTTTTAAGAATTTTTCAGTGAACAATAGTTTTTTTCTGGAAAGAACGCCCCAGATTTATTGCGAATGATCGACAAGACTGCCATCCAGGTCTTGCAGTCCATGTTCCATGCTTCAACATTAAATATGGATTTGTCCTGCTGTCCCTTCGGAGGAAAACCACATTATTTGTTAAGTTCAGAGATTGTTTAAGGGGAAGTTCATAGCTCCATCGCAGCGCGACGCGATATAATGATAATCCCCATATCGACAACTCGCGCTACCCGATCGACACAGGCTCTTGATGGAGCTCTGAGAGTACCCTTAAGCGTCCGGCACCTACTCACTCTTCTTTTTGTAGATCATTTAGGAAGCTAAAATCACAACAGCTGAAGTAATCCTGCACAGTTTAAACCCTCAAACTTACCATCTGATTGCGCTTGGAAAAGTTCCCCTCATGAATCACTCAGGGGTTTCACCACTGTGTCGAACTCATTCGAACAGAATCAAGTCAAAACATCGAGAAGCATTGTCTCACTCACTTAAGGTTCTCTCTTCCTAACATAATTGGCAAGAACTCGTTGTATGTGATGTGCTGGAGCTGGGCAGTCAATATTCTTCGTGCCTCTTCAAATAAACGTGAGTCTGACCAGTGTCGATTCTGTTCCTGCAATACGGGATATTATTGGAGGTTGAACTTGAGCAATATAGACTTTCTGAACGGGCGACACCTAGCTTGATCACCTTTTTTGTCTCTGGCCTTTGTGATTCCGCCGTTCGCAATTAAGGTGATTCAAGTGGTACCTGTCATGCCTAGATAAGTACGACGACCCAATGGAGTGTGGTCTTTAAGGCCCCGTTTATACTTCAAAGCCGAGCACAGCGACACCACGTATGGTGTGCACATTGGTCGAACGACACGACTGATCAAATTGGCCATTATAAATGCCATCGCGTCGCTCGGCGTCTGAAGCATAAACGTGGCCTAAAGGCCCCCACACAGTTCTGCGGCAATGCCGCGGTACTATCTTCAACCGGAGGGCAGGGACGCAGGCCCCTTTCATACTTCCATCGCCGGACAATGCGATTCGGACGGAGGGATGCGTCCTATTGCATTGCGCTGTTTCGGACGTCAGTAATCACACCGAACTGTCGGCGACGCGGACACGATTACGCGCCACTGTGCGCTTGCACTCACGTAATTGAGCACACATTCCCGGGTCCATTGCAAAAGGCAACTGGAGCAGTATGACCGTGCCCCAATCCAATCAAATCAATCGCTCCGATTTCGAGCTCGACGCCATTAGACACTGAGCGGCTCGGCTGGTCGTTGGTTCGCGCGACCCAATACGGCCGGCTGGCGTCAAAGATGAGCGACGAGATTAATCAGTTCGGCTCTGTACATGTCATCGAGTCGCGCGGCCGTGGAAGTATAAACGGGGCCTAATCTGAACTCTCGTAGTCGCTGTTCCGATCATCTCGCAATGTCCTACCCTTATATTTGAGTATTACTCTGCAAAACTCTGCAGCAATAAAGTCAAAGCAACTTACTTTTAGTAATCGGGCGATTCGATTGTGCTGCTTGATGAAGACAGTGTGCAGAGCGGTAACACCAGGTAGGATGTTAACGTCATCCGATCCAGATAATGCACATCTGCAATGCAGCTCATTAAGGGATGGCCACCCGGCAGCTAACTGTATCAATAAATCAATACTCTTACTGTCCTTCCGCCTGGCACTTGGCGCTCACGTCTATTTGTGGCAACTCAGTGCCATGCATTTTTAGAAGACCTGTAACATGAACGTTATGTTGATGTGGTACAAGGATTGGTGACTCGAACTATGCACAACTAACCGTGTGCGAAACTCCGCAACAATTTAGCACGTTCGGGACTCGAGCCATAGATGACACTGCCGTCCAGGTACGAAGATGCCAAATTGGCCTGCTCACGAGGACTTAGCGCACAAGCTTGCTTTGGAGCAACCATTGTGCGTGTGTAGGGCAGACAGACCAATCGACCTCTGAATTCTGTGCATGCAACTAACGATATACAATCATACTAACCATAATGAAACCGTGAGCCGCAACATCACATCTATCAGGCACTGGTCTCCTTCCAGTCACCGTGTTAACCACGGGCCAATTTAGTATTAAAGTATTTCATACCAATAACTATCTTCAAAGTGAATAGCGTCTTTATGTATAATAAACTCTACCTTGATAGAGCACACTTGTTCAACTAAACACCAAAGCAGTACAAAACCTGATTGATACCAGAGGAAGGAAAAGAAAGGAAGATATTATATATATATATATATTTATTTATTTATTTATTTAGGGCGCGTGTAGCGCAGTCGGAGGAGGCCGAATATCGCGTGCACCCGATACCAGGCTCCTGGTTCGGATTTCCCGCCCAGGCCAACCAAACCTTCCATCCCTCCGGGGTCGGTGAATTGGTACCAGAGCTATCTGGAAAAGAAAAAGCGCTGACTTGTTCATCGGCTGGCCACCGCAAGTCATTGTATGGCCGAATACGCATTCGTGTTGCCTCCACGACATCCCGTAGAAGTAGAATGCGCTGGCGCATCCCAGAGAGCATTGAGTAACGCCATCCTTTATCCTTATTATTTATTTATTTATTTATTATATTGTTAAGATATAAGGCTTTGATAGCAGCCCTATTTTCGAAAGTATAACGAAATATAATGCTTTTCCCCATTTGTTCACTATTTTGTTGGCCTTCAGTTTGTTATTTGCAAATTTCGATTGCTTGCATTTTAAAATTTCTGGTTGTTTTAGAAAATGTTGAACCAGAAATTCATCGTTCGTGTAAGCATGCTCTATGACTTCATATAAGGCACGGGTGCAGCCGAATCTCTTCAAACTCGGCATCCGAGCTTTGGAGAGAATTCAGTGTTTCCGGTAGTTCAATTGCTTTCATGAGAGGAAAGTCTCGTAGAGCACGACTACGAAATAACGCCTCAGTCCATGAAGGAGCTGATGTTGAACGACGCAATCGAGGCCGATCCGACGCTCACTTCACGAGAAGTTGTCGAGTTCGGACCCGATTTCCGTTTCCATCCAGTCCGAAATGGTCATTAGTAATTGTGTAGAATATCCCAGGAATAAAGATGTTTCTTTCTTGAACTGTGATTTGTATCAAAATTGGTCAACGTCCCTCTCATCTTGACAACCTAATACTACTTGCTTGGTAGGTATCCAGCTGTTTGAACGGAAGCTGAGGAGTCGAGAAAGGAGTAAGACAAGGAGATACTATTTCACCTAACCTGCTCACAGCTGCGATACGAAGCGTCATGGCTAGCCTAGACTGTAAAGATAAAGGCTATCTTATTGAAGGCAAGAGAATCAGTAACGTCCGATGCGCCGATGATATCGTTCTGATATCAAACAATACCAGCGAGATGAAGATAATGATAATTAAGCTAAACTCGCTTGGAACTAATGGTACGATCGGATTGAATATGAACATGAACAAAACAAAAGTCATGGTTAAGAAGTGGTGCGCAACAGGAACAGTGAAGCTATTAGAAACCGCTCTATAGCAAATGGATTCCTAAGCCTACCTGGGAAGAAAGCTGAACATTATGGACGACCGAAGTTAGGTAAAATATCTCGCAAGAAGCGCGCAGCATGGGCAGCTTTCAATTTGATTCAAGAAGTGGCCGACCAGATAGGAGATCCTGACCTCGGGGCCACGATCTTCAACGCGTATGTACTGCCAGCATTATGCTAAGCAACTGAAAACTGGCCTCACAAGAAGGCAACATTTTCTTCGATGCATGCGATCCGTCGCGCATTGAAAAGATGTCTTTGTGGTCTAAGGGATAAGTCGTGTTTAATGGACCCGCTGCAGTACAGAAGCACGCTGAAGAAGACGAAGCGTCGCTGGGCTGCTCAGTTACTTCGACGAAAAGACGGCAGATGGAGTTTACGAGTTACCGAACGGCTTCCAATAAATAAGAAGAGGCCGCGAACAAGATGGGCAAACTCCTTCTCGAGATCATTTAGGGAATGCGGTCTGCTATAGGGGATCCAAATCGCCAAAAAATCGAGCGGAATGGAAGAGTTGTGGTCCCCGCTAGGACAACATCTGCTGATGGACCATCAAAGTGTCGAAGTAATGAAATATAGGTAGGTAGCAACAAGTGCGGTTTGCCTCTGCTTATGCGGAACTAAATTTTCCTTTTATTTTAAAAACAGTATGACACCTGTAAGCCGGATCAGCCTGAGGAACATCGATTGGATCGCATTCTGGATGAGAAAAGCCACGACGACAACACGGAAACGAACGTACGACTCCTGGAAGTAAAGAACGTTAAATGAGAGAAGGGGATGGATTACCTCTCATAAAAATCTGCTAAGCATTGCTCGCGTGGTAGTCTTGACACTAGCTTTTATAGCCTATTGCCCTTCTTTTGCATGCCGGGACCAACTGACAGCTCGTTGTGTAGTTCACATGCTCAGATTATGTAGTTAGTTCTGTCAATTTCTACTACAACGCCTACACTATATGCAATTGATACAATATTTCTACAATTGTTACCATCGTTGACAACGTCTAACCACAACACATTCCAGAACTGGGCATGATATGGTTAGAGACTTGTCTCGTTCATTCTCACCTTCGACGATTGCCTGCGTCTCGACCGTGTTCACCATGTCTGAGGCGATGAAGTGCATCCAGTGGGCGAATAGCGTCGTTACGGTCGGATGAGCCTAAACTACGGTATTAAAAAGCATGTCTTCACAATGCCATGCCACTGATATGTATGCTCTATTCATTCAGCTCCATCATGACTCTTATTAGCCTTCTGACAAGCGAATCGTACGAACTTTTGACAAGAAAAAACATTATACGAAAACTCCTTACCAGAATTTCTTATGGATATGTATTTATTTATTACTTTTACTTATTGGCGTGCGCATGAGAATCTGCCTTTCATTCTACAACAACAATGTAGAAAAAAAGGTGAAGCTGCTTTCTTACGTAGAGCGAAAAATAGACGGCACCTCGATAACGATTATTTCGACAATTCAACCAACCCACTCAATTTTAAACAACAAATCCGTAATGTCCGATAATGAAACCTTTTCACTACCAAACAACCACCGTCTTTCTCTTGAATGTCTCACGTCATCGATGGCTTTCAAACACTTTTATCAGTGCAGGAATAAAATTCTATGCTCATGCGAACTCACTACAGCCCTACTCAAGTTGTGAGCGTCCTCTAAAATCCAATCTACGTCTGCGATCAGACATTTCAGATTACTACCATTCTCCACCTCGTCATTGGAACTCGTTGACGAAAGAAACTCAATAAATGCAATCACAGCAGCAGGAGAAGTAGAAGACTGTCATATCTTTCTGTATCCGGCCTAACGGCTATTACGGCTGTCAAGAAGCAGAATTCGCAACACAATGTCCGCTGCCTTTCCAACCTGGACCATAATTAGTGCGAGAACATCGTGTCCTTCATATAATGGGATCCCACTGCAGAGCGCGCAAAAAACCAGCTAGTTTTCCTTAGCCGTAATTAACCAGGAATGTCACAAGGAATGTAACAGGAAACTTAAAATTCAGAATCAACAGTACGTTGGCTTTTCTATCCCATTATAACGACTCACAAAATACTGCGGTATGAAGGCAGCCAAGTCACTTCATCTTTCAACTGGTTCAATTTACCCAATGTTCTGCTATCAACGGTCGTCATACAAAATCATTGGAAACTTTCTATCGACATTCGTGGAACCGCAGTTTTATCTACGATAGTTACTTACGCAACTGGCCTTACTGTAGCTTTTCTTATTCTTAAACTTATGCTCGCTTCAATGGTTGGCAAAATTCGTAAGAAAATGCCACATAGCTGCTTCTTTGAAATTCCTACACTCCACTTTAGTGGCAATCATGTACAACCGAACCACTAGAAAAGACTTTCTATAGGCTGTGCGATTAGGTGTAGAAGAAATCACCATATCACATGTAGTGAGGGAGGTCTGCATGAAGCGTTATCGCCTCCTGCCCTTTCTTAATGAACCCATTTTTAAATAGATCATATATTGAATTTTAATTGCATTGTCCACATTCTGGAGCATAAGAAATCACTTACGACTGCAATCGGGCTGAACAACGTCAGTGAGAGGCCGCGTACAGGCGGCAGTGGCTGACCACTGACTGCCTCACGGGGTGAGGAAACACCTGAATGATAGAATATTGATGGAGACCTTCAAGGCAGGCCGCTGCTCCCACAAAGCCTATAATTAACAAGTTTCTCCCACCATCGGCGTAGGCGGGCTTAAGCATGCGCGACATCGCCGTGTGACTCGTACCCCATTCCGGCTCGGCTACGTTGTTGCACAGACCAGAATAAGACCTAAAAACCGTATGCTTTTCTTATCAGAGCCTGGAAAACTCAAGCAAGGTTTGAGAAGGCTACTCGTCCAAGAATAATTTCAGGTCAAGTTCCTGCAACTCCTGTGACTTGAAATAGTTCTTGAACGAGTAACCTTTCAAGGTTCGCTTGACTTTTTTCAAGATCTGAAGAAGGTCAAAACGTCAGCCGAATAAAGTGTAGATCCAATCTTGGATCCACACCTCGAACATCCTACTAATATCAACGTCATGCCAAGATCCAACGACAGTCGATCGTGGAATATACGACGATCAAGTTTAATTTGTCCTTTCTAAGCAAGTTTGTAGATGAAGTCTATGGCAATAAATCCCCGTGCTTACCTGTAGTAAGTTGGTGGACAAACTTCTAGCGTTGGAATTGGGCAGTTGCCTATTGAAGATGACACCTGATTCGGCAGCAGACCAAAACGTAGCTCTCGTTCTCGAAGGCCTAACCTGAAATGCTCTGCTGCTTAGGCGGTTTCTGAGAAATAAAAGGCGCCAAGCATTTTATTTATTCCTTTATTTATTTGTTTACCTACATATTAATTTGTCAAATTCATCACCATATTTAGAATGTAGCACCCCGCACTCCACTTCTATAGGTGGTCAATATTTCTAGCTCTGACAGACCAAAAGACTGGCCACGGGCAAAGCAGCTCGTCAGTAGTTTATAAAGGATAAACGACGGCGTTACTCGATCCTTCTTGAGATGCGCCACGCATTCTACTTCTAGACAAAATTGCGGGAAATAGTTCTTCACGAGCAGTGTTTATACCTTGGATCAGGCAAGAAAGCGAAGATTCCTTCCAGTTATTCTTTCTCCCAAAAACTTCAGAGCTCATCTAGGTGCCTGATGAACCTACTTGACGTACAACTAATCAGCCTTGTTGTCTTGCCCGCATGGAAATTTAACCTTATGTAATGAATAATTGATAATCTCTATGGGCACGTGTAACGCAGTCGGAGGAGGAGCCCGCTGTCGCGTGCATCCGATACCAGCTTACTGGTTCGGATTTCTCGCCCAGGCCAACCAAGCCTTCCATCCGTCCGGGGTCGGTGAATTGGTACCCGACTTGCCTGGGAAGAATAGAGCGCTGATTTGTTCATCGGCTGTCCACCGCAAGTACATTGTACACATTGTATGACCGCGTTGATGGGCGCCACATTGTATGACATTGTATGACCAAATGCGCATTCAAACTGCCTCCACGACATCCCATAGAAGTGGAATACATCATCACATCCGAAGAGAAATTGAGTAACGCCGTACTCTGTCCTTTAATAAACTTTATCAACCACTGCAACGTATTCGGAAATAGAAGACATTGTACGGCCTCACATTAAGCTGAATTACCTTCTGAATGCCCCCTCTCCCTACTCTACTCATTATAGCTGTGCTATTGAGAAATTTCATGAAACGAATGAATGAACAAATAAATTCGATGTTGAGAGTTTTCCAAAGAATTCATGAAAGAATTTATTCGATGTCGAAAATTTTTTAGCGAATGAACAAACGTATTTATTCGCTCATGTTTTTTTGAATGATCGAAAATCGCATGAGCCCCAAAAAAAGTTAATTCGAATATGTATGTATTTATTTATTTACATTTATTTATTGCATTCAGTGGTGCGCATTACCTTGGACACATCGTCAAGTCTAAAAAAAAAGATCCAGTGCAGAAAAGAAACGGGAAAACAACTAAAGCACATATCTTTCTAAAGCATAGCTGAAAGAACAAACAAATAAAAATTAAAAGAAGTCGCTAACAATATATAAAGGTGAAATACTAAAACGTGTTTATAATTCCAAAACGTGTTTAGAATACCTCCGTTCCAGAGCAACAGAAGTTCCCTTGTCCTTTTCCTTTGCAGTGCCTTCATTTTACACTTGAAAACTGTGACACCTACAGGGCAATGAGTAGGTTAAGTAGTACCCCTATATTACAAGGTTACCCCTTCAGCATTGTTATCCCATGCTGTAGTGTGTATTCAACTGACGGAGAAGTGGGTGACCAATTTGTATATCAAGAGCAGAAGTTATCAGAGGGAAGGGAATATAGATAGGAACTTAGATAATAATGTGGAGCCAGCCGCGTCCATGCACAGATAGCGTTACTAATGTTTAAGAAGAAAACCTGCACCAGTCTGCTATATTGCCTTATTACACACAGAAGTCTTGCAACAAAATTGGCTGCGTGAGTCATATTGTTTGTAGAGAAGTTAGGTAATGGTGTGGAACACTCGAATGGTTGAACAATTTGTTCCAAGCAGGCTCTGTGAGTGAAGATTTGAAGTTTATTCGATATTAGAATAAAATTATTTGGCTTTCGAATAACATTGAAATACTTGATTTTCGAATTTTCGAACGAATATTCGACTTTCTAAAACCTTCGAACGCAAATTCGAAATTCTAGAAATATTCGAGTATTCGACTACCGAATAATCTCTGGAATAAATTATTGTACAAATGTGTCATATCTCTAAACAAATAGTGAGCATCACCTTCTTCTTCTAGGGTTCTATCTTCCTACCATTAAAATTTCAACCTTAAGAAAATCCATCGAAAACAACGATGCCATTCTGATGTCACCCCAACCCCTGAAACAGGAGCCATTTCTTGGAAATCGAGTCGTTGCTGGCGCTATTAGCAGCAGTAGTTGGCATGTTGCGCTAAAAATGAAACTCGTTCCATTTCCCCTGATTTAATTTGACGTCTGGCAGACGACGTGCTCTTGGAAACGCTTCATGTCCGTTTCTGTCTTGTAAATGTCAACGCCAGAAAAATGTCGATTAATTATGGTGTTTTCCTCGCGTTATAGATCATCATTTGGATGAAAACCGGCATTGAACGAGGGTTTGCTGAAGCAAAGTTCAATTGGCTCACGAGTCGCGAAGTGTTCAGAGTGGACGAACTATTTGAGACCTGTCAGATGTACAGGGCTAAGGCTACACTACCTTTCTGTTTGACTGGTTGAGAAGATTCCTCGCAACAGCAGAAATGTAAGCATTAAAAAATGGAAAAGTGACTTGATAATTTAGTTCTGACGCAAATAAGCAGTTTTGAAACAAGGTTAGCCTGAATATAATAACCGTGGAGGTCAAAACGTATTTTATTGATTTCCCAATAGTGCTATAAGAAACAAACACTTGGACTGTAGATAACCCCAACCGGAAGAGGAACGTCAAAATATCTTACTTTGACATTGAGTATCATTTATTGGCATAAAAGTTACATATCTCAACGTTTTCAGCTTTATATCTCACCGTATTTATTTAGCGTTTCCCCATGGAAAATGGATACTAGGTAAACTGCAAAAACCCAGCACAGCTTGAGGATCGAACTCTTGACATCGTCGTATGAAGCTCCACCGCTACCCCTGCGCCACCTAGGAGACCACGCCGCAGGTTCTTTGCGCCTTCGTGGTAAGCTCGACCCTGCGGACCCTTAACCAACGCAAACTTTTGGTGCCTCCTACACGTTTGTCTAAAGGATTCGGCGAAAACAAAACATATTTTATTACTGGTTGGAAGATGGAGATTCTCTCTATGGTATTCGTTCTTTTTCCGGCATACTGTTGAGAAAGTTCTCTTGTTATTAGACAGAGCATCTTACAGCGAAATCAGTGACACCATTAAGGACTTTTTTATTATTATGCATCTAAATCAGCGGCAATGTATAACTTCTCTGCCGATAGAGCTGGTTTCGATTATATCAAACTTGACAAAAATGCAGTTATGTCATACAGAGTGAAACTATTCATTGAGAGCACAAGATACTGATTCTAGAAAATAAAAGAGATCGATGCAGAACTCCTCCCGTTCTGATTCTAGAAAATAAAAGAGACCGGCGCAGAACTCCTCAAGTTTTTCCTTCATACCCATCATACCGTTTCACTATCAACAATTCATTTAGGCTTTCTTAGGGCGTGCCCAGATCGGTTTGAAAGGCGTTAAGGTGTTCAATTGGCTACAAACCTATTGGGCTTTAACTGAAAACAGCTCTACTAACAAATATTAGATTATATTTAAGAACCGTCAGCAGAAAAAGCAGCAATAATAAAATACCACTACTTGCCAAATTCCTTTTATGATTTACGGTTTACGATTAGAACGATTTTTTTCGTAATTACGGCTTACGAATTATAAAATTTTGGATTTCATCTAGGCACACCCGTGATAAGAAGGAAGCATTGTAGTAGAACAACTCAACAACTTACAGCGTGAGCCTCTTTGTGATGGCTATGGAAGCGTAGGCGGCCTTGCTTCGCTCGACGGCCTTCCTATCTACGTGGTGCATGCTTGTCCATTGTTCGAGCGACGATGCAAGCGGGTGCCCTGAAATCAGAAGAAAGTTACTTCTGAAGACTCAAAGACCCCTCTTGAACCTTTATACTGTTTCTGAATGTCCTATGAGTGTTCATGACAATTCATTGGCCACATTATCTGTGACCGAACTGCAGGTGGGATTAGAATCCTTCCCCCTTACTTTCTGGTGAGCATGACTACTCTTCTGCACCATCAGCGCCGTTTACACTTTACGTCACTTCACTCACTCTACTCCATGAACATTTTCGAAGTTTGATCTTCTATCAGACTGTCGCAAAATTATCCTCCGTTTCGAGGTGTGTATAAATCCACCTCAAGGAAAGCCACATATACCGTTCGGTAGGTTTTTTACTGCTCTTTCAAAAAACGTATGTGGATGTGGCTCCAATTTCTCTAGCCGACCTTCTCCAGGGCTCCGTAAAATCATGAACCGACGCGACTATCGAGTCATCATGCTTCACGAATTCAAATTGGGACATTATGCGGCAGAGGAATCCCGTAATCTTTGCAGCGCTTTTGGGACGGACTGCCCTTCCGAAAGAATGATGAGGCCTCTGCTTCGAAAAATTCGCGCAGATACTCGCCTGAAGATGGGGTTTTGAGGAGAGCCGTCGAAGCAACTCCGGAGGCAAATACACTTGCGTTAGCAGAGGACCTTGTCGTACTTCATAGTGCGGAAGTGGGTGCCTTATGAGCTGACCTTCAGGCACGTTTCAAGACTTGCTCCAACCTGTCGGTTCGCTTCAGAAATGAGCCTTTTATAAGCCGTATCATAACTATAGATGAAAAACGGGTCCTTTACGACAACAGGAAGTAGGGATATTCCTGGGCGATAAAGACGCTCCTGCAACATCTCTTCCTAAATCTGACGTTCATCATCAAAATGTTATGTTTACTGTGATCGTGTTGTAATCCATTACAACTTTTTGCAACCTGGTCCGGCAGTCACAGCAGTGTCTTACGGCTGTGATTAGACCAAGCGAATGGGAAGTTGCAAAAATTTTGGCCGGCAGTGGTGAATAGATGAGAGCCACTCCTGTTGCCCGACAACGCAAGGCCACATACCTTACAAATCACTCTGTGGAAATTGACCCATTTAGGTATCGAAGTTCTCCCTCGCCCACAATATTCTCCCGACCTTTTCCCCACTGACTACCTTTTTTCCGAGCTCTTGATTCTCATTTGCATCAGAAGCAATTCAGTAATTCGGCCGATGTTGAATGCGAGCTCCTTGACTGTGTTGATTCCTGTGATCTCAGTTTTTATTGTAAGGGATCATGCTCATTACCCGTTCGTTGTCAAAAATGTGTGGAATCTGGTGATTTTACTTCGAGTAATAAAATTGTGTTTAAGCTGCCTTATAGCGATTTAAATTAAGCGGTCTTTTTCGGCGATTGATTTTGCGACAGCCTAACACCACCAGAATTTGTTAGAAAGCGAAGCTCATTATAGAAAACAAGGAACTATAATGCTTTTGCAGAGAGGTCAGTCAGCTATGTATCACCTGGTTTAGAGCTAGTCGAAGAATAGTTAGAAATTGTGAAAGAGGTGGCGGAAATGTTCAGAAATGTTAATGTACTGTGCTAATCGCATGTGACAAGACTACCCAGCACTTTCACTGCAAAAAACGACGGTCATGCCAATTCCGATTGTCGTTTAAATCTATCAATACCTAGGAGCAACTTGGGATCTGCAAAAAAGAAATGAAAAGAGCAAGCAGAGCAGCAATCTTTTGAAGCTGCGTTTAAAGAAAAACATAATAAACTTACCTCTAGAAGGTATCTAGAGGTAGTTTCTTCTTTTTATGAAGGTTCTACCTTTTTCTGAAGGTTCTTTTTGAATTTTTATTCATACTCGCGCACGCCGATCACTCTGCTTTACCTTGGCCAAGTTGGCGAGAATTAGATAGGCCGGATAAGTAAGGCGTTTCACACCACTGGACCAGAGCCGCCACCGACTGGATTCCGCAGAAAGTCGAAAGAATACCAAGCTGCCCACCAAAATCATGGATAGATTTATTCGATACATTTGCGAAAGCCATGAGCCAGAGGTATGACGCTCTCCGTGTACCCTGAGCAAGAGGGACCAACTGGGCTACTTTGGCACAGGATAGGGAAGCATGGAAACGTTGGTGCGTTTGTTCAAGCAAATCCTTGTTCAGGCAGAGTGATTGCTTATATTCTATGCACGAACGCAAGTATATGTCTGGTATTTGTCGTACTCCACAGTCTTCGTAAGAACTAACAATGGCTGTAGAATGGCTAGAGATAAAGCGCTAATTTTCGCTAAGTCTAGTAGTAACATAGACATATAGAAGTTCCAATTATATAAAGGATTAATTGTGTGTATTTCAGAGTGAACAAGGGACAGAAACAAAACGACTACTCACCTGAAAACTTGAATCCAGGGTCGGTGAAGTTGAACAGCGCATGCGTCTCCTTTTTCGCTTCGTTCGCTGCCACCCAGAACAGACCGTCAGGTATCCGATGCGAGAGTACGACATCTAAAAGCAGCACATACATAGTTATCGCCTATAGATTTAGAGAGTGCGCATGATAGCGCAGATGGAGGAGGTGACGACCGTCACGTACTCCACGAATTGAGATTCCTATGTAGTTCGGGTCCTGCCCACACCAACCAAACCCTCCGTCCCTACCGGATCGGGTAAATTCTAACAGACTCCTCTGACAAGATAATACTCTAACTTGTTCATGGGCTAACTACCACAAGTCATTGCACAGACTAAATACGTACTCACTTTGCTACCACAAATCAAGTAGAACTAGAATACTTAGCGCATCCCGAAAAGAAATCCATCAGTGCAGCCCCTTCCTTTATCGCTAAGATTTTCAGTGGTTTTTAGAGCTAGCCAACTGATTTTCGATCTGGATTCTGCTTTTTTTTTCAAATACCCCGCATCCGAAGGATAGAGGTGGATGTGCCGTGCATTCTGCACTTCTACTACTACATGTTTATACTGTTTTCACGTCGTATTGCACTCTATTCAAAACAAATTGGACACTTGTTAAATCATCCAATCAAATTGAACACTTTTCATCAAAGTGGATACTCTTCTAAGCTCTAGCTTTTAAAAATTTGAAATCAAGGCGAACTCCTCCACATCAAAATAACCTTTGGGCGGGTAAACTACAGACTCAACAAGATGGTTAGAATAATTTTCTGCTTAAGGAAAATTTGGCATAGTTTTCTTTGAAATTTTTTTAGTTACCTGCTCCAGTAAGTGGAACAATTTTATAAAATTTTTATTTCAGAGAACAAATACCTAATTAAAATTGGTCTTAAAACACAGCAAAGAAGCAAGCATAAAGTGCATTGAAAGATCAGATCACACCATGCACTTATAAAGTTCGCCGCCACTTTTATTTGATTGATAGTGTAAATGCCGCTTAAATGAAGCATCAAAGTGAGGATATGCGTGTTCTTTACAGTCGTTTTTCTTGTATCGTTAGCAGGTGTAAAGCTCCTGCCGACAAAAATTCTGCTATCAATCGAATAAAAATTGCGACGTCTTGGACGAGGGAATGGGCACAGTCTTTCTGGCACTAAAAACGGCCGCCTTCTTCCTCATTAAAACAGGTTTTAACCCATTATTATTTCTCCAGAAAAAAAAACGAAAGTTTATAAAATTTCAATCAATGTGTTCCCTTATTGGACAGGTGAATTAAAACTTCAAAGCGTTATACTGAAATTTTTTCGAACAAAAAATTATTCTAATCTTTTTGGAATCTCTAGTTTAATACAGAAAAAGCTCGTTTCAATTTGGAAGAGTTCGCTTTGATTTCAAACGTCTAGGGCTAGCATAAAAGAGTGCCCAGTTTGTTTTGAAAGTGTCCAATTCGACGTGAAAATGGTATATATACACCATATGCTCACTTATGACACGCAGTCAATTGTTGTTATGGTTAGTGTTTATGTTTACCAGACGGCGTCAATGCATTCCATTTAGAAAACTAACTATCAACCAGTAATGCAGGAGACAACACAGCCCAGACTCATTGGAAACATCTGATCACGCTTTAATAACGACAATCGGTGCATGTCATTTTTTAAAGTTTCAAGTGGTGTTATTGAGGTTGTAAGCTGGGTATTCGAGTTCCGTCTGGCGTTAAGGATTCGATAGCAACCAAACTCCACGGATCTCCCTCGATAGAGAGCCTTCGGGCTCTCTTGTTAAGAGGGATCTCGGGCCGCTTGTCGCAGGGCCACGTGGCGCGTCCCCGGGTGGTGGATAGGGGAATTAAACGCGAACCAAATGCGACCGTGTACTGCCCAGAGACGCAGGTGGGATGCAGGGGATGGACTCCTTGCTCCTGCTGTGTCGGGTCGATGCGTTCCTTGTGCGTGGGAGCGGCATGTTCGTGCACAGTGTGCGTGGATGTGTCCGTGACTGTGCGGATTGTAACTGTGTCGGCTCGGCCAAAAGCTTGCACTCGGTAGACTGGGAGTACATGTAAGGCGATTCGAGGCCGCCTTAAGTCTCGCCCCGTCCCTCGGGCAGTCTGGCTGGCTGCCCGGAGTACCCCGCCCGCACGACAGAGCCTGACTAGCTACCCGTGTTGTATTCCAGTCAAACACAGCAGCACTAAAGGGCCTCATTCCCCTGACCCCGAAAGAGCCCCCATTTCTGCAGCGATGGGAAGGACGAGTACGGAGAGGCTGCTAAAATCTCAGGGCCTAACCAGGCTGCGCAAACTGAGAAGGACTAGGATGACGATCTGTACTTACAACGCCCGCACGCTTGCGTCCGAAGCATCCGTCGAGGACCTGATGATGCAAGCCAGGAAGATCAAGTACGACGTCATCGGACTGACCGAGACGAGAAGACACCACCCCCTACACGCCGCCTACGACTCCGGAGAAGAACTGTTCCTCGGAACATGCGACAGCAGGGGAGTAGGCGGCGTTGGTGTCCTCGTCAACACGCACTTGGCCATGAACATCGATTCGTACGAGTCTCTGACTAGCCGAATCGGACGTCTGCGACTGAAGCGATGTGGCTCCGTGCCAGCTTTGACTGTGTTCGTCGCGTATGCCCCAACATCCGACTACGACGACGAAGACGTCGAGGCCTTCTACGTGGAGCTGGAGAAGTTCTATAAGGAAGATCACACCTTCTACAAGGTGATCGTCGGCGACTTCAACGCCAAGATCGGGCCACGAAGGTCGCCGGAAGAACTTCACATCGGAACCCACGGTTTGGAGTGGAACGAGCAAGGTGAAAGGCTGTCTGAGTTTATCATGTCGACCAAGACCATCCATGGAAACTCGCAGTTCCAGAAGCCTCCCTCCCTACGATGGACCTGGGAATCCCCCGGTGGCCAGTTCCACAACGAGATCGACCACATCATCTTCAATCGCAAGTATTGCCTGACCGATGTCTCCGTTGTCCCCAAGTTCTACACGGGATCGGACCACCGCCTCCTTCGCGCGAGGTTCCGCTTTTCGCGTCAAGGAGAGAAGGCCGCGAAGTTCAAGAAGAGGAATCCCAGAACGACCATCAACTGGGATCTCTACACCTCTCTTGTCGGCCTTTGGGAAGATGCCGTCATGGACAACGTCGACGAGGAATACGATCGCTTCGTGCACCATCTCCACGATAGTGCTAAGGGAGCCGAGAGCTTGAAGACCACCAAGAGACGCCTGTCTCCGGAAACTCTCGAGCTGATACGCCAGCGTGGAGCAGCACGAGCGTCAGGCAACTACCAACTGACGTCCGAGCTTGCAAAGCTATGCA
Source organism: Heligmosomoides polygyrus polygyrus (assembly GCA_947396885.1). Classification (NCBI taxonomy): domain Eukaryota; kingdom Metazoa; phylum Nematoda; class Chromadorea; order Rhabditida; family Heligmosomidae; genus Heligmosomoides; species Heligmosomoides polygyrus. The sequence continues at coordinate 85,175,094 of OX377202.1, forward strand.
GAGCGGCGATAAAGGAAGATCTCAAGGAGAGAAGGGCGGAAGTGTTGGCTGAAGCAGCAGAGGCAGGGCTGAGCATTCGCAATGCCCGCCGGAACTTCGCCAACTTCAAGACCAAGATGACCGCTCTCCGACGTCCTGACGGAACCATCACCTCTTCCAGAAGGACCATGGAGAAAGTCATCCACGACTTCTACTCCGATCTCTTCGATAGCCACGTCCACCTGCCCCCATGCCATCTTCCACAGGATGGATACGTCGTTCCCTCTGTTCTCCCTTCCGAGATCCGACACGCCATCTCGTCGGTGAAGAAACGTACAGCACCCGGTTCTGACAGGATCAGAGCTGAACACCTGAAGAACCTCCCGCCAGCGCTCATCAACACCCTGGCGCGGCTCTTCACACGCTACCTGTCCGAATGCAAGGTTCCATCTCAGTGGAAGACCAGCAAGACCGTTTTGCTGTACAAGAAGGGAGACGTGCACGACATTGGCAACTATCGCCCGATCTGCCTGTTGTCCGTAGTCTACAAGCTGTTCACTCGAGTCATCCTGAATAGGATTAGTAGAACGCTGGACGAAGGACAGCCATGCGAACAAGCAGGATTTCGGAGAGGATTCAGCACGATCGACCACATACACACCATTACGAAGCTCATCGAAGTGTCGCGAGAGTACAAGCTGCCGCTGTGCCTTACGTTCATTGACCTGAAGAAGGCATTCGACTCCGTCGAGACTGAAGCGGTCATGGAAGCCCTGCTCACCCAGGGCGTTCCTACTCAGTACATCAGAGTTCTTCGAGAGTTGTACAGTGGATTCACGACCAAGATCTCACCATTCTACAACGACGTCGTCATTGACGTGAAGAGAGGGGTTCGACAAGGGGATACCATATCCCCGAAGCTCTTCAGCGCCACCCTCGAAAACGTCATGCGCGAACTAGAATGGGAAGACATGGGAGTGAAGGTCGACGGCCGGCAACTGCACCATCTTCGCTTCGCTGACGACATCGTGCTCATAACCCCGAGCATCAGTCAGGCGGAACGAATGCTGGCCGACTTCGATCGTGTATGTGGAAGCGTTGGACTGCAGCTGAATCTTACGAAGACGATGTTCATGAAGAACGGATGGGTTTCTGATGCCCCATTCTCGCTCAACGGAACGAACATCTCCGAATGCTCCAGCTATGTGTATCTGGGTCGCGAAGTCAACATGACCAACGACCTAGCACCAGAGCTGAGCAGAAGGAAACGAGCGGCTTGGGGAGCTTTCAAGAGCGTCGAAGAAGTCGTGAAGAAAACGAAGAACGTCCGACTCCGTGCCCACCTATTCGACTCCACTGTTCTTCCTGCCCTAACATACGCCTCAGAGACCTGGGCTATACGAAAGCAGGATGAACACGCGATCAGCGTCGCGCAGCGTGGAATCGAGAGGACGATGCTCAGAGTGACACGACTCACGCAAGTGAGAGAAGGCCTCCGGAGTTCCGAGCTTCGCCGACGTTCGAAGATCAGAGACGCTGTCGCATGGGCCAAGTCGTCGAAAATTAGGTGGGCCGGCCACGTAATGCGATTCGCAGACACCCGCTGGACGAGAGCCGTCACAGATTGGATTCCGCGGGATGTCAAAAGAACACCAGGACGCCCACCAACGCGTTGGTCGGACTTCTTCGTGAAAGCCCTGAACGACCGATATGACGCTCTTCGTGTCCCTCGAGCGAGGAGGATCCATTGGACCACTCTGGCACGCGACAGGGACGAATGGAGACGCTGCTGGCGCCCGCTCGAGCAAGTCGATGATCAACGGGACGACAGGTGATACAGGTGATACATATCGGACTTTTTCCAAGCCGGCTCAATGGCGCGGCGATGGATCGCTGTTCAGTCAATGCACCGATAACCCCAGCTACCCTACTCACTTCACGCCCTACCACAAACGCTCTCTTGGCACTTGTCGATGATATGGGGAGGGAGTGACACCAGACCAGTTAGGGCACATAGTGTGAACGTGACCCTGGACGATGTGTACAGGCTCGGTGCCCTGATTAGGCTATGATTGGCTGGCGCGTTTTCGTCCCCAATGTAGGCCGGATTAACAACCAATACCGTTTCCACTGCTAAGTTCCGGGATTTTGCTCAACCCCCTCGAACAAAACAGAACCCCCTCGAACAAAGCCCGACATAATCATCAGAATGAGCTAAAAGTGGGCTTAATAAAGCTAAACTTAGTAATGTCGGTAATGTGGCCTACCCTGCGAGGGGGTACCGCATCAAACGGGTGTGCAACACCGGGCAGCGTTTTCGCCTCACCATGTAGGTCATATTAACGACAAGTACAGCTTTCACTGCTTGAGCTCTAGGATGCGACCTAACCCGGTTGAGCAAGAACGCGATATGTACCCAATCATCAGAAAAAGGTGAATGTGAACTCGGTGGCATTCACAGAAGAATCTCAGCTAACCCCATCTTAAACTCCAAAATAGCCAAAATATTAGGTGCAACACTCACTGCTTTCGCGGACGAACGTCGCTTCGGGCTTCAGAGCGTCATTCGGGCATGGCACGAACGACTTGCCGCACGGAATGTTTGAGGCGAAGCAGAGTGGCAAAAGCAGAATCGGCCACAAGGCCATCTGGAACACGACACCGTGGACGAAATGCTCTAGGGACAAAGCGGTCGCGCGACAGAATACGTTTCGAGCATGTGGGAGGAGTCAGGTGGAGACGGCTTTAGAACTGGAAATGGGAAACGGCGGCAGTATGCATAAGGTGATGTGAACACATAACAGGGGACACTGAGCCAGGTTTAGAACATCAGCTTTAATAAAAGCACGAGCGATTCTCGTTGAAAGTAAACGTATAGAGAGCGAAACTTTAGGAGACGCCCGTCAGAAACCAGTCAAAATGGTCGTTTTTTCGACAGCAAACCGGATATGACGCAAAATCGGTCAAGTTCTTCTTCGGACATCGTCGGCATTGCATCGGCGACGACAAGCCGCCGATGGTTGCGCGTCTGTGTCGTTGAACTACGGCAACCGGTCGGATTTTCTCCGATCACATACATCGACTACATGGACCGTACAAGGTAGACGATGTGCTTCGAAAAAAGAATGAAAATCCGATTCGCTGTGCTCCAGAAAAGAAATCAAGCTTGCCATCAGTATACATGGTGGAATGCTTTGTTCCGACCAACTAACTTTTGATAAATACATTGAAAGAACTGTCGCGAATAGCTCATGCTAAGCCAAAGTTAGCTATAATTCGTGTTATTGTTGAAGTATTTGGCTCTAAACAGCATTATTCCACCAACGACATTACTGAGCTGCGCCTAAAGCCCGTCAGTAACAATTTGGCGAACGAATAAGCTACTTTAGGTTGCGCTACATAAATTTAGTATAAAGCAAAACTCAAAAATTAAAAATATAAAATAACAATAATAGGTAAAGGTGAACATCAGTTACTTCCTTTGCGGGATGCGCCACGCGTTTTACTTTCATGGGATGTTAAGCAGTTTGAATGCGTATGTTGCCGATAAAATGACCTGCAGTGGCCAGCTCATGGACAGGTCAATATCCCTTGCTATACTTCCTAGACAAGTCTGACACTAATTCACCGAGCCCAAAGGGATTATAGGCTAAGTTGTCTTGGTGAAAAATCCCAAACCAGGAGCTTGGAATCGGACTCGCGCGACAGCAAGCGTCTCATCCAACTGCGCCACCACACACTCAGTCTTTTTTGTCTTTGAAAACAGAAAAACCTCTGGCTTTTGCGTCAACGTTTTCCTTTGAATAATGTGCTGATGAGCGTGCCATGGGCAATTCTGGCACTCGAACGGGTTGAAACGTAACTAATAGTCCTGAATCATGCAAACAGTCAATGCTTGGACAAATGATGCTTCAATAGAAATGCAGAATATTCACCACAAACGGCAAGATTCTGAAGGCATACTCTGCTACACTGAAGTGAATGAAAATATCGTCAGTCGGGCTTGAACCCTGCAACCTGTTTGCATTCCATGCCATAAACCCTGCCACGTCGTCAAATCGCTCAGCATTTTTATTCCAGCTGCAGAACACAAACAAGTGCTGGTCTCAAAGTTCAAGTACGGTATAATTACAGTAATATTAGGATTAGGTGCACCGTTCAAGATGGCAATCTCAGAACCAGTTTGCCGCTTGATAGACAACTTAACAGCTCAGGCAATTTAGCGGCGCAGAGCAAACAGCCACCCGTTCTGCCCAGCTATGGCATCTGAATAGGAAATTTCGTCGTCGCAAGGACATAACTGAGGATAACGCGGCGGCAACAGAAAGAGAGGCATGGTTTCTGCATTAAGTAGATGCCTTTAGACGCTGGACTTGGACACAGACGTGAAACAGAATAGCGTTGCAAAGAAGAAAACTGAAGTATAGCAGCATACACGTTCCCTTGAAGTTCTGCTTATGCAGTGCAAAAATGGAGAAAACGTCGTGATACTGAACTATCGAACTTAGAACTTCGACTTCCTCCCAATCAGTTTTTTTAGGTCGATAACTTCAACTTCCGCTTTTTCTCTCGATCTGGCTACAGTTCGCTCTGTACACGGCCCCCAATTCGTCACCTGGAAAGGTTGCAGATGGCATTCTTTACGGCAATGCACGTCATCGTGGAAAAGCGCATCCACTCTTCTTCAACTTTCGCTGTGTAATGAGATTCCGATGAGAGGACACAGGTTGGACTTTGTGTTCGCATATTGGTTGGAGAAGGCGCCAGCAGTCCCTGGCATTCAATTTGAAGTTCCTGATTTGGCTCCCGCCGAGGCCAACCAGCCATTCATCCCTCTGGGGTCGGTGGATTAGTACCAGAATTGCCTTCGAGGATATATCACTGACTTGTTCATCGGCTGCTCAAGGTGGACAACCTTGAAGAGAATTTCTTTCTTTCGAATAAAAACCGCGACGTCTTGAAAGAGGGCACGGCGCACTCCCTCTTTTTTCACTAAAAATGACTGCCCTCATGTTCTTAAAACATGCCTCAAACCAATTTTATAACACTCCAAACACCTAAAAAGTCCGCACTATTGCTTCGTATCACCAAATTTGTATTTTTTATATGAAAAAACTTTTTCAAAAGAAGATCCTTTCACTAGGAGGACTTCCTCAGAGCTAACATCTATCTTAATACCAAAATATACCATTTTCACGTCGAACTGGACACTTAAAATCAAATGGAACGCTCTTCTAAGATGGCATTAAGATCTTTGGAATCAAAGTGAACTATTCCAAATTGAAACGACCTTCAGGAAAGTTAAACTACAGAATCAATAAGATAGAATAATTTTTTGTTCAGGAGAAATTTGGCATGACTTTCTTTGAAATTGTTTAGCTCACCTCACCAAAAAGTGTAATAATTTTATTGAAAAGTTCTGAAAAATAACAAAACCAGATTTTACCTGAAAGCATAGCAAAGAAGCATTCATATAGCACATTATGAGATCAGATCGTGCCATGCACTCGAAAAGCTCGTCGCGATTTTTTATTTGATTGGTAGTGTAAGTGTCTCTTACATGGTAGGCTAAAGTGAGGATATGTGTTTTTTAAAGTTGTCTTTGTTGCATTTACAGCTACGAAACTCCATGGAAGCAGAAACTCTGCTTTCAATCGATTAGAAACCGCAACATCTTGGAAGAGGGCATAACGCAATCTCTTTTATCACACCTAAATAGAGCCGTCTTCTTGTTCTTTAAATCAAGCTTTCCTTCTTACTTTCCTAAAAAATAAGAATTTTACAAAAATTCAAACAATGTGATCACTGATTGGGTAAAATAAAAACTTCAAAGAAGATTATACTAAAAATTTTCTTTAGCAAAAATTCTTCTAACATTTTTGGAGAGTCTCTAGATTAATGTAGAAGAAGCTCATCTCAATTTGGAACAGTTTGCTTTGACTTCAAAAGTGTTAGGCTAGCTTAGAAGAGCGTCCAATTTGAATTCAGTAGTGTCCAATTCGAGGTGAAAGTAGTATATAAGGATAAAAGCGTGTGTAGCGCAGTCGAAGGAGGTGCCGACTGTCGCGTGCATATACCACGTTCCTGGTTCGGAGTTCCCGCCCAGGCCAAATAATACTTCTATCCATCCAAAGCCTGCGAATTGTTCCCAGACTTCTCTGGAGAAGGTAAAACACTGACATTGCGAACCAAACATCGACTGGCTACCACAATTCATTGTATAGGCGAGTACCCTCAAACTGACTCTGCGATGGCTTATAGAAGTAGGAGGCATGGCACATCGACAAGAAATGGCTGTTCTTTATTCATTATGTTTCTTTAGAAAATCATAGACAATAACATGGCTGAATTTTCGTAGGATCTTTCAACGGCTGGGTGAAGGAATAAAAGAAAATAGAGGCAGAAGGCGAATACAGGGCCTTTCTAAAAATGCCAGTTAAGAAGAGGCTCCCTAGCAGTGCCTTGTCACAACTTTTTTCATTTATAGAGGTCTATTTCTCGCTGAAAACTTAACGTTCAGAGTTAGCAGTTAGCCACTAAATTCAAATACAAGTTCTAAGCTGAACCCTGCAGGATAGAGATAGAGCATGGATTTTATGAACAGAAGTAGGGATATACCTATGCCTTAAACTTTAAAGGGTCTCACAACATGCCAAAGCACCAATGCTCGTGAAACCAACAGGAATTCGATTCACACTAGACTCGTCAAAGAAGAAAAAGTGTCCGGTTGCGGAACTGGGATTGTCGTGGAGAACAGCTTACTCGCAAGTTTTTATCGCAATCTGTTACAGCGCGATCGACGATTCTACACTTCTAATGTCGTAACCGTTACGGTTCTTGGATGGTTTCCCGGAGGCGACAGGGACGAACGTCTATGAGGGCAGGAGGCAGCGACAGACGCGATCAGGGTTTCAATAGTTCAGAGAAATCAGGGTTTGAATAGTTTTGAAAAATAATAAAAATTTTGTTGTCTAATGTGTCGAGGTCTTTCAAGGATGAAGCCGTAAGACCCCCCCCCCATACACACACACGCACTTCTGCAGCGAGCGGCGGTATTTCTAGTCGTACTGTGTTTCTAGTCGGGACCTACTGCTGCTACTCGCCTTCGCGTCTTCTATCCACGCTCTGGACGCTCCCTGCCGCGAAAGGCTAGAGCGCAGACAGTATACATTGTATCCGATCGAAAATCTTCGGATAATTGGATGCACCACTGATGAGCCTAAAATCCTGCTTCGAGCTTATAAGACCTACATTCGGCCTTTGTTGGAATACGGAACTGTTGTCTTTAACCCTATAAAAGTAAAACAATTAAATTACTGGAAAGTGTTCAGAATGGGTTCACAAGAAAGTTGTTTTTGAGGCGAATCGGCTTCCTTTATGACGGTATTCCTTCTTCTACAGTGAAGAATGTCAACCTTAACCTGGCTACCCTTTCCGACCGACGGAAGAAATTTGACCTTATATTGATGTTCAAGATCCTCTCCGGTTCCTGCGTGATTGCGGCGGATAGGTTTCTCACTGCAAGACCGTCCATCACAAGGGGTGGTCGGCTGAAACCAATTGCCCCTAAGGCTAGGTTGAAGCTTAGATCAAATCAAATTTTTTCATCAACAGGGCTACTTCCAGCTGTATGAAATTTATTAAAAATCGCACTCCTCCATGCTCAGTGCTTTCGTTTAAAAACATGGTCAACAAGTACCTGGATCCATTTTGTTAGATTGTTATTCTTTTGCTCTGTCTGAGCCTTTTACCCAGTTCTTCTCTTATGTTGTTCACTGTTCGTTACTTTTAATAAGATCCACTCTCTTTATTGGACTCCAAAATTTCCTTTCCAAGGTTGTGTTGTTGTTACATGAGTTCTCATGTAATAAATATATAATATAGCAGACAGCCTCTGCCGGCGCCAAATAGGCGCGAAAGCAGCGGTGACGAGTTCTGCGTCCATGCCCTATGGTAGGATAGGGCCGCCGCCTTGCCGCAGAAGTGTGTGGGGGTCTTTAGGGAGGAATGGCCCATTTGCACTGTTTAACGCGACCTGAGGAACCTCTCCTAACTCCACGCCGAGTTATGGATGATTTGTACGGCCCGGGTGCGAAAACCGATCGGAAGAAACGAGGACAACACGGGAGCTACAGGCTTGCAGTCCTTTGAAGAACCACGAGGGTGGACCATGATTGAGCTCCTGCTGGTACCGAGACGGAAGGAAATGAAACGCTCGCTAAGAAAGTGGAAATCACGCGAAAGAGGCGAGCAGCTACGTAACCAGCCATCATATATCAGCTGGAATAACGACATTGCTACATGAACTGTCTCCTATTCCATTCGCTGTCTAGCAGCTGTTGAGTTTTTGCCGCTTATTTAGGAAACGGGCGCGTGGTAGCAAAGTCGGAGGGGGCTGGAGCACATTGCGCCACTCAATATTCTCGATGCTTCTGCGGCAGAAACCGAACCTAGCGCATGGCACATTTAAAATTGGGGACAACTTAGTATACTAAAAAAGTAAAAGTAGTAAGTGATATAGGATCACACAACGCAGAAAAAAGCGAATATAAAGTTTGAAACCCATGTGAGCCAAGTTCTGGTCAGAACTGTCCTTCTTCTGGTGCACACAAAGTAGCACAATAATACGACTAACGATAAGTAAAATTTGGTGATATAAGTTTCTTTCAAGCTACCGTAGCAACAACCAAGAACTTCAAATTTCCAGGACCCTATTTTTACATAGGCGCGTGAGCGCAGTCGGAGGAGGTGCCGACTGTCGTGTGCATCCGAGTCCAGGTTCTTGGTTCGGATTTCCCGCCCAGGCCAGCCAAGCCCTCCATCTCTCCGGAGTCGGTGAATTGGTACCAGTATTGTGTGCGAAGGACAATCCACTGAATTGCTCATCGGATGGCCACCGCCGATTCCAAGCTTCGTTGACGCTCGAAAATCGGAGACGCTGCTGTCGCACAGGCCAAGTCTCAAAAATTAGGTGGGCCGGTCACGTAATGCGCTTCGCAGAAACCCGCTGGACGAGAGCTGTCACCGTCTAGATTTCATGGGATTTAACGAAAACACCAGGACGCCCACCAACGTGTTGGTCGGAGCTCTTCGTTCGTGAAGGCCCTGAACGAACGATATGACGCTCCTCGGTCCCTCGAGCGAGGATCCATTGGAGCACTCTGGCACACGACACGGACGAATGCGGACGCTGCTGGCGCCCTCTCGAGCAAGTCGATGATCAACGGGACGACAGGTAGTACAGGTGATGGCTACCGAAAGTCATTTTGTCATAGGCGTTCAAATTATATCCACGTTATCCCATAGAGGTAGAATGCGTGGCACATCCCAAATGGGAGAGGAGTAACGCCGCCCTTTACCCTTTTTATCATTTTTATTTAAAATACAAACCAAATAATTTATTTTAGGCAAGCATGATGGATACGAAGACGTCATCAGTATTATAGAACAACAAAAAAAAACGAAAATTAGTACCACGGAGTTCCAACGGGTTGCGCCATGCTTTCTACTTCAAAGCGATCTTGTGAAAGCGCTTTGAAGACTTACTTAAGTTACTTGATGTTTTGGATGCATCAAGACAAAAGCTAGAGTCTTACACCCTCTGAAAAGTTCTGGCGTTGCTTCATATTGTTAGAGCGGCAAATATTCATTTATTATGTGAGATGCAAGTAAATAAGTAAGAAAATTGGCGGAAACGTCCTTGATTTTAAACGCTTCCATCCCAGTTGAACAAAGAGCATTCCACAGAGTTCCATCAAGTCTATCAGACGATGAACCAGAGAGTCTTTTGTCATTCCCAGACAACGCTTGTTTTTATGCTCCGGCAATGAAGGTTTGGAAGGTCGTCACGGATCAGAAGAACATGGAGGAATTCTGATTTATACCATGCGATGATTACGTATAAAGATAAAGAACTGAAAAACGTCAAAATAAGCACTTTATCGATCCTATTAAATGAATTTAATAAAAAAGTGCTTAAACCGTCGCCACAAACTGTGGGTCTCAATTGAAGGCTTCGCTGGTCATGTGAAACGTCACGTCCTTGTGTGGGAAAAATTCTCGCTCTAACTGCCTTCGCGATATACCGTGCAAGTAGTATGCGAGGCGCATCCCACAAAAAGACTGACAAACGCCGAACATCGGGGAATAAAAGAATGAAGGACGGTCACTGGATGGAATGCGCGATGCATTCTACTTCGGCGAGATGACGTGCAGGCAGTGTAGGTGGGAATTTGGCCTAAATGGTCAGCTGCAAGGGCGCGTATAGCGTAGACGGAGGAGGCGACGGCTGGCGCATGCATCCGATACAGGTCCCTGGCTCGGATTTCCCGCCTAGGCCAACCAAACCTTTTATCGTTCTGGGGTCGGTGAATTAGTATAAGACTCGTCTGGGCTACTGGCCTCGTGAGGGCACGGAACAGATCAAAACGCATGCAGCGATTTCTGTGCCGCTTGAAGACGTAAAAGTTGACAAGTGCCTCGCTCCAAAATGAGAAGGCTATCGCCGGCAGTAAAGTAGGCGTTCGCGCAGCTATAGCCGCTTTTTAGTTACAACTACTGGAACCACATTCTAGTTCGAGGTTTCATAAAGGAGTAGAACCAAAGGTAGTTTCGTCGTAAGAGGAGAATTCCATCTTTTTACCTGCGCTTTGTGCCACAGTTTGTGCTTGTTCACCATGTCAACATATTTTTTCCTTTTTGTTTCTAGTGGACATAGAAGAAGTCAGTCTGATTTTCCAACTGCATCCATTTTTTCACCGGAGCTGGTCGTGGTCATGTTTTGTGGTTTTTGGTAGGTGGGTCGAACACAATAGCCATTTCAGCAAGATAAAAAGCCAGGACGCCTGTAACCACAATTCTGTCAATTTTGAGGGAGAAAGAGAGAGCAGTTACCGTTGAAAAAGTAAGGGGATCGGCTAGAAAATCAAAAAAAACCATTTTTGGCGGCTTTGGCGCAAACGGATGGAAGCACCGATCACAACCAAACCACTGATCGATTTTGGATCTGACTCACGCCAAGGACCAGTAAGAAGCCAAGGTTCTTACCCGATCGACGCCAACTTGACTGCTAACAAGAAGGGCAAACCAACTATTCTTGAGAAGCGTCGAAAAAGTTTTTGCACTTTGCACTGCATATTCTACTTAGAAGAGGTCGATAGAGGAGCGGGATGAGGCGCAGACTCATGATCGGATCATGGTATAAAGTTCGGGTCTCCCCAAGTCAACCTAACCTTCTATTTATCGGTAAATCGATACGAGACTTGTTTGGGAAGGAGAAAACAATGACCTGCTCATCGGCTAATTAGACTCAATACACTAAAAATATTCAAATCGCTTCCGCGACATCCCGCAAAACTAAAATGCCCGGCGCTTCCTAGAATGGGATCGAATAACGGTGACCGTTATCGTTTTTCTACTTCCAATTCCATTCCAACCTTTCACAGCAGCGCATCCCTGACGTAAGAATCGTTTCCGTATCGCTCTTGAGATTGTGTTTTACGGCTGCCAGTTGAACGGCTCTTAATTCAGACAGTTCCGCTCACTACTGGACGACTTCACGGGCGAAAGTAGCTTGATATATGGTGGGCAGTAGTTCGCCGAGCGGCGAAACGAACGGCGGCGAGGTGCTAGCAGAAAATCGAAGGCTCAGTTTCCTGTTGGATCAGCTAAGCCTCTGTCCCCACGAGGTTTTTTTTTGACACCAGACAACATCTATTTCCGACTCCGCCGCGTGCCAGAGTAGCTCAGTAGGACTTGCTCGCTCGAACGACACGGGAACTGTGAGATCGCCTGTCCCATAGCTTTTTCGAGGCAGTTCGATCAAAATGTTATTTGGCATTGCTTGACATCGCCCAGAATCCACTCAGTTACAACCCTTGTCAGACTGATAACAGTAAACGCAGTATATAACCGGCCCACCTAACTTTCGACGATTAGGTACAGGTAGGAAGAATAACTAACCAGAGAGAACAGCTCCATCATCATAAGAAGGCGTTGCATATGTCTGTGTAGGAGGTGGCCTTGCTCAACTTGCTACTGAACAGCTCAGCTGAAATACTGGTTTCCCTTCCAATAGAAAAACAAGGGTGCTCCAAAATAGGGCTTCAACCTTTTTCGGTACAAGTCGTTAATATGGCCTACATGAGGAGGCGAAAAAGCGCTAAACAATCACGGCGGCGGCAGTACATGTTCTCTCTGGGTGGCACGCCCATTCAACGCGGTCTTATTGTTCTGGGGCGCTTCTGCCTCCGCTTGTAGGCCATATCAACGTTTCCTATTAATCTTTGACTCAAAAAGTTCTATGCGGGCGTTGGCCGGGGCGTGCTCTGCCTCAAAGCTCTTCGTGGACCGCCAATCAATCCGCCCAGATTAATCGAGGGCCAGCTCTGCCGACATCTGAACATACAGTCCATCCTACAGTACCATGGCATGATGGCTTCGCTCAACGCCTACTCCCGCTATTCCATCGGCTGCAGGTGACCCAATCGGAAGAAGACGCATTTCTTAGATTTAAGAGACAAATGGTGAAATTTCCACTCAAGTACGAAACCATCATAAACCATAGGCAATTTGTGAAATTAGCTAAATGACAAGAAAATGATAAAAATTGGAAACTAGTCGCTAATGTGACCGATAAGAAGAATCGGAAACGTATCAGCCAATCACAGCCAGTCGAAGCGTAGACCAAGCACGATCCAGCCAATCAGCGAAAAGATTGCACACGGCCTTCTAGTGGCACGACCATCTGTTGTTGCATGATTGGTCTAGTGTGCCCTCCGCAATCCTCCCTTATGTAGGCCACATTAGCGACTAGTATCTATATCGCTTCGTGATCACAGAAAGGAAGTGACAAAGCGGGTAATGGGCGCAGAAGGACCCACAAACACAGCAGAATCGCCTGGAAAAGCCACTGAATCAGTCCAAGCCATAAGAGAGCGCAAATTTCTAACAATAAGAACAGTGGCATTCCGAATTCGTTGATGGCATCGCTTCCGGACATAGACGACGCGGCTTTGGTGATAAATGACCTTCGATCAGGTTTCCGTCGATGCACCTTGTCATGATCGGCGGACGGCAGCAGTTTAAAGCCGTCGCCTGTTGAAATCGAAGCGCCGACAAAAAAGAAAAGAAAAACTCGAAGAAAAATAGAAAAATCTTTCTTGGGCTCGGCCCTTTTGTCGCTAAAAAATCTTAATGTTTTTCTACTAGAAGATCTTTTGCTGATAGGTTACTCAACGATTCAGATTTAGTCTCTGGAACCGGGAAAATTCCAGTAAAGCTTGTGCAAATGAAGATGGTGAAGCAGACAATCGATCAAATGGTCAAATGAGACGTTTTTTGGACAACTGAAACATGGCTATTTTTGGAAGTATTTATAAAGACAGACTGAAACCGATCTAAAATTTCTTGCTGTTTTTATCAGGAGCAGATGACAGCTTAGCAGGAGGAATCAGAATCGGTTCATAGTCATCGACTTTATGCACGCGCAGATTCGATTTATCGATTTTACGCCTCTACATCGGCGTCTACTAAAGGGTCTCAAATTCGCTAGCGGATTTGTCTGTCTACAATAAAATAGTGTATCTACTAGAAATGACTCTGAATGACTCTTACAAGCCAACGAATAAGCCAACTTCGCATTCAGTCTGTTTCCACCATAACTCGTAGAAGTTAAGTGCATGACGCATTCAAAGCGGATTGCTGGTCAACCCTAAACTACAACTTTCAGCTATGGGGTCAGAGCTCCGTATCAACTTCCTGTTGTATCATACTGTATAAAATAAAGGGGCAAGTTCCTCAATGAAGGGATGTTCATTTTTCCATTTGTTTGTGGGCAAGGTTCGCGGTGTATGTACTGGATTAGCTAACGTATCACGGAAAGTCTCGAATACTTATGATGGCCACTTGATAGACTTAAAACAGGTAAACAACAACGTCGTCGACCTATGTACTGCCGTTAGCCTAGGGACAGGGCCTATCTAGTACAAACAGATGTGAAGAACACGATCAATAACGATCAATAATACCATGTTATGCCCAATGGTTGTGAGATTTGCCATGGGGATGGTGTTAGAGCTTCTTTGGGCAACGATGTTTTGTTGCGATCAAAACTTCTAGCGCAAGGCGGGACTCGCCGGTGGTGTAAAGGCGTAGAGATTTCCCGCCCGGTCAGATTAAGGTGCTGGTTCGAGTCCCGCCTGGCGCTAGAAGTTTTGATCGCAACAAAACATCGTTGTAGCAGCTTACATCCTCGGTACCAGCCAAATAAGGCTTAAATAAACCGAATTGAATCACTTCTTTAGACAAACTTTACTGCTATGTAAAAAAGCAATACGATCAATAATTGATTAATATGAGCAGCGAAAAACACGGGTGAGCCTATTGGTAACGTTCAATAATACCGTATTATGCCCAACGGTTGTCAAATTAGCCACGGAGACGTTGCTACTGCTCTTTCAAAATTTATTCATGTCAACAAACCAATATGGATCAATAATTGATCTATACTGATCAATATTGAATCCAATCCGGCTGCTTAGACGGCCAGTAGGGTGTCTCCAGCCACTCACTATAAATGCGCCGGAGTTTATAAAGCTGTGGATCCATGTCGCTAATGTGGGATCTATCCTAGTCGGGAGTGGACACCGCTACAGTGACAGTTTCGCTCGACGACAAGACACCACATTCTTTGAGCTCACATGACAAGCACCGTATCATTTGGTAGTAGCTTAGGCACTGGAACAAATTCAGGAGAAGGGATGAGAGACAAAAAACAAAACACCGCGTGCCCCCACCCCCCGACTAGGATAGATCCGCCACATGGATTACATCCACATGAAAGGGAGATGGGAAAGACGTTGTAGACCAGTAAGGCCATATCGAATGGCACCACCCAAGCGAGGGCGTGTACGCTCGGTGTTCTGATTGGCTGTCACGTGTTTGTTAGGGGCTCTGAATAGATGTAAATGGCTGGTGAGTTGGTGCCTGTAGGCCATATTGACGACTAGTGTCGAAGTTGCTTTCTGCGGTCTTACTTATAACTAATCCCCTAATGTCGTTCGAATTGAGGGTTGATGCGCAGGTTTGGGCGACACTGTAGCGTGCGGTTGCTGCCATGTGTCGCGTCGGCGTCCATGTGGGTATTCGACCGATGCCTAATCCCCACTGAGCAACGAGAGCGGTTTTAGCACCAGCAGCTTGGACACTCCGGAGCCCCTTCCCTAGCCTGGTTGTGCACTCAACTGCGCATTTCCCGTTGAGCGACGAAAGGGGCTTTAGCAGGAGCTGTTTGTATCGGTCTTATCCTTCTTACAAAGAGGTGTCTGAGCCGTCTTATCCTTCCTAGAGGTGTCTGTAGGTTTACGCGCCCAATGACAGAAACGATCCCCGATGGCAACGGCTTGGATGATGTGCCGGTTTAGGGATACTGTAGCAAGCGGTCGACGACATCCGATACGCAGTAGGAGATCAGTTACAATTGCTATCGCTTTCTACTCGTCCGGGAGCAACGAATTGGTGTCTACAGTTGGTGTACAGCCTGGAATCGAGAATAGTTTGGCTTGAATCGGCGGAAAAGTAGATGTAGTTAAGTAGGATACCACATAAAGAGACCATCAACCCCCCCCCCCCTCTCCCTCGTCCCCTTTCTTCGTTCTGTACCGAATGAACGATAGTGGCTTAGCGACGAGTGAGTCAAACATAACGCGCCTTTCAAGACAATACCGCTGCGGAGAGAAGTGGTCTGCCATGGCGAAAACCACCTTCACGCCACGAACAAGACCGTCGCGAGTTTCTTATGGTCGTTAGAAGTTCTGCTGCTGCTGCAGCAGTTCGCTGTGTGTCTCGATTAGTGCGCGCACGAGGAGGTGAAAGCGATTAATCGTCGTCTTCGAGCGACTCGTTCTACTGTTTAAACGCCTCAAAAACTGGCGTGGGCAATAAAAGAGCTGAATGGAAAACCGCTGCCAGAGAAGGAAGTGGCTTCGAATTCTACATTAATCATGAATTTAGCAAGGCTGAAAGATATCCAGGAGAACTGTTTCAATTAGCGTCCCCCGCTGCGGTACTGCGAACAGGTCTCGGAGTTGCTAAGTGGGAAGGAACAGTCCTGAAGAAATCTTCTAAGGAAGCATATCATTGTGAGCTCAGAGGTAAGTAGAAACTCATAGATATTGAGCAGATAAACCATATGCTTTGTTCAAAAGTAGCGATGCTGCCCAGCGGCCATTAATTTTTCGCGGACGGCAGTGACAGACGAAGAAAAACAAGAACAAAGAGACGGATTAGTCATTTCATATACAGTAAGATATGCAGTCCTACATGCTATGACGGATGAAGAGGAACTCTTTGCCCCAGACTGGCGTCGAACCAGCATCTTTCGTTTCCTCCCTCTGGATGTTTCCTACTTCTGTAGTGAAAGATCTGTTATATCCTCCATTTTAAAAAGCTCCGTTACGGTAAAAAGGTTAAAAATCGACGCTCACCAATCTCTATTTGGGTTGCACCATGCATTCCACTCCTACGGACGAATTAGTTCCATCTACTTAGTATCTAGTTGGGCTCGTGAGCGCAGTCGGAGGAGGTGCCGGCTGTCGCGTGCACCCGATTCCAGGTTCTTGGTTCGTATTTCCGACCAGGCCAACCAAGCCATCCATCCGGCGTTGTTGAATTGGTGCAAGACTTGTCTGGGAAGGATGCAATTGCTGACTTCTAAATCGGCAGGCCACCGCAATTCACTGTATGGCTAAATACGCATTAAAATCGCCTCCACGACATCCCGTAGAAGTAGAGTGCGTGGAGCATCCCAAAAGGAAATGAGTAACATTATCCTTTATCCTTATCTTTTTATCGTCTACCCCTGCTAACTAATTTTCCCCCTTTCAGCTATCATCATAAAACGCCAGGTTTTGTTGTTGAGGGATTACTTTTTTCTAAATTTTTTCATCTTCGTTTAGTAATTTTTTTCACCTTCGTTTTGTTTACTACTACTTTGTCTTTGTCTACGCCGATTAATAGCGATTGCCAAAATGGAGCAGACTTAGAGGAATGACTCAATAGATGCCTAGAAGATCACGATCACAAGGCCTTCGGAAGGATAATGAAACCCATCGAGACCCCGACGGCTATGAAAGAAATCGTCGCCGATGATGAAAAACCCGCGCGTCACTTGCACGGCAGCAACAATGGCACGACAGACAATCTGACGACGATACGCTTAGATGGCCAGGCAGACAAAGTCAACGCCGAGGACGACATCGTCGGCCGGGCCATCTCTGGCGTCACGGTCACGCCTCCAAATCCCCCGTTTCCCTTGAGCATATGTGGTGCGTGTCGTCGAAAACTTGCCCGCGACCACTTTGATGACCAGTGTGGACGCTGAGAGATCATCATCGTCGTCGTCGTCGGCATTGTTGTTGGCTAACCGGATACAGACGTCGGCCGATGACGGCATAGCTGTATGCGAACACAGCACCAGCGCACCTAGCCAACGAGCTTCATTCTCCGCCGCGAAAAGCGAAAGGAAACGGGACGATGCGAGCCGTTGCATCCGCCGCCGGCCTTCGCGCAGTCGAAGCACTCGCCGAACAGCGCAGCGGCGACTCGCGCACGGAATCGGCCAACTACTCGGCTTCGTCTCGCGACTGGTCTCTGGACCAGAAGCCGGTCGGCTCGGTGGGAGGCCTCCAGTTCAGAGACTACGCACTTGTAGCCCAGTGGTAAAGTAGGGTCAGGGGCTCTACCTCTCTAGCCTTTAGACTGGCCGGAAAGTTCCGGTGGTTTTGAATGATCCACTTCAATTGGTCATAACGTTCTTCATACTCACTGCATTCAGTCCATGTGAGCACCGTTCAAATGAACAGTTTTCCCCACGCGACACTGGTTGATTAATTCCATCAGCGAAAAACATGGGTGGTCGAGACTCGACAAATTCTAGAAAAGCCGTTTCGCGTCTTCCGGATTTACAAAGGTTCTACCAACGAAGAAGTTCTAAAAGTGCTTGAAAAGGTGATAGTCGGTAGGCGCAAGGTCAGGTGATTCAGATGAGTATGGCAGCTGATTCAGAACTTCAACTGCTAGTTCGTTTAATTTTCGCATGGTGATTTGCGAAGCATATGGAAGGCCTTGTCGTGCAAAGGAATGGGCCTCTTCTGGCGGCTGTAGCTCACGCAGTTTTCGGTGCATCTCGTCGATTTCGTCACAGTAGGACTCTGCTGTGATGGTTCGGCCTGATTCCAAAAAGTTGTAGTGAACCACTCCAGCCAGCGGTCACCAAACTGTTACCGTAATCTTTTTCCGGTTGGATTTCGGTTTTGGTAAGTGTCTGGGGGTTCAACGAGATCAACCCACTGTCCTTCGGTTATCGAACTGGAGCCACTCTTCATCACATGCGACGACTCGATCCAAAAACGGGTCGTTTTGATTCCGGAGAAGCAAAGAAGAACAAATTTCGAAATGGCGATCACTCAGCATGGGGCCGCACTTTTCGAGCCTTTTCGTCTTTCCGAGGCATTTCAAACCATCTGTAACAGCACTTTTACTGGCTCCTATACCTTCCGCAATCTCGCGGACTGCTTACGATGGATTAGCTTCCACGGAGGTCCTCAAACAGCTGTTCCGGATTGCTGTAGGTCTGCCGTATCCGGGTGCATCTTCAGGGTTGAAATCTGTCGCAGCAAACATCAGCTGCCGCTCCTTTTTCATGAGTTTCTCACCTCCTAGACCTCAGACGGGCAAAAAATAATGCATTCACAATTCGCCTCTTGTCTTCGTCCGGCGCTCCCATCAAAGGACTCGTTTAAGCTGACCTTCATCCTTTTTTTAATGCAGCGAGCACTTAGACACAGTATGACATAACCTACCATTATTTTTAAATTAACCTGCCTTTTACCGGCTCACCCCAATGTCACGAGGACGCACTTGTTTATGTTTGCTGAATAATAATCTGCTTCACAAAGCAGACAAATTTGGCAAAGAAACCAGGAAGGGAGGATTCCAGGACAAAGATGCACTCGGTCCTTTTTCCTAGGTAGAAACCTTCTACCATCAATTAACTTCCCAGAATGCTCAGCATCACACGTGCTGTGCTGCCTGCTGCATTCGTGGCGGTGGAACCAGGCTCCGTCAGACATTCCAGGAGAGGGTGCAAAGAAGTGATACTGCACGGCAATACCAATCAAGCAACACTTGCGAGCAACACTTCAACAACGGAGGCGCACCATTGCTCTTACGGCAGAAAAGAGTAACTGAATTTTGTAGAGAAAAAAATAGAATAAATAAAACCGTATTCGGCCTATGTAACGATTTGCGGTGGCCAGCCGATGAACAAGTCAGTATATTATTCTTCCCGGACAAGTCTGGTGTCAATTCATCGACCTCCTGTATGGAAGGCTTGATTGGCCTGTGCTGGAAATCCGAATCAGGAACCTGGAATGGGGTGCACACGACAACTGGCGCCATCTCCGACTACGCTACACGCACCCCATATCGTAGCCCTTACAATTCCTGAATATAAAGAAAAACTCTTACAGCTTGAGTGCGTATAGCGCAGTCGGAGGAGGTGCCGACTGTCGCATGTACCCAATTACTTCGTTGGTTCATCAACGAAGTAAGGAGAAGTTCCAAAATTTTTAATTTTTTTTTGAAATTTTGGCATTATTTTGTTGATTTAATGGGCGCATGGTGGCGCAGTCGGAGGCGTCGGCTGTCGCGTGCACCATATACCAGGTGCTCCATTCGGATTTCCCGCCCAGGCCAGTCAAGCCTTCCAGCCTTCCGGGATAGGTAAATTGGCATCAGACTTGTCTGGGAAGGATTATGTGCTGACTTGTTCAACGGCTGTGCACCGCATGTCATTGTACGGCTAAATAAGCCTTCAAATCGCTTCCACAACATCCCATAGAAGTAGAATGCGTGGCGCATTTCAAAATGGATTAAGTAACGCCGAACTTTATCGTCATGCTTATATTCTGTTTTAATTTAATTATTTATTTATTGCAACAAATATTTTCAGCATTTTCACTGCAAGGCCGTTTAAAGGTGCACGGAAAGATCTGTAGAACATTCAAAAGTAGGCACATAAGCGTGTAGCAAAAAAGCGAAGGAATAAAAAATGCCTTAAAGAACATCTACAACCTTGAGTAAAGGTTGATACTCGGCCGTAGATCTTCATAGCTGCAGAGGGTCCAATCTTCTGGCATGTTCTGCGATTTTATCTCTGTGCCGGCAAGGCTGTTACGTGTCGATGCCTTTATTAATGGCCTACCGCCTTCGTCTAAGGCTGAACCAGATTCAATCGTCTGAACCTAAGCAGCCACCAAAAGCCAACTCTAACAATAGCTTGACCAGCTGATGCTCGAACAACGAAGATGAGCGGTGGCGGCACCGAGTGGCAGAGAATGACCGTGGTGGAAGAACAAGTTTCGAATGGCCGGCGCTGAGCGCATTCGAGGGCATCACGCTGGGCACAAGCCCATGCAGAGGAGAAAGCTGCCCACTCTTATATGCCAGAAGGCCATCAAGAAAGTAGATAGACACTATGTAGCCCTTCGTTACCTGTCCACTCCGTCTAGACTGAAAACGTAGATTCCCATCTTTTGTTAGGAATCTTTGCCTACCTATTCCCATTAGCTGTTTGTTAGCAACGTATTCCTCCACGACTTCGCCTTCCTCCGATTGCCTTCAGAAGTCGCAACGCAGGCTTTAGAAGCGGATTTAGTACTCTCGCCGAAGCTCCACGTTATTCCGAAGAGGATGTGGAGGAAGGAAAAGTTACTGTATCACCTGTCACCCATTCATCACCTCATCGAGTTGCTCATGCGGGCACAACCAGCGTCTCTATTCGTCCCTGTCGCGTGCCAGAGTGTTCCAGTGGATAATCCTCACTCGAGGGACACGAAGAGCGTCATAGCGGTCGTCCAGGGCTTCCACGAAGAAGTCCGACCACGCGTTGGTAGGCGTCCTGGTGTTCTCTTAACATCTCGCGGAATTCAGTCGGTGACGGCCCTCGTCCCGCGGGTGTCTGCGAAGCGCATTATGAGGCCAGCCCACCTAATTTTCGACGACTTGGCCTGTGCGACAGCAGCTCTCTGATCGTCGAGTGTCAACGAAGCTTGGAACTGGCGGTGGCCATCCGATGAACCCGATGAACGATTCAGTGGATTGTCTTTCCCACACAGGACCGATGAACAATTCAGTGGATTGTCCTTCCCACACAGGACTGGTACCAATTCACCGACTCCTAAGGGATGGAGGGCTTGGCCTGGCCAGGAAATCCGAACCAAGAACCTGGAATCGGATGCATACGACAGTCACACCTCCTCCGACCGCGCTACACGCACCCAGGTAAAAATAGGGCTCTGGAAATATGATGTTCTTAGTTGTTGCTATGGTTTTTAGATTATCTTTAATTGTGACAGCTGCTGATTTCGATAATGATCCAGCATTTACAAGCAGATGCTATGTAGCTATCTATCAGCGTGAGCATCTCTTATCGGCCACCTTCTATAGGATACTGATTCATAGGACCAGAAGGAATAGTAGTGCGAAAAATAACGGTGTTAACCGAACGGGAATCGACACGATTTTGGGGTTCGCCATGCATTCTAATAATCCCAAAAATTTCAAAAAAATTCAAAAACATCTGGAACATTTGGAACATCTCCTTACTTCGTTGATGAACCAACGAGATGATGAAAAATAAGGTTCATATGAAGGAAGCTGACGAAACGAACCATCAAATACTAATTTTACTTCTCCATTTCATTCAATTATTGTATTTTTATTTGAAACGCTCGTGTGCCGTATTTCAAGTACTCCCAGTTATTCCAGTTCCGAGATATTGTAAAAGGGACTCGCTGACCATACCAATTAGGTGGGCTATTGTGGTGACTAACGGAGGTGACTACATATATTGCTGAATGAATTCTATGGTATCCTGAATAAACAATAAATAAGAAGGAAACGTTAAATATCTTTAAAATTTTTGATCAACCTAGTGCCTGCTCCTCTGCACCATCTTCAGCCACGGGAGAAGCCCAACACAAAGGCTAGTCTGAAGATAGTGCCGAAACGAACCTTCTATATCTTTGTTATGTAACTTTATTTTGTCTATTAAGTCAAATTAAAATAAACAAACTCTTCACGTCCTTCTTTACTTCTTCGAACATATATATTTTCTTGTGCTTTAATTCTATTCTGAGCAAGTCTCCCCACCTTTTCTAAGGTGTTCTACCCCTAATTTGAATCGCATCACGCTAGTTTTTTTACTGTTGTATTTTCAAAGATTCAGATATTGAAGTCATGAAGCTCTATGACAGGAAAATAGAGCTTCTCTACTGGCACAAAAGTGGCCTAACCTCTCCGGATTCTGACTGCCATATTACATATTTCATATGTACTCAAAACTACATATTAATTCATACATACATAAAACTTAAATTTTTTAATCCACCTGCCCCAATAAGTAAATAGACTTTGCATTTTTATAAAATGTTTGTTTTTTAGGAAAAAATTATAAATTAGAATTAGTTTTGAAACGTCAAAAAGCAGGAATTTTTAGGGCGCTAAAAAAGAGATCGCGCCATGCACTCAATTAGCTCGTCGCGATTTTCGTTTGATCGACGGAAAAGAATAATCAAGAATAGTTTTAGAAAGCATACACACCCTCACATCGTATTTCAAGTAACTACATTTGCACTATGGATCAAACAAAAATCGCGGCGAGCTAATCGATTGCATGGCGTAATCTTCTTCTTAATAAACTACATAAATGACTGCTGCCTTCCTGTGTTTTAAACCAAATTTCAATTCATAATTTTTTCTGTAAAAATTTAAAACTTTAAAGAGTGGATTCACTTATTCGGGCAGATGAATTTCGAGAAATTTTAACGAAAGCCATACTAAATTTCCGTTGGACAAAACAGGTTTATGTCGCGAAGATGGGCAGCATTGAGAGGTGAAGGCATGTCAGCCAATCATAACCAAGCAGAGCACCGTCCGAACCCATACCAGACAATCAGAATACTGACCGCACAAGCCTTCTCTGAATGGCAGGCCGATTTAATGTAATCTGATTGGCTGGCGCTCTACAACTGCTCCAATGATGCAGATATTCGCGACATGTACCCAAGAAATTATTCTGACCGTCTTGGATAGCCTCTAATTTAATCCGGAAGAAGCTCGTTTCGATTTGGGAGATGTCGAGTCTAAATTTAGAAGCACCAGCTTGCTTAGAGGATTGCGAATTTGATTTGAAAAGTGTCCAATTTAAATGTGAAACTAGCATAGATATAAACATAAACTTTCTTAATCATAAAAGCATCTAGTAGATTAGGATAAGCATTTCAGTCCTCTCTTGACATTAAAAACTGTCACACAATGGCATGAGTTTAGAGAGAGCTATGAGGTGGAACCGAAAGTTGCTGTCGCTTTCGACTTTCAGCTGTGCTTCTGAAAATCTAGTAGATCCAAGTGGATCGAATCACCGTGACGAAACTAGGAAGTCGCCAAGTACTCATAGAACTCTTAGAAGACGAAGAGGCCTGAATGGGACGAAACGCACTCATACGGCCATGAGAAATTGCGCCATAAAGCGGAGGAATCGGTACGATCATTGCGTAACAAGCGCCGACCATGATATAAGGTTCAGAAGAAACCGATTTTCGGTCCGATCCGACGCTGATCCACAAAGCCGTGCGAAGCAAGGCGAGCGCCGTTCCAAGGAAGTCGCGCATAGAAACAACAACGGTGCACGCGGAAGGCTTCGACGAAGGATTCGAGGGAACATCGCGGTGAAGAGCTGCCCAGGAATGCGCCACGCATTCAACTTCGCAACTTTCTGGAACCAAAGGAAACCCATATATTTACTAAATCAATGAGGACACGTTCCTACAGTTGAGGAACAACTACGCTCTTGGATAAGAAAGTGCAAAAGCTCCTGAACGTCAAGCTCAACAGGTGTCCGCCATGCATTCAACCTATGCCTTCTGCCGCTTTTGGTATAAAACCCAACATGAATGCAGGTGACGTCTTTGAGAGTCAGCGTCGGCTCCAAATCGATAGCAGTTTCGGCTCTCGTGAGCCTATCGTTACTCATAACTTGGCAAACTGGCTCCTGAACTATGCTGGAAAATCTGCGTAAAATCTATCATTCTTTTCGTTACTGAATTAGTCTTCGATGAATGCTTGTCGTGAAGCCTGTCCAGTGGACATTATTATTGCGTGATTCCCACTTCAAATGGCAGACTTTGCAAAAGCATCATCGTTAGGTGTAGATTGATACTGTTCACTTTTTGCAAACACCGGGCGCCAAGCGCGTCAAGAGATCTTGCCAGTCAGGCCGACCTTTGACTTCAGCTGTGAATTGTACAGAAACGTCCTAAAGTCCATGCATCGGCCATTAATTATGCGCGATCTCACAAACAGATGCATCAACTCTAGCTAAAAGCTTTACCAGCAGGCGGCATGCTAAAGTGACAGTTGTGTCTGCACTATCACGCCACACCCCCCACTTTACCTGAAATTGCCCAAGAGCTGTCAACACAATGGGGCAGCAGGTGAAGCTCTTGAACAACTTCAAGGAAGGGAATTCTGAGTAGAAACATCGTGCGATCCATCAAATACCTACTTGTTCTGTTGTCTGTTTGGCAGATATCATATTGGCTTCGACCGCTACTGGCCAACTCTGATTTCCTTAGTGGCTATTAATTTCGCGGGACTGGGCGGACGGACGCACATCTGGACAGAGCGTATGAGCGAATAAGACTCTTGTCAACGAAGTGAGAACCTCACTCGCTCTTGTATTATATTATATTTCTTATTATATTATATTTCTGTAGATTATATTATTATTATTATTATTATTATATTATTATTATTATATTATTATATTATTATTATATTACATTATTATTATATTATATTTCTGTACATCTCCATTTATCCGTTTTTATTTGTTAATTTGGCACTAGTCGTTAATATGGCCTACATAAGGTTGGGACACAAAATACGAAATAGACCTGATCAAACGGAGCTCCACTCAGAGAGAAGTGTTAGGTAGCCGTTCAGATCGGACGGAGTGTTCCGTCCCTTGGTATACTCCACATAAACGACCAGTACCACCAAAAATTATAAAAAAAAATCCAGAAACACTTCGAAGGCAAGTGCACAGAAGGACGATATGCAACAACTGAAGAAAAAAACGTGAATTGGCTGCTGATCGTGTCGACTGGGCGATAGCCGTAATACGGCACGTCTCAAGTGGACACCAAAGGCGGACTAAGCGGCTATTTATGGCTAACGGTAAAGCGATCGGACGAGACGATCTTCTGTTGTGCTGTTAGCCAGTATACATCCAGCCAGCCGGCGACGGTGCGGCTTTTTTCACGATCTAATCGTGAAAAACAACGGAAGACTCACACGACGAGAGCAGCGATCACAAAAGCGAATCCGTCGCCTTCGAGTCATTAGGGATGCACCCTTCCTTCCACAGAAAGAATACGCTATAGATATGTTTCATTCATGGCTGTTTCTCGATCATCAGCACCCTAAAGGATCAGTAACAAAGTCTACTCTTTAACCCAAATGGTTGCTCCAAGTGTAGACCACCATCACTGGATTGAGAAATGAACAAGTAAGGATTCAATTCAGTTTCTTTTAGCCTAAAATAGCTTTCATGCCAGGCGGGACTCGAACCTGCACCTCCTGCTAACCGGGCGAGGAAACTCTACGCCATTACATCACCGACGCTGTTTGATCGAACGCAACATCCACACGTCGTGGGACCGATCAGCGCTCCCCCATTATATCGGGATGAGCCAGCATGAAACCAATCAAGCTCCGGCTCTTGATAGAATTGGTTCAATTCAGTTGCCACAAGGTGTGGATGTTGGGTTCGATTAAACAGCGCCGGTGGTGTAATGGCCTAGAGCATTCACGCTCGGTCAGCAGGAAGTACGGGTTCGTGTCTCTCTTGGCGCACGAGTTTTGATCGCAACAAAGCATCGTTACAAGAACCAGCAAGGTTTAGCGTTCATTCAGAAGCATGAACAAGATGCCAAATACGAACACAAACACAATACAGCACAACCTCAATCATGAGTCGAAAATTAAAAAATTGATGTGAAAAATAAAGAGACCTAGAACATTCGTAACCTTTGGATGGGTCTTTGTTGCAAAGACGTTCACGGTTAAAACAACAAGATATTGTAGCGTTAAAATTACAATTATAAATTAAATTCAATTACTAATTATAAATTAAATAATAATTAAGTTTTATTTAATTTTATTACATAGACAGGGCACTGCTCCCGGACCGGACGGCATTTCTGCTGATCTCCTTCGTGCGGGTGGCAGTGCCCTCTGCTCACTTCTTGCCAAGCACTTCAACCACTACCTTCGACTTGGTAGGATTCCGGACAGGGGTGCACATTTAACGGTTTACAGTGCGACTTGGCGAGTGCATGACTCTGTTCCTGTACATTCAATAACCATGGCTCTGCTTTGAATTAAGTCCGAAACCACTATCTTTACTATTTTTCAAATAATTTTTTTAAAATAAACGCTTGATGCCACCAGCTGAGGAAGTACCTCCCATTCTGGAATCAGGAGTTGCTCATGCCATCAGAAGGATGAAGCCAGGCACTGCTCCCGGACCGGACGGCATTTCTGCTGACCTCCTTCGTACGGGTGGCAGTGCCCTCTGCTCACTTCTTACCAAGCACTTCAACCACTACCTTCGACTTGGTAGGATTCCGGACTCATGGAAGGAGTCGAAAACAGTTTTAATCTTCAAAAAAGGTCAGCAGGAGGATATCAACAACTATCGACCCATCAGTCTTCTCTCGGTTGTGTACAAGATCTTCACCAAGATACTGCTTAACCGCATGGAGCGTTGCTTGGATGAATATCAGCCTGTGGAGCAAGCAGGGTTTCGCAAGGATTTCTCCTGCATGGACCATATTCAGGCTTTCTCACAGCTCATCGAGAGAAGCCGCGAATACCACCTCCCACTTGTCCTTGTCTTCGTGGATTACCGGAAAGTGTTCGACTCTGTGGAAATCAACGCCGTTTTGAACGCACTTGTGCACTCTGGTATATGTACCATCGATAGACGGATCAGCAACCTTCGCCTCGCCAACGATATTGTTCTCATCTCTACCAACACGGCAGAAGTCGAGGAAATGTTGAACGAGCTCAATGTGGCAGGTATGAAGATTGGATTGGACATGAATATGTCCAAAACGCAGTTTATGGTCAACCAGTGGTGTGACACGGGACTCATAAGGTTAAATGGAGTCGCTCTGCAACAGGTCGACTCCTACGCCTATCTGGGAAGAGAGCTGAACATGGATAACGACCTCGCTCCTGAAATCGCCCGCAGGAGACGCGCAGCATGGGCAGCCTTCAGTTCGATTCGCGAAGTCACCGATCAGATCAAGGATCCTGGCCTCAGGGCCTCGATATTCAACGCCTCTGTACTGCCTGCGATGTGTTACGCGACGAAAACCTGGCCCGACAACAAGACAATCGCCAGAGCGATGCAAACTACGCATCGTGCACTGGAGAGATGTCTTCTGAGGACAAGTCAAATCAGCAATGGCAAGAAGGCCTACGAAGCTCGGAGCTACGGGAGAAGTCGCAATTAGCAGACCCGCTGCAGTACATGAAGAAGTCCAAATATCGCTGGGCCGGGCACCTGCTTCGACGAAAGGACGATAGATGGAGTCTCCGTGTCACAGAATGGCTCCCGAGAGACCGTAAGAGACCACTGGGACGACCGCCAACGCGATGGGCAGACTCATTCTCAAGATCTTTCAGAGAGCGGAGTCTGCCTCACTGGATGCAAGCAGCCAGAGATCGAGCGGTCTGGAAGAGTTGTGGTCCCCGCTGAGAAGACCTCCAGCCAACAAAAGGACCGTCAAAGTATCAAAGTAAGTAAGTATTACATAGATGATTACAAATTATATTATATTATATTCGTCGTTTACCTAGAGTTTTGTTATGGCATTATTTTAATCTTCTTCTTCTTCTTCTTCTTCTTCTTCTTCTTCTTCTTCTTCTTCAGCGTTTGTCCCGCTTCGTGGCGGGGTCCGCTATTCTGGTGTCATGACGCCACCTTTCCCGATCCAGCGCTAGATCGGGGTGGACACCAGCTACTTTCAAGTCCATATATAACGTATCAGCCCAGCGCTGCTTCGGGCGCCCTCTAGGCCGCTTTCCTATTACCTCGAAGTTAAGGCCCATCTTGCGGACGCTGTCTTCTTCTCCACGCAGAACGTGGCCGTACCATCGTAAGCGAGCTTCGCTCATCTTGTCAGTTATCGGCGCGACACCGAACTTCTGCCGAATGGCATCGTTTCGGATGCGGTCCATGCGCGTGACTCCTGCCGTCCAGCGCAGCATCTTCGTCTCCATGACGCTGAGGCGCGCTTCAACTTCCTTGGTCGCTGGCCAACACTCAGCGCCGTACATTGCTACCGGCCGGACGACTGCTCTGTAGATCTTCGACTTAACGCGCTCTGGTATCTTCTTGTTGCAGAGCACGCCAGTCAACGAGCGCCACTTGGACCAAGCTGCACTCACGCGTGAATTCACTTCGACCATCAGTTTGCTGTCAGACGCGACTGCTGATCACAGGTACTTAAAGACCGCAGTGCGTGGAAGCTCGATGCCGTTAACCTTGATAGAGCTAGACTCGGTAACGTCCGTCGTTAAATACTCGGTCCTCTTCACGTTCAATCTGAGTCCAAACCGCTCCAAGCGATCACACCAAGCTTGCAACTCTCGCTCGAGTTCTCCTTTGTCTTCGCTAGCGAGCATCACGTCATCGGCATAAAGCAACGTCCAAGGGACGGGCTTCTGAAGATCTCGTGTGATGGTATCCATGACGACAACAAAGAGGAGTGGGGAAAGCGCAAAACCCTGGTGTACCCCGACAGAGATGGGGAACTCCATCGAGGTTCCAGCTGCAGCTTGAACTCGACTCTTTGGACAAGAGTAGAGAATTCGCACCCACTCTATGAGCTCTTCGGGAACTCCATGATGTCGCAAGGCGTACCATATCACTTCACGCGGTACGCGGTCAAAGGCCTTCTCCAAGTCGAGGAAGGCGATATGCACTGCCTTCTGTTTCTCGCGATGCTTCTCTATCAGGAGGCGGACGGCATGTATGGCATCAACGGTGCCACAGCCAGCCACGAAGCCGCACTGATTGCTGGAAAGCTGGACGATGTCCCGAATTCGTCCATCGACAACCCGCTCAAAGATCTTCATGCTGTGCGAAAGCAAGCGAATCGGACGGTAATTGGAGCAGTCTGCAGGATTAGGCATTATTTTAATCCTTTAATTAATTAATTGCCAGCGGTCAACGACGAGTTGACAACTGGCTGGGGCTTCTCCACAAAAATCAATACTATCCGTCGATGCTGATTAGCCGATCGATATTGCTTAGATGTTTCTTAGATGTTTTCAAGACCTGTTCATCGGTCATCATGTTTGTCTGGAGCCCACCTCAAATAGCTAACCTTGAACAGTAATCCACAATATCGATTAGTCAGCCCTTAAAGCCTTCAAGCCGCAACTAGTTTGGCGCGGACGAACAGACAGACAGACAGACAGATGGACGGTTGCATGACCTCTTTTTATGTAGCACTATGTAGTTAGTTCTTTATTTACTTCTGAAATAGAGCTATGGTAGCGCAGGTTGTAGCGGAAAAAGCGAGGCTGTAGCGTGCACCCGATTCTAGGTTCCTGGTTCGGATTTCCCGCACAGGCCAACCAATTTTTCTATCCTCCTAGAACGGTGAACTGGCAGCAGACTCGTCTGAGAAGGAAAAATTACTAATTTCCCGTTGTCTGGCCATTGCAAGCCATGGTATTTGCCTCCAAGACATCCCGTAAGTAGGTAGGAATGTCTGGCGCATTCCAAAAAAGGTTGATTGACGCCGTCTTTTATAATTTTTACCCCTAGCTATTTAATTACTTTCTAGCGGTTACCTTGACAAAAGGTTGGAGCTCTATCGCAGAAGATATGTAGTAATATCTATCAATATTAATTAGCCGATCGATACTGTTTGTGTGCTTCGAGGCCTGTTCCTCCAGCCATTACATATATTCGCGTGGTGCCCAACAGGAATGCACAATAACGTTTTGATTGGCTGTCAAGATCATCGGGTCATTATTTTGGCGCGGACGGACAGACAGACAGATCGAACGCCGGATTACTTCTTATACATGCGGTAGTAGTTATCTATTTATTTACTTTTCGACCTCCACAAAATAAGTGTAAACATGCGTTGCGTATCGCACAAAGTATAGCCAGGAGAACCGTGCTTGAAGTCACACGGTACATATAGGTGGGTGGGACTCCGGAGTTCGAATCTTGTCGACGCCTAAGGATCAGAGAGTAGCCGTAAAAGATTAGGTGGACCGGTTAGTGAATGCGGTATGGGTATGGGTATGGGCACCGGTGGGACGAGGGCTGTAAATATGAAGCTGGATTTCGAGATTTCGGATTTTGTCGAAAGAGCACTAGAGCGCCTATACACTCGCTGATCGACCTTCTTCGTGAAAGGTCTAAACAAACAATCTTTACGTCGCTTGGACGCGCTGCAACTCTGGGCTACTCTGGCACGTGACAGGGACGTACGGGACGTTACAGCCGCCAGTTTTAGCAAACAACGGACGGCATGTGATGTGGCAAGTGAAGGTCGACACTGTGCGATGCTTGGGCTCTATTGAATGGATTTGGAATTCAAACATGGTATGAACTTTCATGGAATCAGACCTCTCGCATGAACAAGCACTTCGACAATGGAGCAACACCAAAACCACCTATACAGGATGGCGGGTATTCACTCCGTAGAAGGAAGCATTTACAACCGACCACAGCTGTGGAACAAACCGCTAACGACCTGCTCGACTTCTCGATTCTTCTCCCTTCTCCTTCGTACACCTCTTCTACGCCACCTGTCCATAAGTAGGAGACAAAAGCGTTCCCACATTCCCGCCTTTTTTGGTTCCCACTCCTTACTCTTAATCTGCCCCATGGTTCTGTAGAAAAAGTTGTTTAGTCCACTTATGCCGTGAAAGGCTATTGATCATCGATACGCAGGGCGTCTGACAGATTCGACATCCGAAGGCATGACGCATTCCATTACCATGGCTTCGGCGGTTTCGACACGGCTCCAGAGCCCAATAGGAGAAAGAACATGAGCACAGATGCTATAAGAAGGATATTTAGTAACGACCAAACCTGTTGCGCCCGTGCATAATTTTATAGTGATTTAGTTTTTAGAAAAAATAATGAATTAAATTTTGGGCAAAAGCGGAACAAGGCAGCGATAAAGTAGTGCATTAAAAAAAAACTGATCGCGCCGTGCATTCAAGTGCAAGTCTCAATGTCTATTAAATTGATAGTGTAAATCCTGTTTACATGCAGCATCAAAGAGAGGATATGAGTGTTTTCTTTACAATTGTTGCACCGTTTTAGGTGTGAAACTCTATGCAAACAGAAATGTTGCTATCAGTCGAATAAAAATCGCGACGTTTCAGAGGAGGGCATGGCGCAGTCTGTTCTGGCACAGAAAATGGCCGCCTTCTTGCTCTTTGAAACAAACTTCAAACCATGGTTTTCCTCAAAAAATAATATGTATTTTCTTATTGGGAAGTATTTAAAACTTCAAAGAAAATTCTACTACATTTCCTTGAACAAAAATTATTTTAACCACCTTAGTCAGTCCGTAGTCTAATCTGTATAAAGACCGCTTCAATTTGGAAGAGTTCGCTTTGATTTCAAAAGTTTTAGGCTCAGGCTTAGATCCTCTTCTAAAAATTAGAAGAGTGTGCAATTTGACTTGGAATGTATTCAATTCTGTACAATTCGACGTGAAAGTGGTACACATTCATGACGCGTTTTAAATGTTTTGGCGTTCTGAACACATTTTCGCAAAAAAATCGAGTTTCCGTTTAGTTTCTCGAATTTAATTCAAATTTTCCGGGCTCTGAAGAAAGCGACAGCGCCAAATCGTAAACCAGAATCGGATAGCAATACAATCTTGGTCGATCTAAACACCGTCATTCAGTTTAGAATCAAGCTCTCTGTTCACGAGGTAATAAGAGAACGCCCTTTTAACCAGTTTTTCCCTCTTTTTTCTTTTGCTTGAGTCCACTGCTCTCCTAACCAGGATACTATCTCAACGGTAGGTCGGAACGGCGCAAGTGTTGTATATGGGCAGAACCGCCTCTCCCTGGGAAGTAAAAAACTGCAGGTATCTCGACCCCAATACAACTCTGCGCAGAGTTAGGGGCGACGGAAGTCGCCTGTTGGCGCCCTGTTGATTCACGTGCTCCACAGCTGACGGGCACGCGCGGGATGAGGGCTGGTATCGCGGATTGGCGCAGTGCACAGGTAGCGTAGTAGGGGAGAGTTCGGGCTCGTGAGCGTGGGGTCGAGAGTTTGGATCCCGTAGACTACGTTTGTTTTGCACTTTAGCAAAATCCATGTTTATCATATAGGTAATCCACCTAGGGTGTTATAGTGTGTTATAGAGCATGTTTACATATAACATACCACCCATACCGTTAACAATGGTGGTCCAGGCAGGGTCACCGATTTCGCTGAAACTTCGTTTAGGGGGGTTTTTTGGGGTGCTGATCACGAATCTGGCATCCGTTTTTCACGATTCGGCTGGATAATATAGATACAGGAAAGCACAGAATTACATTCTTAAAGTTGACATTTGCCTCTCTTCTCGATCATCTTTTGCCTGGACTCAGCTTACACGACAAAAACGTTTTGTCAAATCATGGGGGATATTCTAACCTCGTTCCCGGGAAACCACGAAAAAAATCGTAGCTAGAGGTGATCGTATTAGGACACTTGAACCGATTCAGTCCACTTGGCGAGAAATCTCCTTCATCTGCCAACTTGTTTCAAGCGCATGAATAGCACTACCTTTACATTCCATGATTGTAATTGCTTATTTTGTTTGGTTGGTTCGTTTTGTCTAACTAGTTGGATCGTTTCCCTTCGTTCTGTCCCTTGCGTTCTTTCTCTTGCTGTTGAGCTATGGATCACTTAAATTTAGCGTGTCCTTCATGGGCGCATAAATAAATAAATAAATAAATAAATAAATAAATAAAGTTTCTGCCGGTGACGGCAGGTAGAGACAGAATCGTGAAAAACGGATGATTCGTGATCAGCATCCCAAATAACCCCCCCCCCTAGATGAAATTTCAGCAAAATCGGTGACCTACCTGGACCACCCTTGTTAACGGTATGGGTGGTATGTTATATGTAAACATGCTCTATAACACACTATAATACCCCTAGGTGGATTACCTATACGATAAACATGGAATTTGTAGAAGTGCAAAACAAGCACACTGTGCGGGATCCAAACCTCCAACCTCTCGCTTACGAGCCCGAGCGCTTCCCTACTACGCCACCTGTGCACAGCGCCGACCATCGATAGCAGCCCTCATCCCGCGCGCGCCCGTCAGCTGTGGAGTACGTGAATCAACAGGGCGCCAACAGGCGACTTCCGTCGCCCCTAACTCTGCGGAGAGTTGTATTGGGGTCGAGATACCTGCAGTTTGTTACTTCCCAGGAAGAGGCGGTTCTGCCCATATACAACACTTGCGCCGTTCCGACTTACCGTTGAGATAGTATCCTGGTAAGCCCATAGATCGTACAAAGGTTAGTCAAAATTAATTAGCAACACATCCCTCCTACGCCTCAAGAAAAAAGGCGGAAGAGCTGCTCGTAAAGCATCTACGTTCTTGGCGGCGTCCTGTCCACTACAAATTTAAATCAACTAGAACTTGACTTGCGATGAGCATGTAGAGAGCAAAGATGTGAAGAAATGAAGCGAAGTAACTGACAAAAATGACGAATAGATAATAAGGAAAGGTCACAGATTTCCGTTTCTCCACTGTTTCACCGACCAGAAGAGAAACGCGCCGAAATTCGTTGCGGTGGTCGTGCTCCGACCCGACGTCAAGCCCAATGAAGTCAAGGTACCACCAGGAGTCTGCAGAAACATTGTGCAAAGAGGTTGAATAGGGAGCCAAGGACGCCTTTCGATGTGAACGGAACGCGCATGGTTCAATTATTTGGAAGTGAAGAACACAGAACCATCACATAATTCTACTTTTTGGGAGTGAAGCTCGAAGAAGCAAAATATTTACTGACAATGTTTCGGGCCTTAAGCCCTTTTCTGGGTGTAAAACAACTCTGATGCTTTTACATGTAATAATAAGTGTCAATCGATCGATCAATCAAAACAATCAATTGTTTTTATTATTTGTAAAAGCATCCGAGCTATTTTACAACCTGAAAAAGAGCTCAAGACCCGAAACGTTGTCAATAAATAATAATATTTTGCAATTTTATGCTCCACTCCTAAGAAGAAGAATATGCAAACGTGAAGCTCAGAGAACCAACGATATGAAGACATCAGATAATGTTCAACTTCTATTACCCGCACCAGCGAGGGAGCTTCTCAGCTGAATTCTCCAAGTGGTAACAAAGAAAAGGGCAAGAGACACAAATGTTGTTTATTATTTATTTATTTATTTATTTATTTATTTATTTATTTATTTATTTATTTATTTATTTATTAAGTTTGCAGAAGGCGAACATAAAAAAGAACACACAACATAGGTGCAATTTAACAAAGCAACATTTTACAAATCAAAGAAGAGACCTGTCTATAACCAATGGGCGCGTGTAGTGCAGCCGGAGGAGCGGCCGGCTGTCACGAGCACTAGATACCAGGTTCCTGGTTCGGATTTCCCGCACAGGCTAACCAAGCCCTCCATCTCTTCAGAGTCGGTGAATTGGTACCATACTTGTCTATGAACGATAAAGCGCTGACTTGTTCATCGGCTGGCCAGCGCAAGTCATTGCATGGCCGAATGAGCATTCAAATAACCTCCACAACATCCCGTAGAAGTAGAATGCGTGGCGCATCCCAAAATGGATTGAGTGAAGCCGTCCTTCCCCCTCTTATCCCTTACTCAGACGTCTTCTTACGTGTCTGGGGATTCAGAAGACGTGCCGAACACGTTGCTATAGCGTTTAAAGCAGTTCTTGGTGTTCTATTTATATACAACTGTGTTCCTCCACGTTGGTAGAATTTTTGCTATCACTCAAATAAAAATCGCGACGACCTAGTCGACTGCACGTCGCGAACCCTTATTTTAATATACTAACTGATTCCCGCCTTTCTGCCTCCTAAAAAATGATTCACTTTTCCTTAAAAATAAAACCTTCGCAAAATTTCAAACCGTGTGTTCACATGCTGGGGCAGGTATATTTTTAAAAATTCTAAGGATGCCACCCAAATTCTCTTGAACAATACACTGTTCTAAGTAATTGGAAAAGATTTTTTATTGAAAAACTCGTCTTTGTTCATGAGATGTTCATTTTGAATTTAAAAGTGTCAAGCTAGCTTAGAAGAGTGTCCAATTTGATTTAAAAAGTGCCCAATTTGACTTGGAAAGTGTATGGAATGCCTTAGTGAATTTGTCAAATTTGGTTTTTTTGGAAAATCTCAAAATTTCAGTGCCGGTTCGTTAAGTGAAAACGAAGACTTCATATAAAAGGATAAAGGATGGCATTACTTAATCCCTTTTAGCATACGCCATGCACTCTGCTCCTACGGGATGTCGTGGAGGCGATATGAATGCGTATATTGGCCATACAATGACTGTTGGTGGCCAGCCGATGAACAGATCAGCGCTTTATCCTTCGTACACAAGTCTGGCACCAATTCACCGTCCCTGAGGGATGAAAGACTTGGTTGACCTAAACGGGAAATCCTTACCAGGAACCTGGTATTGGATGTACGCGGCAGTCGGCACCTTCTCCGACACCGCCGCGCCCATTAGTAATAATAATTAATAGTAATAAGGACCTTATTTATATTGTTCCTCGAAATCTGGATCTATCTCTGCCCACCCCTTCTGCTGGAAGAAATCAAAAACAACAAAACAAATAAACATTTAGGAGTTAAAGGCTTAGCATACACTTTAACTACTTCTAAATCATGACTAGATCGCATCTGCTCCTGCGGTAGGAAAGGCACCGGAGATTGAAAAGGACTTCTATTACCAAGTGAAACGCAGCAAACAAAGCCGAAGCAGTGACATTGTGAGTGTCCACAAAGGGACGTTGAAGAATAGGCGAACTAGACCGGCTATAACACCCGAAAAGGGGAGTATAGCA
This sequence comes from Heligmosomoides polygyrus polygyrus, assembly GCA_947396885.1. NCBI lineage: Eukaryota > Metazoa > Nematoda > Chromadorea > Rhabditida > Heligmosomidae > Heligmosomoides > Heligmosomoides polygyrus. Next base: position 85,211,302 of record OX377202.1, read on the forward strand.
CGTGGAACAACGGAAGCAGACCGATGGCCAGGCCTTCTGCGAGGCAAAAACCGCGAGAAAAACTTGCCTTCGGATGAACAAAGCCTGGGTAAAAAAGAATAGTGGGGGTGTGGAATCCACGAAAGTTCACTGGAGGAGGGAACCTTCACTACATAGTGAGAGATAGATAGAAAGCCTTTAGCTTAATGACAGAGCTCAGACTGTGACTGTGATGCCCTTCTGAAGCCTCAAAGTCCGGATACTGTATCGGCCATTGTTTTCGCGCTGCAAAACGTCCAGAGTAGCGGAGTCTACGAGTAGCTGCGAAGCACGAAGCTGGGTAAGTCTCAAAGAACAGGGTGAGGAGACACTTCAGCTGTGGTGTACAGAAAGAAGTTCTGAGTTGTGAAAGACCATATGCTCGAGGATACCAATTCATGCGGCAATGAAAACAAGGCTCATGACCACGAATGCAGAATAAAAATATCTCCGGAATCGATTCAAGTGTCAGCGGAAGAGGCTCACCACGGGGCTCTCAACATCAAGGTTCCGGTGGTTGTAGAGGAGAGCAAACGATGCGTGTACGACCTCAATAGGCGTCACGTCGACTAGCAATCCCATGCGGTGTTATAAATGCTAGAAATCCTTGTTGCCAAAAAATGGCCATAGAGGCTAAACGATAGAGGACGGGGTTAAACAGTCCCTTCTCGGGATGCCCCACGCATTCTGCTTGTACGGGTCGTGGAGGCGGTTTGAATGTGCATTTTGCCCTACAATGACTTGCGGTGGCTAGCCGATGAACAAGTCAGCGCGTGGAAAAATCCGAACCAAGAACGCGGTATCAGATGCACGCGACAGTTGGCGGCACCTCTTCCGATTGCGCTACATGCGCCCTTCTATAGTCGCATACAGTCACAAAAATAGGATAAAGCCTAGCATGCGGCATTACAAGGTCGAAAGAAGTCTAATCGAGAAACTTCCGCAAAACCGACAGGAACCGCTCGACGTCGTCGTCGACGCTATGAGTTACGGGGAATGCGAGGGAGACACTGACAGATTGGCGAAAGCGAAGCCCTCAGATCGTTTGCGGCGAATGTTCCGTGAGAACCCGATGGGACATCATTCGGATGTTTGGTCAATTCACACATACTCAGCCTGCTCCTGATGCGGATCCGACGGAAACCGCGGATCTTCAGCCGTCATCGAGCTGGAATGTTTTCGGAGGAACTCAGCCCGATCCAATACTCCTCGTCAGAAAGGATGTGTAGTAGACAAGCCTATTATGACGCATTAAGCTACCTAAGTAAGGCCTAGGAGCTACAGAAAGCGACAAGGGGGACCTTGTAAGAAGCGGCTGTACAGCTAATCAGCCAACCCAGCCAAGTAGCCACCAACTGACCGTTTCACATCGTCAAGATCCTCCCAACGATGCGGCGACAGTCATCACACAGAACAGCTACTCAAGCCGTGGCGAAACCCGTTTGAGGCGAAAAGCTGCGCGACGAACCGCTAGGATTACTAGTTTCTTACGACACTCGCCGCCGTGTGATCGTCTGTATTCGTAAGAAGCACACCTAACCACCACACCACGGTCTGGCGGTTAAACGAGAGCAGCAAAAACCTTTATTGAGCTCATTTGAACTGGAAATCTGGACCGCTAGGCATGTTGATTGTATGTAAGACGATGGCTCGTTGACAGTCAGGATAAGCTGTGCATCCACAGCAGCAATCCAAATTTCAATAAAGAAAAAGATCTTCGTCTTCTAAGAGAAAAAGGAGTAGTGACAAAATGAAGAACGTCGGCGTTGGTCATTCCCTTCGAGGATGCGCTACGCCTTCTACTTGAAACCAATTTCGTGAAGGCAATTTGAACACCCCTTCATGTGCCACCTCATCGCGGTGAAGGGGTGAACATCACTTAGTGATGGCTAACGGCACAAATGGTCACGCAGTACACGATGCTTTGTCGTGTAGGGGCGACTCTGATGTATCCCTGGCCAGGGACATGTGAGTAACCAGACCACCGCCATGGTTCAAACAACTGAACCCGCGCCCCAGTCCTCCCAGCGCCGGAGGTTCTACGACGTCGGTTGCATCCACCTCCGGCGAGGGGTCATCTAATCTCGGAGTTAAACCACCAGAACGTCATTAGAATCGGACTACCGGAACCCCCTCCCACCACGACACGGAAACTGCCTATTCGTCTGCACTTATAACTGTCGTTCGATCGCATCTGAGCATGATCTTCGGACACTGCTTTACAGAAGCCGGAACATCAAATACGACGTTATCGCACTGCAGGACACGAAAAGCAGAACGGAAATCATAAGAAGGACCGACCACAACGAGCTTCTCATTATCGGAGCAAAGGTGGACAGAAAGAATATTGGCGGAGTTGGATTTCTCGTCAATTCGACAGTGCACCACCTAGTAGACCCTTACAAGATCATCAGTCCGCGAGTAGCTGTTCTTCGTCTGGAAACCAAAGATCAAGGAACCATCTCCATCATAAATGGATATGCTCCAACATCTACGGCCACAGACGAAGAAAAGGAGGAATTCTACAAGCTGTTCGAAAGGACTGTCAACGACAAGAAGAGTTACTACAAAGGGGTCGTTGGGGACTTTAATGCTACCGACGGTACGAAAGATTACGACGAATGGAGTCCAGGACCACATGGAACTTCCTCAAGGAACGTAAACGGAGAGCGCCTGATAGACTTCCTATCTGCGTGCCGTATCTTCGATGAAAACTCTATGTTCAAGAAGCCTTCAAACCGATGATGGAATTTGGAAAGCCCAAATGGAAAAACGCGTTCGGAGATCGACCATGTTCTTACAAACGGACGCTGGAGTCTGTTCCACGTCTCAGTGCTGCCTTCATTTTGACACCGGCTCGGATCACCGTCTTGTTCGTGCGAAGCTGACTCTCAAAAAGAGGATGTTCAAACGTAACACTCATGAACCAGCACCGGTGAGGATCCCCACATTCAAGTCGGAGGAGTTGGAATATGCAATAAAGTCGTACGATTGGAATCTTCTTGAAGATCCATCGGAAGACTACGACCTTCTCTCCAAAGGACTGTTGAAATGTGCTAGCAGCTCTCGCGAAGTCTCTGCTTCAAAACTCAACGCACATGCGATTAAGCTCATGGAGCAAAGAAGAGCTGTCAAACTGGATCCTAATGCTTCCCTTCTGGAAAAAGTCACCATCTCGAAGGCCTGTCGAATTGCAGTGAAGGAGTCCATTCAAGCCTACAGAAGATTGAAGCTGTTAGAAGCCGCTGGGAAATGTTCAAGCATAAAGCGCTGCAAACTAGATCTCTGCGACCAGAAGAAAATAATGTCAGCCCTTGTGAATAAGGATGGCAGGTCAATTTAAAAAGTCAGAGTAAATTTTCTTTGTACAAGAAATCATCAGTAAAATTTTCTAACTGCCTCGGAGTGCCTTTGTTTTAATTTGGAAGGCAAAATGTTCAATTTGGTCTTAAAAGTATCAGTTCACTTAGAAGAGTGTCTCTTTTGAAAAGGTGTCCGATGTGAACTGAAAAGAAACACATCTTATCCAAAAGTGTCACTGCTACCTTTTTATCGCTGTCTTTCTAATAGACATCGAAACAAACAAGATAGAAGCTGAGGGCTTTCTTTACGTTAATAGCATAGGTTGAAGCGATGCACCTGGTGCGGATACTGCATCCTCCATGCGATGTTGTAGGTACTACCAACGGTTAAACTCGTGTAGTGTGCTGAAATTGAAGGATAAATGGTAAATAACAACAATAATCAAACCTTTTGGGACGCGCCATGCATTCTACGTCTACGGGATGTCGTGGAGGCAACTTGAATGCGTATTTGGCGTATGCAATGACTTACAGTGGGCAACCGTTTGTCATATTCGTGTTTTAAAGAAGGGGAGTCTGATACCAAAGCAAACGTCTCGAAGAGTGATGGAGGCCATCGCTCAAGAAATCTACACAGATCTGTTCCGTTCTTCCATCACTGTCCCGAAATGCTTGATGCCACCAGCTGAGGAACTACCTCCCATTCTGGAATCAGAAGTTGCTCATGCTATCAGAAGGATCAAGCCAGGCACAGCTCCCAGACCGGATGGCATTTCTGCTGATCTCTTTCGTGCGGGTGGCAGTGCCCTCTGCTCACTTCTTGCCAAGCACTTCAACCACTACCTTCGACTTGGTAGGATTCCGGACAGGGGTGCACATTTCCCGGTTAACGATTTAACGAATTTAACGAATTAACGGCATTTTTTGTTAAAATCTGGTTTAGCGACTTAACAGAAATTTTTAGAAATCTAACGGAATTTTTAACGAGCTTTTTTTAGTGAGTTTATCACATTTACCCTTAGCATCCTTTAATGTTGCAGGTCTCATCCTCCCGATTAAGACTGTTTCTAAAAAATACTAAAAATCTGCATGAATATTTTAATGTTTTCATGAATTTGTCCTAAATTTTTTTAGAAATAATGCATTTTAATGGTGTGTAGCGCAGTCGGAGGAGGTGCTGGCTATCGCCGGCTGCCTGCTTTCAAATTAAGATGTGCTCAGTTTACAGTGAAAGGTCTCTAGTTTAAAGTAATAATGGTAAATCTACTGTTTCACTGGGCTATTGAAGCAAAAGAAGAAACGTCTTGCAAGTTAATTGTGAGTCTCTAGGTTTGCACTACGATAATAGGCTAAATTTTTTGAACATCGTAAAGAGTTTGTAGAGAAGCAATGAGACGAACCTTCTAAACATTCATAGGGCTGTCCTCTAAAAACTGTCCGGTTTTAGCATAACTTTCATGACGTACGCCAATAGTGAAATCATGTACCGCTGTGTCTTCACTACAGAAAAAGAAAGACAGAGAGCTGTTGAAAAAGTGCAAAATAATTTTACACGAAAGGCTATTATTCGGTACAACGGTTTCTTTTATGCGCGCGCTCTCAACCCTAGAATTCGAAACGATTTCTGGACCTCCAAACTCTCAGCTCACGCAGAAATGTAGATGACGTCCGCAGCACTTTCAAAATCTTGTCGGAAATGATTAGATTCATGGTCACAAATTTTTACAAACTTGCTCCTTTTGAAACAAGAGGTAACAGCTGGGAAATGGTATCCTCTGACCTGATCTCTGACCGTCAAGCCGAATGATTCTGTTTAGTTATTATTGCCCTTAAGTATTAGCATATTTTATAGATCTTTAGTTTTTTGTTGTTTTGAATGTGATATTATTATAATTATTACTATAATTTTTCAATGACAAACTGCACGGGATAGAGCCGGCCTTGGAAATGAAAGCCTTTCGAGCTTTTATAATTCAGTATGTGCATCCGGCTCATGTTGACCGGCAACATTGGCTGACCACAGATTTCGACGTTTTCAGCCGAGTTAACCCACTTTAGCGGTCCATTGTTAGACGTGAAGTCGCGTCAGTGTCGTATAAACTAAACGATCAGCGACAATGCATGCAACGGATGTGCGAAAGTAATGGTCGGCCACAAATTCAGTAGCGTACAGATGACGAAAACTTTCACGAACTTGAAAACAACAGAAAGCGAGGGCTGTCTTGGTAAAAATACGCATGATATCTATTAGCCCAGGGATATGCCCTGGAAGACGAATCCATGGCGCATCCCAAATCGAGATATATTAACGCCGTCCTATAACTTTTAACCTGCCATTCATGAGCTCTAAGCATAATACTTTCTATTAGTACATAATATACAATATAATAATATAATAATAATATAAATTAATATATAACACATAACATACTACTTTCTGTTAACTTACAATGCCGAGGTTTCAAGAAGAGATAATACTTTCTTTCATCTCAATGTTGATGCCGAATACTAGCTAATGTTGAAATATTATTAAAAATTAACGCTGAAATTGTATCACATGTTCTGTAAGGAATATACCAGTCGACATGAAGAGCGGAAGGAGTGTGAAGGAATTGAGCTGCTGTAAGGTTCGCGTTCCATTAAACTTCATATAAAATAAAAAATTCCATGAATTTTTTCTCACTCTTCTGGCGCGAGCAATTGGATCAAAATTCTGGCAGGGCAGGTTTTTCGGAATGGGATCGACATCTAGCTGACAATTCGTTTGTAACGCGCCGCCGAAATCATAAGCAGCGATCTCCGGCCTTCGATCTCGGTTTTTGTATTGGCACCAGTCCATAGTCTTTCACGGGATAAGAAGACAGCTGGTTAGGTCTTCGGCATTGTTCCTGAATCTCTCGTTAGATTGAATGAGGTGTGACCTAGACGGCACTTAAGCTCTCATGCGGCTCCTTTGTAGATATCCAGATCGGGACAGACCTATCTGTGGTCAGTGGTGAGGCGGAAAGCTCTACGAAACCGGCAATGCATATGCCCAAAGTCTCGGTTTCTGTTTTTTTTTTCATCCTAGCGCTTCCTATCCATACCACTTTCGGATCTATCGTGGTCGGGTGGGGGTCATATAACTGAAAATTATGTAACAAATTGACTTAGGACTCATTTGTTTGGTCCTATGTTGTCCTCTTGAAGCGGTTCCGTGAGTCCGAAGTCAATTGGCCGCATAATTTTTAATTATGTGCCCCCCACATTTCCCCCTTAAGTTATAATGAATATTTTTCGAGAAAAGGAGGTGTATTTGAAAACGAAATAGGCGTGTTTCAAGAAAGTCAGGATAATCTTTTTAAGAAGAATTTACATAAAAACAACGGTCCTTGACTGGGATGTGAGCAGCATTGAGAGGTGGGAGCAGGCCAGCCAATTAGGTCTTATCGAATGGGCGCACCGGTCGGAGAGAACGATCAGGGTCGCTGATTGGCTAGTGCATATACGTTCGATTGGTGATTAATTAGCTGGTCTGTATCCCGCATCTCGCAATGCTGCTGACTTTCGCGACTCAAACCAACTAATAAAAAATTGCAGAAGTGACTCAAAAATAAGTAGTATCCTTGATATTTAAACCTGCATGAAACTTTCCTACTCTCATTTTAAATAATATTTTTTAGTTTGCTCTAAGGCACTGATGGTGACAAGCAAAGCACTTCTTGCCGTGTCATATGAAGAGAATCCGCCCTCCGCTCGTCCAATACATCGCGCTGCTTAGTTAATTGATATTGCAAATAAATGCCGATAGCCAGCACATAAATAGATTTAGAGACAAATGAAGATCGCAATAAAAAGACACGATATCGTTCTACACTGCGCTTCTTTGCAGCGCTTTTAATTTGTGGCAAATTTTAATCTATTATCTTTCTATAAAAATAAAAATTTTAAAATTATTGCACTTACTGGGCAGGTGAACTGAAAAAATTCAAAGAAAGTTGTAAATAGCGATGAGCTTTTCGAGTGCATGGCGCGAACTGATCTTGCAATGCGCTTTTCCTTGAACAAAAAATTATTCTAACCTTCTTATTGAGTCTGTAATTTAATCTGCATGAAGGTCATTTTGATTTGGAAGAGTTCCCTTTGATTTCAAAAGTTTTAGGTTAGCTTAAGAGGGTGTCCAATTTGATGTTTGTTAAGCGGCCATTAATTCTGCGCCGACAGACGGATTGACAAATGGGCAAGTGTTCAATTTGATTTGAAAAACGGACGTGAAAATGGTGTACATCTCATCTCTAACTGCCATGTCGCCTGGTATCTTTCCGTTGTAAGAAGAACCTGAATTGGGTGCACGAGGTAGGTGCGGTTCTCGAAATTGCCCAAGTGACCAGTGCAATCTGACCTGACACGATTACATGCCTCAAAAACTCGCAATGCTATCGCTGCGGGGTTATTCGTTTGCCTGCTATCGTAGAGAAGAAGTGTCATATTCCACACTCAGCCCCGGATTTCATTTCAGAATTTGGGTGATGAAACGACCACCCATAATGGATACGGCGAGGCACGAATGTGCATATGCTATTCTAGTAGAACTACAACTGAGACTCTTCACTTTTCGACCAAGGAAAACTTGGTGTAACTTTTTTTGAAATTTCACAAAATTATTATCCGGAACGTTAGCGCCATATCTGCAATTTTCGCGCCGAATTGGACACTTTTCAGATCAAATTTGACACTCTTCTTAGCTTAAGCCTACGAATGTTGAAATCAAATTGAACGTCTTGCAAATCAGAAACATCTTACAGGGTAAATTACAGATTCTCCGAGACGGTTGGAATAATTTTTTGTTCAAGGAAAACTTGGTGTAACTTTTTTTGAAATTTTTGGGCAAGCTGCCCGAATGAGCGTAATCACATTATCAAGTTTTCACTTTTTAAAAGAACAAAACAATAAATAAGAATTTTTCAGAAAACAACAAAGAAACAATCATACGGCGCATCGAAAAGTCAGATCACACCATGCTTTTAAAGACTCGTGCACGACCTTTGTTTGACTGCTAGTGTAAATTCTGTTTACATGAAGCATCAAAGTGATGATATGCGCGTTCTTTACAATTGCCTTTGTTGTACCGTTTACAGGTGTGAAACTTCATGCAAACGGTGATTTTTATATCAATAGAATGAAAGTAGCGACGCCTTGGACGAGTGCACAGCGCAATCTTTTCTTTTTTCACCTAATAATTACCGACCTCCAGCTTTTCAAGACAAGCCATAAACCATTATTTTCACAGAAAAAATGAGAATTTGATAGAAATTCTAAACAAAGTGTTCAGTAATTGGGTAAGCGAATTAAAACTTCAAAGAAATCATATTAACATTTTCCTTATGCAAAAAATTATTTTAATTAATTTAACCCTCTTGAAGAGCATTTAGTCTAAAGCAGAAGAAACTCATTTCGATTTAGAAGAATTCGTTTTAAATTCAAAAGTCTTAAGCTACCTTAGAAGATCCAATTTCAATCGTGAAATGTGTCCAATTTGATATGAAAAATCTCCAATTTAATTTAACAAGTGTCCAGCTCAACGTAAAAGTGGTATGAACCACATCCCAAAAATGTAAGCCCTGTTGGAAAGGCCATATAATTGCTACCAATAGAGCTCTAAATAAAGCTGATGCTGATGGAAGAATCTAGAAATGGTAGGTCTAGAGTTTTGTTGGCTGAATTAACCATAAACCCATAAGACTACTGTCAAGCTTTTGGATAAGTGTACAGTCACCTCTGTAATGGCTACGTATCCCTCTCCATCATCATTTCTAAACCTGAAAGCGGTCAGATCAGTCAGTAGCAGTAGCGATTCAGGGAGCAAATGTTTAGTGACTCAGCGAAACCCAGTTTTCCGAGAGCGGGATGGTGATTCAATTAGCTCCCGTACCGGTTCCTAAGTCATTGTTATCTATACAAATCTGAGGGCGACTCTGGAGCTGTTACTGCATCAGACACGACAGCTATCGACAGGTTGTTCGTCGAGGAAGGCGTAGTAGGCAGGTCGCATTAACGATAGTTATTATCCAGGATTTGTAAGGACTGGAAAGCGACAGATAGCATGTGGAGCTTCGGTGCACAGCTTCAGGACCCAAAGGTTCTGGTTTTCTTTATCTGACCGCTTTGGCTCCGCGTGTCATTTACACAGAGGCTCTCCGCCCTTTTTATTTATATCCAGAATGTGGACCGGCGTTGTGGTGAAGCGCATTATGCGTACTAGACGCGTAATTTACGGTACTTCAATTAGTACTTGAGCATGCTTAACTGTTAAACTGACTAACAAGGCACAAAAAAACACGTGATCAACTTTATTAGTGGGAAGGTGTTGTAGCTGAGGAAGATGCAAAAGGCCATAGTGAACACTTGGGTCATTCCAACGTGCTGTTGAGCGCATAGGTAAAATGAGCATGATTCGGGAAGACGTGCGCGTGAGAGAGGAGTCTGCGACGCCTATGGAAAGCAACGGAATGCCTTTGTCTACGTCCGAGGATCAAAGGAAATGACTTGCGATTCTGAAGTCGGAAGAGACGGGCCAAGCGTAGACAGCAGACGAGAGTTCGCCTAGAAGATGTAGGAGGACAAGAGACGGCGAGGGATATGCCAAGCATTCCACTTCTACGGGATACTTGAAGGCGTCCCGAACAAGTATTTGAGCTACAATGACCAGTGGTGGTCAGCGATGGACAAGTCAGCGCTTTATCCTTTCCAGACAAGTCTGGTACCAATTCAGCTACACTGGAGGGATGGAGAGGCTTCGTTGACCTGTGCGGAGAAAATGCTTACATGAATTATAGGGGTGTTATTGCTGCCGGCCATTAAATGATATTGATGGTCGACCAAAATTGATTGATTTTTTGCTTCTGCAGATTAAGCGCCTCGGATTGGGCCTCTTGCAACCCGTTTCCTACAATGTAGAATGGATATTTTGGAGAATAAAACTTGTCCATGAGATAGAGGGTGGACAGGCTTCATATGAGCACTTTTGAAGATTCTGCCCTGCCAAATCCGGTCATACTATTCTATACAGGGTGTCTCAAAAAATGGATACACTGTTTTAAAGGTGATAGCTACCGGAAAAGTTACTAAGGTATTTAAGGGTTCGTATAGAAGCTTAAGAAGATAGAAATTTTCTGACATATCAGCGGCATGGAGTGCGCTATACACTCGTCTGAAGATTTGCATTTTACACTCGATTGATAGTGTTTCGCTTGAATACTGTTATAATTTCCCAACAAAGTGGTCGTATCGATTGATTTATGCTTCCTTTAAAGTTTAAACCTTAAAAACACACTATGACCTACGAAAAATGCTGGGTATCCTAAAAAGTGCAGGAACTATTTGAATGGTTCTAACATTGCTGCTCGTGAAGCTCTTGAAGATATTTGAGACTCATATGCAAGCGCAGAATAAGGAGATTGGCGTGCAAATAGTCAGGACTGTGCCGTGCCCCGACCTGAAACCTTGCACTTTAGACTTGATTGATTGTGCAAGGGCTGAGTGCTTGTCACAATCCTGACATAATCAATCAAATTAACCTGCACTGTGCTTATTTTAAGGTGTAAAACTTGACAGTCACGTGAAACACACTTGACATGTGATTTACTGATTCCACAATTTATCGCTATCGTTATCGCTCTAATAACGCTCTCTACATATCTGAGCCCATAACGTGAGTCATTCCCGGCTCTAAGCTTTCCTTCAAGGAGAAGAAGTTTAACCTGAAGTGCTACTGGAGGTTCGAAAACATCGTCGAAGGGCAGAGGCGATTTGCTAGAAAAATTGAACTATGTGTGCGGTTCCTCAACAATCAATCGAGTCAGAAACGCAAGGTTTCAGGCCAGGCATGGCTCAGTCTTGACTATCTTAACTATTTACACGCCACAGAAATCTCGTTATACTGCGCTCGCATGAGTCTTGAACATCTTTAAAAGCTTCACTAGCAGCAACTTAGAACCTTTCAAATAGTAACTGCATTTTTACGTTGCCCCGCATTATTCGCAAGCCGTTGTGTGTTTTAAGTTTTAAATCAAAAAAAATCAATCGGTACGGCCACTTTGTAAGAATGCATGACAAGTATTCAAGCGAAACAGAATTAATCGAGTGCAAAATTCAAGATTTAAGACGAGTTCATGCCACTCATCTTTCAAAAAATTCTGTTTTCTCAAGCTTTCATACGACCCCTTAACTTCTTCAACTTCTTTACGGTGAATAAAGTTATCATCTTTCAAACAGTGTATACGTTTTTTGAGACACCCTGAATAGTGAGGCCATTTTTTACTGTAACTGGAGTAAGGCCTAAAGAAGAAAATAAGTCGAGCAGGGTGTTCTATTCTTGGGGCTTGGGGGCGAAAGCGAAGCCTACAACCAGACATTTGGCTGGTGTTAGGCCGCTGGACGTCTGGTAGAAGAAAACTGGGAGAGGTATTTCACGTGCTGCGAAAGATTTCCGTCAGCTTTATGACCCGGGTGCTTGCAATGCACTAGCGAGTTCCGAATAACTCGCCGGGAATGCCGGCAATTAGGCAATTATCCAGTTGTCCGACGAAGCCTACCGAAACGGTGCTGTGCTGCTGCGCCCATGGTCACTTGTTGCATGATCGGCCGGTTTCTGACGAGGCGCTACGCGAGACGTGCTGGCAGCTCTGTGCTGGCTGGTTAGGATCCGAGATGAAACGCTCAACGATGCGGGGAATTCGGCGACTAAAAATATGAAAAAAGCGAGAGAGATCAATTGTGCTGATGTGGGGCTTCGAAACTATCAGAAGACCTCCTTTTCAGCTGAAAAACCTAGCCGGCGGTGACTTCCAAAGCCCTGCTGCTCGACTTTTTATGGAAAGCCGCTTCTATGAGAACACAACCGTTCCGCTGTTTTTCGCATGTCGGAGCATCGTACGTATTAGAACTAGTCAGAAATTTCACTTTATTGCCCACTTTGACGCACTTCATAGAAATTCGAGCATATTACACTGACCTCAAGACCGCTTGAATGAGGAACAAAGAGTTAAGCCGAATAGTGTCGCATTATGCCTGAAGTGTTGTCCGTCGCGAAGTATGAACAGGCGCTTAGGTTCACCAGAAAGTCTTCGTATAATTCTCTTCAGAAGTCCAGAACTTCCAACTTTCGTTTGTATCCATGATCTACCGTGCGACAGTCGTAGAACATTTCGCGAGGCTTCTCTGCAAAAGGGACATAAGCTCGCATGGTCCTTCTTTGATTGTAGTGCTACGTCAGTTTCGCAGGAGTATATACGAGCATGCGCCTTCTACAAGCGACGCCGCGGCACTGGAGCGACGGCAACATTGAGGAGGACACCACCACCGTCAACTGCTTGTTCGTTCGGTTCGCAGAAGGAGCACAGACTTCAAAGACAGATCTCGGTGAGACACCCTAGGCAGGGAGGACTCCGCCGTTCTCAACGAGTGAGATCCGGAGGTTACCACCCGAAGTCGTTTGACAAGACTCGGATGTTCCCAGTCGAGAGTCGCCAGCCGCCTCCAAGTCCTCGGCTACTGTATAGTGAATAAAGATCCACCATGTCTTGACCTGGATCCACCATGTCTTGACCGATAGCACGCGGTTCACACGCATATCCATCTGCCACTCTCTCCTCCGCTCGCCTCGCAAGAAGTTTCTCGGCTACGTGGTCACCGGGGAGTTTCCAAAGTCCAACGTGCACCTCAAGGCGGTTCCTCTGTGCTGCGTCTGGGACTCGAAGGGAATGCTGCGCTGCGAGTTGATCCCGCAAGAGCACACGGTCACCACTGTCGTTTACGCCACTCTGCTGCAGAAACTCGCAGAAGCTATTCTGCAAAGCCGGCCCGACCTTCAGTGCACCTCTTCATACCTAAAGCGACTCACCAAACAATCAAGGGTCTGAGCTGGGCGACCGTGCCCTGTCCACCATATTCTGAAATCCATCAGATTTCCACTTGAGCACATTATTGATTGATTTGTATTGTATAGTGAATAAAGAAATAAAGAACAAAAATGAAACACCTATAAAGACTTCTCGATCCTTATATGGCGGACCCTTAGACGGGGTTTATAACTAAGATGGTGCGAATCACATCAATAATAATGGTTGATGCCGATAGGGCAATCAATGTTGATGCTTCTCGCGCTACATCGTGCCACGCCGTGACTGAAGTATTAGGTTGTCCCATAAGTCCCCGCCGTTTTTTTTTTCAACGATTCACTGCAGATTACGCCGGCGGTCTCTTGCATAGTGCTGCATAGTTTTCGAAAGAGAATGATTTGCTCTATCAGAACGTGTACTGCATTTCTTTTTTCATCATGAATTTTGTCAATTTCTAGGTCATTGAAATGAAAAGTGAAAAACTGAAAAGGTTGCTATTGGCTCACTTGTTCTCTCCGCTTAGGTTTGTAATTTTTTGCGCAGTTTTTTATAGCACTTGGAAGACAATGTTCTGTCCTACAAGAATATGTGTTGGTCCTATTTTCTCACCTGCCCTTTATTGATTTTTAGGCCATCAAATTGGGACGTTCGAAGGAGGATGGTTATTTTTGCCGACAGCTCCTGCTCTGTGGTTGGACTTTTTCGGTTGGTGTTATATGTCGTTTGGAAGAGGATGTCTTGCTCAGTAAGAATTTTTGTCGCGTTTATTGTCTCATGCTGATTTCTGTAGAATATCAACAACTGAAGAAGGAAAAGGAGTTGTTGGTGAAGACGATATTTCTCTTTTTGGCATTTTGTTGATTCGACAGAAATCAATAAACGCAACACAAATTCTTATAGAGCAAGACGTTCTCTTTCGAATGACATATAACATCATCCCAAAAAGTCCAACCATAGAGCAGGAGCTGTCGGCAAAGATAGCCATCCTCCTTCGGACGTCCCAATTTGATGTCCTAAAAGTCAATAAAGGACAAATGAGCAAATAGCACTAACACATATTATTGTAGCACAGAACATTTTCTTCCAAAGGCTATAAAAAACTGCGCGAAAAATTACAAACCTAAGCGGAGAGAACAAGTGCGCAAATGGATACTTTTTCACTTTTTCACTTTTCACTTCAACGACCTAAAAATTAACAAAATTCATGATGAAAAAAATGCAATACATATTCCGATAGAGCAAATCATTCTCTTTCGAAAGCTATGCAGCCCTATGCAAGAGACCGCCGGCAAAATCTGCAGTGAATCGTTGAAAAAAACGGCGGAGATTATAGGATAACCTAATATAAGCTACGCCTTATGGCCAAGCGGTCACTGCAGGCCATGTAAAAAACAAGGACTGGCGTTAATCCGTCTCTTTTTGGAGTGCGCTATGCATTCCGTTTCTGCGGCAGAAATGGCTGTGTGCACTCCGATTCGATTTCGGTTCTTGGTTCGAGTTTGATACTGACTTGTCCATCGGCTAGCCACCGTATGTTTTTGTATAGAATAAATATGCATTTAAATCGCCTCTTTGATATCCTGTGGAAGTAAAATTGAGAGAATTGGATCGGGAGATAGAGATGCATAGAGATTTACTAACACCGACCTTTATCCATATTAATTATTGATTTGCATTAGATTTATAAGGGCTACGTAAATCCTAGAGTACACCACCAAATAAGTATCACGTAGATGGGGACATTGACTGGCACAGCTCTGCATGCGTATTAAATTGTTCAGCAAAGTTATGGAATAATGAATTTCAGTGATTTATCCTAGTCGGGAGGAGACACATAACTAAAAATTATGTATCAAATCGACTTGAGACTGGTGGCGATGTCCGTTCCTCCACGTGGTGCCACTGGAAACTGCTCGCTCTGCGAGCTAAGCTAATCACGGACATTCGAATGCAGGCGACAGGCCCTTGTGACAGGCCGGCCTACGAAAACCCATGTCACATCGCATGGTGTATGATAAGTCAAGTTTCTCGAGATAGTGCTACGGCGTCCGCGGGAGCCGACGCGCACTCGCAGAGCCCGGCGAGTGTGAGAAGTATGCGAGGGTCCCTGATGCGAGGACGGCATCGGGGGGCAACTGAGCTAGTCCGAAAGTCCCGTAACGTAAGCAGGACCCGCGTGGCTACGCTGAATGTGGGTACGTTGACGGGCCGCTCGTGCGAGTTGGTTGAAGCACTGGAGCGAAGAAGAGTTGATTTCTGTGCGGTGCAGGAGACGAGGTGGTCCTGCCGCAAGTCAAGGGACATAGGACGTGGCTTCAAGGCCGTTCTATGTGGAAGTCCCAGGACCACCAGCGGTGTCGGAATAATCGTCTCCGAACGATTTCGTGACTCGATTGTAAGCGTCGAGCGCTTTGACGATCGATTGATGAAGATCGTTGTCGCCGCTAAGGAGCGACTCTATCACTTCTTCTCTGCGTATGCTCCGCAGACTGGCTGCTCCGATCAAGCCAAGGATGAGTTTTGGAACCTGCTTGATGAGAAGACAGCAGAGGTACCGTCGAAAGATATCATCATAGTCGCTGGTGACCTTAATGGGCACGTAGGTGCTGCGAAGGATGGGTACAGCTGTCATGGTGGTTTCGGATACGGGTCTCGTAACCCCGATGGTGAGCGTATTCTTGAGTATGCGGAATCGCATAGCCTCACCATTGTGAACACCGTTTTCCGAAAACGCGACTCCCACCTCATCTCATATTATAGTGGGAGCTCCAAGTCTCAGATAGACTTTGTGCTTGTGAAGGATCGTGACCGAAATCTCGTCACAGACGCGAAGATCGTGCCGTATGAAACGGTCGCCCCACAGCATCGTCCGCTGATATGTACTTTGAAGATCGCCTCTCCGAGGCTGAAGCAGGTCGAGCGATGCGGTGCTGCAAGAATCAAGTGGTGGCGAATGAAAGAGAAGGAAGCAGCTGTGATTTCTCGCGTGCGGTTACCGACAGTTACGACTGTCGATGAAACTTGGAAGAAAGCAACCGACGCGATACGCCAAGCTGCAAGGTTGGAACTCGGCACTACGAAGCCTGGACGACGCAAAGTCGACAAGCAGGCATGGCTGTGGACAGACGATGTGAAAGCGAAGGTTCGAGAGAAGAAGTCGCTGTATCATGTGTTTCTCGGCGACAGAACAGCCGACAACTGGCAGGAGTATCAGAAGGCGAAGAAGGCTGCAAAGAAAGCCATGGCTGTTGCGAAAGCCACTCATTATGGTGATGTCTACCGAAAGCTCGAATCGCGCGATGGTGAGCGGTATTTGTACCGACTTGCTAAGACCCGCCATCGTCAAACCGAGGACATTGAAAAGTTTGTTGGCATCAATGATGAGAGCGGCCATCTTCTGACAGACCGCAAAAAGGCACTGAAGCGATGGCGTGATTACTTTGAGGAAACTTCCACTATGGAATTTCCTCATCCGGCCATCCCTTCTGTGGCTTCTGTTCACGGTCCCGTTCGCAAGATCACCGTGGAGGAAACAGAAACGGCTCTAAAGAAGATGAAGCCCGGTAAGGCGACAGGGCCGGATGATCTGGCAGCCGATGTTTGGAAGTCGAAGCTCTGGTATCCTGCTGAGTGGTTGGCTGAGTTCTTCAACCAGGTAGTAAAGGAGAAGAAAGTACCGGAGTGTTGGCACAACAGTACGGCGATTCCGATTTGGAAGAAGAAGGGCAGTCCTGCGGACTGCTTCAATTACCGTCCGATTCGCTTGCTTTCGCAAAGCATGAAGATCTTCGAGCGAATCCTCGATAGACGAATCCGTGAAATCGTCAAGCTCTCCGACAACCAGTGCGGCTTTGTGTCTGGTTGTGGGACCATTGATGCTATACACGCCGCCCGCCTCCTGGTGGAGAAGCATCGCGAGAGACAGAAGCCGGTGCATATCGCCTTTCTCGACTTGGAGAAGGCCTTCGACCGCGTACCGCGTGAGCTTATATGGTACGCCTTGCGACGACACAACGTACCTGAGGAACTTATAGAGTGGGTGCGGATGCTCTACTCTTGCCCAAAGAGTAGAGTGCAAGCTGCAGCTGGAACCTCAATGGAGTTTCCCATCTCTGTTGGGGTGCACCACGGTTCTGCGCTTTCTCCACTCCTCTTTGTTGTCGTCATGGATGCCATTACGCGAGATCTTCAGCAGCCTGTTCCATGGACGCTGCTTTATGCTGATGACGTGATGCTCGCTTGCGAAGTGAAAGACGATCTCGAGCGGCAGGTGCAAGCTTGGTGCGACCGTCTGGCGAGGTTCGGACTCAAATTGAACGTCAAGAAGACCGAGTATCTAACGACTGACGTGAACGAGTCCGGCTCCATTAAGATTAACGGTACTGAACTTGCACGCACTTCGGTGTTTAAATACCTGGGATCAGCAATAGCGTCTGACGGCGGTCTGATGGTTGAAGTGAACTCACGCGTGAGTGCAGCTTGGTCCAAGTGGCGTTCGCTGACTGGCGTGCTCTGCGATAGGAGGATACCAGAGCACCTGAAGTCGAAGATTTACAGAGCCGTCGTGCGCCCGGTAGCGATGTACGGCGCTGAGTGTTGGCCTGCGACTAAGGAAGTTGAAACACGCCTCAGCGTCATGGAGACGAAGATGCTGCGCTGGACGGCTGGAGTCACGCGCATGGACCGCATCAGAAATGATGCTATTCGGCAGAAGTTCGGTGTCGCGCCGATAGCGGACAAGATGCGCGAAGCTCGCTTGCGATGGTACGGCCACGTTCTGCGTGGGAAAGAAGACAGCGTCCGCAAGATTGGCCTTGAGTTGGAAGTATCTGGAAAGCGGCATAGAGGACGCCCGAAGCAGCGTTGGTCCGATACGTTACACACGGACATGAAAGTAGCTGGTGTCCACCCTGATCAAGCGCAGGATCGGGAAAGGTGGCGTCGTAACACCAGAAGAGCGGACCCCGCGACGATGCGGGACAAACGCTGAAGAATAAGAAGAAGAAGAAATCGACTTGAGACTCACGCAGCTCAGCTCCAAGAGGATGAAATAGAACTGTGGTGAATCCGTGTTATAGCATGTCAGACGGCGGTCAGCCGTGTTTGAACTGCGCGTTGCCCGCCGAGACGCCTTTACAACAGCCGCTCTGAGGCTCAAGTCAATTGGTTACATGATTTTTAGTTATGTGCCCTACCCCGCCCCACCCGACTAGGATAGATCCGAATTTTCGTACTTTTCAGGCCGAGAATTACAGTGCCATTGTCTGCGCTGTGGTTCTTGATCAGACGTTCGTTTTAGTGTTTTTAAGCGTTTCGTAACAGCATGAACGAACGAACGCTAGTCGCACTAATTCGGTTAGCACCACGCAGTGCAGCAGCAAGTTCTGCGCTCCTGCAACTTCCGATCCAACGGATCCAGCCCTGCAATGACGCAACGAAGTGTCTTTGCGGAGACAAATAGATGACACGCGTTGAATTCTCGGAAAAACGAACTGGAAGAAGCTCGCGCGTTGACATCGACGACAGGAAACCCTTTGCATTGATACTAGCCGAAAAGGTCGATCGATACGTATCGGAGCTTAGCTAGTTTCTAGCAAGGAAGGTCAGTCGATTGAACGGAAGAAGCAAAACTAGCCGAAACTGTGTACTTTCTACGAGGACAATCTGATGCAGTGAAAGATGTACAGCAGCAAAAGGGCAGAAGACGGAATACCGTAGGAAGGATATTTGGAAATTTTGAACAGTGCAGTGATAAAATAAAGAGGTGATGTCTATATAAGACAACAGGCGACGCTTAACAGTGGTGTGAGATGTCGTGAAGCTGTTGAGCCAAGATTGTTATGGAAGCTTTATTCGGCTTACGTTTCGAGGGAATCGCCTTCATCAGAGCCTGGAAAAATCAAAAAGAGATCGAGAAATTACTCGTCCAAGGATCATTTCAAGCTACAGGAGTCTCAAAAATTAATGAGAGAATGAAACGAATAGGGAGTAAGGCATGGAAACAGCAGAAAGGCTGGATGGAAGGCAATCGAGGCCGCGATAACTCGGAGCAGAAGACCCCAGAGGCGCTTCAGATCGCAGCTGGAGTCCACCACAGATCAACCGGAAGGAGAAGAGTCCAGCGGTAGCCCAAGAACTGGCACCCTTCGTCGAGTTCTGTGGGTTTTGATCCGTTTCTTCTGACTCCTCTCCCCTCCCCACAAATGTATCCATTGGATCCGAGTGAGTCATTTTCGGATATCAGACTCCGATATCTCCAGAAATTCGCGGTTCGCAAAAATAGCGTTTTCTGAATCATTCAATTGCTCGAAGATTTTCGATCGGATCCAATGTATGTTGGCGAGGCAGCTGGTCCCGGACAAGTCCCCAGCTTCGGGTGATTGGTGTTCCTCCTCGGCATCCACCTCTATGGTAAGTTCCTACTTTTTTCCTACTTCTCTGTAACTATCAGGTCAGATTTTGTCTCTATATCTCCTTAGAAAAATCTTCCTGCAGGGTCAAATGGAATCGTGGTGGCGTGTTAGGGGGAGGCAGCGGCTGTCGCGTGAACCCAATTCCAAATTTCTGGTTCGGATTGCCCACCAAACCTCAGGAGTACCTAAATTTGGGCCAGACCTGTCCCAGAAGGACAAGGCATTAAGTTTATGATTTTTTATTTATTTTTATTTATTTGTCTTTCTTATTTATTTTCGCCAACGACTTGAAGAGAAACAATTTCAAGGAGACGGATTCCGTTCTGAAAAAAAATTTTTGTTTATAAAAACAAGGGTTGAAAAACTATTTTAAAAACATTTACTCTTGTTCGTTTGTTTTATTGTTGTATTTCGTTTAAATTTAGCTTTGTTTATCAACATCAAAGAGAAAAAGTCGATCAATTAACCAGTTTTATTTAAAAGTAGGAAAATATTAATGGGTAAAAGTGGTACAAATTATTTTGAGGAAAAATAACGGTTTCTTTGTTTTAAAGAGTTCAAAGTTGTTCTAAAAAGAAGGAAGGCGGTCAATTTATAATGTTCAAAAATAGAGTGCGCCATGCCCTCTTCCATGACATCGCAATTTTTATTCGATTGACAGCACAATTTCTATTCGCATGGACTTTGACACCTATTAACGATAAAACAAAAACAACTGTAAAGAGCACACATATCCTCACTTTGATGCTGCATGTAAGTGACATTTGCACTATCAATTAGATAAAAGTTGGGCGAACTTTTTGTACTCATGGCGCGATCACCGTATCATAACGTATTATAACTGTGGATGAAAAATGGGTTCTTTACAATAACAGGAAGCGTGATTTGTCTGGGTAGATGAGGATGCTCTTCCCACATCCTTTCCTAAACCCGACCTTAGCCTTAAGAAGTTATGCTTACTTTGTGGTGGTGTTGTAAAGCTGCAATTCATTACAGCTTTTTGTAACCTGGTCAGGCAGTCACAGCAGAGCCTCTCTGGCTGTGATTTAGACCAAGTGTATGAGAAGTTGCAAAAATTGTGGCCGGCTGTGGTGAATAGAGGGCCGCT
Source organism: Heligmosomoides polygyrus polygyrus (assembly GCA_947396885.1). Lineage (NCBI taxonomy): Eukaryota > Metazoa > Nematoda > Chromadorea > Rhabditida > Heligmosomidae > Heligmosomoides > Heligmosomoides polygyrus. The sequence continues at coordinate 85,232,021 of OX377202.1, forward strand.
TCTGTTATAGGACTAGAAAGCCATACAGCTCACAAACCACTCGGCGAAAATTGACTCATTTAGGTATCGAGGTTCTCCCTCACCCACCATACTCTCCCGACTTTTCCCAACTGACTATACTTTTTTCCATGCTCTTGACTCTCACTTGCGGCAGAAACAGTTCACTAGTTATAAAATAAAATATAATATAATATAAAATAATTCGACCGATGTTGAATGTGCCCCTCTTGATTTCGTTAATTCCTGTGATCTCAAATTTTATTGTAAAGGATTAGATCCACTACCTGTTCGATGAAAAATGTATAGAATTTGGTGGTTTTAAATTGATTAATGAAGTTGTGTTTAAGCTGAATTATAGCAGTTTGAAATAAGCGGATCGCTTCGGCGAGTAATTTTGCGACAGCCTAATACTTTGACGTGTACAATGAGTGCCTTCAGTTGCATTTATTTGTTTTTAACTGAGTTCGTTGGTTTTTTCTAGCACTGTATTTTCACGTCTGGCCTCGGTCCATGTCACGAATAAATAAATCAATAAATAAATCTGGGATTCTTGGCGCCTCGCGGGCAGCCTTTCAGTTTACTCAATCCATGATTTAATTTACTCGATGCTTGAATTAGAATTAGTGCAACTTGTTTTAAAATCAACTTGAGGATATTCTACTAGTTGTTATCCCGTTTGATCTCACGCTCAGTCCTCAAAAATCCCAACAGAACAGCTAAGCAATTCCCAGAGAAGCAGGTCCAGCTACTGCTTCCATTCCTGGCCGCTAAAGTGAAGCCGCCTCCCGTTCAGAAATATACTTATTGTCAAGTGCAGTAGCAGTTTGAAGTAAGCGGTCCGTTTCGGCGATCAATTTTGCGACAGCCTAAGACTTGTACAGAACACTGTCCTTGTTCATGAAATAATCACAATGGTAGCCGGAGTCAAGATCATGTAGCAGGAAACAGAACCTAGTCTTGGAAGAAATAAGGGTTAATAAAGAGAGAAGAATGAAAAGTGAGCGACGAATAGCTATAGCCTTTTCATCGGCGAGATCTGACACAAGAAAACGCTGACAGAAAGGCGACGATGAAAGCCTAGGAAAAGAGATGAATCGATATTTGTCAAAGAAACAGAGATTTTTCGCAGACTTCGCTCGCTTCAGCGATTTGTCCATGATGACTTCAGAAATGCTAGCCGAATATTGAGGTGACAAGCTTAAATTATAATTCTCATATTCCTTTAAAATAGTTCGTTCTGCCGCCGATATTCAGACGGACATCTCAGAAGAACAACGTCCATACGTCCATAAAAGGCCATAAATTGCAAAGGAAGCAGGAGTGAACTATATTGTTTAGATAGAAAGCTGTTAACGGGTCGCCGTTATCCGGGAAAAGAAGTGACTGCTTAAGCCGCCATGAGCGGAAGCTGTCCGTAATCACTCGAAAATGTGCATTGCTTCGACGGCTAGGCAGACGGATCGTGGAGAGTTTGCGGATGGGATGCATTCCAGGCGCTATCTGTTCAGACACGGTGCCTTTCCGTGGCTAGGGGTGGTACCTAGATCGTCGGTCGTCCTGGAGCCGGTCAACGACTACCGGCCGCCGCCGCTGCTGCTGCTACTGTTGCTTGCTTGGGTGGGGTGAGACGAGGCGAGACGAAACGGAATCGGAAGACAGGCGAGACGGCTGACCAGCTCTTCGCGATGGCTATTTGACGAGAGTGAAAATAGGATCTGAAGCTGAATCGCCGCAGAAATCCACGCTATCAATTAATCGCCAATGTAGGTGCTATCAATTAATCGCCAATGTAGGTGGGGGGTAGGTGGTGACGTGCCAGCGAATCAGTACGAAACTGAGCACCTACCAAACACTCGCAAGCCAATCAGAGCGCTGACCGCACATCCATCTCTGAATGACACGCCAATTTGGTGCGATCTGATTGACTGACGCGCAGCATCTACTGCCCATCTTCGCGAGATGTACCCCGACAAAATATAGTGAATAAATTTTGAATGTGTTTCACCTACACCATGTCATGGGGTAACCAACCGATGGATAAAGCAGTCTTTACCATCTTCACGTTGAATTCGACAGTTTTCAAATCAAATTGAACATTGTATTCAATCGTATATTGTTGCCTGATTTTCTTCCTTCTTTTGCTTGCATAGCTTACCTATGTTTGTTTTTTGTTGTCCCCACATGTGGTGCGCGCCCTTGAGACGTAGTTAATCAAATAAGTAAATAAATAAATAAATAAATAAATTGGACACTCTTCTAAGCTAGCCTAAGGCTTTAAAAACAAAGCGAACTTTTCCAAATCAAAATGAGCTTTTTCTACATTAAACTGGAGACTCTCCAGAAAGGATAGAATAATTTTTTGTTCAAGGAAAATCTTTTGAACTTTCTTTGAAATTTTTTAGTTCACCTGTTCAATAAGTGTAATAATTTTGTGCAATTCATATTTTTCGAGAAAAACAATAAATTAAAATTTGTCTCAAAGCACAGCAAAGAAGCAAGCATATAACGCATTAAAAGATCAGGTCGCGCCATGCACTCGAAAAGCTCGTAGCTATTTTTATTTGATTGAAGCTGTAAATGTAATAAATACAGCTTACATGAGACATCTAAATGTACCGTTGATAGATGTGAAACTCGATGCAAACAGATATTTTACTATCAATCGAATGATAATCGTGACGTCTTGCTTGGACGGAGGCATGGATCAATCTCTTCATTTAGTACTAGAAACTATGAAAACGTTATTTCTTCTCTGGCTGCCTTAATATGTTAAAAATGGTCGTGAGCAAGCCTTGAGACATTAGATAGATAGCCTTATTTAGCATATTCTCAAGGCGCTAGAGGTTCCTATAAGGCAGTTTACAGTTCTATGAAAAATTGGCTGTTTTTTAAGCTACTAGCGACCAAAAGCGAGCTATTAGGGCGTTATGATAGATGGTGAAGACCACTGTCACCGGCGCGTAGGTGGCGGCATAGCGTTGGTTAAATACTGTAGCGCATGTTGAAGCTGGTTTGGGAGCCCGAAAAGCCTTCTCGGTCTCCGCATATCCCATACTCTGCATGAACACTGCTACCGTTTCCGCTGCGCTCCATCTTCGACACAGCGTTCAGAGACCACTGGCGTCATTGTCTACGGCTACTTCCGAGCAGCTATTTTTAGCCCACAACCCGTTGTCTTGCTATGAGTCCAAGTGCGAAAAGCGGGAAAATGTTAGGCGCCCGGGGGATGAGCTATGCCTTCGGGTGAATAGGGAGATCTTGACGGCTGCGAAAGCAAATTCACATGCTTCGTTATTTCTTGTCTACATATCGAGCTGGCAACGATTGTCTCGCACTCCATTATGCGACATGGAAAACAGATTTGTGTCTACAATGAACCTTAAGTCGCGTAACGTAGTAGGGCTAGTGCTGTAATGTGCTGGGGCATGAGGTCGCTATGTACGGTTTAGAGATGCATCGAGGCCACACGCTTACTCGACAACAACCCACTGGGTGCAAGATGTTACCTTCTTAGGCCTAAGGGTATGTTTATACTTCGATGCCGAACGACGAGACACCACGTATTGTGGCCACATTGATCGAGCGAAGCGATGCTTCACCACTGCTGCCGCTGCCGCCGCTGCCGACTGTGCATGCGGCTTATTGCTGCTCCAGTTGTCCTCTGCAGTGGATTCGGAAATGTGTGCGCAATTACGTACACAATGGTTCGTAAACCCTAGTTTATACTTGCGCCGCCGGGCGACGCGGCATGATGGTCGGGATAAATATCGACCGGGCGACGCGAAAAATCGATACTTATGGCGATCGTGGTGCCGCGCCACGTGGCGGCGCAAGTGTAAACTAGGGCTAACCGGAGGGCAGTCGTTCGGTACACCCTGCTGCCCGCCGCCCTCTTCCCGCCCTGCTCGCCTCGCCCTATTTGGACAAGTTTGCTGCGCGCGAGACCGTCGTTAATTGGCGTGACGTCGTCCAAAAACCTAGCAGCTAGTAGGAGACGATTGGTAAACGCATCTCGGGGAACTCTGAGGCCTTTTTCCAGTCGGTTCGGCTATGGAGTCAGTTGAAGAAAGGAGAACGTCGCTCTTCTCTCTAGATTCTTTCAATTTTCGTCACAATTCTTTAAATTTCCTCCCCAAATGCGATGCCTCCATGTGAACGCAGGGACCCGGATATCTTGTCCTCGGCGTGACCTTCGCCCCGCCTCTTTCTGAGGGCGGTGTATCCAACGACTCTCCGCCGGGCTAACCGAGTGACCGCGTCGCCGGTTGTTCAAAGTGCTCATCGCCGTCCAAAGCAGCGCGACGCGATGGGACGCATCGCTCCGTTTGAATCGCGTCGCCCGGCGATGGAAGTATAAATGGACGGACTTGAGCCGGCCTGAGGCCTATGATATACTCCCGCGACGGGCTCGGCCACGGAGCGAGCAACTGTCGCTGACGCAGGCGAGATCACGGTATTTCCACCCCTGACCACGCCCTCGCTGCAGTGGTGGACGGCGCTTCGAGTGTCGCGTGAACAGTTGTCGCGCCGTCGCTCCGGACGTGTCGCAGAGGGGCCCGCGCAACGGCCGTCGCTGACCGTCGCTCGTCACCGTGTGCAGTGTGGAGCGACGAGCGACTGTCGCAGAGGGGGGGGGGGGAGCGCTCGTCGTGCACTATTTTTTGCAGTTATTTCGCGACGCGCCGCGAGCCGTCGCCGTCGCAGTGCAACCCCGCATCGCGCGCCGTCGCGTCGCTGTGCAGTCCCGCGTCGCTGCAGCGGACGGGAGTATACCATAGGCCTAAGTATAGGAACATCGATTTGGCGGGAATCGATGCCGCCATGCTTAATCACGGCTGCCGGTGCCGCCGCTGCCGAGTGTGTATGCGGCTTATGGGATACTCCCGCCCACCGCAGCGACGCGGGGTTGCACTGCGAGGCAGAATAGTTCACGAAGTTCTGCAGACGGAGACTTTTGCAGAATTTTAGCGAATCGGCTGATTCTGTGCATTTTTTCTTGAATTCCTTGTTTCCTCGACCGTTTCGTTCGTGATTTTACGTTTTTTTCCCGTTTTATCGCCTTCTGATCCGTACGTCGTTGTAGGATTGTTGTTTTCAACGGTATTTCGTCGATGTCGTGTTTTGCTAGGGAGTTTCCGCCATGCCTGTGCTCACTCAAGCATCTATTTCGTTTCTGATTCCAACCACAGGCACGGAAACCGACGTTTCTGTGCTCGACATGACACGAGAGGGTTCTCGTGACGTGTCCAGCACGGAATCGTCCCAGTTCAGGCCCAATTTCTCTAAAGCGGTGTTTTGCTAGGGGGTGCGGCGTTCAGTTGGCACACTTCTGTGCCGGACATGTCAACAGAACCTCCCTGTGACTTGTGCGGCACAGAAATGTAGGTTTCGGTGCTGGCGAGGAAGTTCTCATGAGAAAAAATGCGAGAATCGGTACAAATGTGGGAAAAACGATCTACAAAAATATCTCCTCAAGAAAATTAGCCGCTCAGTTGGCACATTTCTGTGCAGGACTTGCCAATAGAACCTCCCTTTGACTTGTCCGGCACATAAATGTAGATTTCGGTACCGGTGAGGAAGTTCAGAGGCGAAAAAAATGCGAGGATTGGCACAAAAGTGGGGAAAAATGGCCTAGAAAAATATCTCCTCAAAAAACTATCCGTTCAATTCGTCGAAAAATCCCAAAATGAGTCTAGCCACGACGAAAACCCTACGAGGAAAATAACAGAGACATCACATGAACACCCAACATCACCAGACGTGTGTTGAAATTGCTGTGCTATGGTCACGAACCAAGGAAGTGTCGAAATAAGTGAGCGGAAGTGCATAGAATAGGGCACGACAAGCGCTCCCCCCTCCGCGACCATCGCTGCCCATCGCTCGTCGCGGTGCACTGCACTGATGTGCCGCCTACGCGGCAGATGCGGCAGACGCTGTGCCGCCTACGTGGCAGACGCGGTGACAGCGGAAGTAATCATTCAAGGCATTGTTGCCGCACTGCCGCGTTGGTGATTGAGCGAGCGGGAGGAGTGCCGTGTGAACTTTAGCGCGCGGCAGTGGAAGCCGCGTACGCGGCTGTTCTGGCCTCTGCCGTGTACGCGGCTGCCGCAAAAGTGTGCAGAAGGCTTAACACCCCTCTGCGACGCATCGCGGAAGCGATGGCGCGTCAACTGACAACCGCCCCCCACTGCGCTGTCCGCCACTGCAGCAAAGGCGCGCCGTTGACATTTGCCCCGCGCCCGTGCCGGAGCGACACGAGAGTATACACGGGTGGCTAAGGTCATGGTCCCCGATTTCGCTCAACCCCCCCCCCCCCTGTGCAATACGAAAACTGATGTTAGATCCGTGATCAGCATCCCAAATAACCTCCCTAGGCGAAGTTTGGGCGAAATCGGTGATTATGACCTCGACAGCCTTAGGCGCCTTTTATACTCCCGCCGCTGCGCGATCGTAGTTAGAAAGGGAGCGTCAGCCCTTTCAGCGGAATGCATCTAGCTAATGTTAGTGGTGGAAATCCTGTGAGGAACGACGAATCCTCTCTTAAAGCTGGGGTCGAAGTCGTCTGCTCAACCTACGGTTGAAATTGGTGTGGTATTGATTCGAGTCCCCTGCAATGCAAATGGCACTAAACGACTCTTTATTTTGCAAATGTGCAGATTCAAAAGTAAAATTGCTGGAAGGTACTCAGAAGAGAATCGCTCAGAATTCTCTCGTGTATTGTAATTCCGTGGTCATTGTTCACTGAACATATCTTTAGCGTAGTAGGTAAAACTTCGTGAATGTCTACAGATCTCCATCCCCTTCCTATGTTACGAAAGGTACGGGTGACTATGGCAACGGTCACCGAAAACGGATCAGATTCGTGGCCAGCACCCTAAATAGCCCCCCCCCCCCTGGAGAAGTTTCGTCAAAAAACCTTTTCGACTTCTCATCGACCTCTGGAGTCCTGAAAGTGCAATAGTGCCATAATTTTGCTACACCTTTGTTTTGTTAGTTGAGGAGCAAAAACAAGGAGTACACAGCAAAATGATTCATCTCGGTGGTGAATCTCTCACTCCACACCGAGTCTGCCGCGGCTGATCGCGCCGCGCCGCGTCCTTCCCTCCAGCGGCGCGATTCGCCGAATACCGTAACCCAAAATTCCGTCAAGTGTGGTGTTTTGAGGCGGCGGAGTATGAATGCGATGCGGCGCCGCCGGGCGGCGCGAAAAATCGATAGCTATGTCAACCATCACGCCGCGCCGCGCGGCGGCGCGAGTATAAAAGGCGCATTAAGGCCCATGCACACTTCTGCGACACCGCGGCGCGACAAGTGGGGCGACGGCTACCTCCGCGAAATCCGGCGGTCGCGGCGCGTTCGAGTTAGAGCATCGTTATAGGCAACGGGACCGACGTCCCCGTGCATGTCGCGTCGCCAGGAATGTTGTGAACCATTCCAGCTTGCGGCACTCAGCGCGGCATCGCCGGCGATAGCCGCCGCGACAGCCGCAAGAGTGTGCATGCCCCCTCCCTGCGGCACGTGTCGCAGTGTCGCGCCGCGGCCGTCGCCGCCCTATGCTTTATCATGGTCGCGCCGCGCTGTCGCAGAAGTGTGCATGGGCCTTTAGTCGCCCGGGCCGCGCGAAAAAAAATCGATAGCTATGTTAGCCATCACGCCGCGCCGCGCAAATATAAACTAAGGCTAAAGGCCTTCGCACACTTTCGCCGCCACGCGGCAGCCCTATCTTTAAGCATGGGGCAGAGATGCAGAATCGCCTCGCGAGGCAAATCGATATGTATGGCAATCGTGGTGCCGCGCCGCGTGGCGGCGAAAGTGTGCGAAGGCCTTAAGGCAGGATTTATCAATACATCAGTCGCTAGACGGTACGGCGTTGCAAAACGTAATACTTTCGAATAGGCGGTATTCAGGGATCGATATTGGAGGTTTCCATAGCGCTGTGTTGCCGAGTGACTGAAATATAAATCCCTGAACTGCCCATATTGATAAAGTAACCATAATAAACAAGGTGAAAGTTGGCTCTAAACACGATTTTAGATTAACAAATGTGATGGCGTCCAGGTAAAGCTCAAAGGAGATTTAACAAGAAATGACGAACAATAAATAAGAGATGCCCGAATCAACATCTGAGACTACATAAACGGTATGGAATCCCGCTCATTAGCTTGAAAATCGATCCGCCACTAGTGGCAACACTGACCGCCACAAAGAGCTGCCGCTTCTCATTGCCTTCACCCGCATTTCGACTTTTGAGGCAAAAACCTCGGATGGGCACCAGCCGGACTTGCTGCAGAGACAAGCACAAGGATCAAGATGGGCAAGTTCCGGAAAATTAGCAAGACGACCGGTTTTTAGTGCAACGTCATAATAGCAGTAAAAAGTTTTGGATCTTATATTGCTAAAGAAACAATGCTTCCAGAAGCGAAGCTTAAAAATGATCAGACCAGCTTTACATAAATATAACTGCCATGTAGGAGTCGAAAAAACTAAAAAAAGAAAAGGATCTGGCTCTTTACATACAGCAAGTTAAGAGAAATTTTGCATAGCGTATCTACCGAATCTGACCCGAAAATTTTCCTTTAAAAATTTGTACCTAGAAATTCAACACACACGCTCCCTTCGCTGTTGTCGTCTGTTATACTTCCCGTTGGCGACTCCAGCGGCGACAGTCCAGCGTTGGAGCGTGCAAAACACTGAAGTTCAAGGTGAACAGTTCAAAACATGCACACATCTCCATTTTCTTCTAGTCCATTATCCGGAAGGTAGCTTTAAACAGTTTTAGCTTAACAGAAAGAGTGGTATCGAATAAGATGGCGAGCACGCATACTTCCTTTTAGACAAAACAAAGGAATTACACAGCGATGCCAACAACACTAAACCATAAGGGCCTGTTCATACTTCGTGACAAGAGTGACTTGTCGCGCTTGCAAAACATGCATATCGATTAATACCCGCCGGCGCTGTCGCTCCAGTCGCTCTTGTCGCCCTTGTCGCTGCGCTCTCGTCGCACCGTCGCACGTGCAAAACATGCGAATCGATTTAAATAGAGCGCGCGCAGCCGAAAAGTGTTCATACTCGAGCGACGTCGTTGTCGCTCTAGCTGCCCTTGTCGCTGCTGTCGCACGTTCATATTTCCGCGCTACGCTACGCACGCCGCGCTCCCGTCACTGATGTCGCGAAGTATGAACAGGCCTAACACAGAACTCGAGGCACTATCCGACACCGTTGATTTTGGGATTCATACACGATTTCTTCCAACACTCTGACGTGATTACAGCCAAAACTAATAGAAGGTTATACAGCATGTAAGATCCTTACTTGAGTACGGAACAACTGTTTACAACCCCACAGACTATTTTGACTCCACAAGATCAAAGCAGTCCTTCTCAGTAGAGCAAAGTCTTCCTCAGGATGTAAGGTTTTGACTGATCCCTTGGAGTAGTCTCAGAAATAAACCCCTCAATTTGAACTTGCTATCAATTAGAAGAAATGTCAAGGACATAATAATTGTGCATAAAATCCTACTATATATAAAGGAGCAAGCATGTGTGTGTGTGTCACTGTGTGTGTCACACCGTCACACTGTCCGTCCGTCCCACTTTGAGTTGGGGCGCGGCAGCCGAACACGTCGACAACCGTGCCTGGCGATGCACAGAAGTGCCGAACACGTCGGCAACCGTGCATGGCGAGCCGTAGACGTGCCAAACACGTCGGCAACCGTGCATGGCGAGCCGTAGACGTGCCGAGCACGTCGGCAACCGTGCATGGCGAGCCTTAGACGTGCCAAACACGTCGGCAACCCTGCATGGCGAGCCGTAGACGTACCGAGCACGTCGGCAACCGTGCATGGCGAGCCGGAGAGGTACCGAACACGTCGGCAACCGTGCATGGCGAGCCGTAGACGTGCCAAACACGTCGGCAACCCTGCATGGCGAGCCGTAGACGTGCCGAGCACGTCGACAACCGTGCATGGCGAGTCTTAGACGTGCCAAACACGTCGGCAACCCTGCATGGCGAGCCGTAGACGTACCGAGCACGTCGGCAACCGTGCATGGCGAGCCGTAGACGTGCCGAACACGTCGGCAACCCTGCATGGCGAGCCGTAGACGTGCCAAACTGCCAAACACGTCGGCAACCGTGCATGGCGAGCCGGAGACGTGCCGAACACGTCGGCAACCGTGCATGGCGAGCCGGAGACGTGCCAAACACGTCGGCAACCATGCATGGCGAGCCGTAGACGTGCCAAACACGTCGGCAACCATGCATGGCGAGCCGTAGACGTGCCGAACACGTCGGCAACCGTGCATGGCGAGCCGTAGACGTGCCAAACACGTCGGCAACCGTGCATGGCGAGCCGTAGACGTGCCGAACACGTCGGCAACCATGCATGGCGAGCCGTAGACGTGCCGAACACGTCGGCAACCGTGCATGGCGAGCCGGAGACGTGCCGAACACGTCGGCAACCGTGCATGGCGAGCCGTAGACGTGCCGAACACGTCGGCAACCGTGCATGGCGAGCCGTAGACGTGCCAAACACGTCGGCAACCGTGCATGGCGAGCCGTAGACGTGCCGAACACGTCGGCAACCGTGCATGGCGAGCCGTAGACGTGCCAAACACGTCGGCAGCCCTGCATGGCGAGCCGTAGACGTGCCGAGCACGTCGGCGGCACGAAACTTCAGCCCTGGGGGTAATCGAGGTCGCTGAACTCGAATTTGAAGTCGACCAATCGATATTGATCGATATTATCGATTTTTTGAGGATGGCGCTCAAGTGGCGCGAAACTTTGGCCCTGGGGGTAATCGAGGTCGCTGAACTCGAATTTGAAGTCGACCAATCGATATCGATCGATATTATCGATTTTTTGAGGATGGCGTTTAAGCGGCGCGAAACTTCGGCCCCTGGGGGTAATCGAGGTCGCTGAACTCGAATTTGAAGTCGACCAATCGATATCGATCAATATTATCGATTTTTTAAGGATGGCGTTCAAGCGGCGCGAAACTTCGGCCCTGGGGGTAATCGAGGTCGCTGAACACGAATCTGAAGTCGACCGATCGATATCGATCAATATTATCGATTTTTTGAGGATGGCGTTCAAGCGGCGCGAAACTTCGGCCCTGGGGGTAATCGAGGTCGCTGAACACGAATCTGAAGTCGACCGATCGATATCGATCAATATTATCGATTTTTTTGAGGATTTTGTTCAGGCGGCACGAAACTTCAGCCCTGGGGGTAATCGAGGTCGCTGAACACGAATCTGAAGTCGACCAATCGATATCGATCGATATTATCGATTTTTTGAGGATAGCGTTCAAGCTGCGCTAAACTTCGGCCCTGGGGGTAATCGAGGTCGCTGAACACGAATCTGAAGTCGACCGATCGATATCGATCAATATTATCGATTTTTTTGAGGATTTTGTTCAGGCGGCACGAAACTTCAGCCCTGGGGGTAATCGAGGTCGCTGAACACGAATCTGAAGTCGACCAATCGATATCGATCGATATTATCGATTTTTTGAGGATAGCGTTCAAGCGGCGCTAAACTTCGGCCCTGGGGGTAATCGAGGTCGCTGAACACGAATCTGAAGTTTGTTTTTGAGGTATGAAGGTCTAAAAGTTGGGAAAAGAAGATGGTCGGAGTGTTCTCTTCTCGGGGTTTGGGGGCGAAGCCCCCAACCAGTCGGAGGCGGCCGCTAGGCCGCTGAACGACTGGTTGTTAATAAAATAGCGAACATGAAACATGATGATTTTTTCCAAACTGCAGCCCTCAAACACCAGAGGCAGTCGCGATAAGCTTTTTCATGGAAAGGCACGTTCTTCCGCTAGGCAGCACTTTTTTGTAAACCGAGCGGGCTCTAAGTACGCACGCCTGATCAAAAACAAAATACTCCCTAATTTTGTTTCCGCATTTCTGAAATTCGTTAGGAAAGCCCTCCGATTAGAATCTGCCGATTCTCGATGTGTCTATGTTGTATCGTTACGTACGAAGTCGCTCCCGTCGCTGCAGTCGCGTAGTATGAACAAGTACCTGTGTTCGAAAGAGGTACTACAGCTTATTAAATAGAACGGACCCCAAAATAAATGTCCGTCAAGGAAAATATCTAATCCCTTGGTAATTGTAATCACAAAGCGAAAAGACAAAGTGAAGATGTTTTACACTTTTGTTCATGCCGGGAGCGGCTGTTATTTGCAATCGAAGCTCCTGCACCAAGCGGAACTCGAACCCGCATCTTCCGCTTTTTGGGAAGCGGTGCTACGCCCTACACCATCTGAGATGATTGATCAAACGGAACATCCATGATATCTTCACATCTTCCTAGCAACGACATGTCAGTACTTACCCGTGATATCGGCATGCTGGTAGGTGCTGATAGGTGGTTGCTGAGAAGACAGGAAGACATCGCGGATGTTCTGTTCGATCAAGAGCGCTAATGGTGTAGGGCGTAGTATCGCTGTCAGGAAAGCAGAAGTTTCGAGTTCGGGTCCCGCCTGGTGCAAGGGTTTTAATAGCAACCAAGCATCCATCTAACTAGCTATGAATTTAATAGGAACTGCATGTAGAGCATACAGCTAACATTCTTTCATTCGTTTAGAATTGAAGTTGCTATCATACTTAACGACGTCGTCATCAACGTGAAGAGAGGGGTTTGGCAGGGAAATACCATATCCCCGAAGCTCTTCAGCGCCACCCTCGGAAACGTCATGCGCGAACTAGAATGGGAAGACATGGGAGTGAAGGTCGACGGCCAGCAGCTGCACCATCTGCGCTTCGCTGACGACGTCGACCTCATAACACCGAGCATCAGCCAGGCGGAGCGAATGCTGGCCGACTTCGATCATGTATATGGGAACGTTGGACTGCAGCTGAATCTTACGAAGACGATGTTCATGAGGAACGGACAAGTTTCTGGTGCCCCATTCTCGCTCAACGGAACGAACATCTCCGAATGCTCCAGCTACGTCTATCTTGGTCGCAAAGTCAATATGGCCAACGACCTAGCACCAGAATTGAGCAGGAGGAAACGAGCTGCTTTGGGAGCTTTCAAGAGCGTCGAAGAAATCGCAAAGAAGACGAAGAACGTCCGACTCCGTGCCCACCTATTCGACTCTACCGTTCTTCTTGCCCTAACATACGCCTAAGAGACCTGGGCTATACGAAAGCAGGATGAACACGCGATCAGCGTCGCGCAGCGTGGAATCGAGAGAACGATGCTCGGAGTGGCACGACTCACGCAAGTGAGAGAAGGCCTCCGGAGTTCCGAGCTTCGCCGACGTTCGAAGATCAGAGACGCTGTCACGTGGGGCAAGTGTCGAAAATTAGGTGGGCCGGCCACGTAATGCGCTTCGCTGACACCCGCTGAACGAGAGCCATTACCGACTGGATTCCGCGTGATGTCAAGAGAACACCTGGGCGCCCACCAACACGTTGGTCGGACTTCTTCGTGAAAGCCCTGAACGACCTATATGACGCTCTTTGTGTCCCTCGAGCGAGGAGAATCCATTGGAGCACTCTGGCACGCGAGAGGGAGAATGGAGACGCTGCTGGCACCCGCTCGAGCAAGTCGATGATCAACGGGACGACAGGTGATACAGGTGATCCTACTTATATGGCTTTACTCCTTTTCCACAAAACCCAATCTTCAGCGGAGTCAGGCCAAATACAGTATGTAAGTAAATAAATAAATAAATAAATAAAGTTGTCACAGTTGGTCTGGTCACCGGGGTGACCCACAAGGAATTCTTGTGTAGGTTTCTGTGTCGCGTCAGAAATTGCTCATTGTTTTATCCAACCAGTGCATAAAACAATTTATTCGACAGATAAAACACGACCTTTAAAAACCTGGACAACATGTGAGGAGGACAACATCCATACAACGTGAACCAGTTCCTCCCATCGCTACTCGTACATGCAAGGCTGTGATAAGAGCATGGACTATAAGACGAGACCTCTATATACATTAGTACGTTAGCTTCGAAACCGACAAACCATTAAACGAACGAATCAGTAAACGAACTGCTGCCTATCGTTAGTATCAGAAGGAGACAGTGTCCATGAAGAAATGATGGCACATACGTGGCGACTCGCGGGTTAGAGCCTCTGCATATCCTCTAGAGCTTGCTCTTGTTCAGCTTCTTTAGCAAGCCTTCCAGCTTCATGGCTTTCGGGAGATCGCCCTTGATCTTCAGTTTCTTCGCCATGAATGCGTTTGTCGGAGAAACCTTGCCAGTGAATATTGGCGCAAAATCTGTCGCTGCCACTGTGAATCTAAATATCAAGTGTTTTGTTCCAGAAATTTTCTGATTGTGAGTAGTTTAGATGTTTTCTCTCCGTGATGCCTGGTAAACCACTACTATTCGCACGCGAGCGCAGCAGTCTAGAATCACTCTTCAAAACTGACGGTCCTGGAGGGGTGAAACTAGGGCTGGGGGTTTTATACTCCCGCTGCAGCGCGACTCCCGCGCTGCTCACCGAAGGCTAGTCAGCTGCTGGTCCAGGCGCCGCGCTACGCCCATTCATTCTGCGGCTCGGTTCGCCAAATGCAGTACCCCAAAGTTCCTCTAAGATGAGCCGTATTAGGGAGCGTTTAGTGTGCACGCGACGCGCGATGTGCTCTACTGATAATCTCCCTGAAGGCTTTAACTCAGTGTATTTCGTCCTCCGGTAGGGTCAGGTAGCCGCTGCAGCCGTCCCAGCAGAGCCGCGACCTACAACCTGCACCGCCCCACTCTGCAAACAAGCTGTGAAGTATAGCTCGGACGGATGGGACTATAGCGAAGGCTTCTACGAAAGGAGCATAGGTGCGTGTTGATCTCCTCAACTCACTTCACATCAGCAGTGTCATCGCCCTTCTCAGTAATTGATCCATCACCGTTCTTGAGATCCAAGGATACCTTCATCTCTTTATCCCCTGTAAACAAGTCGTGTTAATACGCTCTCACTTTGACCATTTATAAGATCTAAACAAGAAAGGCGTACCAGTAAGGGTGAACTCATATGAGGCCTGCATCTTGTCGACGATTTCTTTGGAAAGCATTTTCTTCATGTTCGCTAGAATAGTTGTAATATCCTCTTCTATAGCCGCCTGGAAAAGTACCTCTTATAGAGCGTTATTTAAAGGCTATCGGTGTACATCTCTGAAGTATACCTTCTTCAGCGAGGAAATGCTTTTAGCCCTTTCAGGCGTCTGTGGGAACGTCTCCGGAAAGTTTCCTATGTCCGGAATGAAAAAGTCGGCCGTTAGTGTAGCATCTGAGAGAGTGTGTTCAGATATGTAATGCACAACAAGGGATCGGAACGCGCACCTGGATCCATCGCGTATTTCTTGAAGTCAGTCACACCTTCCGCTCTCAACACCTCTTCGTCGATGGCAAAGTTTCCTGTGTACTCTCTGCTGTTCTTTGAAAGCACCGCGTACGCAGCGTCAGCCATGATGTCGGCCTTAATATAAACGCTTGCAGAAAGCGAAACCGGTGAAGTTTTTAAAAGAATCCAAGGATCTATCCTAGTTGGGGAGGGGGGGGGGGGGGAGAGGAACATAACTAAGAATTATGCAACAAATTGACTTGGGATTCATGCAGTGGGTTCTACAGGACAAAATAAGAGCTGAAAAATTCACAAAAAAGGCAACAAAAATTACAACAAAAACAAAATTTCACTACGGGTAAGCTATGTGCGCCCTCACCTTGGCGAATCCTGGTTATAACATATCAGGCGGCGGTCAGCACATCGTATGCGGCTTTACATGTCCCTCACACTACGATAGATCCCGACTATAGCATGTCCGGTGGCGGTCAACTGTGTTTGAATACGCCTTGCACGACGGGACGTCTTTACACCCGCGGGTATTTCTTTGTTTCTTGTTTGATCGTTGGTTTGTTTGTTTGCTTTTTGGGTCCTATTCTGTTTTCTAGAAGCCGCTTCGTAAATCCCAACTCAATTGGTTGCGTAATTTTTAGCTTAGTCAACGACTAGGATAGATCTGAATGCAAAACAGGGCTTCAATGGGATTGCTCATACCTCGCGACGAGAGCGATTGGTCGGTCAGGCAAATCAAACATACCGATTTTTTGCTGGACGACTTCGGCAAAAATCGGTACGTATGGTTTTCTGGAAGACCGATCGCTCCCGTCGCTCCTGTTGCGAAGCATAAACGGGCCCAATATTCTCTCATGTATCCCTTATGCCTATGATATACCATTTTCATGTCGAACTGAACACTTTCCAAATCAAATTGAACACTTTTCAAACCAAATTAGGCATTTTTCTAATCAAATTGGACACTTTTCAAGTCAAATTGGACACTCTTCTAGGCTAACCTAAGACTTTTCAAATCAAGGCGAACTCTTCCAAATCGAAATGAGCTTCTACTACATTGAACTAGGGACCCTCCAAAAATGTTAGAATAATTTTTTGTTTAAGGAAAATTTTAGTACTTTAGTATTTAGTATCATAATTTGAAATTTTATAAAAATTTTATTTTTCGAGGAAAAACAATGATTCAAAACTTGTTTTGAAGAGCAGGCAGGCGACCATTTTATATTGTCAAAACAGATTTCGCGCCATGCCCCCGTCCGAAGCTTTGCGATTTTAATTCGATTGATAGCAAAATTTCTATTTGCATGCTGTTTCACACCTACAAGCAAAAAAAATTGTGCAACATGAACAATTGTAAAAAAACACATGTCCTTACTGCATTTAAGCAGTAGCTGGAGTAGACAAAATCCAAAAAAAAGTTCTTCTAAGTTTTCCTTGGGCTAAAAATTATTCTAACCATCTTGGAAAGTCTTCAGTGTAATTTGTAAAAATCTCTTTCGAATTAGAAGACGTTCAATTTGACTTCACAGTTCATAGGCCAGCTTAGAAGTGTCCAATTTGGTTTGAAGTGTCCAACGCGACGTGATAATAGTATATACTCCCGCGGGAGTGTCCGCGGCGCGTCCGCGGACGGTCGTCGTCGACCAGGGACGCGGCCCACGTACAATTGGAGCGCGTTTTTGACGCCGGACTTTTCAATTGTTAAGGAGTTTTTTAGCATAAGCAAAAGAAAGTAGTAAAGATGGTAGTAAAGACCTACAGTTTCTTGAAGACCATCTCAGCAAAAGAAATCGCCACCTACCTTTCGCGATCCTGATGCACCACTTCCCGCAGATAACATATCCATGGCAGCTGTCCAGATCGCTGAAAGACACTAACGCTGCATCAAATCTTGTTTAGGATTCCACGAGATCAACTAAAAACTTTTTAGGCTTAGATGTCTGCTTGCTAAGGTTGAGGATAAGAAGGATACTCTTCGAAACTCGCAAAAAAAAAAATCAAACAGAAAGAAATCTACTATCCATGCAGACAGAAATTTTGCCGTCAATCGAAAAAAATCGTGAAGTCTTGGACGATAGCATTTCTCAATCTCATCTCTTGGCAGTAAAAAATGCCGCTTCCCTGCTCCTTGAAACTATCTTTAAAACTTGATGTCAGTTTTTTACTATGTGCCGTTCGAGGTTTTATGGTGGTTAATTACCAGACCTGAGTTTATCCCTCCTTGAGTGGGCTTTCAGGAGTGATTTCTCTAAGGCCACGTTTATACTTCCGACGCCGAGCGACGCGACGGCATGTAAAGAGACAAATTGATCGATCGCCTCGTTCAATCAATATGGCCTCTGTGCATGGCGTCGCGTCGCTCGGCGTCGAAGTATAAACGGGGCCTAAGGAAGCGTTTAGCGTACAGACCACGCCCGACGCGATGATAAGCACCCATATTGATGCATAGCGTCGCGCGATCGATATGGGAGTATACCATATCATCGCATCGCGTGCACACTGAGCCATCCCTAAGGAATCGGAACCGCTAGAGTGAGGATAGCGTTTGGTGGGGTAAATCGTATATCTAGAGGTCTGGTAACTAAAGACCCACCATAACAACCTCGAACGGCACATAGCAAAAACAAAATACTGACAACAGTTCTTTACAATGCCGAGGTTATATAACGAGAGAAGCCACAATCTTTAAAACATTAGTTTTCCTCAAAAATTAAGAATTTGAAAAATTTCATACAATGTCCTCACTTTTTGGAAAGTGAATTAGAACATCAAAGAGAGTTGCGCTAAACATTTTCTTGAACAGAAAAAATTAGCCGATCTTTTGGAGAAATTTGAAAAACGTTCAATTCGACGTGAAAATAGTACATAACTAGTACATAACTATGAACATTCCCAGTTAGGTCGTGATTATATCGATCAAGGAGTAGCCTAGGGCCTATTCATGCTCCACGACGGGAGCGACGGCAGCGGTAGGAGCGACAAAGCAAGGCACACCTATTGATTTTTCCCAGGCAACGGCCCTCACTGAGGCCTATGTTATACTTCGGCGACGCTGTTTTAGGCCTCGTCTATACTTGCGCCGCCACGCGGCGCGGCACACGATCGCCAGAGAAATCGATTTATCGCGCCGCCCGATCGATATACATATACATTCCTGCTACGCAGCAACCCGCGCAACACAGCTCGCCGACGCTTGACCACAGTATAAGCGCCCACACACACACACTTCTGCGGCAACACCGCAGCTCTATCCTTAACAATAGGGCAGGACGCAGAGCTCGCCGCCAGCGAGACTAGCACAAAACGCGGACAGAAGACAAGAAGGCGAATAGCAGCAGTAGGCCCCATCTGGAAATACTGTACCTCGCCGCCGGTAAGACTGTATACAGTCTCTCTCCTACCTAGACGAGCGACGTGACTCATCGTTTTCGCCGCCCGTCGTTCGCCGCAAAAGTATGTGGAGACTTTGACATAGGCCTGGTCGGTATGTATCGTTGGCCCTGTCGCTCACGCCTCTGCCGTCGCTCCCGTCGCGAAGTATAAACAGGCCCCTAAACGGCCCTAGCCCGCACAAGTCGCGCCGTCATGATACAGTATGACGCGCGATATTGAACATATTCAGGCTGGCTATCTCCACTTATTAAAACCGGT
The DNA here is from genome assembly GCA_947396885.1 of Heligmosomoides polygyrus polygyrus. NCBI lineage: Eukaryota > Metazoa > Nematoda > Chromadorea > Rhabditida > Heligmosomidae > Heligmosomoides > Heligmosomoides polygyrus. The sequence continues at coordinate 85,250,984 of OX377202.1, forward strand.
TCAATTAAACTCGGGAGCAACAGTACTACAATTTGTCCCAATTTCTCTTTCTCAAACACTCACATGTCAGGGGCCACAGTGCATTCACTGCGATGTTATACTGTCGGAACTCCTCGTGCATGCCCAGCACACACATCGACATGCCGTACTTTGCCATCGTGTAGGCGACATGGTTCGAGAACCACCTCGGTTCCATCAGCAGCGGCGGTGAAATATTGAGGATATGAGCGTTTTTGCCTTGTTTCAGATAGGGCAGGCAAACTTTTGACCTGCAATCATAATGATCGACAGAATTCGCTTCAACAGCTAACGAAAATGCAGCGAAACCCACATAAGGAATGTCCCTCTGGTGTTGATCGAGTGCATGAGATCGTACCGCTTCATCTCCGTATCTTCAGTACCGGTGAGGCTGATTGCCGAGGCATTATTGATGAGAATGTCGATTCCGCCGAATTTCTTCACAGCCGCTTCGACTGCTGTTCGAACCGACGCCTCGTCACGAACATCTACTATACATGGCAACGCTTTTCCGCCAGCCTAGGATGGGCTGAATCGGCCAACCTAACCGCACAAAGACAACGGAGCCTTCTCTTTCTTTCTTTTTGCATGGAAAACAACAGGCGACAGAAAGGTGACGTTCAAAATAACATCTCCACAGCATTAATACGGAATTTTTCTTAACAATTTAACCCGCAATGCCTAAGCGGCCTGGAAAATCGTTGTCTTCAGTGCTAGATCTCCCGTTTTTCCACATTTTCTGAATGGAATGGTTTTCCAGCAATGAGTCATTAAAAATATGATTCCGCGATCTGGAAAAACTCCTAGTCTCAGAATCTCTAAGGAAAATCTGGAAGGAGCAAATTATAATTATAGCAAGCTAGACTTAGGATCAATTCTAAAGGATATTCTACCTCGTAAGTGATGAGTGAAGTGTTGCTCCCAAGGGAATGTTCATACTTCGCGATGGAGCGACGGCCTGCCAGACAAATCATACCAATCAATCTTTGCTGTGCGATCGCTCGGAAAAAATGTTGATGCATTCCTGGCCGACCAATTGCTCCTGTTGCTCCCGTCACGAAGTATGAACAGGATGAATGCACGTCGACTATTTACCTACCACGATACGCAGCCTTGCAGACCATACATCATGTGCGTTTCGCGCATACATTCCTCCTTATGAGTACATGTCGACGAACGATGTATGAATAGCGACCCTTTTCTCTATCATGAAAGACATACGAGGTCTGCTTACACTTGTACCCAGAGCTTTTGCCAACAAAAATATTATGAAGGACATTTTATGCCTGTGATTCTAAACCACAACTCTAGCTGTCAACTCTGCGCCGAAGAAAACTAACCTTCTCAATCTCCTCAGCAGCCGTGTAAATAGTTCCAGGAAGCTTCGGATGAGCCGTTGCGGTCTTGGCAGCTACCACGATATTTGCGCCATCCTTAAGCAAGTTCTAGCAGCAATTTGTGGTCTCAAACACTACAGCACCACGAGATAAGCAGAGTTTTGCGACAAAACTCTTAAGATTTACAATGAAACAGAAATTTAGCGTCTACATTATAATATGCGCACAAATTCAATTTTATTTCTTTTTATTTATTTATTTGACAGTTGAATAGCTGACAGCCATCTGAATGAAAATGGATGCGACGCCGATTCGGATAATTGGTCTCGTAATTTTCCTTTTTGAACTCCGTATAAATGGATTGGACCCTACCAAAAAGGGACCATGATGGGTTAAGCTACACTACCTTTAAAAACTGGTTTATAAAGAGCTTTTTCCATGAGGTCGCACATCTTTCCTACTCTCTTCAGTTCTTTAGCTTACTCTTAGTTTTCTCTTTGTTATAACATCTTAGTATGTTGTTGTGATGTGTTCGTTGTTTGTTCTACTTCAGAGTTGTTTATTTATTTATTTATTTATTTATTGAATACGTCACATAGACGTGCCATAGTCAAAAAACATCAGACAGGCAGAAAGTTAGAACAGAACACGTAACGCAGCTGTCTAATTGCAGACAAAATTAGTCAAGAATGGGAGAGAAAAAAAACAAAATGGAAAACTAAGGATAAAACGTAGGCAGAAAAGGGGAGGATAGAACGCTAAGACATCCCAGAGGTGAAGATCATCATCGGAACCGAGCATAATTCCTACCACTAAAATGCACCGTTTGGATAACCTGATTGGGTGCCATTACCAGACGTGGCACCGGGAGACAGGCCCAACATTACTAAACCGAATTGCAATATTATGTTAGAGAGAGAGGTAGGAAGGTTTAAGCAATCTAGCCTGTATCTGGTACGAGCTCAAGAGTGTCCTGACAGCACGACTCCGCGGAAGGTGCCAACGAAGAAGCACGTTTTTGTGCACAAGTGATACTTAAGTAATATACGTATAAATGGATTATACGAATAATAGCATTTTTGAGGAGCATGGGTCTTACAATGATTCAGACGAGGGTGACTTCAGCAAGAGGAGATATTCACATGAATCGGATAACTGATTTCTCGGCGGACTAGAGATCAGATATCCCGTTCGGATAGGATTTCCGATCAATATTTTTTTCTGATCAAAATCAGGATGGATCATCCGAAAATCCGGTATGGTGGAAATCTCTTTTATCTCAACCATCCTACGGTCATGCCGTTTCAAAAACGCCACAATTCGCACGATCCACTTCTCCCAGGTTTGAAAAAAAAATGATGGACAGAAAATTATCCGAATGGGCCTAGAATACACTGCATTGTGGAAGGCCTCCAGCGGGATTTATACTCCAACCGCTGGGATTCACGTTGTTATGAAAACCGCTAATATCGATTGGACAGCATAGGCAGTCGATATAAGTGATTTCTATACTGCATAGCCGCGCTGCGACTGAATCATAAATCTCGCCTAAGAAAATGCCAAATCCGCAGACCCCTCTCTTCCAAACCATTTTCTACTTAGAGCCTGTTTATAGACCGCAGCAGAAGCGAGTCAATAGTGCAAAGCATACGAATCGATCTATTAATTCCCAATGATCGTCTCGCAAAAATACATATGTACATACTCTTTTCCCGAGCAACCAATCGCTCCTGCCGTTTCCCTGGTGGACTATGAACAGGCCTTCAGTCAGCCAGATATGGCTGATGTGTTTGAGAAGTTATAAAATGTTTACAGTTATAAATGCTCAATGGTCAGAGACATTTGCCTCTGATAGTAATACCTACGACGTCGAGTAAGGCGTTCGCTGATAACACCTATTCAGTCCGACAGCCGTCTGGCACGACGATTCCATAGTTCTGCAGTTTATGTACTGGCAATCCTTTTTGCTAACACGGAAGGATCTCGGGCATATGTCTGCACGACGAAAATAGATTCCATGGTGAGAAACTCCTCCTCCCCCCCCCCCCCCCTCTTAAATAGTAATAAAGAGCATTCGTTGAGGTTGCGAAGTCCTTAAACCTACATACCGAGTTAGGGGTCTTGACATTTATCACGTAATCGCACGATATCACAAGGTAAACCTTCCTAAAAATCGAGTAAGAAAGGATAAGAAACGGCGCTATTCAATCCCCTTTAGGATGCGCCACACACTCTACCTCTATGGGATGTCGTAAAGGCGATTTGAATGCGTATTTGGCCACGATGGCCGTACCAATTGACCAAGACCGAGGGGATGGAAGGTTTAGTTGGCCTGGGCGGGAAATCCGAACCAGGAACCTGATATCGGGTGCACGCGACAGCCGGCAGCACCTCCTCCAACTGCGCTACACGCTTCCCAACACATGAAGGAAATTTTTTTTAAATACTGCAATTTCAAGGAATCAAGCATCTGACCTGTGTCTATGAAGCAGTACTTCTGTTTTTTAGCATATTTGATATTCGAGGGCGTTCTCTTGTGGGTCTGCGATTTCAGACTAGTAGTAAACTTTTAGAGGCCCTAACCCGGTAAGTTCAAGGACAAAAATAGAACATCGCAATCGCACGATCGTGAAAGGCAATACCTTCCAGACGTCTAATACCGGGCTGTCCAATAATTCCTGTCCGAAAATTTTCACAGTTCTATAATTTTCCTTAGAAGTTTATAATATCAGACAAGTGTAAAAACCTTCTAAAAGGTTCTCCAGAGTTCCACGCTAGGGGTATATAAGGCGCAGTCGCCGCGTCTAGCTACCAGTACAAGCTAAAATGGACCAAGGTCGAATTCGTACGTCGTGTACTACGAGTGGCTGCTGGGCAACGACACAGGCACCGCGTTCGCCAACATCTGCAGAGCGTTCAAGGAGGATGCAGTGTCCCAACGCACAGTCAGGCGCTGGTTATCGTATGAGAGCGGCGACACGAGCCACGAGGACAGGGGACACCCGCTGAAGATCATGCTCTGCTGCTGGTGGGACGCCAAGGGCATGCTGTTGTTCGAGCTGCTCCCGCAAGGCAGGACGGTCACCGCCTCCATCTACACCGATCAGCTCGAGAAACTAGCCGCCGCTATCCGAGAAAACCGTCCCCGACGGGCCTCGGTCCACCTGCTGCACGACAACGCACGCCCCCACGTGGCGAAGGAGACCCAGCAGAAGTTGGCGACGACAACCTCAAATCCGACATCGCGGACTTCTTCGAGTCGCAGCTCCCGAAGTTCTGGGCGAAGGGCATCGGCGACCTGCCCAATCGATGACCACTGTTGTGGATAACTGTGGTGATTATATTGTTGATTAGACTTGTTTTTCAATAAAGTTGAAAAAATAAAAATGGTGAAATTTTCGGACAAGAATTATTGGACAGCCCGGTATAACGAAAATATTCAACAATGCTGCTTCATAGATGGCATTTTTGCACTTTTCTTCATATACGTTGTCTAGACGGTATTTCCTACTCTAAGAAGGCGATCCAGCCGAAACTTAGCCACCAATAAAGCCGTTTACCAACCTCGTGAAGAGCTCAGCAACTCTACAGACAGGTATTTCCTACTATTCGCCCCTGTGATTCCATAGCAAATTCTCAGGGTCCCTAATTACGAAATTTCAGCCACTTTGTAAAAATCGGACACACTTTCCGGATCTATCCCAGTTTGGAGAGGGGTGGGGGCAGAATTAAAAATTATGCAACAAATTGACACGTCACTCACAGAGCCGATTGAAAAGAACAAAAGGGGGGTAGGGCCTAAGCTGAAAAAATTTCACAAAAAAAAACTAAAAAAAAATATGGTTTCACCGCGGCTGAAAACAGACAACGTTATGTGCCCCCTCACTATGAGGGACCCAGGTTATAACATGTCAGGCGGCGGTCAGCTGTGTTTGATGCGTTTTGCCCGCCAAAACGCCTTTAGAACCGCGGTTATTTGTTTGTTTTTGTTTGTGTGTTCGTTTCATTCATTGTTTTTTAGGTCTTATTCTGTGCTCTTCAATCCGCTCTGTGAAGTGTCAAGTCAATTTGTTGCATAATTTTTAATTCTGTGCCCCCTGACTAGATAGATCCCACTTTCCTACTATTTGAGCCGTGGAGATTGTAGTAGCGGCACTCATTTTCGCCGCTCTGGCATACGCCTGATACCTTTCCTTGTTGCATTTTATATTTGATCCCTTTAAGTGTCAACAGAACAGACTATTATTCAATAAATAGCAGTCCTATGATCAGCAAAGCACAACATAAACCACTCACCTTTGCCAATTTCAAAGCGATCTCCTTGCCAATTCCCCGAGAGGCACCAGTGATCAAGACAGTTCTGCCGAAGAATTTGCTGAAATTTAAAATGAGTAAAGAGAATCAGCCTTCTGACAGGACCTAAATGTGAGCGCATAATCTGTGAGGTTGAGGCTCTCACCCACGCCCTGTAGCCGGTCTGTCGTTCATGTCTAAGTCAACTAGAAAAAAGAGCAATCGAAGGAGAGGTTAGTTCGCAGGGCGGACGAAGGTGGCTGAGTTGATAACAGCGCACACAATCGACTGACTAGAGCGTAGCCTAGTCGACCATATGATAAGTTGGATTTCTCATCAGGAAGAGAGGAGTTGTTTGATCAACGTAGTGAACTACTCGCTTCACTAGTGCTTCTCTTGACAGAAGGAGATAATTTACCAATTTTCTAGAAAACCTCTTTCACTCTTTATGGTTCACACCTCTATTGGACAGAGAAATTGCTTAAAAGACCACAGATGACAATAATGTAAGCAACTCTAATCTATGCCTCTCCACACCTGAATTGCCGCTCTTAATTGGCCAAGTAGACTGCAACATTAATAGATTTCATAACCTCATGTTGAGCCGGTTTTTGCATTGCAAGGCGATGTCGATCTGCTACCAGCCGCTAATCGCCGCCCAGTTAGGTTGCCAATACGTGATAGCATTGGGTTAAATCAGCGTGCATCGCCGCCAATCGTACTTGCCTCCACAATTCAGAATTCCCTAGTTTCTTCGCCGGCCTCCTAACAATCTTTCACGCAGCAACATTTATTGAAATGCTCTACGTTAACCCGTCTACCAAAGATTTTCTAATGAGTCTCGAGCGATAGCTGATTTGATGAAGACAGTGCTCATGAACAGAGATATGCGAATTTTTCTTTTGAAATAATGCAGAAGACGAAAGACGGAAAGAAAGGGCTGAAAATGTCCAGAAAACGGAATTCGAAAACGAAAATTTTGCTGCTTGTGGGGGACGCAGTTGGCTACGAAATGAGCACAGCCAACAACCTGGAACCGGAGCTGGAGTTTTCAAGAGCATCGAAGAAGTCGTGAAGAAGACGAACGCCCGGCTTCGTGCCCACCTATTCGACTCCACTGTTATTCCTTCGCTTATGTGCGGGCTAGGGACCTACGCCGTAAGAAAGCAGGATGAAGACGCGATAGGCGTCGAGAGCGGGGAATCAAGAAGACGAGTGACACGACTCACGCAAGAGAGAAAAGGCCTCAGAAGTTCCGAGATTCGTCGACATTCGAAGATCAGAGACGCTGTCGCATGGGCCAAGCCGTCGAAAATTAGGTGGGCCGGCCACGTAATGCGCTTCGAAGACATCCGCTAGACAAGAGCTCTCACCGACTGGATTCCTTGCGATGTCAAGGGGATGTCAACACCAGGATGCCCACCAACCGTTGGTCGGACTTTTCCGTGAAAACCTTGAACGAACTCTTCGTGTCCCTTGAGCGAGGAGAATCCATTGGAGCACTCTGGCACGCGGTAGGGACGAATGGAGACGCCTTTATGAACTGAGCGCGAAATTGAGTCAGAACTCGTCCCTGTCCTGTTCTATCCAAGTTGAAGGGGGGGACGCATATGATTTGCAAAATTCGAAAAAAAAATAGAAAAATAAGAAGTTAAGAGAACTCGAATTCAACTTAAAGAATGGGACGGTGAGAGACAGGTGATAGGTGCCCATACTGCGCTGCTACCTCTGGTTTTAACATCAGCGCTGAACGAAGTACTCCTACATTTAAAGAATCGAACGGCAGAGGTGGGTGTAATCAATACGTTTGTGCGCCACGCCCTACATCTCTACTAATGCAAGCGGAGCAAATATACACAGGGCGTGCAATGACTTGCAGTGGGCAGGGACGGAAAATCTGCTCTTTATCCTTTCCAGAGCAGACTATAACCAATCCACCGACCACCCGGAAAGAACTGATCGGATGGGCTGACCAGGAGACTATCTCAACGGTAGGTCGAAACGACGCAAGTGTTGTATATGGGCAGAATCGCCTCTCTCTGGCAACAAAAAAAGGCAAGTATCTCCACCCCAATTCAAATCTGCGCAGAGTTAGGGACGACGGAAGTTGGGCGGTTAGCGGCATTAGCCCTCTGCCTGCAGGCGGAGGGCGGGCTCAAGCTGGCTGAAGACAGCGATGATGAGCGAGCGGCGATGACGCAGTGGGTAGAGGGGCGGCGTAATCCCCATGACGTCCCTAATTCTGTGCATTTTGTATTGGGGTCGAGATAAATGCATTTTGTTGCTTCCCAGAGAGAGGCGATTCTGTCCATATGTAACAATTGGGCCGTTCCGACCTACTGTTGAGATAATCTCCTGGTGAGCTAAACCCGAGCCCTAAAATATTGCCTGATATTGACTAATCAACTCACTACTGACTCTCTATGCCAGGCACTATCTCGGCCATTGGCCCCTAAATCTGCACCCCACTGGTTGGGCTAGGTGTTTAAGATACATTTGAATAGAATTCAATAATACGTATCAACATTACCAAGCATCACATGATCCAATAGACTCAACGGAACCATAGTAGCAAAAAATAGGGATAAAGGGTAAAGGACGGCGTTACTCAATTCCTTTTTGAGACGCGCCACGCATTCTATTTCAGCGGGATGTGGTGTAGACAGTTTGAATGCCTACTTGGCAATACAATGACTTGCAGTGGCCAGACGATGAACAAGTCAGTGCTTTATCCTTCCCAGACATGTCTGGTACCAATCCAGCAACCCCGGAGGGATGGAAGGCTTGCTTGGCCTGGGCAGGAAGACAGAACCTGGTATAGGGAGGACACGACAGGCAGCACCTCCTCCGACTGCGCTAGACGCTTCCAACGCAACCGTAATAGCAAAAAATGCAGAAACCATAATCAAAATGATTCTAACCCTGTATTAAACATCCTCTTGAAGTTGCTGTTGGACACTGGCTGCTGATTTGAAGAAGAGGATCGCCTGAGAATACATGTAAGTAATAAATCGACAACACAATACATAGTAGAACAGAAAAAGTTGCCAAAACATAAAAGGTCTATCATTACCTCTGCAATACCACTAGAAATCCGTTTCAAACAATGTTTTATACAAGCCTTTTGAAAACTAAAACTTAATCACAATATGAATTTGGCAAATATGCAAGTAGAAACATCGCGTGGTAAAACATGGCTAATAGTGTATAACTTACTCCTGACAAGGCTATCTCGGAAGTAGTTCACTAATAAACGCAAAGACAAAGAATAGAAGCGATATCAAACTCTATAAAGTCAGGAAAAGGATGCAGGCAAGGCCATCATTGGCGTACACGTCAGCTAAATCCGTAACAAGTAACTGTATCCTGCACAGCCGAGGGCCTTACAGTGGGATCACTTAGTCATTAAGAGCTTGCAGATACATCAAGAGCACGGCTGCAACGTTATGAGCATTAGGCTGAGGCTCTGTACCTGGACCATTCAAGCTAAGAAGCTACAAAAACCTCAGACGTCGTCGAAGACCGGCTTCTGCTTGCTCATTGCTGCCATGGCTCCATTGCGTAGATCTGCCGATTGTAGCTGGCTCATGTTCCACGTCTTCACAAAGTCCAACGATTCACGGATAGTGTGGTTACGAGCATGGTTAAGTACCTGGAATGTTTGAACCTCAGCATGTATCGGCAATGAGAACACTGCCCCTGAGCTCTGTGAGATCTTATTATCGCCTCCGTGAACTTTGGTAGGCTTACAAGTTGCTTAAAATTGTTAAAAGCAGCCATTTGTTGTCCACCGGCCAACATATCCGCGTGATTCTCACCTGATATGGTCAACTCCGCGCAAGAATCGATAAATCGACCGATACTGGCCAACTAGTCAACAGTTTACTTGCTGCAAGGCCTGTTCAACGTCCATCATAGTAAGGTGACTTTGTCGTTAAACAGTTAACCCTGGGTGGCGATTAATAATGACGACCGAGATAATACGATACCCTTCTTCCGACAATGTGCCACCCTGGTGGCCAGATGCACAGACAGACAGACAGAGGAGCAGACGGAGACAGCTCTTTCATGCACAGTAGGATATAGGGTGATCACCAGTTCGTCCTCCCTACACGGAGAGAGACCAGCGCCTTGCTTGAGGATTATGATCTTATTCTATGATGATACTGGAAATTGGATTATTCCTAGCCGGGAGGGACAACCAGAACGTGTTGGAGGTCCCTCTGCCAAACGGTCTCCACACTGAATTTGAAGGAGAGGCTCATATTGTGAGCAGAAAATGAGGCTTTTAGACACGTTTAAGGGAGGCGGATTGCTAGACAAAATACTTTACACTAGAATCCATCAAGGAATATTAGCGAAGCACGGGTGCATAATGCGGCATTTATACTTCAGACGGCTGACGGCGCCGGGCTATGAAATCCAGAAATATCAATTGGATGGTGCAGATGATGCAAACGATCGATATTGATACCTTCCACAACGCCGTACCGCCCCGCGGCGGAGGTATAAATCCCGCTTAAAGGATAAAGGATTAAGGATGCCGTTATTCAGTGTCCATGGGATGCCCCACGCATTCCAGCTCTATGTCGTGTGGCGTAAAGGCAATTTGAATGCGTATTGAACCTATCGATTGACTTTGAGGCCAGTGGATAAACAACCCTATGTGCTTTGTCCTTCCCAGACAAATCTGGTACCAATTCACCGACTCCGGAGGGATGGAAAGCTTAGTTAGGCCGGGGCATACTTCCATCGCTGTGATGCCATCGTGGCGCACAGTTCATGGCCAATCCGCCGCACGCGGTCGAATAGTCAAAGGAAACTTCGCCACGGCCCCCGCTACAGGGGCGGTCTGCATGCGCGATGGGTTCCTCTGCCCATCGCGGGCATGGCATAGTTTTTCGCGCTGCGCGCGGTGTTTAGCGTTGGTCCTGGACGGATCGCCGTCGCGCCCCCTTAGGCGCCTTTTATACTCCCGCCGCGCAGCGGCGCGTCAATTCGGAACGCGGCGCGGCCAGTCGCGCCGCGCCTGAATTTGACGCGCCGCTGCACGATTATAGTTAGAAAGGGGAGCGTCAGCGACGCTCGGCGACCAAGTTCTACGGTCCACGTTCCGTGCGCAATAAAGGACGACGGAGGAGACGGTCCATAGTCACTTAAGAACCAAAACAGAAAGGATTCGTCTGGCCGATCAGCGGAATGCATCTGGCTAATGTTAGTGGTGGGATTCCTGTGGGGAGCGACGAATTTTCTCTTAAAGCTAGGGTCGAATGACACTAAACGACTCTTTTTTTTTGCATCATGTGCGGGTTCAAATGTAATATTGCTGGAAGGTACTCATTGTCGAGAATCCTCAGAAATCTCTCTCATATTGCCATTCCGGGGTCATTGTTCGCTGAACATATCTTTAGCGTAAGTAGGTAAAACTTCGTGAATGTCTACAGATCTCCATTCCCTTCCTAGGTTACGAAAGGTACGGGTGACCAAGGTCCTAGGTTACGAAAGGTACGGGTGACCAAGGTAATGGTCACCGAAAAAGGATGTCAGATTCGTGATCAGCACCCCAAATAACCCCCCCCCCTCAGGGAGAAGTTTGGTAAAAAAAAACCTTTTCGAGCTCTCATCGACCTCTGGAGTCCTGAAAGTACAATGGTGCCATAATTTTGCTACACCTTCTTTGTTTTGTTAGTTGAGGAGCCAAAACAAAGAGGACATAGCAAAATGATTCATTTCGGTGGTGAATCTCCCACTCCACATTGAGTCTGCCGCAACTGATCGCGCCGCGCCGCGCCCTTCCCTCCAGCGGCGCGATTCGCCGAATACCGTAATCCGAAATTCCGTCAAATGTGGTGTTTTGAGGCGGTGGAGTATGAATGCGATGCGGCGCCGCCGGGCGGCGCGAAAAATCGATAGCTATGTCAACCATCACGCCGCACCGCGCGGCGGCGCGAGTATAAAAGGCGCCTTACAGAGCGATGGGAGATGCGATGAGCACTGAGAAGTTTAAATTCTTTCGCGTCGCTCTGGAAAACTCATCGCCGCGATTCCATCGCGGCGACGGGAATATGCACGAGGCCTTAGGCTGGACAAAAATCGATCCAGAAAGCCTCGACTCTGGGTGCAGACGAGATCAGGCGCCTCCTCCGACTACGCTACTACGCTCACAAGGAGCAGAATAGCTTGCTAAAATTCAAACGACTCTGAGTAATCGCCTTTGACAAGCAACAGGAGACGCTAATCCATTAGTGATAGGGTCTCAAGGCGCGCCTGGTAGCGTAGTCGGAAGAGGCGCCGGCATTTGATTCCAAGTTCGCGGTTTGGATTTGTCGACATTACATCTCTCCAGCGTCGGCGAATTGGTATCAGATTTCTCCAGAAAGGACAAAGCGCTAACTAGTACATCGGCTGACCACCGCTACCCACTGTTTTGGTCAAATATTTGTTTAAATTGCACCCGCAATATCATGTGGGAGTGTAGCACGTAGCGCATTCCAAAAAAGGATTTATTAATGCCATCCTCCACTCTCTATCCTTCAAATTGAAAACCCTGACGGTTCCGAGAGGCTTCTCACGCTAATAAACACCTAAGATTCCAGTCGTCAACAACTCCGGAAGCTTCAAACACTCACTTCCTTAGTCCCTTGAACTGCAATCGGACTCTTCTCAGCAATTGTCTTCGCCAATGTCAAGGCGCCCTCGAGAAGTTCATTTTCGTTGGCGTAGATTCGAGAAATCAGTCCTGGAATTTGAGGGCTTAGTATAATTTTCTTAAAACTTACACAACACGAATCCTGATCGAGTGGAACCAACCAAATTTAAGCGCTTCGTCAGCACCAACGTCCCTAGAGGTGTAAGCCAGTTCTCTAGTCCAACTGTCGTTGCCCACTACCTTCTGAATTCGGTTTAACGTACCCACGTCTGCCGTCATGCCAATGTCAACCTCCTGAAATATTCTTTCTTACAGTGAAAGGGAACTGGTTAAGTATTGCACTGCACATCAAAGAACTGACTATATTGGACCGAATCCAAATTTTCATAACTCGAAGATCGTCTGAACGAGCAAATTTCAAGTTTTTGTCTACAATATGGTGACTTCAGACGAGCTGCAAGCTAACCCTGCACCAAGAATTCAGTTCGTGTTGATTAGAAGGATGCAGCTAATACAATATTATTGAATAAAAGAAAGATCTTGGAAGGAATTGAGCACCAAATTTTGAAACTTCATTAAGAAAATACATCAAGAATCATCTTACTCTTATGCTGAACATTGCATCACAGCTAGCGTAACGAATGTCACAAGCCGTAATCAAGTCCACACCTGCTCCAATACAATGCGAGTGCACGGCAGCAATAACCGGCTTTGGACAGGCCTAAAAGTCGAATCAAAGCGTTGGAGTAGCCACTGATTGTCACTTGACATACCTCTATAGCGGTGAAGCCATCCTGACAAGTCGTTATGATGCGTCGAAGCATACGCCCTTTCCGACCAGCTTCAATCTCGTCGTTCATCATCATGCCTATTAGCTCCTGCAAAAATCAAGAACTCACTAAGCAGCAGCATGTTGTCTTAGCGCCTGTTCACAGTCCATGAAGAGAGCGATTTAGTCGCCCGTTCCAAGCAAACGGATCGGTTAATACTCTGCGATCGCCCAGCAAAAATTGACATGCACCTTTTGATGGAACGAACAACCAGTCATTGCCGTCGCGGATTATGATATTTAATTAGTAATAAACACGGCGACTAGACCCTGAGCAATATAAAATATAAGAAAAGGTAAAAATTTAAAGAAGTAAATAAAGGTTTAAAATGCTAAAAATTCAAAATTAACTAAGGTAGAGATACTCTTGAAGCATACCCAAAGACACCTTAATGCTGCATTTAATAAGCTAAATTTATATAAAAGCCCTGAGAACAATAACCGACCCCCATGCCTTGCTGCAAATCAATTCCAGCGCAAAACGACTTTCCGGTTCCTGACACCACAATGGCTCGACATTTTGGATCGTCCGCCAAACTGTCGAAGGTCGATTTCATTTGTCTGAAAAGAATGTGGTTGAAAAAAAAACAGCCGCTGCTTGCTTGACGTTTCAGACACACTGAAGAGCGTTGAAGTGCCGACCGATGAGAGCAGTTGAGTTGTTGTATACCATTTTCACGTCAACTCTGACATTTTCCAAACCATGGCGGATAATTTTCGCACAAATTCGATTTGAAAAATATCCTTCTTTGAAACGCACCCAATTTACATGAAAAAAATGTACCATAACCCGTTATTTTGTTATTTTCCTGTTTAATGAGCACACTTAAAGTGCAGTTATAAAAATAAAAAATAACCTGCAGATTACATTAGCGTGGGCCTCCTTAAGAGAGACACCTAGCGAATCCAGTGAATTGGTAGCAGAATTGTCTGGGAAGGTTAAGGTAATATCCACCATCGACTGATCAACACAAGTCACTGCATAGGCTTAACAAATGAAATGAATGATAAAGGACGGCGTTACTGAATCCCTTTTGGAATGCGCCGCGCATTCTACTTCTACGGGATGTCGTGGAGGCAACTCGATAACTGGTTTGGCCTATACAGTGGCCTGAGGTTGTCAGCCGATGAACAAGCCAGTGCTTTGCTCTTTCCAGATAAGTCTGGTACCAATTCACCGACCCCGCAATGAGGGAGGCTTGGTTGCCATTGGCGGGAAACCCGCAGCAGAAACCCGGAATCGGGTGCACGCGACAGCCGAAGTCTCCACCGAGTGTACTACCACGCGATCAATTGCCGTTGAGTATAATTCTAGAAATAGCAAAAGCAAAGGAAAATAATTCACACTATCAATCAAATAAACATTGAATGTTCTGAACCAATGCACGCACCTTCACCTGAGAAATTCTTTGTGTCAGAGTACTTCAAAACACACTGTCTTCAAGAATGGAGTATGCATTCTATGCTCACTCAAAACGCGTACACATTTCCTCTTAGGACACGCTGCGTAACTATAAAAATCCGTAAATGTGTAAGAATTTTTGGCACTATTGTACTTTCACGACTCCAGAGGTCGAAAAAAAATTCCGCCCAAACTTCGTCCAGGGTGGAGGGTTATTTGGAGTGCTGATCACGAATCTGATCTCTTTTTTAAATTTCTACCGATAACGACAGGTAACGATAGGTGCGGGTGACTAACCAGGTAAGTCATGGTGACATGGAGCCACCCATTAGGCCTTCGTCATACCATCGCTCACCCCGAGCGACGCCTAATGATAGGCTCCCATATCGATTGGGCGGCGCGATGGAATCGATATGAGAGCATATCATTAGGCCCCGTTTATACTTCGTCGCGGGGTGACGCGACGCCACGAATAGTGGCCATATTGATTGTGCGACGCGATCGATCAATTTGGCCTCATTGCTTGGCCATCGCGTCGCGCCGTGGCGAAGTATAAACGGGGCCTTAGGCGCCGCTCAGAGTGAGCGATGGTATGATAAAGGCCTTAGTCATCCGTGCCTACTGTAACCTAGCGTAATGAGGCGAAATTTCAAAAAAAGTCAGATTCGTGGTTAGCACCCCAAATAACCTCACTCCCCCCTGTGCGTAGTTTGGGCGACATTTTTTTTCGACCTTTCCTCGACATCTGGAGCCGTGAAAGACACAACAGTGCAGAATTTTACACACAATTGTTCTGAAAGCAAAAGGGTATCTTGCCTCCGTTGTAAGGTGTCTATGACTTTTGATGTAAATTTTTGCTTGAAAAGTGTTCAGTTTAAAATGGAAGGTGTCCGTGAAGGCTACAAAGCTACGTTGGTAAACTTAAGGCTTCAAGACAAATGATCGCAGTGAATAAACCAGAAAGACTCACTTCCATAGATCCATAGTAAAAGTATTGCGACGGTCCGGTCGATTAAGTCTGACGTGGTACACATGCGGTGAGGCTTCTTCCACTTCCAAATCGGCCTTCAGAGCCGTTGTAGTGCTCAGAAACCGAGAACTGGACAGGGAGTAGCGCGAGAGACTTGTCAACGACTTGAGCATGACCTAGAATTGCACATATTTATCCAGAATTTTCACCAACAGACGAACAATAACAACGAACGGTGAACAGTAGTCATGTGTAAACATCTAGTACCTCAATAACAAGTCGCTGATACGAAATAGAACATGACAAAACTAAACTATTAGTCAGAAATCACAAGAGCCGTCCTTCCAGCCGTCTTTCCAGCGCTCGAACACCTTCGAGCAATCGAACTCCGATTTTCCGGTCTTCCGATTGACCTTGTTGTGCAACTGACACATCCATTCCGCGAAGGCACTCCGACTATCCAGCTTCGGAGGATCATCTCTCAAGTCCTTTCGAAGATCCTTTGCGCAAAAATCGCACGGATACGTCTTCGAAAGTGTCTCCAGAAAGGTTGCGGCCGTTTTCTTGTGCTCGTCGGACGGCTTTTCTGGGTAGTACACACTGATTGTGTGCAGAAGATTCCATGTAGAGCGGCCGAGCTCGTCCTTATCAACGGGACACTCCTTACCAACATGAGAGGCTTCAGCCTTCGATGTTGAGGCCTCTGCCTCTGTGGTAGTCTTCTCGGACTCCTGTTTCTTCTTGACGAATTGCTGGGCTTTCTTCATCAAGTCCGACACGCTCGTACAGGCTCTACACGGCTTTCCGTCAGCGTCGTATTCCATAACATCCAAATATAGCTAGTAGGGTCGCGAGGCCAGGTTAGGACTGAAATGCTAAACTTGAATACCATTCCTTGGTTCAAGAAAAACGACGGCGAAAGACGACGACATAACACCAAGAAACAACGAAACCGAATTCTTAAAATCGTGGGTTTCCGTGAGTTCATAGGTATAAATTCGACTTTGTAAAAAGGAGGCTCGGCTTGATGAATCCTTTATGGACCTTTCAGGCTTTAAGCCCTTGTTCAGGTCGAAAAACAGTAGCATTGCACTTCTCTACAACAACACTACGCACAAATGCTGAACTTTACAGACAGACCTGGGAATTCCCGGGAGAATGAGAGTGATCTCTTCTTTTCATGCTCTCAAAAATTGCTGTTTTACTGTACCCTACGGTAGAATTTCGAGCACTTTATTGCAGCAAGTGAATTATGAAGTTTCAACAAAAGAAATGAGGATCTGCCTTAATCACGTACCCTTCGCTTTTATTTGGAAGGTGCTCAGTTTAACTTCAAGGCTATCCAGCTTATGTCGATAAATGCCCAGTTTGACGAGAAATTGTATAAAAGTGTAGGTTATTGAAAAAAATGCGTATTTGGATACAACAGGTACGTAAAGCGATAATTTCGAAATTTTCTGTTTTCTGGCGTTTTTCGCTTTTCTGCATTATGATTTCTATTTTTTTTGACAAAATCTATTTTCTGTTTTCTGGGAAACTTTCAAGATTTCCACCCAGAACCGCGAACTATTCTCTTGGCCTTTAGCAAATGAACACTGAGGAGCTCGAGCCGGTAGAACCGACATGAATCCTATACTTCCTGGGGCCTTCCACTGAACATGCTCCGAATTAGAGTCAAATTTTGTGCATTGCTACACTATAAACACCTGCCAGAGATATTGACAGCCCTAATACACCGCAGCTGCAACCGCGTAGCGCAGAAGATGTCGGAATTGATTGAAATGAATAAAAAATGCGCACTGCACTTACGAAGTAGATGTCTTTGGATGAGCAGCAGATCAGTAGAGAGACGAACGTCTACAGAAGGGCTGTAGATGAATAATGGCGGCATTGCCGCTAATATCAAGGTCAACGACGCTCTCTGACCACAACAACAGCTCGTGACTAGAGTGTAGCCGGCGTAATGTGCAACGTACAAAGGTCGAGTGATTACGTCGATCGACGGGCAAAGGTTCGGATAGTCTTCCCAGCCAGTCTTTAGATTGACGTAGAAGCTTTGCTCCCCAATTATTCCAACACATGAACAACGCTGACAGAGTGATGGCGAACATTATCGCCCGCGAAATCAACGATATGAGTTCGAGCCCGCCGGTGGGAAGAATTTGATTACACCTTTATATTCTTATGAAAATGATAATCCATTTCAATGTGCGCCATTTTCTTGTGAAATTGGGCACTTCCCAAATCAAAGTAGAAAAATCTAATTGGACATTTTTCTAAACAGGCTTGAAGCGAAAGTGAACATCTTTTTTGCGAACCCACTGTTGTTTAGAACATGCATGCATATGCTTTCACGCGCTTTCCAGATTAAACATAAGGCTTTCCAAGAAGGTTAGAATGATTTTTTGTCGAATGCAAATTTAGTATGACTTCGTCTGATCTTTTTAAAATTCATCTGCCCCAACAATTGGAAACTGATTGAAAATTTCATAAGACCAAACTTCATTTTAAGGCAAAGATAATTATATGACACTTATTTGAAAGTGCAGAAAGACAAGTCCTTCAGTATATTATTAAAAGAAGAGATCGCTCCAAGCACTTGACCAGATCGTCGCGATTTTTTCGATTGATAGCAAAAAAAACTCTTTGCGTGGGGTTACACACTTTTTAACGGCAAAATAAAAACAAAAAAGGGAAGAGTAGAACAGAACAGAAAACACGCATCGTGCAAAAAACACATCTTGAAATTGTTGTTCCGAGTAAGAGGCATTTACACTATCAATGGAAAAAAATCGCGACGAGGTAAAAAAGTGCGTCTTCTTCTAGTACACAAAATGATTGCTGCCTTCCTGCGTAAGCACAATCTAAGCAACTATTTTTCCTTGAAAATTAAAATTTTTAAAATTTCAGTGTTCACTTCTTGGAGCAGATGAAATAAAAATTTCGAGGAAAGTCGCACTTAATTTTGCATGGACGAAAGAATTTTTCAATCTTCTTGGATCTGGTATCTGGTTTAGATGCTGGAATATGCTGGCCGTGATTTAGAAGATGTTCAGTCTGATTTCAAAAAGCTTGGTGGAATAGTGTCCAATTTGATGTCTCTAAAAAAAGGCGACGCCGAAGCGTAAGCCGTAACAGAGATCTGTAGCAATCTCGGCTACGCTCAAACAATTTCTCGCCCAGTTCGATTTCAAGGTGTCTAATTTGACGTGAATTGGTATAGACAACGTTTCAGTATCGCCTACTAGTTCCAGTAATAATAACAGATGCCATGTCTCAGCGCTCGACTGCACATGGGCTAGCTAGTTAAGCATTCCCCTCCTACGAGGTCGGAGGTCAGCGCAGCCGTACCATCTTTGCTAAGGAAATCTATCCGGTCAACCCCAATCCGCCATTGTACAGGCCTATCACGCAACTTGGGCAATCCCACGACATAGATATACCATTTTTACGACGAGTTGGACACTTTTCAAATCAAATGGGACACTATTCTAAACTGGTCTAAGACTTTTGAAACCAAAACGAATTCTTCCAGAGCGAGATGACCTTCAGGCAGGTTAAACTAAAGACTCAAATAGATAATTAGAATAATTTTTTGTTCCAGGAAAATTTAGTATAACATTCTTAGACATTTTTTAGTTCACCTGCCCCAGCAAGTGTAATAATTTTATAAAATTTTCACGCTTAAAAAAAAATAATAGATTAAAATACTCTTAAAGCACAGCAAAGAAGCAAGAATACAGCGCATTAAAAGACCATATCAGATCATATACTCAAAAAGTTCGCCCCAATTTTTATTTAAGTGTAAATGCTACTCACGTAAACCACACGTACATAATCATCATACTCTATAGCATATAGAGTATGATGATTATGTACGTGTGGTTATAGCATGTACACATAGCATATAGCGGGATTCAGAAAACGTGTAGAACACCGTCGCCCAACGTGCTTGGGACTCAGTAACAGTAACACGTCATCCGCCGTCCGGGGGAGCGGGGTGGGGGGGGGGGTGAAGGCAGTTGTGGGGGACCAGTTCCAGAAAAGGGGACCCAGTACCAGTAATGGGAGACGATTTCCACTAAAGAGGAACCAGTGGTAGAGAACAGTTCCAGTAAGAGGGGAGCGGTAATGAGGGACCAGCTCCAATAAGGGAACCAGTATTGTAGTAATATGGGACCAGACCAAAGTGTGGAAAGAAATTTCCGTCCAGCATAGCATTAGGAGCGGTGGGAATCTTCCGTTCTGACAAAAAAACTTTTTCCGTGTGACCAAAATCGAGCAGACGTTCAGTACTTATCGAAAATGTCGATTTTTGCCTGAGGTTGACCGTTTGAAGACGAGGAATGAAGGTGCCTGTACTCAACGAGACCCTAGAGTGAAGTGGGGGACCGTGCTTTGGGACATCAGGAGGGTTGTCGTCGAAGAACTTAAGGGACGAAGGCACTGATTAGCACAAGCATGGACATCACTCAGCCGTCTGGAGATGATGCCAATGTTGAGCGTAGTGGTGGGAGAAACGGTCTGGATGGCTTCACACCGCAGAACTACTCTACTGGAGCCAGGTTCATCAATCGCTCGCTGGCGGTAACGGTGAAAAGTACCGCCAAACATGATGCTAATGAATCTCGGTATCTGGGCTTCGACGGTACTTTTCACCGTTAGCGGCTGGTAAGCGGTTGATAAATCTGGCCCCTGATCTTAAGGAAGGTTGAGCAAGGTCGGAACATAATAAGCTGCATAAGCACAGCAGCTAGCTTGATGTAATTGTCTTCAGCTTAGTGATACTGCAGCATCGCGCAAAGCGCGCAAGTCGCCGATAAGCGTGACGGAGCAATTGTGGCACTTATAAAAGAGGATATGTGGGTTGTCTGACAGTTGTTTTTGTTGTATCGTTAACAGACTGCTAACAATCGAATAAAAATCGCGACGTCTTGTAAAAGGGCATGGCACATTCTCTTTTTGGCATTAAAAGAATGGCCGCCTTCCTGCTCTTTAAAACAAGCTTGAAGTCACTATTTTTCCTCGAAAAATAAATATTCTATGAGATTTCAAACAATGTGATCACCACATGATGTTACAGGATGTTTAAGGCGTAGAATCGCTGCCCGGAAAGCAGAAGATGTGGGTTCGAGTCCTGCTGGCGCAAGCTTTGATCGCAACAAAGCATCCTGTAACATCATGTAGCCTCTATACCAGCCGCTCTAGGCTTAAACAAATGTGTTAAAAGAATGTGTTCACTTATTGGGTAAATGAATTAAAACTTCAAAGAAAGTTACACTAAAATTTTTCCTGAACAAAAAATATTCAAACACTTTTGGAGTCTACGGTTGAATGTAGAAGCTTATTTCAATTTGGCGGAGCTCGCTTTGATTTCAAAAGTCCTAAGCTTCGGCTTAGAAGAATGTCCAATTCGATGAGAAAACCATATAAATGCGTGGTGCATACCAGCGAACCAGCAGTCCCCCTTCAGAACGAATGATCCGAGCTGCAACCATCCCTTTCGAACGTCTCTCCTCTCTGACATACCGAAAAACGTAGCGCATGGAGGATGCCGTCCAATGTCGACGGCAGATGTGTGTCAAGAACAGCCACCCGGTACAAAGTACACCGTCGGAACGGCCACGACGAGATGAAACACGTGCAAAAACCCGATGCACTAGAGCAGAGGACTATAACTGACCACAAACCTCTAAGCCGGCATAATGGCCAGCACAAACTGAAGGATGGTGCTTCGCTCGGTGATTTGCCGAGAATCGATATTGTTTACTTGTTGTGCCGCCCACACACCGCCGACATGTGATTACCACCTTCAACGATTAATCCTGAGCAGTGATCATTAATGCAGATCGAGAAGTGAAGACAATTACCCCTTTCATTGTATCGCTGTGACAGACGGATGGGAGAAGACAGATCAGTTCCCTTTTATATCATTTTCACGTCGAACTGGACACTTTTCAAATCAAAATGGACCCTCTTCAAATCCAATTGCACATTCCTCTAAGCAAGCTTGACGCTTTTGAAACTGAACATCTTACAAATCCAAGCAGGAGTCTTCCACATAAAAACTCTAAAATATGGTAAGATTTTTTTTGTTCAACGAAAATTTAGTAAAACTTCCCTCGAAGTTTTTTTAATCCACATGCCGCAAAAGGCGAAAACACTTTGAAATTTGATAAAGATTTTAATTTTTAAAGATAAATAATGAATTAAAATTAGTTTAAAGTGCACAAAGGCAAGAAGAATCACCTCGTCGCTTAAAAGAAAAGATTGCGCTATGTACTCGACAAGACCGTCACGATTTTTATTCGATCGAAAGGTTAGATGGTGCTTACTTGAAACAGTGGTGTGAGGATATGTTTTTTATTGTACTTGTTGTACAGTCCATATCTCTGTTACCCCACCCAAGCAAAATTTCTCCTGTCAAGCAATAAAAGTCTCGACGATCTATTCGATTGTACGGCGCGATGTCCCTTTTTCATGTACCAGGCTGTCCAATAATTCTTGTCCGAAAATTTCACCATTTTTAATTTTTTTTTTCAATTTTATTGAAAACCAAGTCTAATCAACAATATAATAACCACAGTTATCCACAGCAGTGGCCCATCGATTGGGCAGGTCGCCGATGCCCTTCGCCCAGAACTCCGGGGGCTGCGACTCGAAGAAGTCCGCGATGTCGGATTTGAGGTTGTCGTAGTTGGTGAATTTTCTTCCGGCCAAATGGTGCTTCAGCGGGCGGAACAAGTGGTAGTCGGAGGGGGCGAGGTCCGGGGAATACGGCGGATGGGCAACCGTCTCCCAGCCGAGCGTCGCCAACTTCTGCTGGGTCTCCTTCGCCACGTGGGGGCGCGCGTTGTCGTGCAGCAGGTGGACCGAGGCCCGTCGGGGACGCTTTTCTCGGATGGCGGCGGCTAGTTTCTCGAGCTAATCGGTGTAGATGGAGGCGGTGACCGTCTTGCCTTGCGGGAGCAGCTCGAAGTACAGCATGCCCTTGGCGTTCCACCAGCAGCAGAGCATGATCTTCAGCGGGTGTTCCCTGCCCTCGAGGCTCGCGTCGCCGCTCTCGAACCGATTGAACCAGCGCCTGACTGTGCGTTGGGACACTGCATCCTCCTTGCACGCTCTGCAGGTGTTGGCGACCGCGGTGCCTGTGTCGTTGCCCAGCAGCCACTCGTAGTACACGAACGTACGAATTCGACCTTGGTCCATTTTAGCTTGTACTGGTAGCTAGACGCAGCGAATTCGCCTTATATACCCCTACGTGGAACTCTGGAGAACCTTCTAGAAGGTTTTTACACTTGCACTTCTAAGGATAATTATAGAATTTTGAAAATTTTCGAACAGGAATTATTGGACAGCCTAATAGTAAGTAATCGCAGGCCTCCTCCGCTTTCAAGCAAATTTTAATCCATTAATTTTTCTTGAGAAATAAATTTTTCATAAAATTTCCAACAGTGTGTGCACTAGACATTGGATCCGACACCGACACGGATAATTCGGATCCGTCATTTTCTTTAAACCCTGGTTGAAATCGTAGGCGAGTTCATTGTCTTATGGGTGATATACATGTATGTATCTATGTAAAGGCGGCGTCAGCAAGAGTAGTCCCGGGTTGCATTTAATATTCTTTATACATTTTCTTTTTCTTGCTTTTGTTAAACTTAAACGAATCTTGTTCTCCGTACCGACGTCTTTCGTTCGTGCGTTTGAATATGCGCAACTCCCTTCTATGTTACCACCTAAGGTGCGTACCAGTTTAAAGAGGCCTTTGAGATACAGGGCCCGCCTTGGGGTCGTGTACGTGGAAGGTCATAGACTTTGTGCATCTCATAATTCGCATGCAAGACGTCCTCGCGAAAAGAATTTCATCTACGCTTCATGTTCTTTTTACTGTTTTCAACAGCCTTTGCAGGTTTTTTCTTCCATTGTAAGAAACAATGCGGACTACTCTTCGACAAACCTCTTTTTCCATTAACAATGAACCAGGCAATGAACTCACAACGATCTCAATTTATTCAATTTCAAACTGGAGTTCCCACATTCACCAATGGATTGAAAAACACTCAAACTGAACATATGTCATGTATGTGGTCTGACGTAATCTACCGTATTTGTTTTGTTTATTATTTATGGCACACATTTTGTGTAGTGAATAAATAAATAATCCTTTCAACCGGGTTTGAAAAAAATGACGGATTGGAACTATCCGAATCGGTATAGGATCCAATATCTAGCGTGTACTCACTGATAAATTAAAATTTTCAAAGAAAGTTGTACTGAATTTTCCTTGAATAAATAGAAATTCTAGCCGTGTCGCAGTTTCTTGTTTCATTTGGAAGACGCTCGTTTCCATAAAACAGATATCAAATGCGTGATCAACACGCCGAATAACCCTCCTAGGTAAAAATTGGAGGAATTAGTGGTCATAACCTCGATAGTCCTACTGACCCATACCTACCGTAGCTTACCGTAATTGGACAAAATTCGTTATCAGCAGCCCAAATAACCTGGGTGATGCTTGAGCGAAAAAAAGAACTTTCCTCGGCTTCTGTAGTCGTTAAGAAACAAAAGTGCCGAAATAAACGGTTTATAAGGAACAAAAACCGTACAAATAAAAGACAAAAAAAAAACGTAAAAACATAAAAAATAAATAGACCAAATGGCACTATTGTACGTACAGTCAATGCTGTAAAGGTGGAGAAATAAAAAAATTTTCGCACAAACCTCCACCGGGGGTCGTTTGGGGTACTAATCATGAATCTGACATCCTTTTCGAAAATTCGACCGATTACGATAAGTTGTGGTGGGTACGGGTGACTAAGGTAACGACCACCGATTTCGCTCAAGCTTCGTCAATCTCCGGTGTGCTGATCATGAATCTGACATCCGTTTTTGAAAATTCGACCGATTACGGTAGGTTACGGTAGGTACGGGTGACTAAGGTTATTTCGTTCAAACTTCGTGATCTCGGAGTCTCAGGGGTGCTGATCATGAACCTGATATCCGTTTTTAAAAATTGGGCCGATTACGGGTAGGTTATGGTGGGTACGGGTGACTGTGGCTGCCGAGGTCTTAATCAGCGATTTCACCCAAACTTCGCTCAGGAGGCGTTGGCGATGGAGAGCGAAATCCTTTATTCCTAGCATTACACACGCGAATCTCTCGTCGCTCAGAGGAGTTCTGGGCTGGGTTCAGCAGAACCAGGCAAGGGAAGGGACTCCAGGGTGTGGTGCATCCTAGCTGCTCCTGTGGAAACCGTTTTCGTCGCTCAGCGGAGTCTACAGCTGGGTTCTGCAGAAGGGCATACAGCTGGAAAAATGCGCAGAAAACACCTGGAAATTGTGTATACGTCAAAACCTCTCGAACCTCAACAGTGAGATGCAAAGGTGCCGCAACGCAAGAGAACCGAACCCCGACCACCACGGCAAGAAGCAACGCCACTATCCACTGCGCCCCAAGCAGCTTGCCGGCAGTGCTATCGCGGGTGTACAAGAGCATACAAGAGCGCACAATTTTCGCGTCCCATCGCTAATCGGTATACTGTAACCATTCGGGGTGTGTTTGTCGTCTTCGTATTATAGGCAACTCGCCACTACCCGCTGAAGTTTCAGTAACAAAATATCCCTAGAAAATTACAGCTGTCGTCACCTGCGATCAGAGTGCAATGGAGCCTATGAAAATGGAACTTACTAGGGATATAACAGGGTAATATCAGAAGAATACTAACTGACCTGTGATGATGCAAGAGTTACTGAAGGTTAAAGCGAGGTTAATGGGATTCGAGACACCTTTGCCACTAACAAACACAGGCTCCTGATGTGTACTACTAGAAGAGATGTTCCAGAAGCCCACAGCTGACCTACAACCACCAAAATCCTGCAAAAAACTTTGAACCGTGAGCGCAGTGAGGATTTTTTAAATTAGGCGTAAACTTCCAGGTTTCACGTGCACCCGGTTGCGCTCGACCGTAATCCATAAATGGTCGTGATCCATTTTCACAGCAATTAGCCATTGATCTGACGGTTCACGATGGTGTCGTCGTCATTTGCCTCTTCTGGCTGCTGCTTCCTTCTTTTGCCTCGATTAACCGCCGAATTTGATCGCTGGTGACCTCGATGAGTCCCATTAGGAAGCTATGAGTGGTCAAGCCGTCGTTTTCAGGGCTCCCTTATGGGGCAGATTGCTAGTCGGTTCTCGGGGTTGTTCATCAGACCGACGGCAAACCTTCGAGCTGCTGACGATGAAGATCCGGAACAACAGTTGACATTCGCCAACGCAGCAGGTAGAATTACACTTCTATATGCGTTTTTCGTCTCTAAAACTTCGACCTGATCGGTTGGCATTTTTCACCTTTAGGGTCATATTTCGGCTCACATTTTTTGATGTGTGGCGGCCGATTCGACCTGGCGAAACCGGAAGCCTTTCTATTTGGCGAGAACAGCGATCTAGACCTTCTTGGAAGCCGATCAGTACCTGTAAGTTTATTTATTCATTGCACTCAGAGGTGTGCATAATCTTGTACACATCGTCATCTAACTCTAAAAACACATCCATCACCAAAAAAAAACAGCGGAAAAACAATAAACAGTAAACAACCTTCTAAAAAAAGATAACTAAAGGAAGGAACAAATAAAAGAACTCGCAAAAAATGTGGAAAGGTGAAGACTATAACGTGCTTTCAATCCTATGTTCTATCCGCTTGCCCTTTTCGCCTGCAGTAGCTTTATTTTACACTTGAAACCGCGAATGTGAAAAAGTAGTCACCGCTAAAGTCTATATTACGAGGAAATCCCTTTAAAATTGATATCATCTGGCAAGAACCTTAATCAGTCTGCTATTAGGTTGGAAAAAAAGTCTTTTCACACTTCGAAATTTTTTTTACCCTTCCCCTTGTAAACGCACTAGCCAATGTTGATTGCTGATTTCGTAATCCTATCACACTTGTCTACCGTTCGCACACGGACACAGGTTAAGACTCTTCTTGTAATTCGTTATCCATCCAATCTTCCGGACTCAATGCCAGATCTACCTCATGGCCATTTTCAGCACGACATTCTTCATGAATTCATTAAAGAATCCACAGCACTTCAGGCAGCAGACCAAATTAACCATATATATGGCATGGGATCTGCTACTCATCGCGCCTGTTACGGGTGGTTCGGAAAGTCTTTAAAGGGAGATTATTCACTGAGGGCAAAGCATGGTCAGGAAGGCCAACTGAATTGGACGACACAGAACTACTCCATCTTCTTCGTACCGATAGTAGGCAGACGACACGTCAGCTGGCAGAGAAGCTCGAAGTGTCTCATAGGATAGTGGGGATCCATCTGAAGAATCTTGGCTTTCATGGAAATTTGGAGCTTGGATTCCACATGCCCTGTCAGACACTCAGAAAGGTCGACGGCTCTCCATCGCTGCTTCTCTTCTGTCCAGATAAGGAAGAAAATCGTTTCTTCCGCGGATTGTGACAAGCGAAGAGTCCTGGGTTCTGTGTGCCAACTTCGACGAAAAGGCAATGGGTACAAAAGGGAGAGAGCCCTAAGTCTGATCTCAAGCCCAATGTTCACGAAAGGAAGATTCTCTTGAGTGTTTGGTGGGATATCAGAGAAGTGATTTATCGGCAAACTCTCAGAAGTGGAGAGACACTTACTGCTGTCACATACTGCGGCCAACTCCACAAAGTCGTCGCAACTCTCCAAGAAAACAGGCCGGAGAAGTCGAAGGTGATGATCCTGCATGACGATGCAAAACCACATGTTGCAAGACTCACAAGAGAAACAATAAAGGGGATGGGCTGGGAGGTAATGCCACATCCACCGTATAGCCCTGACCTCGCCCCTACCCACTACCATTTCTTCCGTGCTCTCAAGCAAGAAATTGGAAAGAAATATTTTGAAGCAGATGAAGACCTCAAAAATTGGATTCAGCAATGGTTCGACTCCAGAACTGCGGTCTTTTAAGCGAGAGGAACTGGAAAATTACCCAGTCTTTGGAGAAGTGTAGCGGAACAAAATAGAGTTTATTTCAATTGATTTGACTTTGTAGTTGTGAAGTAATAAATCTTTGAAAAAAATGAAAAGACTTTTTTTCCAACCTAATATAATGCTCTAGTTCTTGCTGCTTTAGATAGATTTTCTCATTAGATGCAACTCATGTGGTAAAGGCTGCATTCTGTTTCTGTTTTGTAGGATCCAAGGAATTTATCTCAAAAAGATACCTTGAATGCAAAAGAATATGTGGTAGGTCTCTGCTTCAGGCATACATCTAGTTCTGCGGGATGAATGATTCTCGTTTTCTGTTGGTCGACGGTTTACTGGCCAATTCTGTTTTTCCAATTTTTTCTTAATTGTAGTTGTCTGCTATTCTGGGTTCTGATTGTAGTTTAAGTCTAGTTTTGGCGCGTCATTAGCGACGTAGTAAATAGATAAATAAATCAATGTCGCGGGGGCGATATGACCGCTTATTTGGCCTATACAGGGATTTGCAGAAGCCAGTCGATAGACAAGTCATTCCTTGATCCTTCCCAGACATGTCTGGTGCCAATTCACCGACAATGAGCGATGGAAGGTGACTTGGTTGACTCTGGCAGAAAATCCGAATCAACAGCCTCTAGTAGAGGTGCACGGGAAAGTTGATGCTTCCTCCGACTGCGGCTCATGAACATACCTGCATTATACTTGTAGAAGGGCACGTGCTAGCGCAGCCGTAGGAGGTGCAGGCTGTCGAGTGCAACCGATATCAGGTTCCTGGTTCAGACTTCCCGCACGGTCCGGCCAAGACAAGTCCATCCCTCCGAGATTGATGAATAGGTACTAGACTTGTTTCATGAAGGGTAAAGCGCTAACTTGTCCGTTGGCTGACTACCGCAAATCATCATATAGGCCAAATACGCATTCAAATTGCCTCCACAACACCCCATAGAAGCAGAATGCGTGGTGCATCACACAGAGGGACTGACTAACGTCGACCTTTATTCTTTTCTCCTTTGTACTTGCAAGAGCAATCTAAGGAGCCGGCAGTGACTGGTTACCAAGGTGAATCGTAAGGATGAACGACTAAGTTTGGTGTGAATGAATTCGCTCGTGGGATGCGCCGTGCTTTCTACCGCTGCGGATTACTCTGAGGGTGTGAGAGGTTTAGTTGGCTGAACGGGACTCTCAATCGACTTGGGATAGACGCGAAAGCCAGCGATTCTTACAACTGCTGAGAAATGTCGTCAGCCATAAGAGAGAAAGAGCTAGTTTCCATCTTAAATTCACCCCCTCACTGTACAACTTCTTGGTACTGGCACAGCGTGCTTGGTGGGCCTCGTATCCCTTCATAGCAAGCCCTTCTAACACTACATACCATGTCTGTGATCTGCAACCTTCCACTGAATCTGTTGTCATCCTATTACCTACTATTGAGCCTTCCACTGATTTTCTCCCATTATTATGGTACGCTAGAGGTACAGCGTGTCCCAGAAAAATGGCGATAGCACCAGCACTATTGCTGCGTATTTAACATAGAAACCGTTCCTTAACAAATAATTTCTTGCAGTTTCCTTACGCTTCTCCGCTTGGTAGTGACGAAGTACATCCGCTTCATTTGCTCATTAACATAAGGAAAGAGTCGGTGAAGTTCGTCAAGTAAGTCAGCTTGCAGCTCCTCGTTTCTTCTATCACTCTCGTTTTCTATTGCACACTTGTTTAGAACGAAGAACGAAGATGGCACCGCGAGCGATCCTATCTTGTATCGGTTGGAGTTCGTGCTGGATGCTGACTGCCCATGTTTTGTACAAATTCACTTTAATGCTAGGGAACTCTATCAAGATGGAGAGATTCAGTACGTTAGACTTTTATTCGATCATCGTTCTCGTGTTTCTGTCCTAAAATATACATTTATTTAGCCAAATGACAGTATTATTATGGCGAAAATTTAAGCGTAGTTTGGCATGAAAAATATTGTTTGCAAAAAAAACCTTTTTGCGTGCTTATTTTTTCTAATTTCTTAGAGGGTGAGAATGGTTCTCTTCCATTGGGTCACTTGGAGTAGGAGTTTTTTTAACGGTCCGCTCCTCTCAGCTTACAGAAAAAAATAGATCTCCAACTGAGACCAGAGAAGGTTTGCAATTTGAGCCGGGTTTCTAATTTGAAATAGGTACATTTCCAGAAAGCATCGAATAATTCATGTAAACGTTTCGTAATTAAACAACGTGCTCAAAAATATTTTCGAAACTTATCAGGAGGTCCGGATTTCTGCACTGCGAAGGTGAACAGCACTGCGAGCATCTCTATCCTTTAATAGAAGATATTTATTTTCCATATTTGCAGAGTTACCGAATCAGGGCCTCGGTTAAGTTTATTATGTAACCATACAATCTCGCAAGGCAGCACCATCTAAACTTTAAATGCGAAGAAAAAATGCAAAAATACTACTTCATAGACTCGTGGAGTCAGCCTTTCGATTTCGCTTTCCAGTATTTTTGCATTTTTCTGCATATTCGATGTTTGGAAGGTGTTGTTTTGTGCAATTGTGTGATTCCGTTGTAAATTATCTGGGACCTTACCTCGGTAGGTCCATGGACTTTGAAGAAATTGAATATATTTTTCTACCATTTGAAGGATGTGGATTTTCGCTGTGATATTCATTTTTGTTGCTCAGATATAATATGCCTGGTACCATAACGATGTTTTGTTGCGATCAAAACTTCTAGCGCCAGGCGGGATTGGTCCCACGAGATGTGGATGTTGCGTTCGATCAAACGGCGCCGGTGGTGTAATGGCGTAGAGCATTCCCGCCCGGTTAGAGGGAGGTGCGGGTTCGAGTCCCGCTTGGCGCTAAAAGTTTTGATCGCAACAAAACATCGTTATGACAGCTCACAGCCTCGATACCAGCCACTTAATGCTCAAAGAAACTGATTTGAATGCCTGATACCATTTCCTGGTTACTTGAATCTGGCTCCGCTAAGGACCAGATGTTTTTTTTTTCGATGCTCTATTTGGGTAGACATGTTGCTCCAGCTTGTATGCTACCTACTTCAACCTCTTCTCATTTTTGTGGCTGTAAATTTCACTTCCAGATTTGCGTATCGTAATAAGCGAGTCTCGTGCTCAGATCGCTTTCACTTTGACACCGGTTCTGAGCAGATTTTCAATAACTTCACGTTTGATCCGTCAAAATGGGACTTGGCAGATGTGAGTTCTCGATTTTTTCATTGTTTGTTTATTTTCTTTTTATGTTTGGTTGCACAATGAAAGCAGTGGTTGCGCACATTGTAGGGGGAGGGGTCACTTAAGCCTAATGGTTTCTGTCCAAGTTGGACTTTCAATAAACCTTGGCGTATTGACTTCAGATCGACGTTGTCTTACTGAGCTGGTAGCCAAAGTTGTTATCACATTTATATGACTCGGCTTACGTTTCGGCGACCTCGCCTTCGTCAGAGCCTGAAAAAAGGCCGAAAACACCGCTTCATCCTACAGAGTACTAATCTTAAGGAGAGATAGCGACAAGATCCAACATGCCAGCTGTGAAGGAAAGACAGACCGACTGTTTTGCGACTTTTTCAGGCTCTGACGAAGGTGTGGTCGCCGAAACGTAAGCCAAGTCAAATAAAAGTGATAACAGCTTTGGCTACCAGCTCATTAAGACAACATCGACCTAATGGTTTCTTTTCAAGTCTAGTTATGCCTTTTTGTTGCGAAGGAAACATCCAAAACGTCAAGGAACAGGAATATGAGGGAGATACTATTTCTGGGAAGAAATAACGTTGCAAGTGCAAGTTGACGACGTGCAATAGATGACAAGATGAATGTTATTCATGTTATGTTGCGTTGCTATAAGTTTTCCGTTCTTATTTGTTGGTGCCTACTTAGTTCTCAAGTTTGAGTTTTTAATGTTTGTCTCGCTATTTTTTTGTTTCTTTGTTATCTTCGTGGCTACCACCACGCCTTGTATAAACTAATAATAAATATGTCCTTGGAGGAACGTTACTTTGACAGAGTCTTCCTTTTGTGCTATTATTTGCTTATTTTGCAGCTAACTTATTCCGGTGGACTCTACTTCCCTGTAGTTGTGGTCATCCAAACAGACGGCGTTGATAGAGCTCAGATGCAGAGCACAATGTGCACAGTGGATGTGAGTTTTTCGTTAGAACTCTAACTGTTTCAGTTCTTTTTTCTTTCTGTCTTCTGATTCTGCTGTCTAGGAGTTCGCTTTAATATGGTGAGTAAACAGAGACTGACTCGCGCCTGTTCTGTTTACATTCCATGGAGCTCATTTATATCGTTTTCACGTTGGACTGTGCAGATTTCATAGCAAATTGCATCCTTTTCAAGCTAATTTCGATTCTTCGACAATTAACTATTGGATTGTTCCATAATCAATGTCGTTTTTACTCATAAATGGCGCGAACTGATATTTTTATGTAGTTGTGAGTGCGCTGGTTACATTATTGCAATATTTTAAGGTCAGACCTCAGACTATTTCCCGCCGAAAACTGAGCGTCATTAGTAAAGACAATTTGGAAGAAAAATAAGTTGGAAATGGGCAAAGAAGTGAGCATCTTCGGCATATTTTATTGCTTTACTTCCGAAAGGGCAGAAATGCGGCGCAAGATCGGAAGAAATTGCGTGAAACTTATGGTGAGGACGGCTCTGTTGAACGCCAATGTCAGCGTTGGTTTGCTCTCTTTCGTTTTGGAAATTTTAATGTGCAGATGCACCACCTACGACAAAGTAAAGGCGTCATCAGCTGTGATTGCACGACCAGTAGGTGGTGCACCGAAACTAACCGGCGTAAGACAATTTAATTCAATTCAATTTATTACGCTGAGTAAGACAGAAGTGAGATGACAACTCGACAGATGGAAGACAGCGAAGAGAAGACCGCGTAGTTCCGGAATCCGTTCATTATTATTATCTGATGGTCTCGTGTTTATTACCTTTAAAGCTCTTATTTCAGATTCATGAGTTCCCGTTAACGCGTTTCTTTTTTCCTTCCTGAAGTCAGATGACAGAGAAGCATGATGAATGGAATTTAACCATTTACTTGCATTTACAACAACTCGTTTACATAAACAAACTGGATGTTCGGGCTCCTCACGAATTTAAGGAAATCCACCCGACCAAACGCATCAACTTATACGAGTGTATAGTCTACGTTTAGCTGCTTCCAAGGAACCAAACTGTTGCTTCGAATATCTTCTGTCGTCAACTTTCGAAATTGAACGAAGAGATCAAGAAAAAATGCCCTGAACTGGCCAATCGCAAAGGCGTGATGTTCCGTCATGATAACGCCAGACCCCTCACCTCTGATAACCCGTCAAAAATTAAAAAAACAGCGCTCAATTGGGATCCGCTTATAGCCCACCCTATAGCACTGGCTTAGCACCATGACATCACCATTTGCTTCGCTCCCTTCAAAACTATATGAGACTCACAACCTTTCATTCCGATCAAGTTGTTAAAGGTTAGTTTCCCCAGTTTTTCGCCTCTAAAAACCAAGACTTCTTCGCACTGGAATTTTCAATTTGCCGAAAAATGGTAAAAGGTCATCCAGGACAGTGGTCAATATATTATTGATTGATGTTTGTTGTTAATATAAATATATTCACTTTGAAAATATGAAAAAGGACATTAGTTATTCAATATTTAAATAAGTTCGTTCTGTCAAACTTTTTTTATTAAGTTCTGGTTCCAGCCGATCAGGTCGTAGTAGAAGTTGTTGTTTTTGTTATTGTTGAACTGTCCTGTTCTTAGCTTATTTCAGTGCTGGAAGGCAAAGACCATAGGAACGACAGAATTTAAGCAGGTCTTCATTACTTGTTTTTTGTTAAGGTGACCAGCGACAGCAGTCATGCGTTAATTCTGAAGCCGCTTCGTCAGAAAATTGCTTGCGATGGAGTCATATACCTACTTCAGGTGAGCTCTAACTTTCATAAAAGATTAAGTCGTCCAAGTTGTGGAAGGCTAATCAGAAGGAAAATGCCTCTCGTGTAGTCTTCATGATGTCGCCTCTATTTCAGGAGATGTTTGGTATCGAAAATAAGGAGCTGTCAGCTGAAGGCAGTACCGATGACTGTGGATTGGAGTGTATCATTTGCATGAGCGACATCAGAGACACGGTGATTCTTCCGTGTCGTCATCTCTGCATTTGCAACAACTGTGCAGACACTCTGAGATACAAGGTGAGCGCGCACTTCAGTGAATTCGTCCTGCAGATCTTCGTTACTCGCTTCTTCAGCTCAACAACTGTCCCATCTGTCGATCTCCTTTTCGAGCGCTGATACAGCTACGCGCACGTCGGCAAACGCGGAACATGGGGTGGGTCACATTTTATTTATTTATTGTGAGTGTCAGAGCCGTTGCATGGATCTAAGCCGAATGAAATAAATCTTAACTTTAAACAGTAAACTTAGAAACATGCTTGTTGAAGGTGACATAACTGAATGACCAATCAGAAGAGCGAAGAACGCGATGAGAACTAGTGCAAACTGAAAAAAACTTTTACGTGACCAACCTTTTAGCTGATGCAGTTGTAAGTTTTTCATCAAAATGAGTTCTGAGTGCTCAACAAGAAAAGGTCTCAGCATGAACGGCGAAAATGAACACCGCTTCTAGAATCTCCACCCTTCAAATAGTACAAGGATATGTCTTGTTTTGTAAAGTTCTTCAACCTACCGAGCTCAGTTGCTGAAAGTTTACTATGGAATTGCACAATCGCACCAGGGCTGCACACGAAATTCTGTGCGTTAAATTTTTTTAACGAAATTTTTTAACGAAAAATTTTCGTTAAATTTCCGGTAAATCGTTAAATTTCGTTAAAAATACAACTAACTGCAAACCATTATTTCGAGTAAAAAAATTAAGGAGAACCTCGTACGTTTCAACTTCAAGAGGTCAAAAGCTAAAGTTCAAGGAATGGAGTGTAACACTGCAGTGTAAAATGAACTGTTCAATATCAACAAACGCGGAAAAATGAACAGTCGTTCAGCAACAAATCAACTACAGAGTGCGGAATAAGAACAGGTGTGGAATTATCATTCAAGATGATCACCGACAAGGCATCTTAAAATGTTCGATCAGTACCCGGAGGTACCCGGAGTTCCCCCTTTCCTAGATCTTTTGTCCATATATTGTCCATCTACGAGCATATACAATCTTTTGGGCACCAGCCCATTAAGTACAGAGAGAACTAATAAAGATGCAATAAAAAGCCTATCAGTGGAATGTTGACGCGTTGTCGAAAGCACGAATTTTGAGTGCCTGATGTGCGAGACCAATCCATTTTTTTGCACCATTTTTTTCAAAGTTGGGACCGCGACACGGCATCGTGTCACACGGTCCCACACTGCCGAAAAGTTGTTACGCGTCGTCAACGTGTGAACGTTCAGGAAATGTAGTTTTTCTATTTTTCGTTATTAGCGTTTTTATAAAATCGTTTAAAATAGGCCCAGCGTCCGGAAACATTCCCTCCGCCTCAACTGTTCCAGATGGAGGACAAAATATTCTGGGATAAGCAGCGCCAGATGAGGACAGGCATACCTAACGAGGAGATTAGGCCAGTATCTTTTTGGAGTTGGAATCGTTGACGTGCCTGGGGAATTTCTATCTCCAAAATGCATTAACCCTTTCACGACATGCGCGATTTTCGACTGAGAGCCGCATGGGACAGCGCGCATTTTTCCCGCGCGCTGACAATTTGAATTATTTTATTTGTATTATTTATTGAACATGAAAAAACAGTAACAAAAGAAGTTTCCCATGGACTATCTTGACTGTAGATATTAGTGGACTCAGCGATTAATACTGTACCTTGATAATATTCCATGAACTATTTTTATGGTGGTGTCCGACGACATCGTCGGACAATGTCGTGAAAGGGTTAAAGGATAAGGACAAAGGATGGCCTCATTTCATCCTTTATCCGTATGATTTAATACACAGCAAATTCAATCTTTTTTGAGAGCGGGCGCATTCTAGTTCTACGGGATATCCCGGAGGCGTTTTGGATGCGTATTTGGCCACACAATGACTTGCTGTGGCCAGTCGTTGAAGAACTCAGCGTTACCCTTTCCAGACAAGTCTAGTATCAATTCACCGAGCCCAGAGAAGTTGAAGGTTTGGTTGGCCTGGGATGAAAATCCGGAAAAAAAGACCAGAACCCTGGTATAGGTTGTACGCGATAGCCGGCACCTCCTCCGACTGCGCTACAGACACCCACAAAATGCATTATTTCCAAAAATAAATTAGAACAAATTCATGAAACATTAAAATATTCATGCAGATTTTAATTTTTTTTTGGAAGCAGTCCTAAGGGAGGATGAGACCTGCAACATTAAAGAATACTAAGAGTAAATGTGATAAACTTACTGAGAAAAAATTCCGTTAGATTTCTAAAAATTTCCGTTCAGTCGTTAAGCCAGATTTTAACGAAAAATGCCGTTAATTCGTTAAAATCGTTAAACCGTTAACCGTTAAATGTGCACCCCTGAATCGCACAACTCAGTACCTTGCAAACATGGAATGTGGAAAAAACGAAGACGCTGCCTCGTAGGGGCGGTTGCAGGTGTTCGATTCTGCTCTGAGTATTTTTATATTTTTTCGAATATTCTATCTTTGAAAGGTGTTGTATTGTGCGATTGTGCGATTCCATGGTAAGCCATCGGGGACTCGGTAACTCTAACTCGGTATGTTCAAGGACTTCGCAAAAATCGGACCTACTTTTCTACTATTTGAAGGATGGAGATTCTCGCTGAGGTATTCATTATCGTCGCTCAGACATACACCTTTCCCTGAGATTATGTCAACCGTAGGTGGAACTGCTCAAATGTTGTTTGTATGGGCAGAATCGCCCTCCCAGGGAAACAGCAAAATGCCAATATCTCGACCCCAATACAACTCTGCGCAGAGGTAGGGACGACGAAAGTTGGGCGGTTCGCCGCGTTAGCCCTCTGCCTGCGTGCGCTCAAGTTGGATGAAAACCGCGATGACGGGTGAGCAGTCGTGGCGCAGTGGATAGAGGAGCGGCGTGATGAGACGGAGAGGTTGTGGTTCGGCTCTCTTGGTGCGCAGCTTTTTCGCACTTCCTAAAATAGATTCGCCACAATCAACCAAAGCAGTATATGTAGAAAAGCAAAGAAAAAGGATGACACAAGGGATTCCATTCCATTCAATTCAATTTCCATCTTTGGAGGCGTGAAACTACAACAATGCCTATGAGCCAGATTTTTTCTGTCGTCCTTTTTCGTTGCGTTTCTACACAGAGTACTTTGATTGATTGCGGCAAATCAATTTTAGGAAGAGCAAAAATGCTGCACCACAAGGGAGTCGAACCACAACTTTCTCCGTCCCACCACGCCGATCCTCTATCCAATGCGCCACCACTGCTCGCTCGTCGTCGCTATTTCCTGCCAAGCTGAGCCCGCCCTCCGCGCACAGGTAGCTAACGCCGCCAACGGTCCACCTCTCCGTCTCGGTCCAACTTCCGTCGTCTCTAACTCTGCACATAGCTGTGTTGGGATCAAGACATTTGCATTTTGTTGTTTCCCAGAGCGAGGCGATTCCCTCCAGATAATATATTTGGACCGTTTCGACGTACCGTTGCGATAGTCTCCTGGTCAGACTCTTCCCTGGTTAGGTGGATTTATCTCTTTGGTTTGTTAATTATCAGTGCCATCTGTTTCAGATATGAAACTGTGACCCTGGTCGAGGGACTGAATGGTCCACTAAATCACCAGTCCTACGGGAACGGTGAACACACCGCCAAAGACCAGTCGTCAGATGTAGTTCCTGTAGTGAAAAAGGGCCACACACGTGAGCGCAGCCGTGCTAGCAATGTTATTAGTCAGGTGAGTGATCATTTCAGGCTGTACTACCTGTAGTCCCGTCATGTCATCGTCCCACTGAGCACATGCGACAATTAAACCAAAATACCAGACACGCGAATATAAGTCAAACAACAACACGAGTGATAGCAGACCTAGAAGGAAAACAATGACGAATTGGATTTATTGGGCGCACATACAGACTGGTCAGTTGTAATGTGATGTCAAGATTTGACAGGTTTGCTCAACTTTTAGTGTTCAGAACCTTCAGAACGATTCAGACATAATATGGGTAAGGAAATCAGCCCGCACTGCAGCCTTGACTCTCGGAAACGCTAAATTACGGGTCACACCTCTCGTGCTCGAGTTTTGGAGAAAGAACAAATTACTGGAGATCTTGACCTTCACTTGTTCTGTTTTACGTATACCTGATTCCTTGAAAGGCGACTTCATTTCTTCTTTCTCATGTTTCCGAAAGCGAGTTCTCATATTTTTAATACAATCGTAATAGCTCGTGGACTTCATGACTCGCTGCAAAGCGGTCTGATTTCGCAAATAGTTCAATTGTTAGGCTGTTCGTATAAAAAACAGGCTGAAATCGATGTTCTTTTATACTGGAGGGGCAGTGCATGCGTCCTTTAAATCAACCACCATTAATACAATGTTTTCGAGCATCCCGAGTCTTGCCTAGCCACCTCCTCATTTACAGTTTGCGCTCTAAAGAATTTTTTGCACTTTACTTTACAGCTTTCCTCTGAAGTTCTGAGTAGTTCCATGAAAACTGTCCTATTTGAAGGTTGTCACTATTGACAACGTTGCCGAGATAGAAGAAACTAGCGAAGGAATCGAGATGAAGCGGTACTGTCCAAAAGACGTAAGCTGCTGTCTGGTATTGATATCGCCTGCTGGTTCAGCCTCATTGTATTCCTTATTCTTAAGGTGGTTCCCTTGGAGGAAACGCCTGTACTGTCCAATAGTTCTTCGAGGAGCACGAGTCCACAGCGATACGCAACACCGGAGGAGATAGACGTACGTTGTTTGGGAGGGGACGTTGTTCATAATTCACCCGCCGCTATGGGATGTTTATTTACTTATTTACCTATTTACTTATTGCACTTGATTGTGTGCTTTACAAAAAGCGAATATACTAAAGGAAGAACGCAGTATTTGATGGGCTTAAGCGTTTCTCGATTTCATTTTTCTCTCGAAATTCGCGAAATTTACCGAATCATAACACTTCATCAGAAACAAGACCTCATTGGCAAATATGGAGTGTATTGACTTTGGTATGGAGGAGACATTATGGCAAGGATGATGAGCAAAAGATGACGATCATTTTGACGTTCCAGTGCTTCTGTGCTGACACCAATATCTGAAACACTACAGTATCGAAGGGATCATAAGCAGACGAGAAGCGGGAATGATTAGATAAATGAGCACAAGATATTAGTTTAGTATTGATCCAAAATTCATATCATAAGCTTAAGAGATAGGTGAGCATTGAAAAGAGTTACGACATTTTGTGCAACGAGTTACGAGTCTTATTGTTTGCGAGTGATGGATCGAGAAGCGCCTTGCAACAAACAAGCCAAAGGCTTTGT
Organism: Heligmosomoides polygyrus polygyrus; assembly: GCA_947396885.1. NCBI lineage: Eukaryota > Metazoa > Nematoda > Chromadorea > Rhabditida > Heligmosomidae > Heligmosomoides > Heligmosomoides polygyrus. Next base: position 85,289,888 of record OX377202.1, read on the forward strand.
GAGTGAGGTGTTTGTCACGTTTTGACTGTCCATATGAGTTTGCGGTTATTTCGATATCGACTGGTCTCCTCGATAATTGGATACCGGCACTGATTGTACTATATGCATACCATTTCCACGTCAAAACTTAAACTTTTGAAATTAAGCCGTGTTCGAAATGAAGACCGACATCTTCCATACTAAACAGAACACTCAAGAATCATACTATATAATAATCCGCTAAGCGATGAGTCACACTATCGATCGGCGATGAGTCATAAAATAGGGGAAATTACGGGCACAAATTAAGGCAAGAAATTAGCGAAAAATACCCAGACGGCTTCTACGCGCCTGGACGTGCCGAACACGTCGGCGACCGTGCATGGCGAGCGGTAGACGTACCGAACACGTCGGCGACCGTGCATGGCAAGCCGTAGCCGTACCGAACACGTCGGCGACCGTGCATGGTGAGCCGTAGACGTGCCGAAGACGTTGGCAACCGTGCCTGGGCCTTTAGATGATCATCGACGGAAGGCCTTCACAGCAGGGGAGACAATCGATATCGATCGATATCGTCGATTTTTTGCGGATGTCGTTCAAGCGGCACGAAACTTCAGCACCGGGGCTAATCGAGGTCCTGACCGGTGGTTTTCTCCCAGATTTACCCGATCAGGGTGGAGAGGGGGTGGGAGACACGCCGGTGGTTTTCTCCCAGATTTAACCGATCGGGGTGGAGATGGGGGGGGGGGTGGTTTTCTTCCAGATTTAACCGATCGGGGTGGGGATGGGGTGGGAGACATGCGGGTATTATGGCCGAAGGAGTGCTCCACATCAGGTGGAAAGTTTCAATGTGGAAGCCACTATCGATCGATATTATCGATTGCCCGACCGGTGGTTTTCTTCCAGATTTAACCGATCAGGGTGGGGGTGGGGGTGGGAGACACGCGGGTACTATGGCTGAAGGAGTGCTCCACAACAGTCTGAGGACGAAAGCACTGATTAACGCAAACAATTTGCGTTTCTGAACTGTCTGAAGATAGTGCCAACGTTGAAAAGATGTTGAGGATGGAGGGAGGGAGAGCTGGACGGCGTCATATCGAAGGACTACTCACCTGATCTTAAAGAAGGTAGACCAAGGTTCGAAATTATTTAAGGATTAAGGATTAAGGACGGCGTTACTCAATCCCTTATGGGATGCGCCAGCGCATTCTACTTCAACGGGATGTCGTGGAGGCGACATGAATGCGTATTTGGCCATACAATGACTTGCGGTGGCGAGCCGATGAACAAGTCAGCGCTTCATCCTTCCCAGATAAGTCTGGTACCAATTCACCGACCCCGGAGGGATGGAAGGCTTGGTTGGCCTGGGCGGGAAATCCGAACCAGGAACCTGGTATCGAGTGCACGCTGCAGTCGCGCCTCCTCCGACTGCGCTACACGCGCCCTTCGAAATTATTAAGGTTTTCAAATACCTCTTTTTACTGCTAAGGTGCCGAGAAGGCCGCACAAGCAGAGCAGCTGCTTGAATGAGTGATCTTGGCTTAGTGACTCTCTAAGGTCGCGCGAAGCGCGCAAAGCACTTGTGTAAATATAATTTTTCGATTAAAAAATTCACTGCGGTTTTGCATAAAAGTCACCCGTCCCAAAAATTAAATGGGGTGTTTGAATTTTTATACATACACTTCTTACTATTAGTACTAATAGGGTGGTGCCCGCTCCAAGATTGCGCATGGTCGCGGAACACTCATATGGTGACGGTTTCTGTGCTGTCCTCCGCTGATGCAGGACAGTATCAATTTCTTCTGTTGTGTTATCAAGCGGGCTCACATTGCAACTCTCAATTTCAAAGACAGCGAAAAATCGATCTATTTGTGGTTTAGTTCTAGCGTCAGGCGGGACTCGAACTCGCACCTTCTGCTGATCGAGTGGGAATGCTTTACGCCTCTACACCACTGGCGCTGTTTAATCGGACGCAGCATTCACACCTCTTGGGAGGTGAGTGCTGAAGAGTCTCGAGGTGTGGATATTGCATTCGATCAAACAGTGCCGGTAGTGTAATGGCGTACAACATCCCAGCCCGGTCACCAGGAGGTGCGCGTTCGAGTCCCGCATGGAGTTTGAGTTTTGATCGCAACAAAACATCATTGTGAGAGCTTACAACACCGATACCAGCCAATTAAGGCTTAAAAAGCTGACTTGAATCGTTTCTCGTTCTTTATTCACCATTCATTTCTCAATCTGTTCAGGCAGAGCTGTCCTTGGACAGCGTTAGGTCAATGGCCACGAGGCGCGGCCTTCAAATGGGTAGCGGCCACTCGTCCAGCGGTCTTCTGGAGAAAGCCGGCGAGAGTGTTCGTCAAACGGCGACGCTGGCGGCGGATGACTAAGCTCATACTGGTTATGTTATCTTTCCACACTAACGGTTATCTTTTCTATCTGTTTCAATAGAGATAATGCATTAGTTTCGATTCTGATCTGCTCCCCTAACAGAGAAGTAATAATGCATTTAATTTAAAATGTTAGGATTTACAAAGTAATTCACGTTTGGTGCTCCAATTGCTTTCATTGGCGCCTTCGAACAGCGGAGATCAACGCTACGTTTGCCCAGTTTTTTGTGCTCGAACGAAGTGCTGAAGAAGCAGTGTGTGGTTCGTTGCGCTTTCATTTGTTCGAGCGCCTTCCACTGCCAATATGTTTATATTAGCTGTTTTAATAAGTTTCTGTACTTTCTGAGGTTTCCGAAGCGAAGCATGGAAGCAGTTCCTTCTTCAAATAGACGGAAGTTTATCGTGTAGAGGCGGAAAAGTGTCTGGATGTCATGGTTAGGTCGTGAGCGTCAACCCTGTCCATTGGGTCCTTCCTTCTATCACTGGTGAACAGTGATGCAAGTTCCAAGTTGAGTGGGGCAAAGCTATGTAAAGATAGGTGTCAAAGGTTGACGTTATTGAATCGCTTTGGTAGAGTGCGCCACGCACAGAAGTAGAATGCGCCGCGCACTGTACTTCTACGGGATGTCGTGAAGCCGACATGAATGCGTACAATGATTTACGGTGGCCAGCCGATGGGGAATCAGGGATTTATCCTCATTAGACAAATTTGGTACCAATTCACCGACCCCGGAAACATAGCACGTTTCGGTGGCCTACACGAGAAACACGAGCCAAGGACCACGGCTCGGATGCAGACGACGACCGGCGCCTCTCTCAACTGCATTACCACGCTCCCCAAAGGCCTTCTAGCCCCCCGTGAAATAGAGCAATGCAGATTCATACAGATTCGATCTGCCTAAGTTGAAATTTCTTGCGCAGTCGGAGGACATGCCGGCTCTCTCGCGCACCCGATTCCGGTTCGGATTTCCCGCCCAGGCCATTGGCCGTTGGTACGAGATCGCCTGGGAAGGATAAAACACTAACCTGTCCATCGGCCTGCTACTGCAAATCATCGTATACGCCAAATACGCATCCAAGTTGCCTCCACGACACCCCGAAGAAGTGAAATGCGTGGCGCATCTCCAAATGGATTGATTAACTCCCACCTTTATCCTCTATCCTTTATGTTGAATTTCCAAGTTTACCGCACCCAACTTGCACTCTGTTCATCGCTAAGTAATCGATCGATGGGGTTTTGGTGCTGGCGCTATTGGTGGGTAGCAAAATTTTACTTTGGTCTAGACAAAGTAAGGTGGGAGTGTTTTAAGGAGGTCAGATCTAATTTTTAATTCAAAATTTGCTAACTGAAACTCTCGTGCAAGGTATGTACAGAACTGGTCTCATTATTTGAGTGTCTGTGATAAAATTCTTCTTCTTTAGACAGCATGTTCTATTTTAAAGTACAGAAAAACGAGGATTTTACGTCTCGTTACACAAAAAGATTGGGTCATGCTTTCGGCACTTCGCGATGTTTGTTCGATTGAAGTGTAAATGTTGTGTATGTGGAGTTGCGCAGTGGGAAAAATCTATTCGCAGCCCCATCTAGACATCATTTACACTACCAATCGGACTAACATCGCGAAGTACTGGACTTGTGCATCCTCTGTTCTCTATCACATCGAATTTTGTGAGCACCCAAACAATGTGATAAATACTTAACACCTTTTACGGCTATTTTTTAAGTAAAAAACCTAGCTACTATCGGGGAAATCTGTCTGTGCCTGAACGTGGAATGAGTGCAGGGGAGACACTGATTAATCACACATCAGGCTGAGCACTCAGGCGGTTATTAGATGATGCTTCTTGTACCCATTGTTGTTTACGCCCAGGTGGAATTTCTCAACGGTGCCAAAATCCTTTTCGTCTGCTTGAAATGCGTCTGGGCTAGCTCGGCGACCTTTTCCGATACCAGAAGAGGGTTGCCTGAAAGTGATCTTCAATTAGGCATCCAAGCGTTTCATCGCCTCTACGAAAGGCTTAGGCCTCGTTCATACTTCGCCATCGACGTGCCAGATCACCTAATCGTTAGGACATGTTTTATAGTCCGCGACAGGAGTGACGATAACGATTGATTGCACGAACAGATCACGCAAATCGATTTTTATCGGGCTGTTGTTCGTCATCAATCGATCTGTAGGATTTATAAGATCGACTTAGTCGCTCCCGTCGCGTACTATAAACAGGCGCTTATATGGACTCACATCGAAGGCCCGGCGACAGTCATGTCACCGTCGAGGTATTGACGGGTCCTAAGCGAAGTGTAAAGTGTTATTTATAGTCCGTGACGATAGCGGCTGATCAAGCGCGAAAGCGTGCAAATCGATATCGATTTGCACTTTGTCCAGGCGACCAATCGCTGTCGTAACAAAGTATAAATAGCTCCTTACGACTTTAACCGATAATTTGTCATGATGAGCGCTTCACTGTGGAGATTGTAACGAGAAATGTCTTGCCGGTGTATATTGTTGCGTCGTTATTCCTATATGTAGCTGGTCTCACTGCGTGTTTAGCTCCCAAAAAGTCTCTCGTATCTCGGTCATATAGTACCCTTGAACATGCGATAGTACTCGTGCTCATCACACATTGCTGTGTGTGCTAGCTGGTGTTCAAAGACGACTGTTCTTTCGTGTGTGATTTGTCTTCACTTATGCCAGAATTTGTTTGGGTTGGTTGTGATATGACTTCGATGTACTTCTCTTCTTCTATGATGTGCCTTTGCCGCCGCTATGAGAGTAACCTCTTCAACTAACGCATAATTAGGTTGTATATGTTGGTGAAGGGAATTAATTGTATCTGTACACATGTGTATTTAAATATGAAGAAATTTTATGATTGATTCTTGTTTGCTACTGAGCATCAGGTTTTACCAGCAGTATCTACGAGGACAGCTTACTGGAGGAGCTTCTGGAAATGCTGGGAGTTTTAGGCCCTAAAAATGCCCGCGTGGGATGCGGGTGTTATGGTGGTTTCGCAGGTAGGCTGCAGCTTTATGTGCCTTCTACCCTGTTCTTTCGTAACAAGTCGTTAATAGGGACTACATAGGAGACTGGAAAGTACCAAACTATTAAAGAAGGTGGATGCTTGTTGCGCTTCACCTTCCCCACGTAGTCCAAACTAACGACTTGTGCAGTTCTATCTTCTATTAAGAGCTGTTTATAGGTTCTATTTTTCGTATGCGGGTGGTTATTTTTCATGAAGCAGCTATTCAAGAATTATGAAGTGCGAAATAGGTAAGTATAAACGCTTCCATCCAGTGGTTTTGTTTAGTGGAAGCGTGAGTCTAATCATTCATTCTATACTGAACAGGGAAGGGTTTGAGGCATATGTCTGAACGGCGAAGATGAATTCCATTGCGAGAATCTCCACCCTTCAAGTGGTAGGAAAGTGTGTTCCATTTTTTCGAAGTCCCTGAAATTACCCAGCTAGGGTCCCCGATAGTGTACTCGTATCAACACGAGACAATGCTTTCCATGTGCAAATATACAGACATTTGCAAAATTACTGCAAGGGAGGAATCGAGTACGAATACCATGCCTATAGAGCAGTATTTTTGTTTTTTTGTGCAGGTGTCTCAAAAAATGTAAGCAGTGCTTGGAATGTTATAACATTGCTGCCAGTAAAGTTAGGAGCTCATATAAAAGCGCAAGAATTTAGAAATTTTCTGACGTGTGAGAGGAAGGGAATGCGCAACGCACTCATCTGAACTCCTTCATTTTACGCTTGATTGATTGTGTTTCACTTGAATATTTGCTCTAATTTCTGAATATGGTAGCCATATTAATTTCGCTTCTTTTCAAGTTTTGAATGCAGGTAGTTTTGAAAGGTTATAACATTGCCGCTAGTGAACCTTTTCAAGCTGTTTAAGGCTCATATAAAAGCAAAGGATAATAAAAACTTTGTGGCATGCAAATGGTCAAGATTGCGCCATGCACCGTTCCCAAACCTTACATTTCAGGCTCGATTGGTTGTTGAGAAGCCGCATGCATGATTCGGTTTTCCGGTATAATGACCAAGCCGTTGTTTCGCTACTTAAGCTCTATAATTAAGTCATAGAATAGCGACTTCCACATCTAAATATCACCAAATGAAAAGTTATAGCGGCACTAGGTAAAAGTTCCGACTCCACCGACAAGACTTCGGTCCAAATTTTTTTCACTGAAACGTCTAGGGGTGGGGGGGGGGGGGGCGGGGGTTATTTGGGGTGCTGATCACGAATATGATATCTGTTTTTCACGATTCGGTCGGAGACCACCCATACCGTTAGCAAGGATGGTCCAGGCAGGGTCACCGATTTCGCTGAAACTTTGTCTATGGGGGTTATTTGGAGTGCTGACCACGAATATGACATCCTTTTTCACGATTCGGCTGGATAATATGGATACAGGAAGGCACAGCATTACATTCTTAAAGTTTCTGCCGGTAACGATAGGTAGAGGGTATCGGTGACGGCAATGGTATGGGTGGTCTCCGACCGAATCGTGGAAAAGGATGTCATATTCGTGATCAGCATCCCAAATAAGCCCGCTAGGCAACGTTTCAGCAAAAAAAAAATTTCGACCGAAGTCTTGTCGGTGAAGTCGGAGCTTTTAACTAGTGCTGTTATAGCAAATGAAAATGTACAATCAATAAACTCACATATCGTGTGTCTTTCAGTGATTCTAATCGTTAAAAGAACTACAGGACAGGTTAATATGGTCAATTTATAACAATATCGTAACAAGCATTCAGCCCATGCACCATCAATCGAGTCTGAAGTGAAAGGTTTCAGAAGGATGCGTGATACAATCTTGACTATTTGCATGTTACAGAATTTTCGTTATCCTGTGTATTCATATGAGTCTTAACACTCCAACTCCAAAATCTTCACTAGTAGCAATGCTGGAACCCTTCAAACAATACCTCTTTCATTTTATCTCAGGACACCCTGAATTTTTCTGCGAACTGTAGTGTGCTTTTAAGTTTTAAACTTCAAAAGAAGCTCAAATCAGTCGATACGGCTACTTTATAGAGAAATTGTGACAGGTATTCAAGTGAGACACAATTGATCGATTGTCAGATGCAAGAAACCAGACCAATGCGTGGCCCAATCTAGCAGTCCTTCATCAGAAAGTTTCTATTTTCTTTCGCTTTCGTATGAGTTTTAACTTCTTCCGTAGCTTTACTAATAGCAATGTTACAACGTTTCAAACGGTGCTTACATTTTTCAAGACAGCCTGTATTGATGTGATGTTTGGAAACCACCGCATTGCTAGATTCTGTGAATCCATATTGAACTGTCGGATCCCCTTATACTTTAGGTTCAATGACTTTCCGAGATGGAGCATATTTTTCTGCTATTTGAATGGTGGAGGTTCTTGCAGCGGTGTTCTTTTCGGCGTTCAGATATACGCCAAAGACCTTTCTCTCGTTAGCTAATTTGTTTGTTAGCTCAATTTTCTTGCAGGGTGGTCCAGCTCGTCTTTTCTATAACATTCGCTTTATCGTGTACGATGTTTGAGCTTATTATATTTGAAATAATGGATGTAATGGATTCCGGGTAAGTGTCTGGATCCAGCGATGTTCATTTATCACTCTTTGGTTATTCTAGTTGATAATTCTCCTACAAGTGTGCATTTCATTCCCCTCTCAGGTCTCGATTTGCTTCTTGGAGGTTGTGTCTGTCTGCTATTTTGATCACACTAATTGTGGCGCTGCCGCTTTATGTCGCGTACACCCTCCTGAAGAGCATATCGTTCAGTGGGTTCATCGCCCTTTCTGTACAGCTGCATCTTCCGCCAAATATCACCAAGAATTTCAGTAAGGCAACGGTTTCTTACTCCCCTAACGACGCTGCTGTGGTTTGTCTTCATATACTTCTTTTGGAAGCTCGGCGATCCGTTTCCTATTCTGAGCGCTAAGCACGGTAAGGTCAGCACATCGTGTAGGGGTAGGAGTCATTCCTTAGTAAGTCGCCATCGCAGGAATATTCACCATCGAGCAGGCCATTTCGCGAATTGGTGTCACTGGTGTGACCGTGATGGCTGTGCTGTCCGGTTTCGGTGCTGTAAATGCTCCCTACGTGTACATGACTGTATTTATGAGGAAGGTGAGCATTATTCAGGGTCATATGCTCAGATATGAACGAAAGCACTGCAGGTCGATCAACATGCTATCACTCAAATGGAGAGAAAACTGATGCAAACCATGGAGATGATCGCCATAAAAAAGCGCAAAGTGGCTCAGTACGAGAGGGAACTGGCCCTCAGCGCTTTTTCACGAGGTGTCGGTTTTACTTCGTCTTTTCTTCATCAAAGGTCTTCACAAATTCGAAAAGAAAATCCCTTTTTAGGCAAAGACGAGCAGACCGGGCTGTTCCATCGAATATGGGGCACTGTGGCAAGCGCAGCTAGTGGTGGCACACTCAGTGATCATATAAGGTTTGTCACTGGTATGTCTGTTAATCGAGAAGCTTCGTGGTTAAATTAGGTTCCAGACTTGCTATAGTTCGTCTCCGTCTTCTGTTATGAGTTGGTATCCGCGTCCTTTTTGAGGCACTCAAAACCATTGACTTATTGTCGATTCCTACCTCACTCGGTCCACTTCTTGTTTTAAAAAACCGGTATTTCAAGGCAGCTGAATGCGGAAATCATCCCGCTCAACGAGTTAAGTCGCTACCTGTTTCTGGAAGTTGTCGAGCTTCGAAATATGAAGGTATTTGTCATAAGCTGTCAAATAGACGTTAAAATTGTTATTTTTTACTATTACTATTTATTATGCAGCGTAAGGCACACGTCAGATAAAATCTAACTCCAACATAAGCGAAAAAACACAGGAGAACCAAAACAAGTGAGATCAATGAAACCAACTACGGGTTAATCAATGCGTAATAGCCGCTTCCCTGCTATCCCCTACAAGCCGGAAGACAAGAAGGACTTGGTGCAACTTCGAGTTTGAGCGATAGATATTTGGACCCGGCCCTACATATATACCATTTTCAGTTGAAATTCAATGTTTTTCAAAGCAAACTCAAGTTTTTCAATTCAAATTCAACTCTTCAAAACAAACTCAAAAATTTCAAGGCAAATTCAACGTTTTTCAAATCAAATTCAACGACTTTCGAGTCAAATTTCACGTCTTCTTTGCAAGTTGTACATTTCAATGTTTACTTCTTCTCAGAAAATTCCAACGTCAAAAAAAAGATCATCCAACGAAAATTAGAATTATTTTTAAGGAACAAAATTAGAACTGAAGGCTATCCAACAGAAAAAATAATTAAACTAAATTATTAAAAATTATAAAAAAATTAATTTAATTAAATTAGAACTGAAGGCTGTCCAACAAAAAAGGCTATCCAACGAAAATTAGAGTTATTTCGCCTTTTCGTTTGTTCAAGTTGGTAATGCTTCGTGCAGTGTTCTCATTGACACCAACAATCTGACCAGCTTCGTGTGTGGTCCTTCTGTCGACGAACACCAGCTTGACCAAGATCTTCTGACTCCGTGACACTCAACTGTATCGGCCGCGTCGTTGGCTTTGTTGAACGTCTTGTTAATCATTGCTCACGTTGCCTGCAGACATAGCAATTCGCCCAATGACAAGAAAAATGGAGGAGTCTGTTTATATGATACGGGAGAAGATTTCAGAAGAACGCTGAAAATGTTTTGAAAAACTTGAGTTTGCTTCAAATTAGACACTTTTCCACGTCTTTTCTTTTCACTTTCTTCAAATTGGACATTCTTGACAGGACAGCCTAAGCTTCTGAAATCAAAACGAACTTTTCCAAATCGAAATGGCTTTCTCTACGTTAAACTAGAGACGCTACAAAATGTTTTTTTGTTTGAGGAAAATTTTAGTATAACTTTCTTTGAAATTTTAATTTATCTATCTACTCAATAAGAGAACACATAGCTCGAAATTTTATAAAATTTTTAAATTTTTATTTCTTGAGCAAAAGCAATGTTTTAGTGCTTGTTTTAAAAAGCAAGAAGGCGACCATTTTTTGGTGCCAAAACAAAGATTGCGCCATGCTCTCATCAGAAACGTCGCGATTTTTATTCGATTGAAAGCAGAACAAATTTCTATTTGCATGGAGTTGTACACCTGCAAACTGCAGCATAGACAGTAGTAAAAACACATTTTCTCACTTTGATGCTGGACATAAGCAGTATGTATATTTACATAGTCGATCAAATAAGCATTGCGACTTGCATTTCGAGTGCGTGGCGCGATCCGGTTTTTTAATGCACTGCACAATTGCTGCCTTGTTGCCCTTCAACACAAAATGTAATTTATTATTTTTTCTGAAAAAAAATGAAATTGTAATTATTACGCATCTTGGGACTAAAAAACTGAACTGAACTAAAAAAATCCAAGAAAGTTATACACCAAATTTTTCTTGAACAATAGTTTAATCTGCAAGAAGCTTGTTTCAATTTGGAAGAGTTCGCTTTGATTTCAAACGTCTTAGGCTAGTTTAGGAGAGTCTCCAGTTTGGTTTGAAAAGTGTCCAATTTGACGTGAAAATGGTATAAACATGTGTGGCCGAATGCTTAGCCTAGAAACATGGTATCTAATTTTCACTGAGCCACCCCTAGTTCTAGATTCAAGAACATTAAAGAATTTGGAGGAACCAACTTTGTTCAATTTGAGCGGATCGCTTTACTGCTGAAATGAACGTCTTTTAAGTAAAGCGCAACACACGTTTCTAGAGAGTGAATTAGAGTGAATTTTTTAAATATTTATTTGACTATGTACGGGGCCGACCGTCGACATTTTTGACGTTGTTTGAAAAGACATACGTTTCGATGTAAAAAAAATCTCCATTTTAAACTGAAAATGATACAGAATTATGTAGATCTTTGGAGTGCAACTAAGCTCTAAGCGATGCAATATTCGATTTGTTTTAGAGTGAATTTTAAAATATCGTGAATATTATCATTTTCCTTCAGGAGCGCATCGAATACAGCAAAACATGGATGGGCAAATACTTCAACGTGTTGGGTCACTTCTTTTCGGTGTACTGCATCTGGAAGATATTCATCTGCACAGTGAACATAGTGTTCGATCGTGTTGGAAAGGTCGATCCAGTGACGAAAGGAATTGAAATTGGCGTGAACTGGATGGGAATCGATCTTGACGTAAGTTCTCAAAATGTACAAGACGTGACTTCCCATTCGCAGGGTGGACGACACGTAGGCTTTCGGGATAGGATGCATCTGTCTGATACTGGGTGTATCTAAGCACTAGCAGGTGGCACATGAGTTGTCTGCAAACTACGACAGGGAACTTACCTCAATGATGTCGCTTCGGCTCGAAAGGGTCTCTACTGTTTTCCGAATTTCTCCTACGGTCATCGGAAAGGAGCGCTTTTTTATACACTAGGTTCGACGTTGGTTCTCATATAGTTCGGTTCGCAAACTTTTTCAAACTGGATGGTCATAAATGGCGCATAATGGCATTTAAAAAAGTCTATTTCTATGATGGTTCTGATAGGGTTGATTTTGACCAGACCGGGTTTTCGGGTAGTGCAGTAATTGATCCTGATCAGAAATCCGGTCTCCTATCCGGATCGGGTACGCAATCAGAAGTAAGAAAGGTTATCTGAATCATTCGAGAATCTGCTTTAGTGAAAATCAGTCTTATTTGAATTGTCCTAAGCTCGGGGCCACTACTATTTTTTTAATTAATAATTTTTATTAATTTATGCGGGATTAGAAAAATGGCGGATCGGAATTATCCTAGTCGGGGTCGGGTCCAGTGTATAGAGTTTCCACGTCAAATTGGACACTTCTGAAAGCAGATTGACCCTGTTCAGATCAAGATGGAAAGCCTTCTAATCGAAGTGGAAACTTTTCGAAGCAAACGTGACGTGCTTGAAATAGAACTGAACATCTTCCAATTCAAAAGAAGCTTTTTAAGCATTAAAATGTAGACTCTACGGGAGGTTAAGAATATTTCTTTATTTAAAGAGAATCTAGATTTTTTTTTTGAAATTTCGAAGTTCACCTGCCCCAATACAAGTGAGTCCACTGTTTGTAAAAATTTTATCTTTCAAGGAAAAGTAATACCTTTTTAAAGCACAAGAAGACGGCACTGCACCCGACCGGATCATCGACCGGACCGAATTTTTATTTGATTGCAAGCAAAAATTCGAGTTACAGGGAACATCAGAGATGTAAGCAGCGGAACGAAGCCCGTTTCAAAAACACACATCCTCACAGCGCTGTTTCAAGTAGGCAGCAATTACCCTATCAATCAAATGAGGATCGCGACGGTCTAGTTGAGTGCATAGCGCGATCTCTTCTTTTATTACACTATATATATCTGTTGCGCTCCTGCTCTTTAAAACAAAAGCAAATTGATTATTTTTCTTAAAGAATGAATTTTTAAATGAAATTTCAACTAGTGCGTTCATTTATTGGGCACGTGAATGAAAAATTTCAAAAAAGCCAAAAAAGTCATTCTACTATTTTCCTCGAACAAAAACTACTTTAATTATCTCGAATAGTTATTTTAGTGTGGAAGAAGCTCATTTAGGTTTGGAAGATCATAGGTTTAATTTCAGATGCCTCAGGCTTGATTAACAGTGTCCGGTTTGATTTGAAAATGTGTCCAATTTGACGTGAAAATTGCAGACTGCTCATGCCTTTCCGTACTGTTTTCAGGTACGATTCTGGTCGCAGCATATATCGTTCCTGCTGGTTGGTGTGATAGCGGTAACGTCTATAAGAGGCTTGCTGATAACCTTGACCAAGTTCTTCCTAGCCATATCCAGCAGCAAATCGTCGAACATCATCGTTCTACTACTGGCGCAGATTATGGTGAGGCCGCTGTCTTTTTTAGTCGTTTTTCTAAGAATGCTTTCGCAAATACACTCCAGGGTATGTACTTCGTCTCAAGCGTTCTATTGATGCGAATGAATATGCCGCATCAGTACAGGTAGGTTCCAGCATTTTAGAGTTTTTACGCTTTATGTGGAGCCCTGCTTAATTCAGCATTTGCAGGAAGATCATCACAGAAGTGCTGGGCGATCTCCAGTTCAATTTCTATCATCGGTGGTTCGACGTGATATTTTTGATCTCAGCTCTATCGAGTATAGTGTTCTTGTATCTAGCGCATAAGCAGGTTCCTGTGCATTAACGTCGTTGTACATTTTGTTGGTTTTGTTATGTTTGCTTTTGTTGTTTATACTGTTTGGTGTTGAGACTGTGATACAATTTGCGGTATTTATTAAATCTCTGAGCTTCTATGTAGAGTTGCTGCTGCAAAATGTCATGCTTTGTTCAGTGGCAGTAGATTGGAAGTGAGTTGTGTGTTTGATCAGACAAGGTATTTCGTAGAAAAGGGCCGTACTGTTCATAGCGGTTCGTAAAGAGCCGCCTTATGTCTTTCTGTCACTCAACGACGGCTAATAAATGGCACTTGTGGAAGTCTACTGGTTGAGAACATTGCTTTTATATTTACATCTCTGATCTTTAGAGAGATTCATAATAGCCTTTTTTGTTCTTCGTATGGGCGAGGAATGCATTGCATTTTCAGGGCGATCGCTAGGCACTGATCAAACGTATAGTGGTGAGTCTAGGCCTGGGCTTTTCCAAGTGTTGCGATCAGAGGTCCCACGACGATTCCCTTGCCCGCAGCTACTAAGGCCTATGTTATACTTCGGCGACGTCGCCGGCAACAGCGTCGCCGAGGTATAACATAGGCCCAATCGCCCCGTGAATACCCGAGGATCACGTGAATTGCCCCTGACCCAGCGGGAAACGGGGCGCTAATAGCTAGCCCTGTTGTGGATCTCCTTGCCACGTCTACGTGCCTACCCGACGGTGCATGCAAGGAAAGCCCAGAGCGCACATATGAGGTAAGGGTCATATACACGGATCGACACCCACACGATATATACACAGAACACCTCGGTTCAACACACGCGGGAGCCTGCCCTACGCGCAGTGACAAAGAAACATGACATGCAAGGGACTCACCCAATTCCATCTGCTGGACACACGACAACTCCATGAGATTTATTATAATACGTAGTAAGCAGTGAATATTAGACAGAGGATGAAAACAGAGAATAGGGTCAGAAATCTTCCTGTCGTACACGGAATTCTGTGAGGCCTGGGGGTGAGCGCAAAACTCACTAGACCCCACGAAACTCCTTGTGCTGTTACTCCGTCATTAGCAGTGTCAACGTAATGTAGAACCGGAGCCCCACGATGGCTATCCGGTAGGATGAAAGTATAGACGAAAGAGTGGCTAACTTCGCCGCCGCAGCGCAGGGACGATCGATTTCGATTAGCAGGGGGGGGGGGGCAGTCGTTCGGGACACCGCGCTGCCCGCCGCCCACTTCCCGCCCTGCTCGCGCCGCCCTATGGGGACAAGTTTGCTGCGCGCGAAACCGTCGGTAATTGGCGTGACGTCGTCCAAAAACCGAACAGCTGATACAGACGATTGGGAAGCGCATCTCGGTGAATCCTGAAGTCATTTTCCAGATGTTGCCAACTCTGAAGATGTTGCTGTGCTTGTCGGAAAATGCGGACGAGGCCTTAGTACTGAGCAATGTAGCGGGACCTGAAGAAAGCCTTGGCAGTGCACCTGAAACCTCTTTTCCTCCAAATATGGTGAACGAGATTCTGACTCTTGTCTCAAGAACGAAATCAGTTCAGGATAGAGCTGCAGGGCCAAAGGAAGTGATTAGAAATGCGATGCCTCCATGTGAAGGTCCGGACATCTTGTCCTCGGCGCGCCCTCGCCCCGCCCCTTTCTGGGGGCGGTGTATCCAAACGACTCTCCTCCGATTGGCAGAGTGGGAAGGGCGGGCAAAACGCCGATCGACTGCTGAAGTCAGCAATTTCCCCATGCTCAGGTCGGTCGAAACACCTTTTCAGCAATCCATCGCGGGACACAGTGCCCCCGGCCAATCACAGGGCAGGAGAGCGATCGCGCGGTCGCGGCACCAAGTGTCGTTAGCTATTTATGAAATCAAAAGCTAACGGGCAGTTGATCTGTGAAATTCAGTGGTTTCTCCATCTTCAACTGTGCGCTGGATGGACTTGTTGTTCGAGTAATAGAAGTGAAAAAATAACCACCATGACCAGCAGTAGTGGCAAAAGTCAATTCAAATGCCAGATGATCAAGTAGGGCAGGTGAAAACAATCTCTTCAACTTTTCAGTAAAGGCGACCACTCGGTAACGACAGTAGCGACATTTATTTATTTATTTATTTATTTATTCAAAGCATAGATTATAATCTAGCGTGAAGAAACAGTGGTATGTAAAAAACAACAGATATTCAAACGTCAACCATTTAAACAACACACAATCTGCAACACACCTAGACGTCTAGACAAAGCGAACAAGGTTAGCAAGCAATAGCATTTCTACACGCTTGCACAGACATCCTCGATAGGTCATCGTACTTCCCAAGGACAGAGTTTATTTCCTTAAGAATTCTATAGGTTAGGAAATCCCACCTGGCTCTCGATTTTGCAATAGGTACTCGAAGTTTAAGTTTCCCTCTGACGGTTCTTGACACTGTTTCACCGAAAAATTCAGCTGGGTTGATAGATAGCTTTCCGGAGAGTAATTTGTACATCATGACAAGATCGAGATCTTTCTTATATTCTTCAGTGAAGGGAGACCAAACTGGACAGAGCGCTGATGTCCATTCGGTAGCTGGTTATAGTCTACTGAGAAGCATCTCATCATAAGCTTTCGCGTCAAATTGTTTTGGACACTTTCTAATGGATCGATGTCCCTCTTCTTGGTTGGATTGAATACGGTAGTACCTGTTTCAACAATTTGTCTCACATAGGTTTGGTACGCACGTATATATACCTCTGGAGCGTTTGATTCCAAGCTCTGAAAAGGTTGTAGATGCGGTAAATGTCTCTTTTCACCAGAACTCTACAGTGTTTAGAAAAACACAAATCACTTCTAGTAGTGAAACCCAAATCACGAGCTTCTTGAACTTCGTCTAGAGCTTCACCTTTAATGCTGTAGGTTTGAGTCACTGTTTGACCTCTAGGTCCAATCATAGAAGGTGTGTCTTTTCAGCAGAAAGCTGTAGATCCCATTTTTCTGCCCGCTGGCTTACTTCATCAATTGCTGACTGAAGAGTAGTTGAGTCTTCAGTAAGCTCAATTTTTTTGTAAATTCTGACATCATCGGCGTACATCTTGCAGGCGACCCCTAACCTTGTTATGTGAGCTGGCAGTTCATAGGTATATATAAGGAACAGAATAGGAGACAACACACCTTCTTGAGGAACACCGCTGTATACGGAGAAAACCTCGGAGTACTGTCCCTTGACCTTAACCTGATACGTTCTTTTTGACAAAAACTGTCGGGTCCAATTCACAATCATCGGATGAATTCCTACTGCTTTCATTTTAAGGACTAACTTTTCCACAGGAACTTTATCGAAAGCCTTTGAAAAGTCACAATACATTACATCACTGCGCTTCTTCTCGTCAAATGCCTTTGACCAGTCATTGAGAGATGTAAGAAGGGCAGTTTCCACTGACCTCCCTTTCATGAACCCATGTTGGTCTCTGGAGATTACATTATGGGATTCAAGATGCATTAAAATGTGTTTCTTGAGGATCTTTTCGAAAGTTATTGCAAATATTGAGGTAATGCTAACTGGTCTATAATTCCTGGGATCGTTTTGTGGAGCCTTTTTGGAAACAGGTGTTACAAACGCGTGCTTCCACCTAACAGGGACTTCCGATCTCATCAAGCTTAAATTGAATATACATATGTTCCAAAGGGTAGGCTATATGGTGAACGATGTTCTTTATAAAGCTAACAGGAATAAAGTCCGGTGAGAGAGAAAAAGATTTGGGCCACTTTGTCAGCACGTCGATAATTTCGTCCTTGTGAAACCAGGGAGCAGAGTTCATTTGGGGAAAACGCGGTAGATCTTCATCATAGTCCGTCTCAATGCGGTCTAAGCTAACTTGGCTCTTGTTGTATACTTTTTGGAACACTTCTCCCAATAAATCTGCCTTTTCCTTATCTGAAGAAATAAGTTCTCCACTACTATTAATTGAAGTAGGTATTACATTGTCACTACCAGAACGAGTGCCAATAAACCTGTAAAATGCTCTTCTATCCTTTGATTGCATTACTTTCCTTTCGATATTCATATTGTACCGCCGAAGGGCCTTAGCATATTTGATAGACAAAGTCTCATATAAAGCCCAATCCTCCTGTCTATTAGTGACGCATGCTTTCCTCCAACAGTAGAAACGATAACAATTCAATCTTCTTAGATGACTCCTTTTTCACCTTCACCCATTCTACGCATAGGCACGAACATTTCGATTGTATGATGAATAATTATGAGTAGTGTTCCATATAAGTGATCGACGGTGCTCCGGGAGCTCATTATTCCGTCCCAGTCAATACTCGACATCGTGCAGAATGGAGGGTCGGAATGAATTGCGCAGACTACCTTCACCAGTTGCTTCCGATACTAACTCGTCAGTTTTGCAAGGCAGCTCGGAATCGTAGGTAGCGACCACGTGTTCGATGTGACGTGGTCAGCGCCAGTGTGGAAGCTGGGGAGAATTACCGCGCATTCGTCTACTCTTCGACGGTCGTATGAGCACGCTTCCGATACCGAGGCTCCATCACTATGACACCCACCCGAAAATATGTAAGTTTTCGCTTTCCTCTGTTAGTGGAACTGCTTACCAGGGAAGGGTTTTAGGCGGAGGTCTGAACGGGGCAATGGATAGTACTGCGAGAACCTCCACCCTTCATAAAAAAAAACATGTTTCGTGTGTGCTGACGAATGGGACGCGGCGAAACGCTCTACGACAAGAGAATCGGTGGCAACTTCACAGGTGCTGGGCCAGATGTTCGACTCCGGTGCTATGCACTATTTTTGCATTTTTTTCATGATCGCTGCCTCCTCTACCAATTTGCTTCTTACACATCTCCTACACATTTATTTCACTCTAAATTCTCAAAAGGGTCAGATTCGTGATCAACAATCCAGATAATGCCTATATACAAAGTTTGGGAAAACTGTGACCATGACCTTACCATTGGTCACCTACACCTACTGTAGCTTCCCGTACACAACGTATTACCAAAAGCGGATGTCAGACTCGTAATCAGCACTAAGGGTGTGCGTAAATGAAATCCGAAATTTCGTAAATCGTAATTACGATAGAGGCGTCGTAAATCATAAATCATAAACCGTAAATCTTAAGAGTTAACTGACATTTGTTGTAGTGTGTAAATTTCTACTTTTTTTGCCAATGGTAGTCAAGTTTAATACTTATTTCTATATTTGGCGTGTTATTCTCAGCTCATTTATTAAATTTCTCTTTTTGTTTATTTTCCCTCGCAAACATTTTTCAAATCAAACTTCACACGTTTTAAGAAAGTCAAAATAAATTGCTGGTTCAAGTTTTCAGGTTATGCATGGTGTACTAACAAAAAGCTTACTTCGTTGAATGAGCATAAAATTCGCAAGCTCTTAGCAGTTTTAGCTGGAGAATAAATCTAATATGTATTTGGCAGAGACATTAGCAATCAAGTGATTCAACAAACTTCGCGTACTGAGCGAGCGCATGGCCCATTGCAATTGTATGACGCGTCTTAAGTTCTCCGCTTTCTATATTTTGAATTCCAGGAACATTCCCATCAGGGGTGCACACAAAATTCTGTGCGTCAATTTTTGACGAAATTTTTTAGCGGAAAATTTTCGTTAAATTTCCGGTAAATCGTAAAATATCGTTAAAAATACAAATAACTGCAAACCATTATTTCAAGAGAAAAAAATCAATGAAAATCTTATACGCTACAACTTCAAAAGGTCAATAGCTATAGTTCAAGGACTGGAGTGTAGCACTGCGGTATAAGATAAACAATTCAACATCAACTAACACAGAAGAATAAACAAGCCTTCAGCAACAAGTTATCTACGTGGTGTGGAATAAGAACAGGTATGGAATTATCAGTCAAGATGATCAACGACAAGGCACCTTAAAGTGTGCAATCAGGCGGGTAGTCGGAGTTCCTCGCTTTCCTTGTTCTTTTGTCTCACTATTCTACGAACATATGCAATCTCGATGCGGGCTCCAGCTCGCTAGTACAGAATGAACTAATAAAAACACAATTGAAAGCCTATTAGTGGAATGTTAAATTGTTGTCGAACGCACGATTTTCGAGTGCCTGGTGCGTTGGACCAATCCATTTTTTTTGCAACGTCGGGATCTTGACGCGACATCGGTCGCACGGTCCCGCACTGCCGAAAATATGTGACACGTCAAAAAATATGTGACACGTCGTCAACGTGTTAACGTTTAGGTAAAGTAGCTCCCCAAATTTTTGTTATTAGCGCTTTTCTAAAATCGTTTAAAATACCTCCAGCGGGCTAAAAAATATTCTCTCTGCCTTGACTGTTCCTGGTTGTGGGCAAAAGTATTCTGGGATAAGCAGCGCCAGGTGAGGATGGCATATTTTGTGAGACTTAGAGATGGACCAGTATATTTGTCGATTCCTTGACGTGCTTGGGGGCTCGGCGAAGAAATTTCTAGTTCCAAAATGCATTAAAGGATAAGGATAAATGATGGTGATACTCAATCCCTTTTGGGATGCGCCACGCATTCTACTTCTACGGGATATCGTAGAGGCGATATAAATGCGTATTTGGCAATGCAATGACTTGCGGTGTCCAGCTGATGAAGAAGTCATCGCTCTATCCTTCCCAGAAAAGTCTGGTACCAATTAACCACCCCAGAGGGATCGAAGGCTTGGCTGGCCTAGCGGGAAATCCGAACCAGGACTCCTCCGAGTGCGCTACACGCGCCCATGAAATGCATTATTTCCAAAAATTCAAAACAAATCCATGGAAACATTAAAATATCTTGTTGATTTCAATAGTTTTTTTGGGAACAGTCCTAATCGGGAGGATGAGACTTGCAACATTAGAGGATACTAAGGGTAAATGTGATAAATTCACTGAGAGAAAAGCTCGCCAAGAATTCCGTCTAATTTCTAAAAATTTCCTTTAAGTAAAACCTAAAACCGGATTTTAAATCCATTAATTCGTTAAATTCGTTAAATCGTTAACCGTTAAATGTGCACCTCTGTTTTCCATACACACCTATAGCAAACTTGTGACAACTGAGACAATATGACAATGTTTCTTAGACCCCTTTCTAACTCTTTTAGATGTAAAGTATATTGTGTACTCCTCGTAAGGAGCCTTCAATTTCATCTCATAGGTGTTCGTTTAGGTTGAATGCTATTTAACCCATTACAGGAAGGTAGACATCACCACCTATATATAAAAGAGTTTGTCCGTGGAGTGATCTAGCCTAAGTGAGGTAGCCGCATTATCCACTGCGAGGTCGGTCGAGGATCTAACCTGAATGAAGTACGCCTCATCATCTACAGCGCGGGCAAAATTTGCTATTGAACGTGGAATGTTGTTGCAGCAGGGGAAACGCAGCCCTTTACTGCTTAACACAACAGCACCTACGTGCGTTTCTGAGCGTCCAGATTCAGAAGCCGACTTCGTGCCATTAGCATGAAAAGAATACTAAAGGGGTAAGGGTAGAAGGGGGACTTTGAGGGTGGAGAACCGACGGCGATCAGAGGCAGTGAACTGGAGGAGCATCGTGATGGTCGATGGGGAGAGCAATGAAGCAGGCCAGGAGGTGGCACCGGTAGAGTTTAGGCAATATGTAGTATCATTAGGGAGTTACCAAACAGGGGAGGGGACAGTAAGGAGGATCAGCAAGGGGATCCATTACCATTAAGAGAGACCGGATTTCGAGGATGTGACACCGATGTCACACAATGGGCATTCGCTCGCCGTCGTCGTGTCGTGAGCGTGGGAGGCCTACTTAATTGGGGTAGAGTAGTAAGGAACATTCCGGGGAGGGGAGGAGGTATATACCTTGAAGAAGAGACCTAGAGGCGGGACCAGGACGGGAAACCAACAAGAAGGGAGCCGTAAGGGAATTCATACGGAGAGCAAGGAATTTGCCATATGCATAACCTCTTCATGCTCGACACAGCGGCGACTGCGCGCGCTTCTGAGCTTTTTGATCCAGAAAACGGGCCTCCTATGTCGCGCAGCAAACATCCTGATTCTGAATACGTGTCACCGACCGTGCCGTGAGCATGGAAGGATCACTAAGGGGGTGGTGGAGAAGGCAGTAAGGGGACCTCTAGGGTGCACCAGGAGAGGGACCAGGAAGGAAAGGAACAACCTGGAAGAGGGGCCAGAACTTTAAAACCAGCAAGAAGGGACCAGTAGGGGTCAATAGTGGGAACAAACAAGTGGGCCAGTAGTTGGGACTAGGAAGGTGGGGGACTAAGGAGGGGGGGGGGGGGAGACCAGTAAGGGCGGACCAGCAATTAGATCCAGTAAGAAGAAACGAGAGAGGGGAACCTGGCTTCGGAAGACATGTCAACGACAACTTGAAACGCTAGCTGTTGAGCATGAGAACGATTGCGGAGGAACAACATGAGGGACAGAAGTACTGCGCAGCACAAACCAATGACATTACTGGCCGGTCAGGAAAGAATGTCTATGATGAAGGTACCGAAGTTGTGAAGCGCTTGATGCGGATAAAATACGCACCAAGTCCTAGATGCTAGCGAATTTTCTGTTTTACAAAAACATAGGTCAGTGATGGTACAAAGTCGCGCGAAGCGCGCAAGTGCGAGACACACCGTTAGACGTGTCGGAGCACTTGCTTCTGTTAAATGAGAAGGAATTTAGTAATAACTACAGCGTGGCAGTCGAATGCAGTTTTGTTAACTGCAGAAAGATTGCAACAAGGATTCTTTATCTTTAAGCGATCACATATTTTCTGAAAAGTCGGTCGGCAATATCAGTCGACATGTTGCACTGTTGTTTATAATTGCCTGTACTCTCTCGGGGAACCTTCGGTCAGTTTTGTAACGAATGTTTGTGAGTGCGAGTCGACAGCAATAGAATATGTAATTAGATAGGCGAACACAGTAAATGCAAGCCTCAATTACTCAATTTTCTGAAAAGAGACACCAAACCAACTAGACCTCTTCTTGAAATATGTCACAAGCTTGACTTTAGCGCTTGCTCCGATCCACGTATTACGTACAGTGTTAATCGGATAGAAACACTAATGGTTTATTCTTTCCATAAGAGGCCTCTAGACCCCGTTTCCCATCACGAATAATATTCCATTTTACGCCAATTCTATCTGGTGAAGTTTATAAACAAATCGACTAGGGGATAGCGAATGGAACATGGATCACCAAATGGTAATTTTTCTTTCCGTGCTAGACTGCCTCGCATGTCAACTGTCGGCTGGAACGATCTCTGACAGTAAGAAGACGAGGTACTTTAGGCCGGCAGTAGAGTCTTGCGGGTGCCGCGGAGCCGCCATGACAACGGCGGGTGGTGCTGCGCCGCGAAGGTTACTGTACGCAATACTGCGTACTTTTGCCGGCAGGAACGAAAAAGCCGAAACACAACGAAAACGGAGTATGCATTGAAGATGAGGACGGAAACAAACACAACGAAAGCAACAATGAAAACGATGAGAAAACACCAACAAACCCGAAGCAACGTTGAAAACCAGCAAGCTAACACGAATAAAAACACCAGTGAGAACGATTAAGTAAACATGATACGATAAGCGAGTTTACAACAAAAGCAAACAAGAAAAATTTTACAATTTTTACGTCAAATTGGACAGCTTTATTAGCAGTTTGGCTTGAACTGTGTCAATTTGGTTTGAAAAGTGTCCATTGACGTGAAATTAAAGTGAAAATTGTTCAATTCCCATAAAACGCGAAGTTGGTTGAGAAGCAGCTCAAAATGGAGAATTCCAGACCAAATTTTAAGGCTGCGGCCATCTCAATATGAAGCATAAACGTCTCCCAGGCTCTAAGTTGAAGGCCTACTTCCTGAGAACGTTTTGGTCATGAAGAAAGTCCTACCCCTCCCACAAGCTTCGAATCTGACTACTCCCCCCGGCGAATCTGAACCGCAGCGCGTGGCACTGCGGGTGAGAGCAGCTCTCGGCGACTTTGCGACCAGCTGCTCCGCGACGACTCGACCGTCTTCCACCACAGTGGCAGCATGGGTCTTCACTGCGGCGAAAGCGATTTGAACGAGTTCTCCGGATGGTGCCGCGAGATTCTGTACAGGCGCATACTGGGACTTTAGAGGAAAGGGAGGAGGTCAACCTCGCAAGCAGGCGCTTTTTTGGAAGTGAAAGAATAATCTTTGCTCGAAATACCAAAAGGCTTGCAATTGTAAAGAATTGGAAAAGTTAGAAAATCAATAAGTCGAACTCGAGAGGCCTGCGCAGGATAACAGTGTCTTCTATCACGTGTTGCAAGAGCACATTAAAAATTTGAAGAAAAAACAAAGGAGGAAGCGCTCGCACTGCCTTATGAGAGCAGACTCCAGAAGTGAGTTCGTGCTTACAACTCGAGCTGCATCACGGTGTATGGACACCACCCACATATGGATCAAATTTGAGATTCACGGAAATTTATGAGTTACGACCTAAAATGTCGTAAACCGTAAATCGTAAATTTAAAAAAATCGCCGTAAATTGTAAAATCGTAAACCGTAATTACGCACACCACTGATCAGCACCCCAAACAACCCCCATAGACGAAGGGTCAACGAGGTCGACGAAATCGGTGATTACGATCCCGAGAGACCAAGTCACCCATACCTGAGGTGAACTACCTTCATCGGCTGAAGTTTCAAAAACGGATGTCAGATTCGTGATCAGCACCACAAGTAACCCTCCTGAGCGAGGTTCAGGTGAAAATTTTTTTCGACCTTTCCTCGACCTCTAGAGTCGTGAAAGTACAATGGTGCCTTAATGGGAGTTTAAATCACCTTACTACACATCACCTACACATTTATTTTACTCTAAATTGTTAAATAAGGGTTTACTGTGAGCTGTGCTTCACTCATTTTTCTCACTTTTTGTATTATGAAACGTTTTTTGTTTTTCATCGAAAAAACAGTGACCTTACAGCAGGTTCGAATGGCCTGTCGTGGTCATAATCATTGATTTCGCCTAGACGTCTCCTGGAGGGGGGTGGGTATTTGGGGTGCTGATCACAAATCTTACATTTGTTTTTGGTATTACGTTGGAGTACGGGAAATTACAGTAGGTATGGGTGACCAATGGTAAGGTCATGGTCACAGTTTTTTGTCTATAGGGGTTACCTGGGGTGCTCATCACGAAATGTGTGGGAGATGTGTAAGAGGCAAATAGGTTAAGTAGGCAGCGGCCATGAAAAAATGCTAGTGCATAGCACGGGATTCGAACCGGTCTAGCACCTGTGAAGCAGCGTCGCACCCTGCTAAGCCACCGATTTGCTTACCTTTCGCCGCATCCCATACAACAGCGCACGCGCACACATACACGTGAGCAAGTGCTGACGGTGCACACTGTACTCCGCCTTTGAAGGCCCGTAGCTCTTTTGGTTCAGGGACTCAGCAAAAACGAAACATGTTTTTCTACTATATGAACGGTGGAGATTCTTGCAGTATTATCCATTTCTTCCGTTCAAACCTACGCGTGAGATCCTTCTCTGGTTAGTATCGTCTAGCGAATCGCCTTTATGTCACAATCATGCGGCTCCTGATTATGGGTGTTATTTGTGTACACGTATAAGACTCCGTAATTGTGCTTGAACCTTGGAACCAGCTAAAACCGGCTGTAACGAGGTTCCATCTATAATGAGTTACGAGTCTATGGAGGAGAAAGTTCACAGGTTGTGCAGCAGAAACTTAACCTCACTTCGGATTTAACCGCTGAGATCCCACTGGTGTTTTGTTAGTCTCTTCTATGTATTATAGTTATGCAGCAGAAGAAGTGATTGAAGATTGCCTGAAGCCCTTTATACTTCTATGCCTAGTGACGAGATGCCTTGTATAGTGATGGAATTCATGGTTCGATGAATTCGATCCACTTGGCTACTTCACATACCATCTCGTCCGTCACCATTTCATGTTGTTTTTCCGTTGCCGTTTCTGGGAATCGTTTGCATCTGATTCGATACAAACCGTAAGGATGCATCACAGATGGCACGTCTCGCGTCTGCTCTTTCGATTACCCTTTAGATTTGCAGGAGCTTCACTTCTGTTATACATGACGACCGTTTGGACCAATGGATCCGCTGTCGTGCCCTGATGTCTTTAAAATCTTTTCACACTTGACAAAGGCGGAACTAATTATTTATTCCCAACACTCTAGTGTTATACTATTTACATGTACGTCTGTATTTTTTATAGTAGAGATATTTCAGCGTACCAAACGGTACATGCCGTAAATGGACCGTTGCTCATTCTGCGTGGGGTGAAATTTCCTGCGTACGGAGAGATTGTGCGAATCACGCTTAAAGACGGTACGAAGCGAATGGGACAGGTGCTGGAGACGTTGGGCGAGAAAGCTATTGTTCAGGTAACCAGTGAACCTCTCCATTTCTTCAATCATAGTTGACTTCGAATATATTTGAAAAAGACGATTTCTTGAATGTCGTGTTGTATCCCTGAGATAACAGGACCGCTGGGGTGTCTTAGCGCTCTATAAAAAGTGCATAAGACATCCAGACGATCATTTAGCTGGCGATAGCAAAAGCGGCTGGAACACCTCGACCTTGACTACACTCCGTGACTGCTTTAAAGCATCCGCAACGGCCTTTCATGTGCCTCGGTTTCCGTCGGTTCTCACTTCTACCTGCCTTTGACGAGGGAACACGCCTACGTGGGTGGTCATCGGCTTTCTACCTGCTGATAACGAGTGCCCCACTCCAACTCATCGCTGTGATCGTCCAGCCTTAACAATTCGAATTTGGGAATGCTTGAATATATTTATTTATTGCACTCATACATAGGCGAAGGAGAATAGGCATTCTAATTACTTTCGTAGGCGCATGTATATGTAGGCATAGAAAAGTACTGTGCTAGAGTTTGCAACTGTACAACAATAGGTACACGGTAGACTCTTAATGGTGTCCTGGGCATTCAAAGAGTTCGGAAATCCGTCTGTGAATGTGTTAGTGGACTTCGTTTTCTCTCCAGCATAAATAGCTCAAACTCGAATTTCCGTCTCTGAGCCATGGAAGCCTTGCTTGAGCTGGGGCAAACCTCGATAGAAAAGTGGAGAAACAGGAGGAAGCATGATTTTGAGCCGTCTTCTACACCGGCTGTTAAGAAAAGGTAAAACTGTCATTCTGAATTGTCATCATTTTGAAATTGTAAGAAGAGTTCTAACTCTATTACTAATTAATAAAATGAATTGGACCAAATACAATTCAAGTATACAACAACAATGACATCAGTAGGTGAGATACATGCTACAACGATAACAGAAAATCGGAAAGCAAATAATTTTTGTTGTAATAACAACAAAAGAAAATCAAAAAAGTAAAGTACTGTTTCCTAAAGATACCTGCCAACTATCGTTTTGAATTACCATAGGGTATTTTGTAGATTCTTCTTTTTTGAAAGCTTTAGAAACTCACAAAGGGAAGCCCATGAACTTCCGTCTAAGATTCCAAACGAGACCTATATGCTCTTGTAGGGCATCGGAGGAGGAACACAAGGCTGTGTTTCATTTTTGCTACGAGCCACTGGGTGGTCCGAAAATGGCAAAAATGGTATCGCTTCTGTGCGGGCTGGTGAGACAAAAATGACGCCTGGAATGATCTTGATGTGCTAAAAAACTGACCTAGAAAAGGTATGGAGCTTCAACCATAGATTGATCATTGCAATTTGATCATTTCCTAGGTTTCCTATACGAAGCTGCAGTGTACATTCAAGTGATTCGTTCGCAACAGCTGCTGCAACAACTAGGTGGCCGAGTGGATAGCGTGGCGGAATTGCGGAGGGGCGTCGGGGATTTGTTTCCTGAGGTATGGTTTCTGGACTGTTTTTGCGTTTTTACAAGTGAAGAGCACATTTTCTTGCGCTGGAGCACCCTGGCATGGAAGTCTGTATTTGACCCTTCCAATATTCAATTTCTATATTCACTCTTTCACTGCTGGCTGTAATTCAATCGACTAGACTGACTAAAATACAGGATTAGTGGGCTTATTTGAGCTGGTCTGGCCAATAGCTGACTGGATAGAAGAAAATGGATGATGAAGTTATCAATTTTTTGTCTCATACTGCAGTGGCTGTTCATTTCCTATCGCTCGTCTTACGCTAGCTTCTCTGTTTTGTGTTTTTACGTTTTAGATGTTATCATGCTTAACTTTGTATTTTCCGCCATCCATGTTTGGGCGCGTGCATGAAATAAATAAATAAACGAACAGTCATCTGCTCCCTGCCACACCCCGTCGAGAGGTACTTCATTGAAGGCGTAGTCTGTTGGTGTTGAGAAGGGTTCTGGATGCGTGTCTATGTAACCTGCAGCAAACACTATGCGCACTCAAAACACCTTCGAAACATGGGAGAGCAGAACCGGCGATATGTTGACTCAACATCTGTGAACTATAGTCAATAATTGTAGTGTATGAATGAATGTAATACGCCAAAATCATGCTCACCTTCAAGATGTTGTCTCTCGAAAGACAGTTGAAGTTTGGTCTTGTGTGCAATGCAGCCTCATGTATGCGGCAAATGAATCATTTGAACAGGCGAAAAAATAGACATCGAGCGGCTGGCAGAGGCGGTTGCACCAGCTGGGATTGTCATCAGCTTCAGCTGCTTTCCAACTGGGACACTGGAGAATAAATTGGAATGATCGTTGAATCCGGGCCAGCTATCCAGCAGAAGAATCATCAGTGGGGACGTCGATCCCGCCATAACGCACTCGCCAATGACAGATGGCACCTGACACTTACGCATGATGTGACTTGTGCCAGGCACGACGTAAAGATTCGGCGCTGACCAGTGTCCGCTTTGTAAAAATCGACCATCAGATTCCGGAAGAACGGCGAAGAGTTTTTCTCCCACCCTGCCATCGACGTATAGGACAGGAACTACAGTGTAGGAGTGGGTCAGGGATGACGTTGACTGCACCACTCGATGCACTTGTCTGACTTCTACAGGCGCAAGTGTCCCGCAAAAGTTGACTTCCCGTAAAATCCACTTTATATAGGCTTGACATGCTCACTTCTGCGACACAACCTCTCGATTAATACCGTTTTGGTCGATGTTGCAGAAAACGGAACGCGGATGCTTCTCCATTTCCGGCTGTACGTTTGCTACAAATGTCGTCGCCGCCTCTTCAACTTGTTCACGTTCGCGTAGTTTACGGGTTGTCACGAAAGTCGTCACTTTGGATCTATCCTAGTCCGGAGGGGCACATAACTAAAAAGCATTGTATGTAACAAATTCACTTGAGACTTACCGAGCGGCTCCTACAGAACAACGTAGAACCCTAAACAAGAAAAATTCATAAACAAAAAAAACGAAAATAGCATTTGTTGCTGTTGTAAGCCGGCAAAGTTGTTGCCCTCCTCACCACGTTGGGTCCTGGTTATAACATGTCAGGCAGCGATCAGCACGCGGCATGCGGCTTCATGCGCCCTATTCACCATGTTAGATCCTGGTTATAACATGTCAGCCGGCGGTCAGCACGCGGCGTGCCTCCATTCCGTTTCTTGACCGAAGCCCGCAGCGCCTTGCGAACTTCGAGATCCAACCCCTCGAAGCCTTGAACCCGTCAACAAAGCCACATTCACGGCTAATTGTGATGGTCATGTGACGAAGGGTGGAGTAGGAGAGCTGCCAGATTTTTGGTAAATACTCAAACTTCTTCTACCTTTCTTAACAGCATCTATACATTTTCCTCCTAGAGCTTAGGGAAAGTCGTTCAAGTGGCGACACGCGATCCTTCCGAAACTCATCCGTAGAAAGTCAGAAATACGCGAAACGCAGGAACCAAACGGACAATCTGCCTAGGATAGGAACATAGCACTGGAATCATACTTCGTGTTTTGTTTTAAAGAGGTCCTTGGTTCTTATCCATCTATACCGGCTCGACATAGACTGCAGCGGATGGTCCTTTTCTGAAGTACAGCGGTAGTGTGCAAGGGCTTCAGTAAGCTAAAGAACAGCAACGGATTTCTTTTAGGCATAGAGCCTCAAACTTTACTCGAGAATATCATGCCATGCCTGAGCCATGCTTGCTGTGACCGGGTGACCATCACAAGTTAAGGTCTTTTGAAGGGGATCACCAAAGTCGCCTCCATCAACATCGTCTTCCGGTGTCCATTCCACATCTTCGACCTCATCCAGGCCAACGTGATTGCCATAACAATACTTCGTTTCGTAGATTCTCTTGAAAGGAAAGTATTACCTGCAAGTCTTCTTCAAAATCAACGTCAGCGTATGATACATCCTGCAGAACCCTCCTAAAGGCGTCTGCAAGGGCAATCTCCTTGCGTGTAGGAGCCGAATAGTCTGGAGGGAAGTATCCAGCTTATCGAGCAACAACGCGGGATGCAGACAACATTTTTGCAATGTGCAGTAAGACTAGTATTTAAGAACTCAATGATGAATTGTCTCATATTGATCGGTAGATCATTCTCCCTCATATAAGTATCGGCGAAATCGGTTGTCACGACGTCGTCACACTTATTCGCCACTACCCAATAATACGGCACACTACCAAAGCGAAAATGTGCTCTTCACTTGTAAAAACGCAAAAACAGTCCTTAGCAATGCAGAAACCATACCTCAGGAAACGAATCCCCGACGCCCCTCCGCAATTCCGCCACGCTATCGTATCCACTCGGCCACCTAGTTGTTGCAGCAGCTGTTGCTTGAATGCACACTGCAGCTTCGTATAGGAAACCTAGGAAATGATAAAATTGCAATGGTCAAACTATGGTTGAAGCTCCATACCTTTTCTAGGTCAGTTTTTTAGCACATCAAGATCATTCCAGGCGTCATTTTTGTCTTACCAGCCCGCACAGAAGCGATACCATTTTTTTGCCATTTTCGGACCACCCAGTGGCTCGCAGCAAAAACGAAACACAAATCTGTGATTCTCGTCCGATGCCCTACAAGAGCATATAGATTTCGTTGAGAATCTTAATCGGAATTTCATGGGCTTCCCTTCTCAGTGGCAGGTCCGATTGCTCAAAAAACGACGATCTTACATTTCTTTTTTTCTCAGGTTCTCGTTTTTCCATTAACTACCTCTTGTGTCAGAAGAAGAGACCGAGTAGAACTTCTGACAAAAGAAGCACCCCAACCCGCTCATCAGTCTCAAGATGATTATCATCATATTTTCTTCTACGATTCGCAAGAGACTGTAGATTAAGTATCTTGCTCCTCTGCAATCCTATGTCCTATTCTACAGTCCATGAACTTTTATTCAGCTTTTCGTTTTAAAGCTGGTCTGCACCGATTCGAGTGAACCTACTTCTCATTCACACTTGCCAAGAGACTATTTCAACGGTAGGTCGGAACAGACTCTCGAGTGAGGGATCGGAAGTTTGTATCCTGCGGACTGCGCTTGCTTTGCACTTTTACAAAACCCATGCTTTTCATGTTATGTGATCCATATAGTGGTATTATAGCATTCTGTCCATGCATTTACATATAGTCTCATTAGGTAGTTTCGCTGATACACCGAAATCTATGCCATGTCAACTTCAAGAATCTGATAAAGTTTGCTTGGTACAAGTCCGGCTACCTCAATGAGCACCCAGGGCTTTTTGAGAGTCCTATCCAATGCTTATCTCCCAAGAACCTTGGTTCATGTGAAGAACCAAGCTGTTCGGAATTTTTGGCTTTCATTCACTGCTTATATTGCAACCACTCGTATTGCTTTATGCAATATGTTCCTGCGAACACAGGTGTAAAAACGACATACAATGCCCTTGTTTGCTTGTAAACGCTTGCTTATTTGTAAATCCATTTTTGTGAAAGTATGGTTATGTCATGTTAGACGTTTTGTAATTGACTTACTTCGCAGGTGGCATTGCTGTGGAGAACTGCCGCGGTTCTCTTGAAGTAAACGTTTTAGCTAATCTGTAGTTTGAAGCAAGTGTTGCTTCAAACGCATGGATAACATGTGAAAGCATGGATAACATTCTATAATACCAGTAGTGGATCATATACTTGAAAAGCGTGTGTTTCGCAAAAGTGCAAAACAAGCGCAGTCCGCCGGATACAAAACCCCGACCCCTCACTCGAGATCCGCGTAGCTCCCTACTACTTCATCTGATCGCTGCGACTGGCCGCGACACGAGCCCTCATTACGCACGTGCCCGTCAGGTGAAAAGCACGTGAATCAATATGTCGAAGACGTCCTAACTTCCGTTGTCCCCAACTCCGCGCGGAGTTGTATTAGGTCGAGATGCCTTCGGCTTGTTACTTCCCAAGGAGAGGAGATTCTGCCCATATACAGCTGCCGCACTTGAGATAGTCTTCCGATTAGGACTAAAAACAGTAGCGGAATATTTCTGCCGGGCTCAGACTGGCTGAGCTAAGTTCTTGATCGATGATATCCCGTACAAGACAGGGACGGTAAGGGCATAGGAGCGGGTTGTGCACATCTCGCGAAAAACAACAACGACACGGAAACGGCGAGAGATCAGAGGAAAAACGAGCAATGTGTAACAACTGAACTAGACTAGATACATCTACAGGTCGAGATCCGCTTTTATATCCTAGAATTCGCGCGCTTTGGCGGGAGTGCGCGATCCCTGCGAGATCGTTCAAAATTCAAATTATTGCGATTCATAATCAATGCCACTGAATAGAGAGACATATGGGACATATTCTGGCATGGCTCTAACATATGAGTTATAAGCCAACACAAAATGTAAAATTGTGTTTGTCCGCAGTGGTCTTAGTGCGTGCTACTCGATCGGATTTTTTTCGCAGCATATCCACAGTGTTCCTTGAAGGATAGATTTGCATCTAATATAAATCTCATGTCGCGCAAATTAGCAGCATTTTTGAGCTAGAGCTTTCCGAGACATGATATCCGTTTGTTCAGATCTGCTAGACTGTTTAGGTATACGAAGGAACTCGTGGCATAGACGTGAAGAACACGGTATGCGAGTTCACTGGCGACGTGCTGCGGATGCCGGTTAGCGAAGATATTCTTGGAAGAACGTTCAACGGAACCGGAAAGCCAATTGATAAGGTTTTTTACGTTTTGCACTTCACTACAGAGTGCGTAAAAAGTATTGACGCACCTACTTTTTGTTTCAGCTCCAACTTTTTCTTTCTACTTTTCAAAGTTTTTGTGTGTTACTTTTGTTGTATATATTGTGTTCAAAAAATATTCTTGTAAAAACTGAAGAAACATGATACCGTCGTGGTTACAGTGACTCTTTCCCGGCTGTTACCAAAGGAAATGAATACTTTATTAACAAGAGAATTAGGCGGTGTTCGAAACGGTCGGTGAGGAAGGAGGTCAACAACCCAAACGTCAGCCACGGCTCTGTCATAACAGATGATGATTACAAGAAGTTCAAGCACGATAACGTTCAAATCCAAAATTACCAATCTCTGTCCGATAACGGCAAACAGGCAACGCGCGCAGGTGTGAACAGCTTCTCAGACGAGCACAGCTTAAACGTGAATCCGCTGGATTACTCTTTTTAGGCGATTTTGAAGAATGAGGTCTGGGCTACTTTCAACAGAAGTGACCAATCGCAGAAGGCTACCCTGTTCAAAGAACGGGACGAAATCCAAGCCAGTACTTGCGGCACGTGCTCATGAATTTTTCTGTCGTTTTCGCTCCTGTATTCACAGTTAGGGAGCCAATGTTGATTACGAGTTATTCTATCGTGTTTGTAATATCTGTTTGTAATATCATTTTCCATATTTCTAAAGTGAATATTTTAAAACTTACCGCGCCTTACTATTTCCACAACCGCCATTTACTGCGTCAATACTTTTTACGCACCCTGCATATATCACCAGAATGTGTTCCTGAATGAGAGAGGATATCAATAACAGGCGGCGTTCTCCAGAAATCTACAATACTGTGTTCCCATATAGTTTACGCCGACTGTGAGTTTTTCGCAGCTAATCGCTCCCGAAAAAATAGCTGCCGATATAACTAGTGAGCACTAAGTACATCTTAGTGAACAACACAAAGCCAGTGAACGACCTAACCTAAAGATTTGTTCGAGGAAATTCGTCTTACGTCGTCTGTCCTTCTCCGCTGCTGTGATTAGGCATTGCATAGAGTTGCCCAATATTGATGGGTGGGAGTCAAGGTGATACCTTTGTGTGACGGTTTCCGATACTTTATTGAGTTGACAGAGTGAATTGACCTACCTCACTTCAAAAATAGATTTCGCTCTTTGTGCACTTCGAACGACGACTATCCACTGATCTACTCTGGCACAAGAAAGAGACGAAGTGGGTCGTTGAGTTTTAGACTGCACATCGTCAAATGGATTTCGTTGCTGAATACGCGACAGAAAGTGTTTGATTACGATCACTTTGAAGGGTCCACCGATTTGCGCAGAAGATTTTCTCGATGTGAACGGAATGGCTATGAATCCATATATGCGGGTCTATCCGAAACGAATGATCGAAACTGGAATATCCACGATCGATGTGATGAATACTATTGCAAGAGGCCAGGTATAGTCGTGTGATATTAAGGTTTAAAAATATTATAGTATAGCAGGAATTCCAGAAGATCGCCATATTTTCCGGTTCTGGACTGCCACATAACGAGATAGCGGGACAAATAGTTCGACAGGCTGGTAAGTGATGACCTGGCTACTCACTCTTTCCTATCACTACCTTTGAAAGAGACAGCGATAAAGTGAGCTATAATAATTCTTATAGTGCTAGCTTTTGCAAAAAAAACGAAAACCTATTTTCCAACCTGTATTAATGAAGCTTGGAATTTGGAAGAACAATGTCATACAAGGCTTGAATGTTCCGCTACTCCTTGATCTCAAGCTCACACTGAAATAACTTCCATCGGCATACTCAGCAAGATCTTGTTGCCAAAGCGTTGTTAAGGTCTTCTGGAGAAGGACGGATATCATGAGTTTGCCATAGTATTCGCAGCGGTGGGTGTCAATATGACGACGGCAAGGATGTTCAGACAGGAGTTCGAGGAACGAGGTAGCATATTAATCCAATTTTATCCATTTATTTCTCGTTCTAGGAATTCCGTCCTCAGCGACTCCTGCCGATTGTTACGCCGATACATCCGCGCAGTCCTTCAGGATGCGCCACGCATTCTACTTCTACAGGATATTTTGGATGCAGTTGGAATGCATTGCGACGATCGGGCGCCCCACAGGCAATGCCTGCGAGTATGTCCCTAACCGCCCACATGGAACACACGAGGTCACCAAGGGGGATCCAGCTAGGCAAAAAGGGCTTCTTTCCCCAACCCATGGGGAAGGGAGCTCTACGTGCCCAGCTCTGTTGACGGCGTTGACTGAGAGTCACCGTTCTGATGACGTTCGAGCAGGGCTCTTACCATCCTCCGCAGCATATCCTACTAATAATGGGAGAAATATACCACTTTCACGTCGAACTGGACCCTTTTCTAATCAAGTTGAACACTCTTCTAAGCTAATCTATTCGTAAGACTTTCTTTTCAAATCAAAGAGAACTTTTCCAAATCAAAATGAATTTCTTCTACGTTGAACTAGAGACTCTCCAAAAATATTAGAATAATTTTTCGTTCAAGGAAAATTTTAGTAGAACTTTTTTGAAGTTTTCATTTACTTCCCAATAGGAGATCACATAGTTTGAAATTTTACAAAAATTTTATTCTTGGAGAAAACAATTAGTTAAAGCTTGTTTTCAAGAGCAAAAAGGCGGCCATTTTATATTGCTAAAACAGAAAGTGCGCCATGCTCCGCCTAAACTTCGCGATTTTCATTCCTTTCATTCCCCAAAAAGGCTAAAATGAACGTTTGTTTAAGGAAAATTTAGTATAGCTTTCTTTGATGTTTTAGTTCATCTGCCCAATAAGTAAACACATCGAAGTTTTGGAGGAGGCCAGTTCTTCCTCCAGCATGCGGAGGGGCGGGCGGTGCCAATTGCGCGAGGAGCGCCCATTGAGGACCAGTTGTCCGAGTGCGCAAGAACAAGGGACGAGGTGGACGGGGGGCAGTCGTTGGGTACACCGTGTATACCTTTGTCCTTGGGAAAAAATTTCGAATTTCGAATGATCGAATAATATTCGATTTCCAAAATTTCGAATTTCGAATGATCGAATATTATTCGATTCTCAAAATTTCGAATTTTGAATGGTCGAATAATATTCGATTTCCAAAATTTCGAATTTCGAATGATCGAATATTATTCGATTCTCAAAATTCGAAAAGGATAGGTAATTATCAATTGCGGTGCATCGATTTCTATTTCCTGGCCCGTGGCCGACATACTCTCGCTACTCTTCCGTAAAATCAGGGCTAATAGAGTGGAGTGTGGCGAGTCCAGTGAGTGATAAGCGCTACTGAGGCTGAAGGCTACGAGCGAGGCGAGGGCGAGCTGAGGACCGAACCGAGGCTGTGGAGGTCAGTGTCCAGGCTCAGATGCCGTTGTTTAAGCGCCGCGAAAGCTGCTCCATCCATTTCCTTCAGAAGACCAAAAGACGGTGACAAAGATATAATGACAATGAAGCACCCTTGCTTCCCTAAGAATTCGTGCCCCGGGAAGAGAGAAACACCCCGGTTAGGCAGAGCTAGATTGTTATACATCTTGCTCCATAGGTCACTGTCTCCTTAGGTTATACCGAAGCTTCTATGTGGTAAAAGAAAGGTTATCATGGACGAAGAAGTAGCACAAGGGGATCTGGTGCAGAA
Organism: Heligmosomoides polygyrus polygyrus; assembly: GCA_947396885.1. Taxonomy (NCBI): domain Eukaryota; kingdom Metazoa; phylum Nematoda; class Chromadorea; order Rhabditida; family Heligmosomidae; genus Heligmosomoides; species Heligmosomoides polygyrus. Next base: position 85,326,032 of record OX377202.1, read on the forward strand.
GAAGCACATTGGAGGCTCATGAGTGCATTCAATCTGCGTTCTGTCTCTGTTGAAGAGCTTCGCGTCACTTATAAGCAAACGGACCCGAAGTCCATGGTTGGAATCTAATATGATAAGACACTACGACTTGGACAGTGTTATTGCGAAAATGTGGATGGCTTGCTTTTATAGGAAACGGAGTAACTGACTGGCTCTTGTACTCCATAGCCATTGCTCTTCCTCTCTTCTTTAAGGCCTTTGCTGGCAGGAAGAAGGAGCTTCCCAGGCTCCAGAAAGTGCTACTTCCCTACCGCAGCTCCTTCCTGCTTTAATCGTTCCGTTGCTGTATTTGGGGTAGAAATACAAAACGGAGATTTTCCCGTAGTATACCGAACGCAAAAGCGTCATTGATTCACTCGTTATTCACGTGACTGGCCGCAGCAGGCTCGAAGGCGTTCAAAGGAAGCAGGGACGCAGCGGAGCGTTTACCCGCGCTTACCTCGCGTGGACTAACAAAGGAAGTGTCTGAAGCGTATGCCTGAACGGGAAGAGCGAGTCATATAGGGAGAATCCCCACCTCTCAATTAGTATAAAAATGTGCTTATTTTTTCGCCAAGAAAAAACCCAAGGAGTACGGGGTCGTTGTAGTTACAATGTAATGAGCGCCTCACGAGTTCGGCGGCCTTGTATGTCCGCTATGCGTCTGCCGCAAGCACGTCGCAGCATAGCGGATAGAGACGTCGCTTCATGCGAAGGAGATCGAGGGTTCAATTCTACTGTGCTTCTGCACTTTTGCATTTCAATTAATTGTCGAGATTTAATGGATTCTGACGTCTATACCATTTCAGAGGTTTTCTACTCATTTTTCCAGCTGCATGCTTTGGTGTTCAACATAATGATGTATAAACATTCAACATCAGTGATACACAGGCACAATGTGCATGAAGAAGAAGCAGTGGTCACAATACGGACGGCGTATAAAGGCTACTGGCTCCTCACAGTTTGTTTCCCTAGATGGACCGATGACCTTGGGAAAAACCATCCTGCTCGTATTTTCAAAGACTGTGAATTCCGCAAATTGACGTTAACGGCCATCGATACACTCTTTCTCTCATCTTTGCCTGTCAACTGGAAATCAGAGGTAGCTGAAGGTTTCTTAAACCTACCACCAACAATGTCCGCCGATGCTGAGTGGTGATCCACCTACTTACGCTGAAGTGTGGCCCACCTTTAGGCAAGGAACCTTCGAGGGAAGAAAGCAAGCTGGCCGAACGGATGGCCAGCATTTTTCGGGTGGAATGATTTCACTCCCACGTCATTGTGCACGACCCTCCTTTTGACCTGCAAAAAAGGGACAACATCCTGAAGGTAGATGTCGAAGCTGCGGGTAGCTGCGGATAGCTAAAGGAGAACGAATTTGTTATAACGACATTGAAGGTGGTGTCGCTGGTATACCTGTGAGGTCCTGTAGCTTTTAAACGCTGTCCGATTGTGACCAGTACTTCTGTTTCATGCACTTTGGGCCTGTGCATAACTGGTGTTGAACGTTTATACATCGTTGAGTAGCTTTTTCATTGCCTTGCGGTTAAAAAACCGGTCACTAATAAACAAGTGGCAAGAAATTTACTCTCCACGGTGTACAACTGGAAAATTAGGCAAAACATTTGAAAGTTGTATAGATGTCAGAATAGTTCAACTCTCAACCAATTATATGAAATGCAAAAATGCAGCAGAGCAGGAGAATCGAACCCACGACCTCCCACCCATGAAACGACGTCTCTATCCACTGAGCTCCGAGCCACTTGGCGGGCGTACAAGACCCACGAATTCTACTGTAGCGGACTCCCCACTCCTTGTGTTTAACGACTTGGCAAAAATAAACCCATTTTTATACTAATTGAGGGGCGGGGATTCTCCCTATATGACTCGCTCTTCCCTTTCAGACATACGCTCTGACCCTTCCCTTGTCAGATTGCATAACACAAGTCGGCCACTTTGAGTGACACGCGAAACAAAACATCGTTCTTGTCAAAAGGTCACAATTCCCTGGTTTTCGAAGAGGATTGTCATTAACTTGTTAAGAGATTAATAAAGAATATTCGAAATTCGATTATTCGAAATTCGAAGCCTTCGAATATTCGAATAAACGAGTAATTCGAATATTGGACTTTGTCGAATACTCGAATAAACGAATAATTCGAATATTGGACTTTCTTCGAATAGTCGAATATTCGAACATTCGAAATTCGACTATTCGAAATTCGAAAACGACAAGGGTATAACACCGTGCTGCCCGGCGCCCACTTCCCGCCCTGCCCGCGCCGCCCTATTTGGACAAGTTTACTGCTCGCGAAACAGTCTTTAATTGGCGTGGGGTCGTCCAAAAACCTAACAGCTGATGGAAGGCGATTGGGAAGCGCATCTCGGGGAACTCTGAAGTGATTTTCCAGTCGATTCGGTTATGAAGGCAGCTGAGGAAAGGGGGACGTCGCTCTTCTCGCTAGATTGTTTCAAATTTCACCACAATTTTTTAAATTTTCACCTTAACTAGAGACTCTGGGTGATTCCGGTCAGGAGTTCTACATTGAAGGCTTATCCGTAATTGTGCGCAAAACCGGCTCACCGTCCTCTCCTTCCAAGGATCAGACAATTCTCCTCGTATTGAAGAACTTTCTAGAGGATGGTCGCGTTGTTGTCATGACATATCTCGCTAAAATGTTGCTGTACTTGCCGGAAAATGCGGACGACGCCTTACTGAGTACTGAGCAAAGTGGCGAGACCAGAAGAAAGCCTTGGCGCTGCAGCTGAAAACACTTTTCGTGAACAAGATACTAACTCTTGCTTCAAGAACGAAATCAGTTCAGGATAGAGCTGCAGGGCCAAGGGAAGTGATTAGAAATGCGATGCCTCCATGTGATGGCAGGGACCCAGACATCTTGTCCTCGGCGCACAACTCGCCCCCCCCCCCCTTTCTGGGGGCGGTGTATCCAACGACTCTCCGCCGAGGTGGGCGGCTTATTGCTATTGAACAGGTGGTTGAGTGGGAAGTTATGGGCACGACATATTGGAGGCAACGGTAGGATCCTAATGTGTAGGAGCGTGGTACTAGTTTTTTGTGTTCATTATGTTCAGGCTGCCAACAGTTCTTTAATGATAAATGATTAGTGGATAGTATTAATTTCGTCGCGACTTAGAAAAATGTCATAGCTCCACTTAAAACGCGATGGGTTCAAGATGAATATGATGATAATTTCATGAAAAATATCATAACTGGATAAAGTTGAAACAAACAAAGGGAGACAACTTCCAATCTTAGTGATCACTCATTTGTGATCTGAGTACCCTCTCGAAGGCATTGTATCATCTTGCTTATCAAGGGGTACCTGTAGCTAGAAGCGCAAGTACACCTTCATGAAGTAGCAAGTGATTACAAAACAGACGTCGAAAATGGAAGAAGCAGAAAGAATACAATGTAGAATAGCCTCCTGTCGATCCCATCGATGATAACAGCCGATGGCTGGGGAGGAGGCCCGTCCTTCCCCCCAGTTCCGTGATGGGCGCTCTCGCCATTAGCACCGCCCTGCTGTGTGCTGGGAGGGGAAGAACGATACTCCGCACGAAGTTTCTATAAAATTCTATTTTTTTGAGGATAACTTATGTTTTAAATATTGTTTTAAAGAGCACAGAGGTGGCCATTTTTAGTACCAAGAAATGAAGTTGAAAAATCCTATCTTCCAAGACGTCGCTATTTTTATTCGATTGATAGAGCAATTTCTGCTTGCAGTTTCACACTTTTAAGCGGTGCAACACAAACAACTGTAAAAAGTCACGCATCCTATTTTTCTTGCTGCAAGTAAGCAGTATTTACACTATCAAATGAACATTGCGACTTGGTCTTTGAATGCATTGCGCGATCCAGTCCTTTAATGTAGGACATGTTTGCTGCCTTGCTGCTTTCTACCACAAAATTTCATTTATTATTTTTTTTTTAAATAAAATAAAAATTTAATAAAATTATTTCACTCATTCGGCAGCTAAAGTTAAAAACATTCAAAAAAATTCAAAAAAGATATTCTATAAGTTAAAGATAAGTTTTCCTCATATAAAAAATATTCTAACTATCTTGAAGAGTCTGTAGTTTAACCTGTAAGAAGCTCATCTCGATTTGGATTTAGATTCCGAGGTCGCAATGGTGAGCGGGAATCGAACCTCGAATCGATTCCGTAAAAGAAGCAGGTTGAAAAGTTATACTTTAAACCAGACTGAAAGTGCTATCTCTATGAAGACGTGCTTTATGACAAAATGGATTAGCAGATCGCATCGGCATTATTTAATGACGTTATTTGATAATTATTCATGAATACCCATGTGTGTGAAGGTGAAAAAAAAAACAGAAATACAGTAAAACAATCAAAACGTGTGAGCTGGTAAAAAAGTGAGAATAAAGCACCGATAAGATCGGAAGACTGTGATTGGAGGGTTTTGCTAAGGAGTTTCCTAAAAACAGAAGCATCGATGGGTAGTAGTTTGCTCAGGCGTACGTACTCAGCGCCCGCTCAGTTTACAAAGATGTGCTGCCTAAGGCCCCGTTTATACTTCGTCGCGGCGCGACGCGATGGCCACGCAATGAGGCCAAATTGATCGATCGCGTCGCACAATCAATGTGGCCACTATACGTCGCGTCGCGCCGCGACGACGTATAAACGGGGCCTAAGCCCCAGTTTATACTTGCGCCGCCACGCGGCGCGGCACCACGATCGCCATGGATATCGATTTTTCGCGGCGCCCGGTCCATATCTATCCCGACCATCAAGCCGCGCCGCGCAGCGGCGCAAGTATAAACTAGGGCTAACGGAGGAACGTGTCTTCCCGTAGGAGAGCTCATTTCGATTGCCTCTGATGTTTGCATGCTGCAGTTCAAAAAAAATCATCATTTCTCACGTTCGCTACATTATCAGGATTTTTTGGCATCATTGCTAGGTCGTTGACATTTCTTCTCAGTGATAGAGTCCAAATTGAAAGTTTATTTTTCTCCTTGGGTGCAGGAATAGTTGAAGCCTTGTACTATGACAAAAAGCTTGCGCGGGAATCTGTGTTGCACTCTCTCGATCTTTCGGAGTGAAGGTAGGGTTGTGCTCAATCAACGGCTTACATAGATCATGAACGCAGCTGCTAATATCGATGGGTTAGACGTGGAAAGGGCTATGAATAGTTATATTTGCTTCTATTAGTTGTGGCTGCGTCGTAGTGTTTGAAGAAATCAAGGTCCTGGTTTGTATGGAACCTCAAGTCAACCACCTTCAGTTCTGTGTTATCCGCATGCTACGGTGATTAGGCAACACTGGAATCGTTGTGTAGTACCTTTGTTTTATCCGAGATTTGGGAGATTTGCAGAAAAAAGTAGAACACTGGCGCATATCGTTCAGCGCTAATTCAATTCTTCTCTGCCTTTCTGCGAAATCTAGCTCATTGCAAATTTTTATATTATCCGCAAAGACTTGCACTTGACACCAGTTTTCGCCATTCGTTTTCGACTTCTATTCAAAGCGTCAAGCAGCTTGGCAAATTACTGGGCAGGTAGAATAGATTGATTTGATGGTTTCAGTTCTAAGCTAAACATTAGTACATTCTATGCTTTTGAAACCCATAAACTCAGTTTATGACTGGGTGTACCTTTTGGGCTCAGCCAGGCAAGCTAGCAGTTATTGCTATGCTTCCTTCTTTCGCTGATTAGCTCCTAGGAGCCTTATCAGGGGAGGGCACCACCAATATCTTATCCTTTGGTGTGGGCTGTCAGTTCTTAGGTGTCTTCACTGTCATATTTTGTTACGGAAAAAAAAGCATATGCAAATTCTATCGTTCTCTTTGTCAGTGATCGTTACCAGTACAGCATATCTTATCTGCATTGTCGCCTTTGGTCTATTAAATTTTCATGGCAAGTTAGCGCGTGAATGGATATTTTCTTCAGTTTTATATTAGCTTTTTCTCTAATTTTGGCCATTCTTGAGTTTGAAGTGTCTAGTGTTGAGTTTGAGTCAAGAGTTTGCCTACTGTTTATCGTTGTTGTACTGTGCTGTTGTACCAGCGCGCCTTTTGGCGCATAAATAAATAAAATAGATAAATTTGGTTCGGGAGCTCATATGAATAGATGTTCAACAGAACGGGTAAAACTACGGAGTCTTGTGGAAGATTGCTAGCCACTTCTTTAACCGATGAGTAAGCCCCAACAACACGGACTTGGAATGTACGGCGGCAGAGATTGTACTTTATTACTTTCGGAAGAATCCCTACTGTTATCATTTTATATCTAAACAATTTATGAGAAACTTTATCAAAGGCCTTTGTGAAGTCGAAATAAACAGCATCCACTGGCGCCTTGCTTTCAAGTGACAAAGTCCACTCGTTGAGTACTTCTAGCATATGGTTTCAGTTGATCTTCCCTTGATGAAGCCGTGTTGATGAAGTGATAAGTGTAATAAGCCTGGCTCTCCAGGTTTATTCACAAATATTCTGGATGGTAGACCGGACTGCCCGTTGGGGTCCTTACACAACAAAACAACAAGGAAATAAAAGAGCTTTTATTAACACGCAGAATTATTGCGGCAACATAAGCAAGGTGTAAATAGAAGGATTGGATCTAGCAGGGGGAGTGAGATCTCAGTGGAGGGGGGGGGGCCAGGAGCCGGAGGTGATACCACGGGCCGCCCACCAAGACATTGTTTTGCTGCCTTTTTATACCCGGACCAGCGTCCGTCGCCGGCTCGTCGGCGTCTGTCGCTGGACGTGCAGGCCACGCCAGGCTTGCCGGCTTCGAGTATGGAGGGCCACGCTAGGAACGTATCCGAAACTTAGTACCGGACATGTCTTTTGACCATTGGCCGGAAAGACAACATAGTCCGCCTTGGAACGGTCCAAAGCGGCTTTTTTGAATAACTTCCTTATAGGTTGAATATTCCTGAAAAAATTAACATAGCTGAGCTAGCAGCTCGAGCTCTATCCATTGGTATACATACTCGATGAGCTTTTTTCTCATTTTGTTCATCCATCGGGAAGTGCTAGTCGTCATAATGTCTATTTCAGGAAACATGGAGAATGTCTGCATATATTTGAACACTGCCGCCGATCCTTCTATCGAGAGAGTGCTGACGCCTAGAATTGCTCTCACTGCAGCTGAATTTCTAGCTTACCAGTGCGGTCGACATGTAGTCGTTGTTATGACCGACATGACGGCTTATGCTGAAGCGCTTCGAGTGGTTTGTTTGATTTGCCTCAAACATGCTTACCAAAGGCGGCTCAAATCTAACACCCAATGCTGTCTTAGATTTATGGAATTTTTTATTTAGTTTTCGTTATGACGGGGTACCCCAAGCATGGGTATTTAAACATTTTGCCAGGTTTGACCCTCGTTATCAAGTTCACACGTAATCTACAAAGGATGATTGGCTTCCGTGGAGGGAGGAAAATAATAAGTGGTATTGTAAACCCATTAAAAATATCTTGGCTCATAGCAAGTCAGCGCATCGATACAGACCAAGACAGCTGTCATGCGCAATATGTTCCGCACAGCAAGCAGAGTATCTAGTGGGGAAAACGAGCGCAAGGGATCGCTAGCACTTGCTCATCAAATCGCGGCCAAGAATGGATACATTCTTTGGCTATCACCGAAGTAGTACCAGCAATCGCTCACGTAGTTCCTCATTTGACGACAAAATCCCATTTGTCATCTCTTACGTCTCAGACAGTGTCAGCACTTCTATTAGGAAGTGCGTTAGAAGGGCGGGATTGGAAAACGATGTTAAAGTGGTATATGCACCTGGTAACCTGGAAGTCGTTCAGTGAGCAACCGGCTGTACGACCGAACTTGCCAAACCCCAAATTGTACCATCTGTCCTGCAGGTAGCTTCACGATTTTGGGGGTTGTCTACCTAATAAGGTACAACAGCTGCGGAGGTGGATACATCGGTGAAACAGCTCACCTCTTCTACGTTCGCGCCAAGGAACACCTGGAAGAGAAAAGCAGGTCACAACCATCAACTGCTCTGGGCTGCCACAAGGTAAACGACGATAACGGTGCCGACTTTGAGGTCACTTTCAAAATTCTAGCATGGGAGACCCCACGCAAAACCTGGAGAGGTTCTGGATATAGACGAAGAAGTTGAATCGGCTGGGAAATGTGTCTATATAACCCACGAGCTCACCCCTTACATCAGTCTCGCCTTCTAGACAGTTTCACCTTGTGGGACTTCTCGGGTGTTCTAACTGTTAGACTGCTGTCATCTATCTCTACAGGAAGGGTTGCTGTTCGGGGTCTCTGAATTTTCGCAACGTTCGTGGCAGTGTTTGGCCTGGTAGCTTCCACATATGTTGGGACTTCTTCAAACTCTGAAGAAGGCGACATCGCCAAAATGTTTGTCGTCAATAAAGCGTGTACTATCTCGGTTTCGAGTTCATCACCACATTAAACAATTTAAACATTTTTTTTACAACAGCAACGAGCTCAGTCCTGTTGTAAAGTCTGAAGGGGCGGGGCTTAGCTCCGATATTTCTAAATGTCTGTGCTCAATAGTCGGCAGATATCGAAATCGGAACCTACATGAAAATTCACCGTTCGTATGAAACAACAACTAACAACAGAGTTTTATATAAAATCAATCAGGGACAACAGTACGATGCAATGTGTAACAGTGCTACAACATAATGAAGAATAGAGATACGTCTTTGTCATCTTAGGTGTCTGCTGCTCGCGAAGAAGTCCCCGGTCGACGCGGATTTCCCGGATACATGTACACCGATCTAGCCACGATTTTCGAGAGAGCTGGCCGTATGAAAGGGCGATATGGGAGTATCACACAAATACCGATCCTTACAATGCCTAACGATGGTAGGTAATTAGCACGATTTTGGGGACGGCGAGCATTAGGCCACTGACGTTTACGCTTCTGACGCCAAGCGACGCGATGGAACCATATAGTGGCCAATCGATGAAATTGATCGATCGCTTCGCTCGATCAATTTATCCACTGTAAATGGTGTCGTGTGGTTGGGATTCAGGCGAAGTATAAACAGGAGGTCTTACACAAACGTACGCATATCTACGGCTTCGGCGCTTTGCTCCGTTTTTTCTTCCACATCCAAGATCCTTTCGAGATAGATAGGTGTTTGGGCCAGAGCAATTATCCGAAGTTTTGCATTCAACCCCGCGTGTCTCAAAGTATGCTATACTGTGCTAGGGTTCGAAGTCCCTAGGCCTAGCTTCAGAGTTACACCGCGGTCATTCTCTTGTTCGACAGCGATCCGATGTGTTCAAGCTGTCACTATTGCCTTTCGCGGTGGAAGGTGAGAAGGCGCATGCTAGCTAACCTTCATTCTCGACGGTCCTTTATCGAGTGCAACAAAAGACTGAGACTGTGGAGATTTTGTAAGGGTATTTATACCATTGCTTCGCGTGCGGCTCCAGTGGGTCCTACCACGATGAGTCACGTGCTTACATTTGAATATCCTACAAGGAACTAGGTACGTATAGCGAATACCGGGCACCATGATAGCAATTAATGGAGCCGTGGTCCTAAACATCACTGGTAAGTGGTATTGCAGATATCACTCACCCTATACCAGACCTGACCGGCTATATCACCGAAGGACAGGTATGAATTTTATTCGAAACATTTCGTCCTTACATAGTTGCCCTTTTAACAAAAAACATCTATTGCGTTATGTAGGTAGTGTCTGAAGTGCTTCAATATAGCTTCAACGTAAGCTGGCCCATAGGTCGTCTTTCCCAGTGACTGTCTTAGGAACTGACTTGTGCGTTTTGGAAGGCGCTTCTGAGTTTCACGTAATGTGAGATTTAGTTTGGGATTGACGAGAATTGAGTGGGAGCTAGAGTAGAATTCGAATAGCATGCGTAACATTTCGGTACTGATGCATGTCTTTCCTGCATACCTAGCCAAGTATAATCTCAGGCGGTAAAGGTATACATATATACCATTTTCACATCAACGCCGAACACTTTTCAAAGCAAATTGAACACCTTTAAAATGAAATTAGGCACTCTTCTAAACAAGCTAAAAATTGCAATTACACAATAATTGAACATTCTCATACTCTCTCGAAATTGTGTAAAAATTCTATTATTCAAGGGAAAATAATGTGTTACAGTTTATTTTAAAGAGAACAAAAGCGGAATTTTTTGTATGCTAAAAAGAGATTGCGCCATGCTTCCGTCCAGGACGTGTTTTCTTTCGATTAATAGATCTTTCGATTGAAATTTGGATTGTGCGGAATTACATGTTTCTCAACGGTACAATACAAGCGTTTCCAAAAATACACCTATTTTTGCTGCATTTACACTACCAATCCAATGAAAATCCCAGCATGGCGAGCTCATTGTGCAACCACTTCTTTTAACACACTAAAATTTGCTGCTTTTCTGCACTTTAAAAAAATGTAATTTAAATTTAAAACAGAATTAATTTAAATTCAATTCATTTTTCTTTAAAATTGAAAAAACTGAAATATTTACACAATCTCAAAAGGAAGCAAAAATTTCAAAAAAGTCACTCCACGTCAGTCACTACGTTCTCCTTGAACAAAAAATTATTCTCACCGTCTTGAAGAGCTCCAGTTTTATCTCGGTTTGATTTGGAGGATGATTTGTTTGAGCTCAATGATGTTAAACATGCTTAGGAGACTGTTCGGTTTGATCAGAAAGTGCACAATTTGTGTGGAAGAGTGACCAATTTGACGTGAAAATCGTATATATTAACCTACGGCGAATTTTTTCACATTAGTCGTCATGGGTCAATTTGACACATCGTTCTAACACTTATGCACACCTAATACGTGCTTCAATCAGACATCTCTTCAGATCTACATTGATCGTCAAATGTGGAATCGCCAGATTTACCCACCGATCAACGTTTTGCCATCGCTCAGCCGTCTGATGAAATCGGCAGTAGGTAAAGAACGCGATTAGAAATTGTTTGCTGCGATTGTTTGACTTAAAAAATATTACTATAATGAACAGTTTTCGTGTGAAGGAAGGTGGCGTAACGAACCGTTAGAGCTTGCTTCTACCACTCTATATTATTCAAGCAAATTTAATGAATCTGTATAGGAGAAAATGTGACCAGGGATGACCACCATGACGTTTCGAACCAGCTGCACGCTATGTATGCGACTGCTAAAGACGTGGCGACTATCCGAACAGTGGTGAGACTTTCACTATAGGTACCGCTGGCTCGTTGCTGATAACTGGTCATGTCCTCTGAGCGTTAGAAGAGGAGAGCAACCTCGTCTTCTTCTACACTGCATTCTGATACAAGGAAATTTCTGCAGGTGGGAAACGAAGCACTGACGAATGAGGACTGGCTCTATCTGGAGTTTTTACGAAAGTTCGAAAAGCATTTTGTCACTCAAGGTTTGCATGTTTATTGTTCCACATCTGTTAGCGATTTCGTTATAGAAAGAGGGTTGCTCCTATGTACTAGCCATCAAGGAGTTATTTAAAATGTGCCGTATTTGAATAGCAGGACGCTCTTCTACTCTAGCCTAAAACTTTTGAAATCGAAACGACCTCTTCCAAATCGAACATCTTTCTACATTAAACTAGGGACCCTACAAGAGGGTTTGAATGATTTTTTTTGTTCAACGAAAATTTTAGTATAACTTTCTTTGAAGTTCTATTTCACGGAACGGATAAAGGGCGACGTTATTCAATCCTTTTTGGGATGCGCCACGCATTCTACTTTTACGGGGTGTCGTGGAAGTGATATGAATGCGAATTGGCCATGCAATGACTTGCGGTGGTCAGCCCATGAACATGTCAGCGCTTTATCCTTTCTTCACAGGCCCCGGATGGAAGGCATAATTGGCCTGGACGGGAAATCCGAACCAGGAACTTGGTATCGGGTGCACGCGACAGCCGGTACCTCAATCGACTGCCCTACACGCGCCCCAACTTTATAATATTCTCGATTTTCCAGTAAAAACAATGGTGCAAAGCTAGTTTTAGAAAGCAGAAAGGCAGTGCTAAAAGAGGAGATTGCACCATGCACTCGTCCATGACGTCGCTATTTTTTTGTTCAGTAAATAACAAGATTTCTGTTTGCATGGAGTTTCACACCTGTAAAGGATATAACAAAAATATTCCAAACTCTATATTGTAGACTTTTTTGTTCCACAACTATAAACGACACAACAGGGGCATTTGTAAAAACACAAATATTCTCACTTTGACGCTTCTGGCAAGCAGCATTTAGACAATCAGCCAAACAAAAATCGTGACGAGCCTTTGCGCGATTTTTTCCTCAATACGCTAATTGATTTGTGGAATCTATCCTAGTCGGGGGGGGGGACATATAACTAAAACGATGCAACAAAATGTCCAGGAATTCACAAAGCGGTACTGGAGGGCAAAATGAGGCCCATGCTGACAAAATTCACAAAAAAATACAGCAAAAATAAAAATCTCCACAATTGTGAAGCTATATGCGTCGTTCACCATGGCGGATCCGGGTTTTAACATATCAGGCGATGGTTAGCGGTGTATGAATGCATGTTGCACGCCGAGACGTGTTTACAACCGCGGCTACTATTTTTCTGTTTATTGTTTATTTGCTAATTTCTTTGTTTTTAGGTCCTATTTTGTTCTCCTTGAATCGTTCCGTGAATCCCAAGTAATTTTGTTGCATTATCTTTAGTTATGTACTCCCCCTCTCCACCCGGCTAGGATAAATCAGATTTGTGCCTTACTGTACTTTAAACCACCTTTAATTCAGGAATTTTCTTTTAAAAATAAACGTTTTTATGAAATTTCAACCACTGCGTTGGCTTATTGTGGAAGGTGAACTAAAAAACTTCAATGAGTTATACAGCTTGCATGCACTACCCAGTTGCGCTTAAAAATAGAATTTAATTTACTATTTTTAGCTTAAGAGTAAAAGTTTTATAAAATTATTAAACTCAATCGGACAGCTGAACTAAACAATTTCAAAGAATGTTACACCAAATTTTCCTTGAACAAGAAATATTGTAGCCCCCTTGGAGAGTCTGAGCTTAACCTGCCTGAAGGCGATTTGGACGAGTTCGCGTTGATTTCAAAAGTCTTATCATTAGGCCTAGGTCTAGAAGAGTGTCCAGTTCGACGTGAAAATGGTATTTAGAAATGCGGGCGCAACACGGGCTTGGGAAGTGTGGTCTGGACGATGGACTCCAGGAATCTGCTGTGGCTTGAAATGCTTTGTCATTGTTCTCCATTTCTTTAGCTATGCTCCCTAAACTTAGAGGAGTGGGAAGATGGGAGAAGTCTGGTTGATGGGACGTAGAGGAGTCCTATTTTATGTTTCACGGTCTTTTTGTGTTTTAAAGACCAGTTCAGCCTCAATATTATTAATTCGCATGGATTTTTTTTGGTTGGTAGTGTTTTTGGATTACTTATACTTACGACACTACCTATATAATCTCAAACTTCTCTCTTCTCGAAACCTCGACATTGTTGCGAGTTGTTAGTTAGTGAATATTGTGCCACACGAGGTTTTTTAGGTGGATCTTTATTTCGCAGGGTGGGTTGTTGTTGTTGTTGTCGTCGTTGGTGGGTTCGTTTCTTCTATTTGGGCTCTAGTTGTGGTCGTAGGTGAAGGTCGAAAATGCTAGGGCAGTTAAGGCGCTTGGTGGGGTAGAGTGCAATTCTAACTTACGCACCACGTTCAGTCCTCTGAAGACGACGTGAAGTGAAACGCGTCAGGCCCTGCGAAATAAAGATCCACCTAAAAAACCTCGTGTGGCACAATATACACTAACTAACAACTACCTATATATAATACTATTTTTCGGAGAAATTTCACCCATCTGCCCATCCTGTATTGCACCTAAACCCTAGATTACACTTGCGCCATCACGCGGCTCGGCACCACGGTCGCCATGAATATGGATTTTTCGTGCTGCCTGACCGATATCTATTCTGACTGTGGTGTTTTCAACTGAATATTGAAGTATTCCTGGGTTTACCGGAATTCAAGGACACGGAATTGTGGTCAGAAGCGCAGTGGACGGGAATAGGCTGCATTACAGTCAACACTAAGAACAACAACATTTCGAGATTTCCGTTTTCAGTGGGAATTTAGTTTGCGTTACCTCTTTCCTAAATTTCCAGGGGTGTACATAATTACGATTTACTATTCAGGATTTTGAGATTTACGGCGATTTTTGAGGATTTTTTTTACGATTTACGACAATTTTTGAGTCGTAAATCGTAAATTTTCGTAAATGTTACCAGACGCTCACATCTAGCGCGCTCCAGTTTGTGTATTTCTTGCCTAATTTTGGACAATAGGCACCTCCTGCAGCCGTTCAGAATCTGTGTGTGGAGTGTTTGACGGTATTGCTTTATCAATTTTTTAGAGATTACATGAGTGGAACTGCAAATATATGCTCGAACAAGGTAGGATTCAATTCCTTTGCCTCTACGAAGGTCTTCTTTAACGATCTCTAGGTAATTTAACGCCAGATTTGTGTACAACGAATAAAAGGCTAACATGATTTCGAGTGGCGCGAGAATGCATTACGCAGGCCGAAACGGCATTCAAATACCACCAGACTCAAATGCAGAAAAGTGAAAATTGCATAGTGCATCTCGGGTAGACGATGGCTGCCTTGTGATGAATCCGTGAAATTCTTCAACAAAGTCAGCTCTGATCCGCTCCAAAATTTATTTGCGACTGGAAAGTATTACTCCATGATCAGCCAAGAATTCGCGTATAGCTTGCATGAAGCATAATTTCATCCTTCGTTACATAGATCGCTAATAATTTGTGATCCTTTACTGCGACCAAGCTCTAAGACGGCTTGAAAAAAACACGTTTCTATCAAAAAGTTGCAAATCTAGGGAATTTTTACTGTCTCATCAAAGCCCCATATGGTTCAACGTCTCGTAGCCAGCCATTGGAAGTTTGTTTTTTCTGCTTTTTTAAGTAGGCTATAAGACAGTGACGACATTTTCTGGGATACTTTCTAGGTTAACATAGATTGCAGAGCATATTTTAGCTGCACTTCTCAGCAGCGAAACTTTTTGCTGTCCGGAACATTGAAGATTGTCGATTCTTCATTTTCTTCGTGCGGGCTCTCGAGTTTTGATTCACCATGGCTAGTAGTGTCAAATATCGTCTAGTTTTATGCATTTTGAAGCACTTGCCTTTCAATTTATCTCTTTCCTAAATTAACAAGCAATTTATACTAATAAATTGCGAAAGCGGCAATCGCACTTGATAGGAAGAGAATATCCACCCCTCACCCTCGAAGATGGCCTAGGAAAACGCTACGTGACGAACGGCGAAGATAACTCCCCGTTAAGATGGCTTTCGCTGCCAAAACAGCCATCGAAATCCTATTGCGTGCAATTATACACACCTCTTCATTGACAGCTTCCCGGTGTTCCCGAACGGTTGAGTGCGGGTAGGCCGGGAGCCTCCCGCCATCGGCGCGGGAGGCTCCTGTTGCTTCCCGTCAGGTTCATGAATACGAAATTTTGCTTCCCGCCCCGGTCGCTTCCCGCGGGAAGCCTTGAACGTTCCAGGGAACGTTCATGAATACGGCCACAGAATAGCAGACCCCGCTGTCAAGCGGGACAGACGCTAATGAAAATGATGATGATTATACTTCGGCGACGTCGTCGACAGGAGTCTATGAATGCGGCGACGGCGTAGGTTCATCTGGTACCTTGTAGCATCGGAGCGAGCAGTTGTTTGAGGATTCGTGCCTGATTGTCGCTAGAAATGAAGAAGACTGTTGATGGCACAAGCGAAAAGGAGCACGCTGTTGTAGCGCATCATTGGGTGTTGAATGTGATCGACGAGTTCTTTCAGCTGTTTATCATCTTTGGTATAACACCTTTATCGGGTACGATGCCACACAGCGAAAGTAGGGGTCAAAAATTAGGGTAGGCTTCAATCCATATCTTCTTTGAGGTGAGCAGCGCATTCGTCCATCAAATTGTCTCAAAATAGTTCGCGTCGATACTGCTAGAACGTGGATCTAATTATTCAGTCTACGTTGGATCCGATCTCCGAGTGTGGCATACATGTAGCATTATCCGCTCAAACTACGATCCCCTGAACATCATAAGACTGCACTGCTCGGACAAGAAATTCCCTCTACAGCGTCACGATGTTCGAGTGTCAACCTCGTAAAGAGCCATGTAGCAGCGCAGTGCTTCAGATGTTTTGTTCGATCACAGCGTCAATGTACGAAAGCGAGCCATATCTGGGCTTTACTGAAAAACGTCTGAATGGTGGCGCGCAACTGGAGTTTAAATCTGTTCCAGGAAGCTACGCTTAAACTCCGCCTGGATACCTCGAACCATTATGCATTTCCGGTTCTGACCCTGAAGCTCGGGGTTTCTCAGAACTCTCGTGTCGTATTCCCTATCAGATAAGAGGATGGTGTAGCCTAGTGAACAGCAGGATCTAACGACTTTTTGAGCTCATAGAGGGCCATCTTGTTTTGGCCTAAACCTGGTGAAAACTAGATATAGCGCGTTCTAAGAGTAGGACCAATTCTATATAGCATGGGTCCTGGAGCCAATGAAGAAACGCCTCACGATGACATAAAAGGAGATGGTTACGGACTACTTGCACGGCAAGTTCTCTCCCGCATATGAAGCATGATACTTAGTTTGACGCCTATTCTTTTGAGTTAGGATTAGCTAGAAGCTGCTGCTGAAATAGCAACTTTCAATTCAGAATTGATGCTAGTATTAGGGCCGAATATAGAGGACGTATTTTGTACGCCTTGTTTAGGAACGATTCAAAAGTTCGTACGCAGTTCGGACCTTGAAATTTCAACGATGCCAGAAATTATAATAGAAAGGAAAAATAGGATAGAAGAAACCAGAAATTATAATAGAAAGGAAAAATAGAATAGAAGAGACCAGAAAAATTTTCAAACCACATTTTTACTCGAGGAACTGGATCTCGGAGCGTATACTCGATGGAAACTGATTGGGCGTCCGCAAGATGGGCGCTTCTAGCATTTGTCTTTTGCACTTCTCGATTTCGTAACTCGAGGTCCGGTGGGGGTGATGGCAGTGCCGGGAACGATGAACCAACCCATAGTCAAAATACTTCTTCCGAGCGCGTTTTCTGCCATCCTTGGATGAAAATGATAATGCGCAATGATGCGGCCCGACGGGTTGTCACCGACGCTGTTGTGGGCAACATCGGCCTATGACCTATGTTATACTTCGGCGACGCGTCGCCGAAGTATAACATAGGCCTTACACTGTCGCCGAAGTATAACAACAGAAACGGCGTCGGCGACGCGTCGCCCAAAAAAGTACAACATAGGCCTATGCCTTACGTCATCAACATCCCGGAGTTACAAATACTGAAAATAAACGACCATGTTTTTTACACTATTCTTTGCGTTATCTAGGTCAGCAGGAGCGACGTACTATCGGCGAATCTCTGGACATCGCATGGCAACTGCTACGAATTTTCCCGAGAGAGATGCTCAAGCGTATTCCGATACCTATCCTGGACAAGTACTATACAAGAAGATGATCATCTTTTTCGTTGTACTTTAGCGTCTTGAGTCTGTTTTATCATTAAGCTCCAAGCACTTTTTGAAAATCCAGTTGTCGGTTGGTCAAACGTGTTTGCATATCGTTGAAGCATAGATTTTATACACCCTCTCAAGAATAAAATCTGCCAAAAAGTTTTTGTGCCGTTTGCTTAGGATGATAAAAGAGGAAGAGAACGTGGCATTTTCCCGAGATTCCTGTACATTACCACTGTAGCAGTTTCACCAATCTACGATTTATATTGGAGTTGGTTCGCCTATATGTGTTTTCTTATTTGTCTGTTTGTCTGCGTGTGTGTCTGTCACAAACCTGTGTGGGCCAGTCAAACAGTCAAACCTGTGAACGAGACCCGCGAGCGCATCAAAACCTGTTAGGGCAGTGGTGGGACTTACTTTCCACTATGATGGGAGCTGCGCCGCGGACGAGTCGTCGCGGTGCCGATGTCGCGACGTGCCGCAAGGGCAGCAGCAGTTCTCGGCGGGATTTAGCCTGGGCGGTGCCGCAGTGCTAGGCACTGGCACTGGTGCTGAGGCGTAATCACTTTGAGTCGTCTCTGCTGTGGAGTACGACTAGAGGAAATTCTTTTTTTCGATTTGGTCAAATTTTTTAGGACTCTGTCTTGTTTTCTTGTTCCTAAGCTTCGTAGCAGAGCTTACGTAGCGCTGTGAACCAAACATGAGGTTTAGCTAGTGTTATGTAGTGGTAATGCTGAAGTAGTGAACTTCCATTCGGTTTATTACGTAATTCTAATTTAGCGGAAGACTACTGAGGGACAGTTTTTCTCTATGTCTGGCTTCAATATTCAGTTATGTACGAGTTATTCCCTTTCTTGTCTTCAATTTCGTCGACTATCGTACTCGTAGGAAGGGGAGGTGACCGCTAGAGAAGCGAAAGAAACACAAGCGAGTGGCCTACCCGAACAGGAAATTGCTCAGAAAGGTCTGCTTGTGTGTTAGCTTAGCATGCTACCTTTGTACAGAATAGAATACTTTCAATTTTGTCGCCGCTCACAACAATAATGAAATGAGCCTCCTCTCTCCAAGCCCCCCCCCCCCTACTAGCACAGATCCGATTATCGCTGTTTCGGAAAGAGCCCAGATAGGTTCCTCCTATGAAAAAACGACTGCAAGACGTGCAGTTCTTCATACCTTCCGTCAAAAAGTACGCAGTATTGCATACAGAAGTCCCCTGCGGAATCTCGTCGCGTCAAATCTCGCCAAGTTCATCGCGGCATAGCGGCGTGCCACAGATCTGTTTCCGGCCTTCTTCGCGTAGCCCCGTCGCGAGTTCTGAAGCGAACACCTTATCGCACGCAGTTATCAGCATTGCCACGCGATGATAATATCGCTGGTCATTACTGAGCGATTTGCTCATCGCTCGGTGACTAGCTACTACGCTATCGTTTCGAACGCATGGTGTTCATAGCACCAACATCCTCTCAGAAGAGCGCGGAGCGATGATCGTGTCGCACCGACAGTGGGCTTCACTTGGCTACGCGAACGCTCTGAACGCCCCCTTAAGAAACATAAGTGGAAGTGCAGGTCTCACCGTCAGAGGAAAAAGAAGTATAAGCAATGCGAAAGGATAACAGAACTGATTACCTCCTTTAATAATTAGAAGATTCATAACCGGTGGCAATGTCCATTCCTCCACGTGGTGCCACTGGAAACTGCTCACTCTGCGAGCTAAGCTAAGCACAGACACTCGATTGCAGGCGACAGGCCCTTATGGTAGGCGCCTACAATTCAGGGATGAGCGGATAATGAAAATTTTGAAATCCGGATAACGGATAACGGATAATTTTGCTCAAAAATGCCCGGATAGCGGAAGAACGGATAACGAACAAACAACAAAAATTAAAACTACTTTTAAGCCATTCTTTCTCCAATGGTAGGTCGGTGGTTGTCACACTGTCTATGTCAACTGTCAAATAAGCCACTTATAACATTCTTAGTGGTGTTTTTTCTTCAAGACACTTGGTAGTACAGTCGAAAGTGCCGCCTGTCGCATGCTTTCCGACTCAATGTTCTTGGTTCGGATTTTCCCTCCAGGTCAACCAAGCCTTCCATCCTTTCGGTCTTGATGTATTGGTACCAGGCTTGACGGGGCAGGATAATGCACTGAATTGTCCATCGGCTGACCACCGCAAGTCATTGTACTGCCAAAATACGCATTCAAAGTGCCTCCAACATATCACTTAGGAGTAGAATGTGTGTCGCATCTGGCACTACCGTCGTCTTTTATCGCTTAATCATGGCTGCAATGAAGATGTTTTTCCGCTATGGATAGATCTCACGGGAATTTCTGAGCTTGGGTGAGGCAGTCGTTTAAGAATGTCGCTTTTTGTTTAGACTCCAATTAAATTTAACACTAATTCTTTCCCAGATAGAATAAAGCTATCTCTGTTGCTTTGGAAAGGGCAAATTGTAAATTGATGCTAGTGCCAAACATAGTTTCAAAAAGCGCTTCAAGGTGCGGAGTATTTGGCACATTCTTAAAACGAAGTGATTCGTATGGACGTTTGTCCTTTTCTCCACTGATTGACTTGTTTTTTTCCAGATCGTACATTGTGCTAGAAGGAATTTTGCTGAAAATCCCACAAAAAGAAATGAGCAAGGCAGTGTTAAGCATTTCAAAACGCCCTATGAGCAATTAGATAGTTTAGTCTAATTATAGCATTGAGAACACCGAAATGGCACCGACCTGGTATTGCAAGCGTATCTCGACTGCTAGTGGAAAAAACACAAGATGATTTTTAAGTGTCCTTTCATTCAATTAAGTGCTCACCAGCTGCCACATTTTGGTGTTCGTTATCCGGCGAAAAATCCCCGGATAACGAACAGCAAAACGGATATGCCAAAATCCACCGGAAACCTGATAACGGATGACGGATAACGGTTAAACCGCTCATCCCTGCTTCGAATGTTTTGTGTCACATCACATGGTTGGCAACGCTTAAAAGTTTTCAAGTAAATCGCAAACCCCGATGAGTGTGAGAAGTATGCGAGGGTCCCAGGTGCGAAGATGGCATCGGGGGCAGCTGAGCTAGTCCAAAAGTCCCGCAACGTAGGCAAGACCCCGTAGCAATGTTGAATGTGCGTACGTTGACGGCCCCTCGTGCGAGTTGGTGGAACTACTGGAGCGAAAAAAGATAGATTTCTGTGCAGTACATTAGACCAGGTGGTCCTGCTGCAAGTCGAGGGACTTTGACCGCGCTTCAATGTCGTTCGTGCGCCAGTGCTAGGACCACTAGTGGTGTCGGTATGATCGTCTCAGAACGCTTACGTGACGCGTTTGCAAACGTGGAACGTTTCGATGACCGCTTGATGAAGATTGTTGTCGCCGTAGAACAGCGACGATGCCATTTCTTTTCTGCATATGCTCCGCAGACTGGTTGTTCCGAGCAAGGGACGAGTTCTGGTCCCTGCCTCATGAGAAAACAGCGGAAGTGCCGTCAGAATATATGGCTATTGTTGCAGGTGACCTTAATGGTCAAGGAACAACGATGGACAGTTGAAGCTGTCATGGTGGTTTTGGATATGGGTCACGCAACGCAGATGGTGAGCGCTATAAAACGAGATGAGGTGGGAGTAACGTTTTAGAAATTTGGTGTTCACGATGGTGAGGTTGTGCGAGTCTGCATACTTGAGTATGTTTTATAGCGGGAACGCCAAAACACAGATTGACTACGTCCTTGTTAGGAAACGCGACCAAGATCTTGTCACAGACGCAAAGACCGACCGCACCGTATGAGACGGTTGCCATACAACACCGCCCGCTGATCTGCACTTTTAAGTTTGCCCCTTCGAGTCTGAGGCAGGTCGAGCGATGCGGTCCAGCAAGAATTAAGTGGTGGCGATTGAACGAAAAAGACGCAGCTCTTATTCCTCGCAATCGCATGGTCACGACTGTCGAGGAAACATGGGGCCGAATTCATCAATGACATACGTAACCTTAACGGAGAATTGTAAGCGAAAAGCTCAGATAACGCGGCTTATCAAGCAATTTGGTGAGCGATGAGCGGCGTTATCTGAGCTTTTCGTTTACAATTCTCCGTTACATTTACGTAAGTCGTTGATGAATCCGGCCCCTGGAAGAAGGCTACCGAAACAATAGTTTGGGGGCCACGCTTCGAACTCATAACGGCACAACGAAGCCTAGAAGGCGGCGGGTCGACAAGCAGGCATGGCTGTGGACTGACGATGTCAGAGAAAAGGTACGAGAAAAGGAACAGCTCTATGGCATCTGGCATACCTCGGAGTCACTCCAGCGACTGGTCGCGGCGACAGTGTTGCGCGGGTAGCTACGAACTGCGTATTAGAAGTCGTGATGATGGTGATGATAATAATAATGACTCCAAAGGCGCGAGTACTTTTCTTGCAACATCTTCATCAACATCAGCTTCATTATGCTTCAGTGCCAGAAATTCAAAATGCTTGTTTGCCATCGGCATCGGCCCATGGCATCGGTATTTATCCACTCTTTCCTCTAAATTTCACTGACATTAACATGGCGCCGTGCTCTTAAAAACTGAGAAATCGACGAAATGTGAATGCCCGCAGATTCCCCCCCCCCCCCCGGTGACGTCACCATGTCGGCCGCCAAAATTGGTTCTCATCACACGGGCGAGAAGCAGCGCGCACGTGATCGTTGCACGGTGTAAAACGTTCACGAGGCGCCTATCTGCGCCAGCCAACTGCACTGCCATCGTTTCCATCTCGTTTGAGTGTGACCGAGAGCTTTCTCGGAGCTATTCACTGTTGTAATGCTCTTTAGCTTCCGAGTACCTATGTGGCGCACTGTCTTCACTATTATTAGGTGTGCTGGAATGATCAACGACGATTCCTGTGCAACCACTTCTCGTTAGTTTGTTACTGAATCAATATTCAACTTACTTCGCATTCTTGTACAACGTCTGATGCGGAATTCTTCACTCTATCTGATGGAATAATTTGTATTTCACCTACGCTTAACAGTTGTGTTTCTTCGAAGACTTATTGAAGTGTGTCGAAAGAGCAATTCTGAACGCTATCCTATTTTAAAAATTATTTATCTATTATTATTACTATTTATTGTTATTATCCCCCCATATTACTATTATATACCATTTCACGTCGAACTGGACACTTTTGAAATCAAATTGGACACTCTTCTAAGCCTGCCTGAGAGTTTTAAAATCAAAACGAACTCTTCTAAATGAAAACCAGCGTTTCCCACATTGATCTAGAGACTCTGCAAGAAGGTTAGAATTTTTTTCGAGGAAAAGTTTAATATATCTTCTTTAAAGCTTTAATTCACTTTCCAATAGGTGAACGCATAGCTTAAAATTTTTTGAAGTTTTTATTTTTTGAGGAAAAACGGTGATTTAAAGAGCGGAAAGGCGGCCATTTTCTAGTGCCAAAATAGCGATTGCGCCATGTCCTCGTCTAAAAAGCAGCGGTTTTTTTCGATTGTTAGCATAATTTCTGTTTGCATGGAGTTTCACACCTGCAATCGGTGTAACATAAACAATTGTAAAAAAAAACATGCACATTTTCACTTTGGTGCTGCATGTAAGCAGTATCACTATCAATCAAATAAACCTTGCGAGCTCCTTTTCGAGCCTGGCGCGATCCAGTGTTTTAGCTCACTACATGGTTGTTGCCTGGTTGCACTTCAGAACAAAATTAAATTTATCGTTTTTTTCTCAAGAAGCAAAATTTTGATAAAATCGCCACGCTAATTGAGGCAGAGGTGAACCAAAAAAAATCAAAGAACGTTACACCAAATTTTCGTAAACAAAAAAACTGTTGTAATCGTTTAATTAAGTCTGTAATTTAACCCGCTTGAAGGTCATTCCGATGTGGAAGTCGCTCACTTTGATTTCAAAGGGCGTAGGCGGCTTATAAGAGTGTCCAATCTAATTTGAAAAGTGTCCATTTCGACGTGAAAATAGTATATATTATGTATTGTTATTATTTATTTATTGATCACGAAGAATATTAAATTTCTTAATTGCGTTGGAAGTGTGCGATTCGAATGAAGCTTATCCAGACTCAACGGGCAAGTATTAAGAAAGTTATGATCGTTTGAAGTGGACCATTCAAAACCGCCAGAACTTTCGGCCAACCTTATACTTTTACCTTTTGGTTGTTATTGTTATTTGTGAGCGAAAATTCTGTTTGCGTGGAGCTAGACACCTTTCAACGGTACAACAAAAGCAGTCGTAGGAAACGCTTATATATTAACCTATTTATTATTTATCTTGTGCATGTTTTTTTGCTCACTAAATATTCTATGTTCTATATTTACTTTGTTTTTGCAAGAAAAGCAGGATTTACACTATGAACCAAATTAAAATTGCAACGCGCTAGAGGAGTGCATGGCCCCTTCTCCTCCCTTCTTCTAGTATGCTAAAAAAAAATACTGCTTTTATACTCTAAAAGAAGTTCTAGGCAATTATTTTTTGTTGTACAACAAAAATATTATAAAAATTTCTATCAGCATATTCACTTTTTAAGGCAGGTGAATTTGAAAATTTTTAAAAAACAGTTTTATCAAATTTTCCTCGGACAAGTGGTTATTCTCACCTTCCTGGAAAGTCTCCAGTTTAGATTGAAATACGCGCGTTTCGATGTGGAAGTTATTAAACGAATGTCTTTAATCTGATGTGAAAATGGTATACCTTCTGCTAGGTCGGACAACCTACTAGGCACTTCGGTCACTTTCATAATTCGCCTACATTTCTTGTATATACGTATTTTATGTCAAGACGGGAGCTTCTCAAGCAAAACAAACGTATCTGTAGTAAGAATAAATATTCTATAACTATATATAATTCCAAATTATAAAATTTATAATTTCAAGCATTTGCGTACCTCCGCTCCTTCACGTATGTTATGTATGTATGTTGGTTTTATACTACCACTTTTGCTTCACTTTTGCGTATTTTTACCCATTGTTTTGTTGTTTGTTTCGAATGTTCGTTTTCATCTCGGTTTTTACAGCCGTTGTACTGAAACGCGACTTTTGCTCGCGTCCCGAAATAAATAAATAAATTTTATAACAAAGGCAAAGTAATGTGTTGCGTTTGTATATGCCGAGTACGCAATCAAATTGCCTGCACGACATCCCGTCGAAGTTGAGTCCGTGGCGCATTCCAAAGGGGATTGATCAACGTCATCCAGTATCTTTACTGAGCCCCCTCCCTTTATCTTTACTAAGCGACAACGTATTTCGGATTTATCTTAGTCGGGATGGAGCATCCGGAAAGTCCCATCGTCGTTCCATGTCACACAACCACATACCCTGAATTCAAATCAGAGGCCTCGCACCATGGGATAGCAGCCGAAATTCTCGTAGAAACTCAAGCTTGAGAATGGAGACGTAAACATAACCATATGCCCTTCCGATTAGGATTGATCCAGCGTTTCCTGGCGCAATATTCGGAAACAAAACACAGTATCTTCTATGGCACGCTTGCGCTGTAGACCTTTCAACCCCAGCAATTTCAGCCAACTAGGATAATCAGGTGAATCAGCAGAATTCACACTTTTTCGTGCGGTAGGAATCCATTTCGTGTTTCGTGATGGCCTTCGGACTCTTTCGGTCTGCGGTGCCTCCTTTTTTGCTGGGGTTCCATAACTGAGAGCAATATTAAGGGTGGAGTAGAAAGACCGAGTACGTAAACGAGGGTCAGGCACATAAACGTTGCCGAAAACCGGAAATAGAGCATCAAAGCTCTTCTAACCAGAAATCCAATGCGTTCAGAGAAATTTAACCTTGAGCCGAACATTACACTTATATCTGTCGGTGCAGACAGTGTTTTTAGAAGAGTGCCACTAACTTTATATTCTCCGGCAGATCATTTTCGATTTTTTTGTGACAAAAATGGTTCTCCACCGTCTCATTTTCTGAGGTGTTGAGCTCGAGCAACGCGGCCCAACAACAACTCAAACAATTTCGATGCTCGATCATTCGAAAACAAGTGCTCCCATTTCACAGGATCTTACCGTTTCATTAAGCTAAGGTCACTCCAAGGTGGCTATCCTAGTTGAGTAGTTTTAAATCGAAATTTAAAAAAGATATTTTAAATTTTCAAGCAGTTAGTCTATAGTGTACGCCTTGCATCGCATCCACATCTGGTAGCTTTACTAGGCTTTACTCCAGCCCAAGTAATCGTAGATGTCTTCCACAGTGCTATGTGTTCGTGCTTGATTTTGTCATTTCAAAGCTTTTGAACAAACTAACAAACTTTGACTTTGAACAAACCTCACGAAGCAAAATGAGGGTGGAGCTTCCACCCCCCCCCCCCCCAAACCTCTCTAGACTTGCAACTGGTGACAGCTTTCCTATTTTTCTAGGTCCTCTCTCTCTGATTGATGTTCCTTCATCCAACAGGTCTGAGAGAAACCGATATCACTGCATAACCACGCAACTCCCACCACGATCGGCTAGGTCTGAGAGAAGAAAGAAGAGCGAAATTGTGGATCTATACTAGTTAACTGATCGAATCGATCGGTATTGATTGCCTGGCCGAAAGTCTCTGTTTAGAAGCCTCTCCATCGGTCATTATAATCACGCACTCCCACCACAATCGGGTGATTTTAAGCGAAAGCCGATATCACCGCTCAAAAGATCGATAATATTGATTGATATTATTTGCGTGATCGAATCGAACGATATGGATTGTCTCATCGATACTCCCCTCTTGTGGATCACTTCCATGGCCATCATGACAACGCAACTCCCACACCGGTTGGTTAAGTCTGGATATCTTTCCGCTTTTTTCCGCTAATTTCCTAGATTTTTCGCTTTCCCCAAATTTGTGACTAACTAAAGAACAAAAGACGGCGTTATTCAATCCCTTTCAGGATGCGCCACGCATTCTACTTACATGTCCTGGAGGCGATTTGAATGCGTAAACCCAATTGAGGGACGCGTGTAGCGAAGTCGAAGAAGGTGCCCACTGTCGCGTGCAGCCGATACCAGGTTCCTGGTTCGGATTTCCGCCCACTCTAACCAAGCCTTCCATCCCTCCGGGGTCGGTGACTTGCTACCAAACTTGTCCAGGAAAGATGCAGCGCTGACTTGTCATTGGCTGGCCACCGCAAGCCATTGTATGGCCAAAAGCGCATTCAAATCCACTCCATGACATCCTTTAGGAGTAGAGTGCATAGCGCATCCCAAAAGGGAATGAGTAGCGCCGTCCTTTATCCTTTTATCCATTACGACTAATTTCTGCAACGGCGCCGATCGGTAGCTTTTGCACGTTGTTATATGGTACGATTGTACCTGTTGTATCTGTATTGTCGCAAATCAGACAATCAGACGCATACAAATTATGTTCGAATCCCATTTCGACAGCCATCGGTCGGTTTTATCGATTTTTGCCGAAGTTCACCGTTTAAGGTGGGAATCACACAACCTTGACTGACTTAACATCAATTAAGCGGTGTCAATCAATTTATCTTTTTTTGTAGAGACGGGCAGACCTCGTCACAGCAAGCAAACAATATCAATCAGCCAATCGATATGGATCGATACCGCCAAATTTTGGCAGAATTGTGCGTTTAAGGTGGTAGTTGTGCCAATAAGTTGAAGGCCAGCTAGCTGCTACAATTAAAATAATTTGCAAGAAAAAGTGCTCGAGTCCGGATTCGCGTTCCAAGGCGAACTAATCCATTGTCACAGTGGTCATCATATCATGTGCTCTCCTTCGTTTTTTCCGCTACAAGACATTCATTCTGAATCATTCACCTCAAATGAAAAAGCGCCGAAGGAGGTTCCGACCAGGAGAGTTGAAAGCCCTGTCTGGTTCAGAAACGAGTGAGAGCGATTGGCTCCCTCTCGACACTTCTTGGAGCCTTTCCGAGCAGTTTGGAAAATTTAAAGCGAAAATTCGGAGATTCTCTCGCTCAGGGCTGAATATTAAACGATTCTGACGCCCAGCGCTGAGCAAGCACGACAAGCCCTTGCAACATTAATCTCGACATCACAAGGACACACGGCTGCTATGAGTGGGTGGCATCCAGAAAGTGCTGATTCACCGCCGTCAGGTGAGCCCCCTCTATCGCCTCTTGTGATGCTCCCGAGAACTTCGTTCGCTCGTCCAGCTCTTCTACGACTTTCAACCTCTGAAGCTAGCACTATTTCGGACCGCTCCTTTCTTTTCATTGCACTGTTGTGAAATGTTCTGAAGACTATACGGCTCTCGTTCTGCTGCTGTCATTAGTGAGTGGCCCATCTATTCTTCGAGGTTGCGTTGCGCGTGGTGTGCGCACGAAGCAACCGCTTGGAGTGAACAAATTGATCCAGCGACGCAATTGTTCATTTTTTCCAGTACACATGCCGTTACGACTTTCGGCGTTGAAAGTACAAACGGAGCCTAAGGCGGCGTCTGTACTTAAAGCGTCGCGCGACAAGGGCGCTAGAAAACCAGACATATTGGTTATATGACGTTGAGATCGATATCGATCGCTCCCTGGTGCAATGACACGCCACGGGATTGTTGAAGTTTAAACCGCGCAAATTTGTCATAAGATCACGAAGGTCGATAAATATTGGCCGATCAATAGAAATCTATTGGTATGGATAGTTATTGATTTGAGCCCTCAGTAATGATCGAGGCCTACGGCCTAGGCCGAACGGGGCGACGGTTGGTGTATGCAGTAAGTGTGGATATCGATTTTTGAGCGATGGCTCGACAAAGAATCGAAACGTGCGCATTCCCTGAGTAACCATCTGCTGATTACGCAGAACTATGAAGGCAGCCTATTCGTACCTGAACTGAATCTTTTTTGAAGCAAGGTATTCCAACTTTTCCTTCTTTTTAAGTGAATTTCCTTTAAAATATCTAGCATTTCCGTTGAACTGCTATCACTTCCGTTGAAGTGCTAAAACGAATGCTAAACAGAGGTAGACGTGAGATTTCAATTTTGGCACCAATATCCGATGTTTTCCTGTTTTTCCATGCAGCTTGTAGCGATTATCGATGCCTGGGGTTGAATGCGGATATCAATAGCAAATCAGTGTCTGGTGACGACTGCATAATGAATAAAATGAAACCGCTCTCGTGTATAGCTGCCGTACATATTCGTACACGCGGCGCTCATTCCTTTTCAGGGAGGGGGTCAGTTCTTTCCTCATTAATTTTCGCCAATTTTTACGCGTTTAATGCCTAGCAATTAGGGGCACAGCGGACAGTTTGAATACTGGGGCGAGATTCATCAACGAGTTGCGGCAATTTAACGGGGAAAATACAGCCGAAATCCCTGATAGCGCGGCTTATCGCTTCACCATATCGCTTGATAAACCCCGCTGTCAGGGATTTCCGCTATATTTTCTCCGTTAAATTGCTGTAAGTCGTTGATGAATCTGGCTCCTGCCCGATGCCTGTCCTGAGGAGTCCAATTGATAGCGGTCAATATGGGTTCATCGCTCGATATCACTCAGTTGTTGTGAAGCTCGGTGAAGTCATTCCAGCGGACACTAATTTTGCACGAACGGACACCACACATTGCGAGCGACGATGGAGTTAGTTCATTCATATATTATGAAGTAGAATACTCCAGACCAGAGATCACATATTCTTCCTCAACAATTATATCAACCCCTCAGAGTTAGAGAACGCATAGCTCATCTAACACTGAAGAGTAAGGCGTAAGTGCTGATAATAGTAAAAGCTGATTTTTTTATATTAAAGCCCCTCTTGAGGTTGCGCCATGCAACCAACTTCTTCGTGGTATCGTAAGCTAATGTGAATGAGACATAAGTAGAACTAACTCTTTCTAATCAAAAATCAATCTCGACCTTCTTAAAGCGCATGCGCTTCAACTTAAAAACTTGGATGACATTCAATTTAATGTGAAAGGAAACTCTGAATGGCCCCTCAATAGCTTTTAGTGTGCAATATACACTGGATCCGAATGAATCATTTTCGGACATTCCGATTCGGATATCCCGATTCGAATCATCCAATCATCCAACGATTTTCGATCGGATCCAGTGTATAGTGTGCACGCGACGCGAGACCCGAGCCCGGATTCATGAACGCGGCCGGAGGTAAACCTCACCCCGATTTACCTCGACGGCCACTTAGCCGCCACTTTCCGGGAACTTACCTCTGTTTCTGATTTGACCGCAAAACCCTTGCTACCCTGCATGTATTGATTTGGTGGGTGAGTTAGCAACGGGCCGGGGTAGTTGTGTTGGTCTGAAATTAGCGGCGAAGCAAACCCCTTGCCTTGGACGTAAATGTTCCCCGACGTGCTGACGACGTAGCATTTACCTCGAAACCTGCCTCGGGTATTCTCCGCCGCGCGTTCATGAATCGCGCGTAAGACCTGGTTTACACTTGCGCTACCTGCGGCGCGGCGTGATGTGTGCCATAGATATCGATTTTTCGCGCCGGCCGGTCGATATCTATTCCGACTATTGTGTCGCGCCGCGCAGCGGCGCAACTATAAACCAGGGCTAAGTGGAGAGTGGAGGTAGATTTTGCATTTATCGACCGGTAAGTCGTCATGAATCCGGCTCTCGACATAATGACAAGCTTCCATATAGATTCATCGCGTCGTCCAATCGATATAGTTCACCGCGTCGTCCAATCGATATGGGAGCTTATCATTGCCTAGCGTCACGATAGAGCTATGAGCCCCGTTCAGAGTAATGTTAAACCTCAGCGACGCTGTTGTCGGCGACGTCGACGACAGTGTTGAGCGGGTGCTACGCAGCGCATAGCAGCCAGCGCAACACTGCCGCCGACGTCGCCAAAGTATGACCTATGCCTTACACTTCCATCGCCAGGCGACATGATTCGAACGGAGCGATGCGCCCTGTTGGTTGTGTCACGCTGTTTGGGATGACGATGAACATTCCGAACAGCCGGCGATGCGTAACGTTATTGCGCACAATTGCGTACTGGCATTCACGTAATTGTGCACACATTTCCGGGTCCACTGCAGAGAACAGCTGAAGCAGCAATACCGTGCTCCATTCCACCGTGATCAATCGAATGCGGCGATTTCGAGAGCGATGTTATCCAACGCGGGGGGCGCGGTTCACTCCGGCTAGGTGGCGTCGACGCTAAGGCCCCTGTTATACTCCCGCGGGAGCTTCCGCGGATGGGCGGAAATCGCGTCGGGACCCCGCGCCGGGCCACTCGTCGTGGCCCGCCACCGATAGACGACGAGAGGGGTGTTATACTTTCCGCCCGCGGGAGGGCAGCCATCCGCGGTGCAGTGCACCGCGGAAAGCTGTCGTCCCGCAGAGTTCGGCGCGGGAAACGCGCTCCGATGCGACGCTAGCCGCCCCGGAACGACGACGACCGCCCGCGGAAGCTCCCGCGGGAGTATAGCAGGGGCCTAAGGCACGTAATCAATCAATATGGCCTCTACATATGGCATCGCATCGCGCGGCGATGGAATTATAAAGGCCCGTTTTTACCTCCGACGTCGAGTGAGGCGATGGCAGCTTTAGTGCCAAATTGATCTACCGCGTCGCCCGGTAGATCGTGGGGAGATGTATGTGGCCACTATGCGTGGCGTCGCGTCGAAGTATAAACGGACCCTAAGAGATCGTTTACTGTGCACGCGATGCGCGACGCAATGTTATGAAGGGTTCTCATCGATCGCGCGACGCGATGAATCGATATGTGAACTTATCATAACGTCGCGTGCACACTAAAGGCTCATTTATACTTCCTACGCCGAGCGACGCGACGGCATGGGTAGTGGGCAAATCGATTGATCGCGTCGCTCGATCAATGTAGCCACAGTGCGTGGCGTCTCGTCGAAGTATAAACGGGCCCTAAGAAATCGTTTAATGTGCAGGCGATGCACGGCGCGATGTTATGAAGGCTTCCCGTCGATCGCGCGATGCGGTGAATCGATATGTGAGCTTATCATAATCGCGTGCACACTAAAGGCTCATTTATACTTCCTACGCCGAGCGACGCGACGGCATGGGTAGTGGGCAAATCGATTGATCGCGTCGCTCGATCAATGTAGCCACAGTGCGTAGCGTCGCGTCGAAGTATAAACGGGCCCTAAGAGATCGTTTAATGTGCACGCGATGCACGGCGCGATGTTATGAAGGCTTCCCGTCGATCGCGCGATGCGATGAATCGATATGTGAGCTTATCGTAACATCCGTGCACACTAAAGGCTCATCTATACTTCCTACGCCGAGCGACGCGACGGCATGGGTAGTGAGCAAATCGATTGATCGCGTCGCTCGATCAATGTAGCCACAGTGCGTGGCGTCGCGTCGATTATAAACGGGCCCTAAAGGCCTCCGCACACTTCTGCGGCAGCGCCGCTCGCCGCTATGGTTAAGGATAGGGGAGGGACGCTGCCGGCGACAAGCTCTGCGTCCCTGCCCTATGGTTAAGGATAGGGGCGCGGCGTTGCCGCAGCAGTGTGCGGGGGCCCTAAAGGATCGTTTAGTGTGCACGCGATGCGCGACGCAATGTTATGAAGGGTTCCCATCGATCGCGCTAGGCGATGAATCGATTTGGGAGTTTATCATTACATCGCATCGCGCTTCGCGTGCACACTGAAGATGAATTATACTTCCGACGCCGACCGACGCGATGGCACGTGTAATGGCCAAATTGATTGATCGGCGTCGAAGTATAAATGGGCCCTAAACGCTCCCTAAACGGAGCCATGGGCACTCTATAAAGCTGTAATGGCAGTATGGGCCTGCTCATAGTCTGCGACGAGACGGGCAACAAGAGCGTCTGGGTCGCCCGAGCAAAGAATACATATCGATTTTTGTCGGGCGATCGCTCGGGATTAATGGATTCGTATTCTTTCCACAAACAATTCAGTAGCTCCCGTGGTGAGCTATAAACAAGCCTTGGGACACTGAAGGCTGTGATCAAAGCGGTCATTATTTCCGCGACCGCCCTCCACCCGCTATCATCGCAACCGCTCCCCGCCACACCCGCCGGAGTTCAGCAGTGATCGAAATCACTACAGCACCGATGGACTGATAAGCGCCGATGGTCGGTCGCCATCGTCATGAGTGCGCCTCGACGACGGCGAAAAACCTCCTCGTTCAGCAGCACCGCAACTGTCGGCGGCCGTTGGCGCCGACAGCGTACCCCCGATCACTTCCGTACGCCCTGGTACGAGTTTTTCGCGCCCCGTCGCCACTCAGACACGCACACACGCCGTCGCCTTGATCGACGACATCTCGCCTGAATCGGCACGACACGGCGGGAGTACTCTGAGGGCACCCGTAGTGGCCTGGGACCCGACGTGCACTTCGGCCGCCGGGCGGGCGCCCGCCCGTATTTCGCCCGACGACCCGTCACGGGCCGCGCGCCGCTCAACGTGGTGGCGGCGGCGTCGCGCGCGACATGCCACCGCACGCCGCGGCTGCCGTGGCGCTGCGGGCGGTGCCGCTCGCGACGACGCGTGCGACCGCACGAGTTGGCCGAGGCGCGATCGTTGCCGCGGCGTGTGGTCGCCGCTAATTCGGGCCCAAATTTCGCTTTCGAACCCGCTCTCTCCGGCTTTCTCGGCTTCTTTGCCGCTTCTTTAGCGCTTCATCTTTAGAAGGATGCGCATATTTGCCAGAAATAGTAGGTGATTCGCCTTGGGAGGTGTCCTGGCGCTGGTTTGAACCGTTTTGTCCGGCATCTTTTTTCAGGCGGAGTCGTCGAATTTCTTTCTGAAAGTCCTCCGTTCTGACTTTACTGCATGAAATGCTTCTTTTAAAACATGATAGAGCATGTTTAGAACTCTGGATACACTCCCGCCCTAGTGATAGCACCTTTCCATCCTAAACTGCGACAGCAGCTTTGGATCCCAATGGTGGGGTTCTGCTTGTGGGCTTTGTTCTAGCCCTTCTTGTCTAACTGTTTATTGTTAGAAAAATTATAGGATAATAAGGATAAAGGACGGTGTTACTCAATCCCTTTTGGGATGCGCCACGCATTCCACTTCTACGGGATATCATGGAGGCGACGTGAATGCGTATTTGGCCATACAATGCCTTGCGGTGGCCAGCCGATGAACAAGTCAGCGCTTTATCCTTCCCAGACAAGTCTGGTACCAATTCACCGACCCCGGAGGGATGGAAGGCTTGGTTGGCCTGGGCGGGAAATCCGGACCAGGAACCTGGTATCGGGTGCACGCGACAGTCGGCGCCTCTTCCGACTGCGCTACACGCGTCCATAGCAAAAGTATATGTACATCTAATTCCTTGCTTTCCGGCTATTTCTACCATGGGACTCATATCACTCCCGTTTCAATCGCAGGCTCTTTGGAACTCTGCGATTGATACGAGCTTTTTCTTGGGTATCTTATATTGGCGCACAATAAACACAATGGAGGTCTCCCGGAGTGAGATAAGCTCTTCCTTGGACTCTTTTTGAAGAGAAAAAACCATCAGCTCGTGTTCTCTGGTAATCTATTTCGTTCAGCGCAAAGCAGCCTTAAGGCCCCCCCCCCCCCCCACAGACTTCCGCGACAACGCCGCTCGCCGCTGTGGTTAAGGATAGGGCAGGGACGCCGCTGGCGGCGAGCTCTGCGTCCCTGCCCTATGATGAAGGATAGGGTAGCGGCAACGCCGCAGAAGTCTGGGAGGGCCTTCAGGGGTCACCTTGTGGCGATCCACTGGTAAGAAAGCATTGGGTATGTCCAATTACATCCTAATATGAAGGCGAGTCTTCGTTAGGAAAGCGAAGTATTCTATCGTTCCATAGCTGTATATTGAAAACTTCCAAACCTACTAGATACTCCATACCCATATTGCGCTCTTCATTGCATGAAATGTTTTCATTATGACATGGTAGAAGAGCATGGAGAACTTTCTTTAAAGACTGATAGCGCCTTTCACTCAAAGCTTCGACAGCTTTTCATTTGGCTCGTTTTCGAAAGCCCCACAGCGCCATTTAAGCTAGTACATACATAAAAACACAAAAAACTTTACAAGACTTCGTTTTGTTCCTACCCATGGACGAATGGGCGCAGTTGGTAGAGGCCGCCCTTCAACGATTTCTCGACAACGAAACACACTATATAGGCAACAACATATAGAAATAAGTAAACTACACCATCAACCTGGTTGTCCAGATCGACGCAGTCCCGGGTTCCTAGTCGGGAAATCTAAGAAGGTCCGTTCTCACTGCAAATCTAGTAACGGACTAGACTTGACTAGGAATGGATTACCTTCCAGCAGATGAAAAGAATATCATCAGTGAAAAAAAATCCAAGGCACCATCGGTTCACGTTTCGCTTATGAACAAAGTATGGATATGAGATCTTTGGACACAGACAAGACCATGTACTTCAGCGGTCGGATTCATCAAAGATTAATCCTGCGGGTATCCGTATAAGGGATAAAGATAACCCTCGATGAGACATTCATATCCACTCCTTATCTTATCTCTAGCCCTTCTACCCTGTGTACCCGCGGATTTGACCGTTAGTGAATCCGGCCCTCGCTCAATCATTTGCGAGCGTGGTGGCGATCAGCTCACAAATGCTATATACTCCCATGTTTTTGTGTTATTTATTTTTGTTAGTGTTGTAGCTTTCTATAAAGTAAGGGTTTCTTTAGGGCTGGTGCACGCTGCACACCGGCAAAGTACCTTAAAACAGGTAAGTTAGATTGGCCAAATCCCGGAGTTTCTTCCCTTGACTTCCGTGCTCTCCTCCGCTGACACCGAAAAGACCACAGAAACCATGGTTATGTAAGTGTTCCATGATCATGTGGAATCTCGGAATGGGCACCAGTCCGCTAAGTACAGCAACTTCTTCCTTGGTTTGCATAAAGTGGAAATTGCTTTTTTTTCCAAAGCGACTTTATAGTTCGTTTGCTGAAAAAGAGAATAGCGTAGATAGGGTTTCAATTATAGGTTTTTTAAAATGGGCTTATTCAGTCATGAATCGAGTTCGGGTGTGGTAATGGGTCTTGTAATGATATTGTGTCATCATTTTGACTAATTTTCTTGGAATAAGTTCCCATGTTCGATTTTTATGAAACCAAGGCATACTCTGAATTTAAATGTTCAAGGAATGTTGGCAATTTCTTTGCGTTTCTTTTCCAGCTTTTGTCATGAAATCTTATTACGGCGAGGTTTTGGCTGTTTCGTCCTTTTTATGGCGAAAGAAGCTTTGAACCTGCAGGACTCACTGAGCTGAAAGATGTTAGAGAGGTAATAGCATGGTCCCCAGAGTGTCTGGTAATTTTGTGCTCTTTGTCCGCAAAGTTCTGATATCAAACCGTGAAGACACAAATTATCAACGCCTGCGGTAGTGGCTTGCTCTCCATATGCCGATGTCGTATCCACAAAAGAATAGGCACAAAATTCTCCTAGAAAGAACCTGCCCAACAGAGCATAGAAAAAAAAACCGTACCGCTTTGAAATAAAGGATAAGGATAAAGGACGGCGTTACTCAATCCCTTCTGGGATGCGCCAGCGCATTCTACTTCTACGGGATGTCGTGGAGACGACATGAATGCGTATTTGGCCATACAATGACCTGCGGAGGCCAGCCGATGAACAAGTCAGTGCTCTATCCTTCCCAGACAAGTTTGGTACCAATTCACCGACCCCGGAGGGATGGAAGGCTTGGTTGGCCTGGGCTGGAAATCCGAACCAGGAACCTGGTATCGATCGGGTGCACGCGAAAGTCGCGCCTCCTCCGACTGCGCTACACACGCCCGTGGCTTTGAAATAAGCAACCAAAATCCTAGGAGATGCTGCAACGCGATCTGCAAATCTTGGAAGGCTCTCATCAAGCCGTTAGTGTGACCTTACCAAGTGTGACCTTTCATAGGAATGAGTCCTCGTAGAAGTGTTTATGGGCCACACTGTACTATTTTTTCTAGTGCAGGTGCTTTGTGGCAATGGATCGCTTTGGCAATAAAGGGGGTTTTCATAGGTTAACTTGACAAATAGATCCGCAACTGATGTAAGAAAAGAGTGTAACTATCCTAGTCGGGGTGGGGGGGGGGACAACTCTAAAGTGCCCATTGCCTAGGTCATCCTATGCCACACTACGATATCCACTGAATTTAAGTGAAAGCCCTCGCATTATGGGTCAACAGCTGTGGCTCTCGTACAACCTCAAGGTATAGAATGGAGACGCAAAAACAGTGTATGCTCCCCTCCTATCAGGATAAATCCAAGAGAGCTTTTTGACTAAACTAGGCATCTAACATGTAGTTCGGAAGGAAGTAAATGATTGTTAAAGGTAGTTCTTCACAGCTTTAATAATTCGTGTTGTAAACTATTCTCGAATGTTATTAAGATGTGGTTTTTCGAGTTGGGTCGTATGTTTTCTAAGTTTCTGTTGAAGAAAATTTGAAGAGATCGCTTTTATTTATCCCTACATAATCTTTACAGATTAAAAACAAGACTTTGCCCATGCATAGCTGGCCTTAGAACAACGGAGGGAGTGTGTGCAACTTCATGGCTTACCCGACATCAGTGTTGATGTCTTCCCATCAAGCCATTTGCAAGATTTTGCAACGCAATACGGGTTGGGGTATTGCACCTTGCGGACTTGGAGATTTTCGATATTAATCTGCGGTGGGATGGAATATTTCATTTTTCTAGCAGAGGCGAACCTCAACGCTAGCATTGTGCTAGTTGAAAAAAAAGCAACAACAAAAAAATCATCGTCAAAAGGGTGCATTCCACCCCAAATCCGTATTGTGTCGATTTTCCGTGAAATTCTCTTCCTTATCCCTCTATTCTTTCGTCGTCGCATTCGTAATGACCAATTTTGAAAATGGGCCAAGTAGTAGGGTAGTTAATGCCTACTTCTTTCAGGTTAGTTGTATATAGTACTCCACTTGGTTTCGGTGGGGTCTTCTTGTGGATACACAGAGCTCCGGTGACTGTATTATTCTGGGCAGCGTGAGAGCACCACTGTCGAAGCTACACGACAACATCGTCTGAATCGCCTTCAGGCAGCCGCTACTCTCCCTTGTATATACTGTACAGATCTATTTTCTCTACTAACATTGTACAGTAGTGTTGACAAGTGCCCTGTTGTCTGTTGGTGTTGCTTGTCTGTCGCCTGTCGCCGTCGTCGCCACCGAGATCAGAACAGCAGAGAAGAACGAGAGTATAAATGGCTGAACCGCAGTGGTCGAATGGTTTCAATCACAACGTGTGGAACGGCGTCCCTCCGGGTCGTGTTGGTGAGTTTGTGGGAGTTTACTTTGGGCGAGAACAAAAGCAATAGTGCACTAGGCGTCTCTAAGTGTGCGGTTTGTTCGAAAAGTTTTGGTTCCTTGAGCTGCAGTAAAAAGTCCGACTGCTGCCGACAGGGACGGCTAGTGACGTCCTACGCGCGCGGTCGCCGCGTTGTGCTGCTGGGCGCGCTAGGAGGGGCGGTCTTTATGTACGAATGGTCACCGCGCCCGCGGCGACGACTGCCGCGTGCGCGATGAGCTCCGCTGCGGTTGTGGGAGTTGTGCCCCATGACCTGCCGCAGACCCCCCTTTCTGCTGTCGCAGGAGCTGCGGGAAAACATGCTCTGGTTCAGAAATTGAGTTTGAGTTATAAAACTAGACAACGTTCTAATGCTCAATTTTATATGATGCTTCTTCAGGAAAAGCTGAAAATATGACACTCTATCGCAGTGAAACTGACTTTGTATACACTTCCTAACACTTGATCTGCACGTTTTGATGCAGGTTTAGATATCACTGGCCGCTGAAGTCACCCAATTGCCACGTCTTCTGCCGCGCTCGCCGCGCTATTCGTCGCGTCCGCGGCGACCATTCGTACATAATGTCCCGCAGCCTCGACGGCCGCCGGCACACACTTTCGCGCTCTAGCGCGCCCAGGAGCAAGACGCGGCGGCCGCGCGCGTATGACGTCACTAGCCGTCCCTGTCGGCAGCAGTCGGACCGCAGTAAAATTCTATGGCCTAAATTAAGGAGTAGGAGGCGGCACAAGTCGCCTTCTACTCCTTAATTTAGGCCATGGAATCGCGAGACGTGTTGCGGTGTTTACTTGATTGATAGGTACTATTGTACTTCTGGGGCTCCAGAGATCGAGGAGAGGTCGAAAAAAATTTTCGCCCAAACTTCGCGCACGGAGGTTATTTGGGGTGCTCACGAACCTTACATCCGTTTTTGAAATTGCGGCCGATTACGGTAGGTTACGGTAGATACAGTGACTAAGACTGCCGAGGTCATAGTCACCGATTTTGCCCAAACTTCGCCTAGGTGGGTTATTTGGGGTGCTAATCACGGGACTGACATCCGTTTTTCGTTTTACGCTGGAGTTTGGGCGAAATCGGTGACCATTGCCTTACCCGTACCTTCCGTAACCTACCGTACTTCAGCCTAAAACGAAAAACGGATGTCACATTCGTGATCAGCACCCCAAATAACCTCCCTGGGCGAAGTTTGGGCGAAATTGGTGATTTTGACCTCGGCAGCCTTAGTTACCCGTACCTACCGTAAACTAGCGTGCTCCAGCGTAAAACGAAAAGCGGATGTAAGATTCGTGATCAGCACCCCAAAAACCCCTGGGCGAAGTTTGACGAAAATTTTTTTTCGACCTCCTCGTCCTCTGGAGGCGCGAAAGTACAATAGTGCCAATTGATAGTGTAATTGTCAGTTACTTGGAGATATCGCATAGATTCTTGCATATATCTTTACTGAATCACTGGTATGATCTGTAAGGTGCTATTGTTCCAGAGGTCGAGGAGAGATCAAAAATTTCTCCCAAACATCACCTTGGGGCACGGTATTTAAGATGGTGATCACGAAAACTATAATCATTTTCCAAATTTAGGCTAATTGCGGTGGGTTACCGTAAGTAAGGGTGAGTGAGGCCGTCCGGGTTATGATCAGCGATTTTGCCATTTTTCCTAGTGACTTAGTTATTTTGGGGTGCTGGTCACAAATATCGTGTTTAAAAAGCGATTCCTCTGATGTAGACAGTTTCGCTCATCCAGATCTACCGTAGCCTACCGTATTCAGTCGAAACGTTTAAAATAGGCATTTTTTGTGATCGGCACT
Organism: Heligmosomoides polygyrus polygyrus; assembly: GCA_947396885.1. Classification (NCBI taxonomy): domain Eukaryota; kingdom Metazoa; phylum Nematoda; class Chromadorea; order Rhabditida; family Heligmosomidae; genus Heligmosomoides; species Heligmosomoides polygyrus. The sequence goes on from OX377202.1 coordinate 85,365,570, forward strand.
CCAAATAATCCTACAGCTTAAAATTTTGGCGAAGTCGGTGGTCACGACCCTGGCCTGATGCTAATGAATGTTATGTTAGGAAGGTTTGGCGTTAGATTTTTCACTGTCAGAGGGCGGTAAGCAGTTGGTGAATCTGACTCCTGTGCGGGGTTTTGGAGAATTATTTTTTCGATATGTACACGACCTCTGGAATCTCGAAGGTACACTAGTGCCTCACACGTTCATCACTTATTATTTGCACGTGTTTGGGCATGTTCATACTTCTCGACGAGAGCGATTGGTCGGTCGGGCAAATCACACGTATCAATTTTTTGCCGAGCGATCGCCCAACAGAAATCGATACATATGATTTTCCCTGCCGACCAATCGCTTCCGTCGCCACGTCTGAACAGGCCATTTGAAGGTTGTTCCAGTGAAGTTTCTTCCTTGAGCTGTAAATATGGGGGCTACCCAGCTTTCTCGTTTGCCCCCAAGATACCAATTCTGGCCGAGAGCTTTTACAAGTAACCTTAGGTGATCAAAACTAAGAGCTAAACTAGTGGTTCAACGAAAATATGCGCAGGAATCCATGCAGTTCCTTATTTGGGAACTCATTGTGTATGGAGATCATACCATCAATCAAGTAAATGTCCCAAAACGCTGCGAGAGCGCATGGCGCAACCCCAAAATCAAATGACCTGAAAAATTTCGCTAGACATCTTTTTCAGACACCGTGTTCATTCGAATGACTGTTTGGTCCATTCTCACTAAATTTTCTTAGAATTTCTTCGCAAATGCCACGCTTCCTCTCTTATTTTTCTTCTTGCAGACCACTCCGTTAGCAAGCCCATCATGGTCGCCAACGCAAATACCAGTCAAGCTGCGTCACCACACTCGGAATCGTACGGACCCGGTGTACTGCAAATGGTCGTCGACAACGTGCTGAGCGGATCCCCCGCTTCTGTTAATGCTAAATACGTGAGTTCGTTATAATAAATTTCCGAATTCGATTCGGATTTAGTGCTCGGGACATATCCTGAGGGCGACTGTAGCTAGTCCAGCTCGTAGTTCTGGCAGCTTTAACGTTTAGCAGGTTCAGCGGTTCATTGTAAGGTTGGGATGGTGTCATCAGAGGGTGTTTCAGAAAAGAGCTGAGTTGTCTTCTGGTTTGTGAAATTTTTGGTATCACACTGAGTGCGGTAGATTCGTGATCAGCATTCCAGATAACCCCTACAGGCGAAGTTTGTACGAAATCGGTGATCATGACCTTAGTCAGCTGCACCTTCCATATCCGACCGTAATCTACTGAAATTTCAACAGCAGGTGTCATATTTGTGATCCCAAATAACCTTCCTGGGCGAAGTTTGATAGGATTTTTTTTCATCTCTCCACCTCTCTAGTCGCAAGAATCGATTAATTAGGAGAATTAGAAGAATTTTTAATTAGAAGTGTTCGACTTCTCATGAATCTGTTAGCGCTCTGGATCTAGAGAAGTTCTACGGCTTACCTTAATTTTCAAGAAACCGAAAATTCCTTCGTGAATTCGATGTTGACATGGCGGCACCAACTTGTTCAATACGTCGCAGTGTTTACTTATCTATTAATTCATTGTGCTGTGTACATTGGATCCGATCGAAAATCTTCGGATAACTGGAAGATTCAGATAACGCTAATCTCACAACCTCCGGGTTTTGGATGATTAGGGTGTCGGCGGTTTTGCGGCTCTCGGATTTTCGGACGGTTCGGGCAGGAGTTTCCGAAGGTGATTATGTACAATAGATCCAATCGAAAACCTACGGATCATTGGATGATTTGAATACCGCCAATTTTGTGGACCCGTGTTTTGGATGATTCCGATCGGGATATCCGAATCGGATACCCGAAAGCGATTCGTTCGGATCCACTGCAGAGTGTAGTGTAAAATCTGATGATCAGAATAATCCTCGAGCTTGCCCTGAGAAAAAAACATATTAGACGAGGTTTTTTAGCAACAAATATAAAGAATCACCTGTACGCATAAAGGATGAAGCTATGAGATTTGATCTAGGTGTGAAAATCTTCACCGAACTTGTGCACGCTTTGGAATGATAAGGATAAAGGGCGGCGTTATTCAATCCTCTTTGGGATGCGCCACGCATTCTACTTCTACGGGATGTCGTGGAGGTGATTTGAACGCGTATTTGGCCAAACAGTAACTTGTGGTGGCCAGCCGATGAACAATTCAGCGCTTTATCCTTCCCAGACAAGTTTGGGTGAATCCACCGACCAGAATGGATGGAAGGCTTGGTTGGCCTGGGCGGGAAATCTGAACCAGGAACGTGGTATCGGGTGCACGCGACAGATGGCGCCTCCTCCGACTGCACTCCACGCGCCCTTGGAAGGAATAGGTTTAAATAAAGGGTTGAGAGACATCAGTGATCAAGGATTTTTCTTTGAGGAGACACAGAGCTTGGCTTAGAAGCAAATGATGGTGGCTGGTGTTCCGCACTCAAAGGGTTTTGAAGAGAGCTCGCGTAACTGTCTTTCATGATATAAGAAAAACTGCCAGGTTGCTAAACAACATGTGGTGCGTGTAGCCGGTTTTAATACATCTTCTTATTTTTCTTTCAGGGACCACCTAGTTCAAGAGCCGAAGTTTCGCTGCGTATCATTGATGGAAAGAGGCAAGTTTTCTTCTCCTTACGCTTCAGATTTTGTTATGTATTGTGGTAAATTTGCTGTGCCCATGACATTTGAAAGGCGGCGATTCATGCATCTCGTTGTAAAGGCGTCTGCGTCATTGTTTTGGCTTCGCGAAATCTGTCACGAGGTTATAAGATCTCCGCTTTGCATCCTTTCGAAGAAAAAAAAATTGTTCGCGCTACATTGAGGACTTCATTTCGTGTCAGTTTCTCACTAGCTAATGACAAGCGTTTCCAGCGAGGAGAAACGGAATGATGGAGGCGCCGTAGGGCTTCCGATACCTTATGCTGTTCCGATGTTCAATCCTGGAGGAGTTGAGACCCAAGGTGGCACACCTGACTTCCAGGTACGAGCTTATATGTATAGTATCTCAAGAACTTTAAGCTTTTATAGACTTGAAATGCGTATATCGGCTTCAATACTGCGATCTTAAGAGAGTTTTTGACTCGCATACCCTTTCAGATGGCTCCGTTCTTGTTCCAAGGCGGCCATGTGATCGGCGGGAATACGACGATGCCGTTCAGCTCCGGTTCCCCAGCGGCTCCTGCATTTGGATATGGAGGATGGGGTGGCATGTATCCACCTCATCAAGCACCAACAACGTCGTCCAGCGATGAGTGTATGAAGAAAGGCGGAGGTGAGATTTCTCGCTTATCGCTCTGACCATTTCGTTTTTCCTCGCGTAAAGAAGTGGATCGTCATTCCCGAAGCAGCCGTATAGGGGGCTCCGTGTGAGTCAGCTTATTGGTCATAAATATTCCTTCGCTGAGACGACATTTCACGGATGTAGTGTGCAGTTTTGTACGATACTGCTGTTAGTCTAAGCGTGTTTGGAAAACGCTTTTGAAGGTTTCTCTTGAGCACGGGTTTTGAATGGGAAACTTGTAAAAAGAGCACACGAGGTTTCTTCAGTTAATCACCTTTTTCTCAGATTTAAGAAGAAAAGGTTTAGAATAAAAGTGGGAATTATAAAGGGAATAAGAACAGAACGAATAGCAAGAAAGGTTAGAACTCCAAATAGCTTTGAGGTTAATTACCTTTGGCGGGATTTATGATACCCTCTCGGAGCGGGGCGGGGTTATGGATGCTATCAATATCGATCGTCTGCGTCGCTCAATTGATATGGGTGGATTTTATAATATCGCGAGACTGCGTCTGAAATATAAATCCTGCCTTAGCCGTCATTTTTACTATCGCAATGCGTTCGGGGGTGGCGGAACTTCCTCCTAGACATGGGTATTCCCCTTATACAGCCTACTGGCGGTGATCAACACCTGCATTAGGTTCTAACTAGAATAGTGAACTGTAGTAGGAAGACTGGTAAGAAAAGCGCATCGTCATGAGAGTGTCTCCCACTAATCCGCATTGCGCCTTTTTCCATTACTTTACCCTCGAGAGGCCATATACCACTTTTAGTTCAAGAAATACCTTTATAATCAAAGTGGTCGCCTGTACATTCATACCGGAAACGTGTTGAGGGGACGGGAAAACATTATCTCAAATAGCCGTATATTCAAAGAACGATTACACTGCTTGAGTAATCACAGAATCCTCGTTTTAGTTGCAGGACTGATTTCTAGACTTATTTGGGAACGCAGAACGGTGAGAATTCATGGCGTGCCAAGCGAGGAGATTGCACCATTCAGTCGTTCAGTACATCTCGAGGCGGTCTACTTGATTGACAGAGTAAATGCTGTTTACACAGTGCCTCGGACTGGAATTGCTCCTCGATAGTTCCTGCCAGAGATCTACGCGCAGCCCTGCATAAACAGCATTTACTCTGTCAATCAAGTAAACGTCGTTACAGGCTAGTGCATTCTGCAATTTCCCTGTATACCACGAGACAATTTTCATAAGCTGTTGGTATGGAATAGCATTCTGCCCGGAGAAGATGGATGTGGGTTCGAGTCCCACATTGTGCAAGCGTTTTAATCGCAACATGATATCTTCGTAACATCTTATAGCCTCTGTTACAGCCACTCTAGACGTAGATAAATTGTAAAACATTTTTAGGGTGGTTTTTGCTTTTCTGCTGGTTGTGGTATTCCAAAATTCGTCCGTATACCGAGGAATAATAGGCGTTTTGTGGTCATTCTCCATGTTTTCTTATTACTGAACCTCGGCGTTTGGATGAGGTGTTGTGTTTTCCTTATTATGCTTACCAGGATGGTGGGTGAATGTTTATTCCAGGCCTAACGTTTCGATCGTATCGTCGCCTTCAGAGGCCTTAATAAATCTCGAAGCATTAAAAATCGGGAAAAACTAGAATAAAATTAGTGATTTCTAACAGAGATGAAAGGATTTTTGCTCTTAAAAGTCTAAAAATCTTCAAAACCAGCTTGTACAGAGGTGCCCGAAACTCTGCATATCTTTAATTGCACTATTCTATGTTCTTACTATACGACGAGGTTGCTAGTTTGACCTCTAACTTAGAACAGACGTTGCAACCGCAGTGTCGTCTTCAGAGACCTTAGCATGGCTCAAGCCATTCGATTTGAAAACCACCCACCAAGTAGCTCACCCGTGCTAGCATTTTAACCCAAAGTTATAAGCGCGGAGCGAATTCCACGAATCGTTAGGGAAGCTAGCACAACGATCCACCGCTGGGGTTAGCGATTGCGCTGGCACTCAGTGTCAGGCAGTTAGTAGTGAGTGGAAGTCACTTCATGTGCGAGTATCATGCTCGGTTCAGGAGCATTCGTTTCGCGTTCTTGATGTTCTATTACCTTTGGATCAAAAATGCTAGTGCGGGCGAGCCTCTTGGTGGGATAGCTTTAAATCTAATCCCTTGAGCCATGCTGAGGCCTCTGAAGAGCACGTTACGGTAGCATCGCCTGGCCTAGGTTAGATATCAGCCCAGCAACCTCGTCGGTATAATAAGAATATAGAGTGTATCGTAATTAATCATTTTCATAATTTTTCGTGAAGCTCGGTCTGGTTTCGATGATTTTTAGATTTTCAACTTTTATCTCTTTCAGAATTTACTAATTTGACTGGGGGCGTTTATCGCGATTTCGCCGGTTTAAGTTTCGGTTGAAAAGTATCCAACGTGGAAAAGGTTCAGTTTGAACTGAAAAGGTGGCAGCCCGCTGTGGAGTGATCATTAAGAACCCTACTACGCATTGGAGAGCTGTTCCGTCAGTCTGATGAGAGCCCGTTCGCCGGTCTGTCCCCCTCTATCTGCCTGGTCGTCTGTATGTCACAGCGGCACAATTGAAGGATTTTGATGTTATTGGCATTATTGATCGCTGCTCACGGTTAATCATCGGGGGTGGGACAGGCTCTGCAACAGGGAATGAGTATCATTCAGACAGTAGTCGATCGACTTGGTCGATTTTTTTCGATTTTTAAACTGTTGTGCAGGTGTTACGATGTATGGGTTATGGAGAGCTTGCACAAAAAGAAGACAGTACCGACCAGCTTCGGTAATTTTTGGGGCGAAGGCCTAGAGAGCAAGCGGCTCGTCGTTAAATCTGCTGGGGCTGGATTCATCAACCGCTCATCGCCCTCTAACGTTGAAAATGCCGCCAAACTCCCAGATATGACATTCATCAGCATCAGCTTTAGCGGTATTTTCACCGTTAGAGGACGGTAAACAGTTGATGAAACTGGCCCTTGGCTGTTAAGAAAGATAATAAGAAAGAGCTCGAGAAGAACAGAAGAAACAATGCAGTCTAAAATTGATCCATATTTAGGCATTCCAATTGGTGGTCCAGGAGGGATGCCATCGAACGTCTTCTCCACCTCGCCGCCGTTCCCATACCAGAATCCGATGCTGGGTGTGACCAACAGCCTGTCGAATCTGTCCATTGGAGGACCGCAGATGCCGAATTCTCTGCGTCACGATCAGTTCCAGAGTGAGTGCCTTTCCCTCTGCCACTCACACTTGCCTTCAGCTTGTCAGGCTTTGATTGAGAACTGCAATTTTCTTCCAGACGCCTCCTCGGGGCTTCCGAATTTGCCGACTCCTCACATGATGTACATGCAGTATAATCAGTCGAATCCCCAGACTCCGACCCTGGGCAATAGTCCGACCTTCTTCGGTTAGTTTCCTTAACAACGATGGATTGATACTGACGACGCTTCGGTTTGAAATTCATCAGCGTTGTTCAAGGGAGCGCCATGAACGGCATCCAGAGTATGGGCCTCGCGCAACATGGTGGAGGTATGCCGAACTATCCACCGTCAAGAGCTCCTTTCTACAACACTCAGCCGCAGCCGAACAACGTTTCGACGTTCAATGGGATGCCACCACAGCGACGAATGATGGAGGACAATGGGACAAGGTTTGTGGATCTCCAGACTTGCAGGCCAGTGAATTCGTTCAGACAAGGAGTGAGGAAGGTTGAGGTTCCATTTTAGGATGCCAGGAAATCGTAGTCACATCTTGGAGGATTTCCGAAACAATCGAACACCTCCACTACAAATTTCCGACATTCTGACTCATGTGGTGGAGTTCGCGAAAGACCAGCACGGATCGAGGTCAGTTTAGAAGCAGTTGGTATTTGCCGTCTGTTGAGTCTTGCCCTACTAATCTCTTGCTAGGGTATCGAGATTGATACGCTGTGTTTTCAGATTCATACAACAGAAGCTGGAACGAGCGTCAGTTAAAGAGAAGCAGATGCTGTTCGAAGAAGTACTTGCCAATGCTCATGCGCTGATGGTCGATGTGTTTGGAAATTATGTCATACAGGTTTGTACAACTCTGTCTGGCCTTTGACTCCAAAATCATTTAAAAAAGCAAATGTTTGGAAGGGAAAAGAAGACATTTCTGTGCCTACCTGGCTCATTGAGGTATCAACAACTGTATGCATTGATTAAATGTTGGTGAAATGCAGTAAAGCTTTAGCTATAGCTTTCAATACAAAGAAAAAAAAGCGTAAGCGTTTCGATGTATTCCGGGTGGAGATTGAGATATGCGTTCACTTAGCATACAGGGACGCTTAGGATCCGATCAAAAAAAACACGATGAAAGCGGAGGAAGCGACTGAATCGCTTATGCATAGCACGTTGATCGATTAGAAGTGACTGATCGTATGGTGAGATCGATAAGTAGATTTGACCGAGCGATCTGCAGCTCTTGTCGATCCATCACAGACTGTGAACAGGCCCTGGTAATGCACATGAAGTTTGGAAATGAAGTATTGCATTAATCCTCTCAACGTTCGACTCCATGAATTTTGGCATTTTGACGATTAATTCGCTTGGAGTGGTTGTACTGGGGTAAAATAGTTACAAATATTTATTGCGGCTGAAGTTTCGGCGTTGTCGCCTTCTTCAGAGCCTGGAAAATATTACTAACTATATTGGTTCTGCTGAGTTCAAGCTTAGTACACGATTATTTTTGCTCTAGGTTTTTTGCTCTACCTTTTATTGGAGTGGTCATTTCATTTGACTAAAACAGATGTAAAATTTGATCAGTCAGGACCATCTTACCACTGTTGTAGTAAAAAGTTGGCCTGAAATACAATTGTTTGAAACGGTTTCTGTGAAGCCTGTTCACTAGGTGTTGGATCCGAATGAATCATTGTCGGATATACGAAGCGGACATCCCGATCCAAATCATCCAAAACCCCAAGCCAGCAGAATTGTTCATATCCGAGTCATTAAAAAATCCTGTGTACGCGAAATTATCGTTATCTGAATCACAAATTATCCCAAGATTTTCGGTCGGGCTCACTGTATGCTTCCTCCCCTCATCACATGCGACTAATATTCCAAATTGTTGTCAATATTTTGTTTGTGCCGCTCGAGGTTGTTACGATGGATCTTTATTGCCAGGCCTAACGCTCGACGCTCCCGTCTTCAGAGGCCTGAACGTGGTGCAACTATTAGATAAGCGATCTACCCCACCAAACGCTATCCCCACTCTAGCGGTTTCGCTTCCTTAGAGAAATCACCCCTGAAAACCCATTCAAAGAGGGATAAACTCACGTTTGATCCACCTATGGAGTGCTTTCGCAACTCTCTGTTAGTACGACCGGGCGAATGAGACTTACTGTGCGGTGCTAGATAGTATACGATAAAGATAACGACCTGCACATGCGCCCTTCCATTCTACAGCTCGCATTTTGGCACAAACGGCAGAAAATCATTCGTAATTGATGGGCGTTCCTGGCGGTCGTTCATGCTAGGATTTCTTGTAAAAATCCAGAACGCTTCTAATGCCTTCCTTGCCGATATTTCTGTTTCTACTGCCAACACCTTGCACTTTTCTCAAAGTCGTTACCGTTATGCTGCTCAGTTCTGTGCTTTCAGAGAGCTGTTCTAATGTTACCACGTTGCTTACTAACCAGGTGTTCTCTAACTCGAATGGCTAGTCTTCTCCCCGATCCGCTTATATATGTGGAGTTACATGCTTGACATTCAATCGATAGACTGCTCCCTCCCGGGAACAATCTCCGGCCTTGCCGTATGGACATGTAACACAACTTTCTGATAAGCACTGGTTTTCGTAGAGCCTATTCCTGACCAGTTGGTGTTTAATATTGTCGTTAGGAATGTTGACTAAAACGACATCGTTTTGCAACTGGGCTTGAACTATGCTCCTTTGAATCGCAGCAGAGACTTTATCAGATATGAAAGGTATACATAAGGGTACCCTGTTATCACGTGGTCCATTTTGTCTGTGAGTAGCACGAGCTCTGCGCTGATACCGTGACGATACATAGCCATTTTGCTTGGCTATTTTCGAAGCCATTGGTTTTAGTCAACATTCCAAACGACAATATTAAACACCAACTGGTCAGGAATAGGCTCTACGAAAACCAGTGCTTATCAGAAAGTTGTGTTACATGTCCATACGGCAAGGCCGGAGATTGTTCCCGGGAGGGAGCAGTCTATCAGATTGAATGCCAAGCATGTAACTCCACATATATAGGGGAAACGGGGAGAAGACTAGAGTCAGAGAACACCTGGCTAGTAAGCAACGTGGTAACAATAGAACACCTCTCTGAAAGCACAGAACTGAGCAGCATAACGGTAACGACTTTGAGATAAAGTGCAAGGTGTTGGCAGTAGAAACAGAAATATCGGCAAGGAAGGCATTAGAAGCGTTCTGGATTTTTGCAAGAAATCCTGGCATGAACGACCGCCAGGAACGCCCGTCAATTACGAATGATTTTCTGCCGTTTGTGCCAAAATGCGAGCTGTAGAATGGAAGGGCGCATGAGCAGGTCGTTATCTTTATCTTATACTATCCAGCACCGCACAGTAAGTCTCATTCGCCCGGTCGTGTTAACAGAGAGTTACGAAAGCATCCATAGGTGGATCAAACATGAGTTTATCCCTCTTTGAATGCGTTTTCAGGGGAGATTTCTCTAAGGAAGCGAAACCGCTAGAGTGGGGATAGCGTTTGGTGGGGTAGATCGCTTATCTAATAGTTGCACCACGTTCAGTCCTCTGAAGAAGACGGGAGCGTCGAAACGTTAGGCCTGGCAATAAAGATTCATCGTAACGACCTCGAGTGGCACAAACAATATTGACAACTATTCTCCACAATGCCGAGGTTTTATGACGAGAGAAGCTGGAGAATTACTGAATTCCAAATTGTGTTCTCATCTCTATGTGAAGATAGACACGTACAGTTTTCCCGCTTACCATATTCGATCGTGTGATTTCCACTCCATAGTGTCTGATGGACCGAAAATAGAAAAAATCAATCGATATAGATTGGTGGATGGATACTGTTCACTGGCCGTGTCAGACGCTTTCGGCTGGCTCTTGTTAGTAGTAATTTCATCCCCCCTCCCCTTCGACATATTGATATAGACACAGATTCGTTCCCGCTTTATAGAATAGACGTTGTGACACGTTTTCTGAGTGAGGACGTTTGTTGCGCGACATCTGTGGCTGCTCTTCTGCATCGGAACGACCGTTGCGTGACATTTGGGGTTGCTGTGTTCAATCCGGGGACTTTACATTTAATATTTCATGAGTAAGTCTCTCAAGCGCAAACGATTGAAAAAACAACAACTTGTTACTTCCCGCAGTCTGGCGCGCGTATTATGAATCTAGAAGCTATCTACACGATCTCGATCCATACCTCCTCACTATGAGTCCACCGACAGTTGCCAGTTGTTCAAGACGCGACAGGCTGGTGCAAGTTGCAGTATCCCGTACAGTTGCTTTCTTTAATTCGCCTCCGTGAGGTTCACTACGCGACGCATGGTTTAATTGATTTATGTACTCCATCTTCACGTCGTATTGGACACTTTTCTAAGCTAGCTTGAAGACTTTTGAAACCAAAGCGAACTCCAAATCGAAGTGACCCTCTGGCATGTTGATCTACAAATCTCTGAGATGGTTAGAATAATTTTTTGTTAAAGAAAAAATTGGTAGTGCTTTCTTTGAAGTTGTTCAGTTTACCTGCTTCTATAACTGTAATAATTTGCAAAGAAGCAAGCATATGGGTAGATCGAGTGGCGCCATGCACTATAAAGTTCGCTGCAAATCCTATTTGATGGATATTGTAAATCCTGCTTCTTTGAAAAAGCAAGGTATTTGTGTGTTCTTTACAGTTGATTTTGTTGTATCGTTAATAGATGTCAAACTGCTTTATATAATAGGACTCCAAGCAAACAGAAATTTGCTATCAATCGAATAAAAATCGCGACGTCTCGGACGAGTGCGTGGCTCAATCCTTTTCGGCACAAAAAATGGCCACCTTCTTGCTTCTTAGAACAAGCTTTAAACCTTATATTTCCTCAAAATTATATTGAAACTTCAAAGAAACTTATACTAAAAATATTCCTTGAACAAAAATTATTCTAATTTTTTTGAGGGTTTATTTGGAGAGCTGAATGTGAAAGAAGCTCATTTTGATTGGAAAAGATTTCAAAAATCTTACGCTAGCTCGGAAGAGTGTCCGATTTGATTTGAAAAGTGCCCAATTTTATTGGAAGTGTCTAATTCGACGTGAAAATGCTATGTGTAGTAAGTAGGCTAATGGATCATTGAATTGAGCCATTCCATCACAAAATGCACCAGAAGATTTCAGCCTTTCCCTTGATCAACATTTCGTTGTAAAGGCTCCATGATTGAGGCTTTTCTCACAGTTGTGACGGATTTGGTTTAGGCCTTTGTTATGCCATCGGTCACCCCGAACGAAGCCTAAGGATATGCTTCCACATCGATCGGGCGCCTCGATTTGGGATCGATATGGGAGCATATATTAGGCGTCGCTCCTGGTGAGCGGTGGTAAAACAAAGGCCTTAGAAAATTTCATACGTGTGGAATCCCTTCTTTAGAGCATCTTGCTTCCAGTCATGTTAAGTGCACTGGTTTGACCTTGTGTGTCCTGCAGGTTTGAGTGTTTTCTGGTCCTTGACGGTAACCAGTAGAAGGTTTTACGATAAGCTGATAGACCTGGAGAACAAGCAAGAACAAGCGCGGTTTCCCAAAGCATTCAGCTTGGAGATTTGAAAGAAATTGGTTTTTGAAAGTATTCTTTCACGATGAAGATCGGGATCCTTAAGCGGTTGCTTTCAACCAGGTGTCGTCAAGTGTCTGCGTTTCAGAAGTTCTTCGAGTTCGGCACACCGGAACAGAAAGCGGCTCTCGGTCGCTCGTTGAAGGGGAATGTGATGAATTTGGCGCTGCAGATGTACGGCTGTCGAGTGATTCAGAAGGCTATGGAATCGATCGATGAGTCGCTGCAAATGGAGATTCTTCGTGAAATGGAGGGCCATGTAAGGATCACTTTTAGCGGCTCAAACATTCTCAAGCTTTATCCTTTGTGTTTGCAGGTTCTGAAGTGTGTGAAGGATCAGAATGGCAACCACGTTGTGCAGAAGGTCATCGAGAAAGTCAAACCGGAGCGACTTCAGTTCATCATCAATACCTTCACGAAGAACGGGCCTGACACGGTGAGATCGATGAGAAGGTCACCACGGGTGGTTTTTTCGAGCGGAGTTTTTAGTGACGAGATTGGTTTCAGATTACTCAGCTGTCGATGCATCCGTATGGCTGTCGAGTGATACAGAGGGTGCTGGAACATTGCTCGGAAGAACAGAAACGGCCGGTGTTGGAGGCGCTGCACGCAAACATGAGCACGCTGATCGTCGACCAGTACGGAAACTACGTCGTGCAGCATGTGATCGAGCATGGTAGCAACCAGGATCGAGATCGCATTGTGCAAGAGGTTGGGAGAAATTTTTAGATTAAGAAAGGGCAAAAAGGACGATTCTAGGCCAGCATGGTTACTGTTTGCTGGGGTTATCTTCTGCTTTCTTGCTATGAAGGAGAGGTCAATGCTTTTCTTTCCCAAAGTCTGGGTTTGCCCCTGACCCCAACTCACTGCACGGAACTTTTGAATGAGAATCATTGATCGCTCAAAGAGCATAGTTCTTCCTTATCAGTGGCTTTCATATCGCCTCGATTTCAGACGTCTGGAGCATGTACCACTTCCATTTGAAAAAGTTGATGTTCAAAGTCGACTTGTCTCAGAAGAAACTGAGTGTACTAAGAAGGGAGAAAATACGAATAAAGCTAATTTTTGGTCCGAAAAATGAAATAAATTTGAAAAATAATGAAAAGTAGAAATGGAAAGAGATTTTTCTCTAAAAAGTTTGGCCTAAAAAGTCGTCGATGCATGCCGTCATAAGAAAATGATGCACTCTTAGAACTGCTATAAAATTTATACCAGATTTTTTCTTTCTAGCTAAAAAAATGCTTCGGGAGACTTAATTTTAAATGTAGAAAATAGAGCTTTTTTTGTATTTTGTGAAAGGTTCGCGCTGTGCACTGGCCCACTATGTTGTGATGTTGCTTTAGTTTATAGTGTCATGTCATTTATGAGGGTGCACTCATATATACGGTTCTTGCATCCCTTAACCGAGCAACTACACATAGACGAGATCTACACTATTAATCGGAAGAACATTGTCGTACAGTATGCGGATGAATGCTGCCATCTCTTCCTGAATGATAGAATTTTTTGTTGATTTGCAGTGCTTGAAGGTTGAGCGATGAAACATTCGTAGAGCTGAGAAGGATAAGAATGTTGTACGCGATCAAGTGGTATCTGTACTTGCGCTAAATTGTCCGCAATAACTAAGGGTAAATTAACATGGACACGGCCTAGGCAACATAGTGATTATGAGAAAAAAAACTGAATTCTTAACAACTCAAAATTTCGCATTAATAAACGGAGAGGCAAACTTTAAACAAAAAAAAACAAAGAGAGTCACTAAAAGCCAAATACACAGAAAGCCAAGGGTTTGGGGAGTGGGCCACTTGACGAAAACGAACAGTGGTCTGCCAACACTGCAAGTCGCTAGAGAGAACGGCTCCGGCTACATTCCTAGTAGGTCTACCGCCTCCATCGGTGCCCACATAACGGCTGAAAGGGGACATTTCTTGTGTATAATGTATTGGCGAGTTCTTTTAGTACATCGTTTGGACACAATTTTTTGAACGGATTGTTTTAAATTCCGGGCTTTGTCAAAACGTCTTTATTTTGCTTCAAAAGCGTCCCCCTTAAATTGGAAGTGGCATATTCGAACAAATTTTGTTATCTGTTAGAAGTAGGATGCGTTGACGAACCGTTGAATAAATGGTTACAGTTGCTTTGGTCGCTAAACCTTTCTAGTTGACCTTGTTCTGCTTACGGAAATAGTCGTAGCTTTGTTGCTTGTGAAATTGAAGACATTTGAGGACGATTAATGAATTGATAGAGAACACTTTTTGGATAATAAGCAAAAAAGCAAAGCTTAAATAACAGCATTTTTAGCGGATCGAAAACTGGGGATTTTTAGAAGCTTTTCTGCCTGAAATATGAATGAAACAATCAGATGATGGTTCCAGGTTGCCGGCAACGTGCTGCGATATGCTCAACACAAATTTGCGTCCAACGTTATAGAGAAGTGTTTGATTTGTGCCGGCGGTCACCATAAGACGCTGCTTATCGATGAAGTCTGCGGAACACCGAATGAGTAAGTGCTCGTTGCTCTTGTTGATCGGCTTGAAGGACTGTGTGAAATGTACATGACGAGCGTGGGAGCATTCGTTTAAATTAAGTCTTTACTAAGACGGACTTTACTAAGATACAGGTGTTATCGCGACTTTCTCACGATCATAGGACGATTTCGTGGGATATTGTAAAAGAATTTCTCTTAGAGCTTTATCGGACTGTGGCGCTATGCAAACAAGAAACTCCTTATAAAAGAGTCATGTGGGAAAATTCTTATGGCTCTTTTCTCACGTTCCCTTTTTCTATTCTTCATTCTCTTGTAAGATGTTATTACCATGCTCTATTGTGCATTGTATTTGGGAAAATACAGTCGTGGTTTAATTACCCGAGTTTGAGGTAAACTATGTCGAAAGACTGGTGTATGTGTGTACCGAAGGATATAAACTGAACCACCGACAATCTAGCTTAGGTGTCACATAGTGTTGTGGCTTTCTATCACCTGATGTATCAAGTTACATGTCCGACTTTCATGATATCTGCGTAATTCACTGTCCTGTATACCATTTTTACGTCGAATTGGACACTTCTCAAATGAGATTGGTCATTTTTCATGTCAAATTGGACATTTTTAAGCTAGCCTATGATTTTTGAAATCAAAGCGAAGTCTTCCAAATCGAAATGAGATTCTTCCACATTAATAACTGAGTCTCCAAAAAGATTGGAATATTGTTTTCTCCGAGGAAAATTTTAGTATGAATTCTTGAAGTCTTTAATCATCTATTCGATAAGTGTCCACATTGTTTAAACTTTCGCAAAATCCTATTTTTGTCGGAAAAATGATGGTTTAGAACTTGAACGATCAAACAAGAACTGGGTGCAGCGGATAGAGCCGTCAAACTTAAGTAAAGTTTTCGATGCACACCGTTGAAACCGGGTATGGAATGAGTTTTTGACAAGTTTTTCGTAATCCTTATGTAAGCGCTACTTGCTCCGTGCGTAAACAAGGAAGCAGTTTTTTCTTTTTACCACGTTCTAGGACAAAGCAGTTGTTTTTTCATGATGCCACCTCTAACTGAGAATTCATCAAACTATCTAATTTCTTAATTCACAGCCACACTAAGTTTTTGCAGAATTTTGTGAACGAGACAAACATCAGATACATTGCTTCGTGATATGGAATAGGGATGGAAGATCCAAATATCTTTTTTTGAGCACTGCGTTAGGGATATCGGAGTAAGAGAAGCCTCCCATGCGAATAAACCCTTTCCAAGTAAAACTATTTTTAACCTTCTCATTTCTGGAGACATCTTTATTCCTATTAGGGTTGAATTCTGTAGTGCTCTGTGCTTTAATTTTGTGCCCTTTCTCTCAAAGTTAATTGCATTTTTTTGCTTGTTGTGTATTAGTCGCTTAATTGTAATTGTTTAGCCCACAGCCGCCGATTTTGCTCATGATGAAGGATCAGTTTGCGAACTATGTTGTACAGAAGATGTTAGACATAGCTGATCCGGTGTATCGCAAGAAGATGATGTATGCGATCAAACCGCATATACCAGTGCTTCGAAAGTACAGCTACGGGAAGCACATCATCAGTGAGTTTTGCAGTTGCCGTTATGCTGGTGTTGATGGAGTGCTCATCGATCGAAAATTTCAGCCAAGTTGGAGAAGTACTTCCAAAAGCAACAGTACAATCACGCACAACAACACCAACATCCACAGTACGATATGTCCGGCATGCAGGTGGCGAATGTGAATCCTGCAGTAATGTAGATGGAGGCGAACGTATGGTCGGCTTTAGGTGAGTACAAGCGCTGTTCGCATTCAGTGATGCGAGTGCAGTAGTTAAAAATAAACACTTTGAGCGATTAACGCCGAGCGATCGTCTGACACTAATTGATGTATTCCTTTGCACATCGTTTGAAATCTCTAAAATTCTCTCTTTTTGGAGCAAAAGCATGGTTAAAGATCTGTTCTTAAGAGCAAGAAGGCGGCTAGTTTTACTGCCAAAAGAATAGACTGCGCCATGCCCTCGCCACGATTTTTTATTCGATTTATAGCAAAAATTCTGCTTGTGTGAAGTTCCACACTTGTAAATGATACAACAAAAGCAGTTGTAGAAAAACCTCACATATTCTCACTTTGATGCTTCACGTAAACAACATGTACACCATCAATCAAATAAATGCTGCGACGAGCTTTTCGACTGCACTGCGCGATCTCGTCTTTTAGTGCGCTATTTGATTGCTGGGCGCGTGTAGCGCGTCGGGGGAGGAACCAACTGTCGCGCGCACCCGATGCCAGGTTCATGGCTTGGATTTCCCGTCCAGGCCATCGAGCCTTCCACCCCTCCAGGTCGATGAGTTGGTACCAGACTTGTCTGGGAAGGGTGAAGCGCTGACTTGTCCATCGGCTGGCCACCGCAGTAGAATTATAATAGAATTATCATTGTTTGTCATTGTGGCCAAACACACATTCAAATCGCCTCCACGACATGTCGTAGAAGTAGAATGCGTGGCGCATCCCAAAAGGAGTAACGTCGTCCATTATCCTTTTTTATCCTAAATGACTGCTGCCTTGTTGCGCTTCAAATCAAAATTTGGCTTGCCATTTTTCATTAAAAATCAAAATTTTATAAAATTCTAACACTCATTCGAACAGCTGGACTAAAAAAGATTACCAAATTTTCAACGAACAAAACATTGTTCTAACCATCTTGGAGTGTCTGCAGTTTAACCTGCAAGAAGTTTATTTTGGCTTAGTTTCAGCTCAGAAGAGTGTCCAGTTTGATTCCAATTCGACGCGAAAATGGCACGTACTTTTGGCCTGCCAGGGCGATCAGCCGAACTCGTCGTGAACTATGAGCAGATCCTTACCGTTGACTTGTTTACTGCTGTGTAGAGCTCGAATGTGAGATCGGCTGACGTTTTGGCGGAGCGCTCTTTCCCAGACTGAAGAGGTCCGCGGACATAGGAAAAAGAACTTGGCCGAGCATTGTCACGAATTTCGCAACGAGTTAAATGACTATCGAACAGCAAAGTGGTGAAGAGTTAACGGGTTGATGTCACTGTTTCTAATCAATGAGTCGTTGAGCTGTCAATAGGTCTCTGATCTTCCGCAAAGTTCGTGGAGATGTTTGGTCTGGCGGTTTGTAGCCTTGTCCAGACTTTTCAGACTCTGAAGATGATCATTTAGCCGTAGCGTCAATCAGTAAAGAGCGGTAACAATCTCGAGCATGAATTCCGCACAACACTGAACAAAACGAATTTGTTTGAAGCCGAGACTGGTTGAGGATCGAGTTTGAGGATTGTATTAGCGTAGCAAATGACCCAAAATAAAATACGAAAAGGCTGTGGAGATAAAGGGCTAATATTTATTTATTTATTTATTTATTAATAGCATGCGGATGATACGCATGTGTGAAACAAATAAGACAAGGAACAAATTCTACTAAAAGGTCACAAAACCCAACCAAGCGTGGGTAAGAGGCACGAGTGACTCTGGAAGCAGCGGGAATTATCTGTAAGACCAGCTGTCCTTTGCAACCTACATAAATGAGCCTGTCTTTATTTACCTTAAGAAAAAGATTCCGCTGGATGAAATGTTTGTAGGCGAGTAGGGTTGTGAATATTTCCTACTTTTCTCGGCTCCGAAAAAGGCAGGTTGCCGAAACGTCGACCCGAACAAGGTTGCTAACGGTTTTGGTCAATTCTTAGGCGGAGAGAGTCACACCATAGTTGAATTACTAGATTGGCCGGGAAGTTCTGGCGGTTTTCACTGGTCGGTTTCAAACGGGCATAACTTTCTTCATTCTCAACGGATTTAGTCGGAATGTGCACCTTTCGAATCAGCACACTCTTTCCAAAGCGACACTAGTTGATCAATTCTGTCAGCGAAAAAACTGGGTGGTCGAGATGCGACAAATACTACTAGAAAGGCTGTTTTTGCGGGGTCATGATCTGCGAAGGTTTTATCAGCGACGGAGTTGTGAAGGTGCCTAAGAAGGTGATAGTCGGTTGGCGCAAGGTCTGATGAGTATGGCAGGTGAGGCAGAACTTGAACTCCTACTTCGTTTGATTTTCGCATGGTGATTTGTAAAGGTGTGGGCGGCGTGGTCGTGCAGAAGAATGGTGCCTCTTCTGCTGACCAATGCTGGCTACAGCTCACTTTTGGCCTGGTTCCAGAAGGTAGTGAATAACGCCAGCCGCGGGCCACGGCGGAGTGGCGTTGTATCCCCCGCCCTTTAAACAGAGGCGTGGCAAATGTCTGCGTCTCCACTATCTCGTAACGCAGCCACTAGACTCTCGAGCAAGCCCAGGGGGTTGGGGGTGGGCGGGCCAGGGGGACGAGGGGATAGAACGCTCGACCCCCGCGGGCCACCACAGTGTTACTGTCGTCTTGCTCTGCTCTGGGAGGTGCCTGGGGGTTCGTCAACATCAGCCCACTGTCCTGGTCGTCTTCTGTTATCGCACACAAAGCCCACTTTTCATCAGCTGTGACCGCTTGATTCAGAAATGTGTCGTTTTGATTCCGCAGAAGCAAAGAAGAGCAGACGCGAGACGCGACAATTTCTGACGATCATTCAAATGTGGGACACTCATTTTCGAGTCTTCTCCTTTCCGAGGCGTTTCTAGAATCGGTAACAGCCGTCTTACTGACTCCTAGACTTCGACAGTCTCAACGACTCTTTTCGACGTATCAGCTTCCACGAGGGCCTCCAAATTGTAGTCCTGGATTGTTGTAAATAGGTCTGCCGCTTCGGAGTGCATCTTCAAGGTTGAAATCTCCGGAACGAAACTTCTCAAACCACACCGTTGCATGGTCCTGGTCCTTTCTGTAACACTATTCGGCAGCACACGTTGTTGATTTGCCGGCCTGTTTCGACGGCGAATTCGTACAGTTTGCAGTTGAAATAAAGTATCGTTTGGAATTGCTTTTTCGACATACCTCAATAAGTTTTCGAAAAAACGCAATTGTTCAGCATATGCGATACACAAATTATTCCATCAGATAGGGCGAAGAATTCCACATTAGATGCGATATAAAGATGCGAAGTTAAGTTGAGTACTGATTCAGTAATAAAGGAACGAAAAGCGGCTCCATAAAAACCGCCCCAACGTCCCTTCCAACCTAATAATCACGTTCGGAGATGTCAAAGTTTCGGAGGCAGTGTTCAGTTACCTCTGCTGTATGTGTGCATTTTAGGCCGAAGTGAAGGAGAGAATTTTCGCAGACGTTTCCATGGAATCGTGTGAGTGTTCGCAGATACTGCTCAGCGACAGATATTCTATCGCTTCGAATGATTTCAATAGTTTGTAGAGATGTATTTGTATATTATAAGCAAGCAAAGAACGTAAATATCGGTCTGCCTCCGTACTCGACCCGTAAGCACTGTCCGAGAGCGGTGTTGCTGTTTCTGCTACTGATGCTGCTGCTCCTGTGTTTTGTATCATCACACTGTTTCGCCTGTTTCATGTTTCATAACTTTGTTAACGATGAGTTGTTTATAAGATAGACTTGTTTGTGTATTTATGACAGATATGATTGGCACTGAATTTATTAGTGTTCACTTTGTTCCTCTTTTTTCATTCTTCTTCGTTTTTCTCCCGTCCTCTATATCTATCGAAAAGCTTAGCCGACGATGACAACGTACACAGTATTTTTGATCTACAGAGATAATTAGCGTCGCGCGCGTTTCACGTAGCAACAGCGCTCCATTACACGTCTAGTTGGTTTTAGCCTACTCTACACTTTATTGCGTGTTGGCTAGGGCACGTGGTTGTATCAACCTTGTTGTGTTATTAATTGTTACATTGCTAGCGCATAAAAATCGTATTGTCTCTAGCCCGGTGCTTTATTGAGATGGCTCATACTAAGTGATAGCCAAACAGTGTACCTGGGTCCTTCAGAACGCCACTGATTTGTATTAAGCCGTTGCATATGAAATGGCCGATTTTGGCTGAAAACTTTGACAGATCGTAACTTTGACTAAAAGCAGTTTTATTGGTCAAAATAAGCGCCATTACATATAATCCCGTATCACGGGTGGGTGCTGACAGGCATCGAGGATATCGCGGATGTTACGTGCGGTCAAACAGAGCCGGTGGTGTAAGGCGAACATCGCTGCCCGGAAAGCAGAAGATGCGGGTTTGAGTTCCGCCTGGCGCAAGAGTTTTGATCGCAACAAAACATCCTGTAACAACATATAGCCCCTCTACCAGCCGCTCCAGGCTCAAGCAAATGTGTCAGAACATATAATACACTTTTTCCAGAGCGACAATAGCTTAGACATTCTTCTTTGTAAAAATCAGAACTACGAGAACTAATAAAACAAGTCATTTCCGACATCATCCTGGTGGCTGAATTTTTATCCTTTACATGGTGATCTAAATGCTTGAAGAAATGATGATCGGTATGGAACAGAGGTGATGAATAAGCCGGATTGGCAGACTTTCATATCCCAATTCATTCAGTTTCTGGGCAACAATGTTTGAAACGTGTGCACGCAGGATTGGGCCTCTTCAGCTGACCAAAGCTGGCTGCTCTTCCGTCAGCTTCTGGTGCATCACCTCAACGTCGTCGCAGTATTTCTCCGCTGTGATAGTCTCTCCACTCTACAGGAACTTATTTTGGACTATACCAGCCATTGTCCATCATACGGTCACCTTGGTCTTGCTTGGATGGAGACTTGGTTTCGGCTCCGTGGGACCCTCATTCTTGTCCATCCATTGTGCAGAGCGACGATTATTGTCAGGAACAACTTTTCGTCGCATGTCACGATCCTGTCCAACAAAAGCTTCCTTAGATTGCGTAGTCTTAACGAATCACAGTGTCGTGGCGCTTCAGCATCTTCCCGGCAGTCAGTTCGTGCGGGACCCATTTGTCCAATTTCTTTACTTTTCCGATCGCATTGAAGTGGCGTCTGACAGCGCTCCAACGCCGGAATGCTGTGCTAGCCTTCCCCTAGTCTCACAGTTTGACGCGGATCCGCTTCCACCATGGCTTTGAGTTAGTTGTCGTTAAGCAGTGATGGCGGCCTACCTCGATCTTCGTCTTCGAGACTTTCGTCTTCAGATCGAAGCCTTTCGAACCAGTGGCGAATAGTGCATTCCTTAGAGAAATCCTCCCCAAATGTAGCGTTGATGTTACGAGCTGCGGCCGTGGTGTTGTGTCCACTTTTTCATTTATATAAGTAGAGCATCCGAATGTGATTTTAACTCCTAAACGTAAAATGTAATTTGTGAATTATTTTATTATAAAAACGGCGTCAAAAACTCGACAAGAGGCAATTATGTCACAAAAGCTATAAATGATAAGAAAGCGGGGATTCTGCGTTTTTGGAAACGCCTTTTTTCTTTTTTTTCCAGTGCCTGAAATGGGTACATTCGTAGTCACGAAAAATTGGCCAGAATTTAAGGTAGCAGAATCGGTCTTTTAATATGCAACGACCTAATAAACTAACTGGCTCCTCTACCATTTTCACGTCAAATGGGACACTTCAAATGAAACTGAACGCTTTTCGGACTAGGATGGATACTCTTTTAAGCAGCAGCAGCAGGACCGCTTGGACGACATCCACAAAAAATCGACAGTTTATCAATATCGATTGATGACAATTGATACTTTAAAAACGAACTTCAGATTCGTGTTCAGCGACCGCGTTTACCCCAGGGCTGATCTGATGTTTCCAGGCAGCTAGAAGACGTCTAGGTATTTTCCGCTATTTTCATAACCCGCAGTTTGATCAATATCAAATGATGGCGATCGATATTTCACAAACGAACTTCAGATTCGTGTTCAGCGACCTCGATTTCCCCAGGGCTGAAGTTTCCAGGCAGGGAGAAGACGTTTTTGTATTTTTCGCTATTTTCGTGCCGTAATTCCCCCCCCCCCATTTTCCCTCTATTCCCCCCCCCCCGAATTTATTTTTCCCCTATTTTATGACTATTTTCTGCGGCGGCACCGATCGATTGTATGACTCATCGCTTAGCGCGTTATTATAGAGTATGATGATTTTTAATTCACCTGTTGCAACAAGTATTCTTTAAAATTAGAAATTGTCGATCTCTTACACATTAATTCAGTGGGCGTTATTTTTTCTAAGAATATCATACTCTATAATAACGCGCTAATTTTTCAATAAAATTTAGAGCAGCATTCATTTACTCGGGCAGGTGAATTAGAAAATTTCATAGAAGGTCGTACTATGTTTTCCTTAGACAAAAATTTATTCTAACGATCTTGGAGAGTCTCTAGTTTAATCTGGAAGACATTCGTTTGAATCTGAATGATGCCCAGTTTGATCTCAAAAGCGTCAGACTTGCTTAGAAGAGTTCAATTTGATTTGAGGTGTCCACTTTTATGTGGAAATGGTATATATCGATCACGCGACTTCTAGTTTCACATTTGTGTGACCTTCGCAGAGCTTCACCGTGAGTCGACCTCTCCGTCTTGTGTCACCCTAGCGACTTCCGCCATGGTTTACCAATGTTTATTCGTGCCTTGGCTCGAGCTATCCTCGTCACGGTATGTTTCTAGGTCCTGTGCACTGCTTACCTACCGAATGGATCCACATCAGGGGTGAGGGAATGAGGAACTTTTAAGACACGGATAACGAAAAAAGGTAGACAAACAGACAACAACAATCACATAACGTCGTTCGTAGCGATCGCTTTAAAATGAAACTTACACCAAACGATTCCTCGCTTCAGGGCAACTCCTCTGGAGTGTGAAAAAAGTTTATTTTGTTAAAAAGTGACCTAGTTGTAGACTGCCTTTCTTGGGGCGGTCGTTAATTGTTTTACGACCCTTCCGATGCCCACGCTTGCTGAACAGAGAAAGGCAATGATGGCAAGGATTTAAAGCTATAAAACTAGGACATTTCTTGAAGTTGTGAGGGTTCTTTTAGCAAAGGTGGGAGAAAGCATGTTCTTTTGTCACTACTTGGGTCAGTTTTATATGAGAGAGATTGCTGGCTGGCGAGATGAAGGCAAAATATGAAGAAAACGTATTCTCTCGTGTTTTCTGCGGGACAGATTCAGTTTGAGTTGTTTTTGTGGAACTTGCTATCATTCGAAGGGCCACAGCGTGCAGAAGACGAACTTGATGACACAAATACATTTTTCAAGATCTCATACTATCCCCATGCGAAGTGAAACTTGCACCATACGATTCCTCGCTTCAGTGCGAATTCATTTCCTGAGGAAACATCAGCGTGGACTTCGGAGGGGTCGTAGAACAATTACCGCTCCAAGAATAGTGTTGTCTTCACCTAGATCACCTTTTAACAAAATTAACCTTCCACATTCTAGTATATTTGCACTGAAGCGAGTAATTTTCTGGTGTAAGTTTTATTCTGATGCCATGAACAATATTGCTATGAACCAAGTTATGCGATTGCGACGGTTGCGACAAAAAATATGTCGCATATGGTCGATTGTACACGTATTAGGAGTGGTATTGTAGTTGTGCTCGAACGAATATATTAGAGAAAAAACTCGGATAATTTAATTATTTTTTTCGAATAATTTTTGGAATAGTCGAATATTCGGCATTTATAGATTTTCCAATATTCGTTCGAATTGGAACATCGAAAGGTAGGTATATTCGAGTATGATTCGAAAGTCGAACATTTTTATTCAAATATTGAATAAGCTTCAAATCTTCAAGCACCTGATTCGAGTAAATTATTCGACTATTCGAAAATGCGAATAGACGGACAAAGGGACTTATTCGATTCTCGATCATTCGAAGATATTGATGAGTAAATAAATTCGTTCTTTCATTTGCTCGGTATTTTTCGACATCGAATAAATTCGCTCACTCATTTGTTTGAACAATTTCGATATCGAATTTATTCGTTTATTCATTCGTCCGGTAAAATTCCTCAAATGAACAACTATGTTTCGTGTCATAATTTGAAATTTACAAGTCAGCCAAGCAATGTCTGCATAACAATCTTGGGTTCCACAGCTTTATGAAAATCCGCTACTGTTGTTCCACTGTATTTCAGGGCTGAGCGCATGGTAGCGTAGTGCGGGCGGAACAGGCTGTCGCTTGCATTCCGATTCAAAGTTCCTTCCACCCAGGCTAACCAAGAGCCTTCCAATTCCGCGAGATCGCAGAATTGGTGCTAGACTTGTGTGAGAAAGACCAAATACGGGTTTGTTCATTGGCCGACCACCGCAAATCATTGCATGGCCATATACGCATTCAAACTGCCTCCTTGTCGCGTCATTTCCACCTACTTGACCCCCTTGTTAGCAGGGGTGGAACCTGGACAAGGAAGCGCTAGTGGTTCACTCTCACTGGAGGCATTACGCCTACGCTCGCACCACTCATTGCTTGCCACATGGTGTCTAAATACCATTGATATCAAAAATAAGTGTGCAAAGTTGAAGAATACGCAGTACGAACCTAAATATTAGTCCTAATTTACCGATAAATTTGGGCAGCCTGTGTCGAAATACGCACAACGATCATTAGACGAACATAGTATAACAAACGCTATAGTCTAGTTATTTTTTATTCCTACACGAGAATTGCGCTAAGACCAAAAAATTAACAATTTAGCAATTGATAAGGATTTGATGGATGAAGAGTAGAAAAATCAAAATAAGTGAACAACATATTGAGAGCTTGAAGAAAAGTGAATTGGAGTGAACTGTGAACTGTATGGAAGGACACATTTGCGGCATAGTTGTGCCCTCGTATTTTTTCGAATATTCGGATGGTTTCGATTGCTGACAAATTTTGAATATTCGAATTCATATGTTCGAAAAAAAGGATTTCCTGAATATTCGAATTTTGTTGCATTCGAAAAACGCGAGTTTCTGAATATTAGAATTCGAACATATTCGAAAAGCGCGATGTTTTGAATGCTTCAATTCGCACAAAAACTATTCGAATTCGAATTCGGATTGGTCATTCGAGCACAACTATAAGAGCAACGAAGCATGCGAAGGAGACGGATGACGTTGGGGGAAACGCCACTCCCCACGAGTGGCACGGCAACCGTAGAGAACCTGACAACTGGACCATCGGATACTAGGTACCCCTAACAATTCATCTTTCAACCCATCCCACTAAGCTAGTTAGGATAAAGGATAAAGGACGGCGTTATTCAATCCTTTTTGGGATGCTCCACGCATTCTACTTTTACGGGATGTCGTGGAGGAGAGTTGAATGCGTATTTGGCCATACAATGACTTGCGGTGGCCAGCCGATGAACAAGTCAGCGCTTTATCCTTCTCAGACAAGTCTGGTACCAATTCACCGACCCCGAAGGGAAAGAAAAGCTTGGATGGCCTGAGCGGGAAATCCGAACCAGGAATTTGGTATCGGCTGCACGCGACAGTCAACGCCTCCTCCGACTGCGCTACACGCGCCCACTAAGATAGTGGTCTAAGTTAATATTCCAAGAAGAAATGTACTTCATAGCAAAGAAGCTCTTATAGATTCAGAGTATTGGGAAATCAATCCCCGTCTTCAGAGCTAAACATAACCACAAAATTGAATATACTTGAGATTAATGGAGAAACAATATCAAACCTTAATAGTTTGTTTCGCCACCTCCCTTCAGACAAACCGTTTTTATTATAACACCTCCTCGGTGGCTCATCAGTGAAGGAGGTGTTATAATTTTTATTATTATATTTTTATTTTTAAATTTAGTTTTAATTTTTATTTTTATATTAATATTCTTATTTATTTTATTTTATTTATAATTTTTGAGTATGCCATTGCTTTGTTTTTATTTTGTTTATGTTTTCTTTTTATTTTATTTTCGTTTTTGTTTTATTTTTTGTTTTATTGTTTATAAACATTTTTTACTTTTTAAATATTTCTTGTCAATAGTTAGAAATTAGTAAAGTTACTTAACTTACGTAGTTATCCATGAAGTTGAAAGAACCGGTCAGCAACAAACAGGAAACAATCAAATGTTAGTCAGAAAACAAGTAGCAATAAAAACCTTGTAATAGTGAGCGAGAAATAGAGCATAACCGACGAAGCACATGGCTGATTTTAGTTCCAACCACTGGCTTTGAAACTGCTCATGAAAATCTGTAATTTCTAGGGTCTCTATTACATTTATCTTTTTTAGTTCTTTTGAACCTATTCTGAAACGTCAGTAAATCGGTGGGCAACAAATAAAACGATCTAGCAAATCGAAACGTCACGAAATGAAACAATTTTGATCGTTTTCTTTTCTGCAGTCGCATGTGATCAAGTCTAAACCAAATAGAACGTCCATTAGTAGGTCTGAAGATCCAGTACTTGCTGAGAGATGGTTTAACGTCACCGCCAAGGATTCGAATGTGAGACCTACAGCTACCCTTCTGTATAGCGGCTTTTGAGACCTAGTATTAGCCTTAATCGCTTGGCATAAGACGGTACAAGCCGCCAACTTAAGTTGCGATGTAACCGGCAATAAACTAAACCTAGAAAAGGTTTGCTGCACTTTTTAAAGCCTAGCGAAAGGACTCTAGACCTGGGAGCAGTATTTTATCTAGGTGGGGCAATAGGAAAGGCCTATGCAACCAAGCAAGTATAGCCAGTTTATCAGCATGGACGTTACAGACAGTGGAAAAAGTGGCTCTGCTCACAATTCAACCAATATGCCATGAAAAGCTCAGCTTGATACTAAGCAGAGCTCCGTAATCCTTCCCCTCCTGGCAGCTGTTCAGGGCCTGTTCATACTCCTCGACGGGAGCGACGGCAGCAACAGGAGCGACAAAGCAAGACATACCTATCTATTTTTCTCAGGCAATGGATCGGCACTGATCGATACGTATCCTTCGCTCCCGCCTCTGCCGTCACTCCCATCACGAAGTATGAACAGACCCTTAGTCAGACGCCATTTATTTCATATTAAGTGACCGAGTGAACCTCGTAATGTAGAAGATGGACTTGTCGCGATTAATGGTCAATCTAAATTCTGTAGCCCATTCTCTAACGCTACCAATCGAACGCTTCATAGTTTCTCTTACTTCCTATACTTCTGTATCATCGGCATATAACTGTACTCGTATTTCGATGAAGTGCCAAGAAAAGAAGGAAGCTACAATGCTTGTAGTAGATACAGCTACAGCGAATATCGGAGTACCTCTGCTACACTAAGGTAATTTCAAACGAGGGCGGAATCTAGGTTGGGGCCGATAGCGAACAAGGGATCGATTTATTGAGAACCTTGGCTCCAGCAGAGGATGATTCTGATTCTGATTCTTTTCCCTCTGCTGTGCCTCATCGCTCCTAGTCTCGATTTCTCCCGAGACTTCGAAACCGACGAACTGATCACCGGAGCGCCCGTTCCAACTGTCTATAGAAACGCGCAGAGAGGAGAGGGCAATGGGCCGCCCACCGGCCCTGATTGGCTGGCTCCGGGCACAGGTGTAGCGGACGGGGATCGATCGCCCACGCCGCAGCGCTGTACAGAACAGGAACAAGTTTGTGATAGCAACTTGACAATTAAGCAGAAAAATAAATAGACAACAATAAACAACCACACACACAAGAGAGATAACAACAATAAAACTACAAAAAGGAGAACCACAAAAATGAGCAGATCCGCGAGGCATCGCTTTTCGCCCATTCCCCACACTTCATGCTGTTTATCTAGGTGTACGATAAATAAAAACACAGACAATACGCTACCTCCACGACTTACTAGCCCACACCCCGACTCACTGACCCTACATGCGCTACTGGGGAAGGAAACCTGACTGACAGGGCACATCGGGCATCCTCCTGAGTTGCCTTTGCCAAGGTACGGCAGGGTGCCGAGGGCAGGCCCACGATTGCTTGCTAGGCTGCGGCATTTCCTTCCCTCGTGGGCTGTCCAACGTACTCTGTCCTACTGGAGCGGTTCGAAGGTCGATGGGATGCAAACCACATCAGAACCAGAGGACGCGAAGGTGATGTCTGTCGAAACGAACTAGTACGAGAGAGCCTGAGCGGTAGGCGTACGGCGGGCTCGCCATGCCCGCTTTTCCGGATCGTTCGGCGCACTGTATGCACGGGGACCGGGAGCTCTTGCCTTTAAACGTGTAATTTTGCGCAGTTGTAGTGCGTCACGACACTCATCGACTTCCCGTAGAAATAGAATGCGTCTCGCATCCCAAGAGGATTGATTATCCATCCTTTATTCATTTATCGCTCACTTTTTCCACAGGGTTTCAAGAGCACGTCTAGCGTAATTGAATCAGGCACCAACCTCAGCGACCACGACATACGTAGCTATCGTCATGAAAATCCGTGTCGCCGAGGCGGATATCAAACACTGGAAGAAGTGATTTCGTTCACCTAACGGGTTCTTTGCTGTGTACCAACTACAGCTTGAAGTTGGATTTGGGGATCATTTACTTATCACAGGAATCACCTCAAACCTTCATTTAAACAGTGATAAGACTCTATCAGCTCTTCCACTCAATGCCTTGATGTATGGTATGGCCATTTTTAACTACTGCTGAACTAGGGAGGTGACCGGCATATGGATGGTAATGTTGCCACCATCTTCATTAGGGTACAGCTCGGATGACGTTCTATGTTTTGTAGGGGACACTTGTCATGAGCCACCGCCGAATGTGACTGAATACCACGCGAAGACTCCATGGGACTTCTTCAAACTTTGTCATGGGGTTATGCAATCGATTATTGGAGAAGTAGACAGTGAAGTCCGGATGGTAAGCCATGAGCGCAAAGCGGGGGGGGGGGGGGGGGGAGGGTGGAGAGGGAGGATCATCTTGCACCGGAGAGGTTATCAGCTTCAGTAGAAACTCACGTAAATGCCAAACAACATTGGAAATGGCCAAGCTCAGTTCATCACTGGGGTAGAACACACCAGTGTTGTGTAAAATCTTCAATTTCGTGCAACGCCAAATGTCTTACAGGACTGCCCTTCATGGTGATCCCCCATCCCGAGCCGTTTAGCGGCAGCCAACGCCTAGAAACTTAACGCCTAGATAAGAATATCAGGGGCCGTATGCTCGTGTTCCCCGTCGGGGGAAAATCAATCAATATCAGCATATCTTACCACGCCCCAATCCCCGATCGAGGGAGACTTGGGGTAGAAGAGCATACGGCCCAGGAGGGAATTTGAATACAATATGAAAGCGCGGAGACTCAAACACTCACAATTCGCGTTAGAGAGCATCTGTTCTAGTGAGAAACAAATTCGGACGTCCTCTAGGCCGTTCTCCCGGCACTTAGGGATCAGGGCCTATCTTGCAGACGATGTCTTCCCCACGAAGAAGGTCTTCGCAGGCGAAAAAAAAGCGATACCGAACTTCTGCCATATTGCGTCGCTTCGGATGCAATCCTTGTGCGTTTCACGCAGACACCGGCCGTCTAACGCTTCGTTACTGTCTTCATAACGCTAATGTGTCATGGAGGCAGAAATTGTGTGTTAGATGTATCGCGTTTCAGGATGTATCGTAATGGGATCAATCGGGCTTCTCGACAACGGCGGCAGAACTGAAAGTAGGCTACTTTGCAAGCGTAACGACGTGAACGAACCTACGAGAAGACCTTTCTTTCCGGGAGAAGTCACGCTATGTTTTTTTTTAGCTTTTCTAGCAGTACCCCTCCGACTAGGATTGATGTTGATTTCCATTGGGACGGATCTTTGGATGTTTCAGAGGATAATTTGCGATGGAAATTCGGCTTCCTATCGGAGTGGGATACCCGATAAGACGCCTTCCGTCTGTGCAGTAAACGTTACATTCGACACAGTCGGATAGTTCGGATCAGTCATTTTTCGAACCCAAGATAAATGGATCGTGTGAATAACGGCATTTTGAAAAACCCAGATCTTAGGATGGTCAGATGACCGATTTTTCTTTGAATACACCAGAGCGCTGGAACTCAAGAACGATCATACAGCTGCCGTCTGTGCGGTGAACATTTGCGGGACCCGATGGCAATTCGGATAATTTGGATCTGTCATTGCTCAAACCTAGGAAACTTCTACGAAGGTCACGTTGATATGACTGCTTGCCGCCTCCAGTGGACGTATGGGTACTCTGCAATGCAGTCTAGCCATCGAAGGCGTTAAACATCAGCGTCGTCGCCCATAATCGTCCTTTCCGGTCAGCTACTTTGCGATGGCGCTTCCAGTTTCAACGTTGTTAAGGATGAGTTTCCTCCACCGGCTCAGCTGGACAGGATTAGTACAGGATTTCTTCATCGTCTGTGCCGAAGACGTCAGTCATTCTACAGCCTTAGAAAAAGCAGGGAAATTAATAACGTAACTAAAGGGACCCTCTCTGGCCAACACCTGCTGGGTGGGCCCCAGAGTAGGGGCTGAAGAAGCGTTGCCGGTTGTGTACGAGGCACTGTATGTGACATGGCGGGGCTCAGGTTCAACTCGTCAAATTCTCAATTGTTGTTTTTTTTTTTGCGTGCATTAGTTCTGTATGTAGAAATCTCTAAGCGCACTGTCACAGTAGAGGTAGAGTTGAAGTGCTTATTATGAAGATCGTGGCATACTCGTTTGAGACGAGATTCGGTGATGGCAGTGTGATAACCGGAGTGACAGGCGTCGGGAGCGCAGGAGCATCCGGGAGTAAAACACCGGAATTCCATCCGCATGACCTCTTACCCTTGTTGGCGATAATCTCTTATGCTTTAGTGAAAGGCATCTCGTAACGTGTTCACAGCAAGACCACGGCTTCGGTAGGGCCACACATGTGACTTCGATGAGTGTCGCATCATGCTTCTTCTACGAAGCGGACTCCGAGGCATAACTCTGGTAATACATGGTAGGATCGACTGCCGCTTTACTGAGACTCTATGTAGGAGCCTTACTCGTTCGCGGCAGCTCGACAAGAGGTACACCCGCCCCCCGCTGGGAGGCGTGGCGTCAGGAGGTACACCGCTGTTCTGCGGAACGGAAGCTTTTGTTTTGCGTGTCAAAGGTTTCGTAAGGCAGCCGTTAGACTCTCGGTGAAGCCTAGGGGGTTGGGGGTGGGTGAGCAAGGGGATGAGAGGAAGATCGCACACCCCCAACAGGGGGCGGGTGTGCCTCCTGACCGTCCCCTTTCGTTCGCGAAGGTCTCGACTAAAAAGCTTGTGCTGCGTTCGCGGATGGGCTAATTGCTTCCTCGTGCCATCGTTAAAAATAGCGTTGCGATCGGTGTCCCACAGGCATATGCAGACCCTGCTGGCAAAGCTCCTTCTCACTATAGGAACCCAAGCGTGTTACTAGGTTCGTCTGAAGAAAGGCAGCGAAACGAGTTCATTATTCCGTCGATATTTAAACTGCGTAGTAAATAAAGACAGAGAATAGGAAGGAGAAGGGAGTTCACAGCCGAGGTCCTCTAGGGTCGGCAAGGATTTAGTTTCCTCGCCTGTCTGTCTGTCTGGTTGATCGAAGCCGCCTCATAGGCAAAACGCTGTGGCGGCTTCGCCAGACCGATCACTTGGGAGAGGTGCGATTGCGATCGCCACAAACGGAGTAGGATAGCACTATACGGCAGATGCGAGGATTTCTGCGCCCCAAATGTGGGAAGTCTGCTACATCTTTGCTGTGCCCCGGGCGGGTTTGTTACGAAGGTGTTTGGAGGCTCTACGGAGACAGCCCTCAGCCCTTCGCGAACCGCAAGACTTGACTATCCAGCAGTGGCAGTGTGAACTACGAGCAACGTTTCTTTCCAGAACACCCTAAGGTCGATGAACGACCCATATTCACCATATTACAATGTAAGAAGGTACGCTTGGAGAAATGTGAGTTCAGCGGCGGATTTGAATCTCGACTGCGGATGATCGTTATTATTTCAGGGAACTTTTCTATTATTGTACTTTGGATTGATACTTACAGCGGTTCTAATCGTTTTAGCGTTTTCGTACAGAATACTCTACAACTGGGTTACAGAGAGAAGGGTAGGAGTATCTCAACGCCAAAAGTTTTCGAGAAGGAGGTTTACATTGCTTGCAGAAGCATAGAAAAAGGCCGAAATCAATAATAACCGGGTATCTTATGTTGCTATTTGGGATAGTTGCCTCGATCTGGTGCGTAATTATATTTTGGGAGGGCCTGACTGCTATTCAAGTGCGACAAAGGAGTCATCCAGATCTAGGTCTGTGTCACATTTCTCAAGTAGTAGTAAGTAAATAAAGCGATGCATAGCTTGGTAGTACAGCTACAATTTTTGGTCATTTTTCAACTCCAGCATTCAAGTTAAACATATTAGGTTGGCGCAAAATAAATGCAGGTTTTTTGCTTCATTGGTTTCAACACTTTTTTGAAATAAACTAGGACTTTTAACGAAAGGTTGCGTTGTTGGAAAGCACATTATATGCGCTTTCTAAACGTGTATCTGGGATTTAATTCAAACTGCTAAAAAATGGTTTCAGTTGTCTAAACGTGATTTTCGTCAGATTTACTTCTACGAGTTGAAACCGAGCCGTACTTCCGCGCAAACCGCTCGAAATATCAACGAAATATGCGGGCAGGGAAATGTCAAGGAATGTACAGTACGACGCTTCCAAAAGTTTAGTGCCAGAAACACCAGCCTCGGAGACCAAGCACATGGCAGCTCTTGATAAGAATCCATTGAAATCGTCAGTCGAAGCTGATCGGCGCAAAACCACGCGAGATATCACCGAGGACCTCGACGTCGAACACACTGTAGTTGTTGCCATTTGAAGCAAATTGGTATGACCAAGAAGCCAAATTGATCAAAGGGCCGAAAGTTAGAAAAATCGTCGTTTTGAGATATCGTTGGCCCATCTTTCGCGCAATGCCAACGATCCGTTTCTCGAACGAATTGTGACCTGCGATCATGAGAAGTGGATACTTTATGGTAACGGGCTACGCCTGCCTAGTGACTGAACCACAAGCTCTCCGACATCATTCAAAGACGGAAAATTTGAGGAAAATCGCGCTTAAACATCTGAAAATGAAAATCAACGTGTTTTTTAAATAAGCGACTTGAATTAAATTTCATATACATACTTAGAAAGCGCATATAATAAGCTATAAACAAGGTATAATCGAATCGAATCGCATGTAATAAGCTATAATCAAAGTGTAATAGTTTATGTTAAAAGCCTTTGTTTATATAGAAAAGTGTTGAGACCAATGAAGCAAGAAACGTGCATTTATTTTCCACCAGCCTAATACAGTGCGTTTGAAAAGCATAAAACCGCCTCTAGTTTTGCAAATTCCGCCTTTTTACGACATTTCGCGGTAAGGGGCTTCTTCCACTGAATTCGCCGTGGTCGAAAATTTGAAAATGAATCAGAAACCTCTCTTGGATGCGAAAGTTTTGAAGGATAAGGCCACCACAGGGACATTTTCATATGATCAAAATCAATAATCAGCAGTTACAAATACTAATACAAGTTAATAATTGACAGGTCCGCCTTGATTGGAAATAAGTTCAAAAATTCTGTCTGGCATACTTTCCGCCAAGTTCTTCAGGATATGAAACTCCAAATGGTTCCACGCCGCCTCGATCGTTCTGCGCAGTTCCTCGACGTTGTCGAATTGCTTTCGGTTGGCATATATCTGTTAAACAATGATTCCCCAGATGTTCTCAATCGGGTTCAGGTCCGGGGAACAAATTGGCCTATCTAGCACTCCGATAATTTTGGAGTTCAACCACAGCATGATTGATCTACTGGCATGTGACGGAGCATCATCCCGCATAAAAGTGAATTTCTGTGTACGATATTCGCGAAGAAATGGTAGTAGTTGATCTTGAAGAATGTTCTGATGCCCTGTGCCACCACCGATCCACCATGAGTCCTGTGAGTTCATTCGACTCGTTGTAAATGCAATCCGAACAACACCAGAGCTACAGAAGACTCCCCAGACCATCTGGGAGCCACCACAGAAATTACGTCTGCTGAAGATAGATCCTTCCGCAGATCCCGCCAGTAGCAGTGAGATCCATCGGTGCCGTCCAAATTGATCTTCTTCTCCTCGGAGAACACTACCTGAAAGCACCTGACTCGCTCAAGTGGGAGGAATTTCATTGTGAAAAAATGACGTACCGTGCTCCAATCGGTCCTGATATTTCTGCGCGCAAATTGAAGACGTTCGGCCTTGTGGCGATCAGTCAGCCTCGGAGCCCTTTTCATCGACTCACCCGCAATGTTGCCGCTCTGCTCTCCAGATGGTCGTCCGCGATGCATCCAACGATAAGTCCGCCTTAATTTGGCTGATCAAAGCCGTCGAGTTCGATCAGAGTCGCTGAGTTTATCGAACATCTTGTCCAGAGAGCACAGGACGTCTTCCAGACGCTGACTTTCTTCCATAGCCAACAGGATCTTTCAGATAGTTGGACACAGCGCATCTGGATCGACGAAGTTGGACAGCGATTTCACGAGTGGAGTGTCCTGCCTGATATAGAGTTCGAACTTGAGCTTGTTCCTCGACGAGCAGCCGGATACGACGCAACGTTGGTATTGGGATGGTAGATGATAGCAAAGTCAATGTAGAGCAGTGCTTGTTTGACAGGGCGAGAAATTACAGGTTTAACAAACCAGCATCGTTG
The DNA here is from genome assembly GCA_947396885.1 of Heligmosomoides polygyrus polygyrus. Classification (NCBI taxonomy): domain Eukaryota; kingdom Metazoa; phylum Nematoda; class Chromadorea; order Rhabditida; family Heligmosomidae; genus Heligmosomoides; species Heligmosomoides polygyrus. The sequence continues at coordinate 85,400,637 of OX377202.1, forward strand.
GGGCCTTGTACTTTTGAAACAGTGGAAATGATTTCGATAATTTCTTTTTGATGATTTCTTCTTAAAAAGTTTTTTGTATCCAAGAGAAGTTCCTGATTCATTTTCAGGTATAGTTTTCGACTACGGCGAATTCAGTGGAAGCAGCCGCTTACAGCGAAATGTCGTAAAAAGCGCAATTTACAAAATTAGGAGTGGTCTTATACTTTTGAAACGCTCTGTAGATTCGGTCCTCTTTCATCTATATATCACTTACTGGTTCAGGAACTATTATAATTGACAACGCCATGTATGTATGTGTGTCGTCATAGAAAGTACTTTTCAGTCAGCGAAGAATATATTAGCAAATATAGCGATGCTGTGGCATGTGGTGTACATCAAGTTGAAGCGATAGTCGATAAAAAGCATTATAAAAAGCGAGATACTTCATATTCGGGTAGCGACTCGGAGGTTCTAGACGTGAGTTTACTACATAACGGACCGATTGGTATCACATCAAGTGTTAAACATACCATCTATGTTTAGGCGCTTAAAAGATCTGTAGCTGCAATTAGGAACCTAACGACTCTGACAGCAAACTGCAGCAGTACAGCACTAAAGGGACTGGTAGGCAAAGAGCGCACCTTTTTATTAGAACAAACGCTCATGGTTGATTTACGATATCGTGCTTTCTTCAGAATAATTACGTCGCAAAATTTGGAGCCACCGGCGGAATCAAGAGTCAAGTAACACCCAGTGCACCGGTAATGACTCATGCTCTTCATTTTCTCGTTCCCCTGGTCTTGGCGCATTCTAGCACACTCGAAGTCGTGCGCATCCTATTCCATGTTCTTGATTCGGATTTTCCGCTCAAGCCAGCGAAGCCTTCCTGTGGGGTCGGTGAATTAGTACCGGACTTCTATGTACCATTTCCTTCCTGCGTCTCGTTGCGTCTATCAACTTTGTTGTTATCGTCGATAAAGCTGCAAGACCTCACTAGTAGAACACCATCAGTCCGCTCTCCTTAATAGCGGATCGACTGCGCAAAGACGCTCTTTTCCCCGCTCAGAGAAGAAGAAAGTCCTTGCGGATGTTAAAGTGGTAGACACACAGCGATAGCGATGGAAACTTACACTTTCTAATGGAATAACAACACGGCGGCCAACTCGGCTACGGCAGCGAGCTATAAGAAGATGACTGGGACGATGCGACGACGTGAGGATGGGACGGAGAGGCGAAAAGCTCCGAGAAGGCTTGATGCCAAGAACGTTCCGGAAATTTTCCCGAGTCCGCGGTGCGCGCAAGTGGTAGTCTACACCTGTTTTTGGACTGCGTCACGGTCCAACTAGTTTTGGTGGCTTATGTGGTAGACTGTATATTTACTCATCTTTTATTCGCCTCTTCTAACGGCACGGCTGACTGGCGAACAATATATGATTCGTTCGATATAGGTCTTTTAGTCTTACTCGTCACGTCCCTCTTGCATGTAATGCCTGTTGGCTTGTATACTTTCTTTCCGGCGTTTTAGTTCATTGTGACAGGCTGGGTCGAGTTGACCCTGAGCAAAATAGTCGCGATCCAGGGGTAGCGAGTTTGGGCCTGGATAGGTTGCACCGACCGGACCGTCTAGATCGTTGTGGCTGCTGATCGCGGCACCTGAGCAGGACCTTGCGAAGCGAGGTGGCTGATTATATACAGCTGCCGGGGGGCACTCTGCCCCGGAGGCCGATAGGGGCGGGCCGATCGCGCCTGCAGGCGTGCAGGCCCTCAACCGACTAATGATTGGAGTATAATGATTCCGTGGTACGGAAGTCATAACACCCTGACACCTCACCCCCCCCCCCCCCCCCCCCCCCCGACTGCCATAGGCACCCCTTGTCTAACTTCTCTGTCACTTTAACATGACCAATATAAAATGACAATGCGTGCAGGATGCATGTGTGCAAAGTGAAACTCGCTTTTTTCAGAGAAAAGATGCGAAAACGCTAATTTCTGATTACCTCGTGGATTCGGATAAGGTGAAGTTTCGAAAATATGTTGTAACTGAGTTTCTATTAGTAGGCGATGAGATCTGAATTCATAGTCAGAAATAGATATGAGCGTTTAAGTGTTTAATACGTCCTGGTCTTGGACTTCATTATTGAGCTCATGGATAAAACAGCCAATTAAGGTATTGAATCGGTTGAGGGATTTTGCGAATAAGAATGAGCGCGAAGAGAGGGAATTTATCGAGGGAAATGTGAGTATTGTTTGTATCACTTTTAGAGTCTGTTTTGTTCAGACGGGAAGCGAGTGACTAGGCTTACAATGCTTAGGTGCAGGTGCGATATAAATTTTCCTGATAGACATTCAACATGGAGTTCGGCCGGGGACCACCAAGTCATGCAATTCATGCTAGAGAAACTCCTGCGACATCTGGTAAAAAAAGGGTACGCGTAGTAGCAATGGTCCGGGAACTGCACCGCTTGCTCTTTCGTTGAGGAGACTAGTATTTGCCAGGCAGAGCGAAAGCTGGTTAATTTCGTGTATGTGGGAGCTGAATGTTACGGGGGCTGTGTTCCAGTAGCGGACTAGTTTCTGACGCATACCATCGCGGCTAACGGAACGAACAGTTGGCCGAACTTTGTACTTTGTGCTCAGTACCGTGCATCAGACACAAGAAGGTCTATCCCTTGCAATCGCTCCTTTGTAGCCACAGGCTGGGAGGTAGGGAAGGGAAGCCACGTCATCCACTTCCTATTCTTCGACCGACGGATCAGCTGGGGTTCACTGGATACGCGGCCAAACATAATCGACTTATTGGTACAGATTTCCACTACAAAAATGGCACACAGAATCATTGGTAAAGGCCTTGACATGATAACAAAACTCCATGCGAAGCATATCTACAGGGTGCGTAAAAAGTATTGACGCATCTATTTTTTGTTTCAGATCCAACTTTCTCTTTCTACTTTTCAAAGTTTTTGTGTGTTATTTTTGTTAACTATATTGTGTTCAAAAAATACTCTTGGAAAAACTGAGAAACATGATACCGTCGTGGTTACGGTGATCCTTTCCTGGCTGTTACCAAAGGAAATGAATACTTCCTTAACAAGCGAATTAGGCGGTGTTCGAAACGGTCGGTGAGGAAAGAGGTCAACAACACAAACGTCAGCCACGGCTCTGTCATAACAGATGATAATTACAAGATGTTGGAGCACGATAACATCGAAATCCAAAATTATCAACCTCTGTCCGATAACGGCAAACAGATAACGCACGCAGGTGTGAACAGCTTCTCAGACGGGCACAGCTTAAACGTGAATCCGCTGGATTACTCTTTTTAGGCGATTCTGGAGAACGAGGTCTGGGCTTCTTTTAGCAGAAGTGACCAGTCGCAGGAGACTATCCTATTCAAAGTACGGGACGAAATCCTTTCCATATTTTGCAAGTGAATATATTAATTCTTACTGCGCATTACTATTTCCACAACCGCCACTTACTGCGTCAGTACTTTTTACGCACCCTGTATTGAACATAAGAATACAGAAACAACATGGTCAGAAACAGCATATAAGACGATCACTACTTAACAGTTTTATGGACCCGTAAAATGGCCTTAAGTTTTTATTTCAATGTTTGACAGTGATTTTTCATTTGTATTTAATTTGCTGTCACAGGAGTATCCATCAGCTTTCAAGATTATGCTCCTTCTAACACTCGCTCTACCAGCGGTGCTGTTTCTGCTTTGCCTTTCTGGAATCATTATTTTGGCAACATAGTGAGTTCTTTTCTTTATTTGAAGTAACACAAGTAGAACAGTCCATTGATATAGCCTATGGATTTTGTGGTTACTCTTTGACAAGAAGCTTAGTTCCTACTTCAACACAACGTGGCTGCTTAAGCAGTAATAAGCTCAGTTTATACTTCCGCTGCCGGACGACACGATTCGAAAGGAGCGATGCGTCCCATCGCGTTGTGTTCTTTTGGACGACCGCAGCTCCATACAGTCGGCGACGTGGTCACGCGATTACGCGCAACTGCGTGCTTGCACACACGTAATCGTACGCGCATTTCGAGGATCAACTCGGTTTCCTCAGGTCCTCACGTAGACGACCTGAAACAAAACAGGAATAATCACGGAGGAAGCAAAAACAACGCAAGGGTCAGCAGCGTCAGAAACTGACAATACACAACGAAAATTGAAAATAAACACCAGTTGACCTTGACAATGCGAGAGATACTGAGCTCTGAGCAATCACTCGGCTCTCCTTGGAAGCAGGACGTAGACGACTTGAAATGTAGAGAAAATTGTCGTGAAGAAAACAAAGAGAAAGGTACTGGGAAGAATACTAGGAAAACAATCAACGAGAGAGTAAAAATAAATAGTCACTTTCACGTCAACTTTAAAAATGCAAGCGATGCCCACTCTGTACGGAAGTCCGGATCGCATTTTCCCTGACCGTAAGTGACTTGAGCCGAAATTGAAAAGTTGTGCAGAAAGCGAAAACGAAATAAAAGACATCGGCACGAAAAAAGGAAAAACAAATGGCAAGAAAGCAAAAACAGGTGGGAATTCACCCTGCAAAGGACAACTGGAGCAGCAATACCGTACCCCAATTAATCGCGATCGATTGCATCGCGCCGATTTCGAAGACGATCTGACGCTGACTGGCGCGATTGGTCGCGTGTTCGCGTGATTCACTCCGTCCCGCTGGCTGCGACACTGAGCGACACGGTCAATCGGCTTTCGGCTCTACGTATGTGTAGCATCGCGCAGGCAACGACTGAAGTATAAACTCGGCCTTACGCAGAGTCTCTTAACCTTCAAAAGGGACACTCCTATAAATGGCTGCTCTATTAGGATGCTAAATATTATTTTTGTTTATTTGTCTCTTTGCCGCCACATGTCTAAGACACTCTCCATTTGATCCGTCTGTACAGGAAACACAGTTACTCAAGAACAGAAAATAGAAGTACCAAAATTTTATAAGCCACAATAATTAGGAAGGGAACTATTTACCAGTGGTAATACTTGTTTTACGGTCACTTATAAGGGTTTTCCTCCTGAAGAAGACTTGCTGGGATCGGATGATCGGACAAATAATGAAATAGAAACAAAGTGAAAGCCTTAACAACTCCGAAGAATGGGGCCGTGATGGCCACCCTTACGCTCAGCTTTTTTCCAGCCATTTAGCTTTGCAGAACGTCTTAGAAAGGAAAGTGACTACTCTATTTGGATGAGCACAACATCCTTGTTGTTCGTCCCAAATGCAATTGTTAAGTTCACCCTAGCGTGCTGATGATCAAAGAATCAGCTTATGTATTATTTGGAGATTGCGCTATAGCAGTGCATTCATTCTAGACATCGCATTGCCTGTCTATGAGTAGTTTGCATTTGTGTGTATAAATCTGAAAAATCAAAGCCTATCACAATAAAAATGCACCAGTAAACAGCATTTGCACTATCAGTCAAATAAATTTAGCAATGTTCTGACGACTGCACGGCACAGTCTCTCCACAAGAACAACTCTATAGGAGCACTTTAGAATGCACCTAAGGGCATGTTCATCCTCCGCGATGGAAGCAACGGCAGCGCGGGGAGCGACAGAGCAATGCATATCGATTTTTCCCGTGCGATCGTCCAGCATTAATCGTTGCGTGTACTCGGTTATTATTCGAAAAGTGCAATTCTTCCTAAGGACTCCGTATAGGATTTGTTTTTCAATACAAATGTTCCTAAAACAAAGAGCTATCATGTTTTGTTTTGAAATGCAATTTCACTTCAAATTGGTCACTCTTCTGAGCTAGCATAAGACTTTTTAAATCTATGCGAACTGTTCCAAATCAAAAGGATTTTCTTCCACATTAAACTAGAGATTCTCCAAAAAGGATTAGAACATTTTTTGTACTAGGAAAATCTTAGTATAATTTTCTTTAAGGTTTTAATTCATCTACCAATAAGTGGACACATTGTTTGAAATTTTATAAAACATTTGATTTTTTGAGGAATAATAATTGTTCAAAGCTTGTTTTAAAGAGCAGGAAGACGGCCTTTTTTTTCGTGACAAAAAAAGGATTTGTAAAGAACACACATATTTTCACTTTGAAGTTTCATCTAAGCATTTACACTTACACTATCAATGAATTCAAAAGCGGAAGGAGTTTCTCGAGTACACGACGCAATCTGCTCTTTTAATACACTAAATGATTGCTGCCTTGTTGCGCTTTAAAGAATTAATTTATTATTTTTCTCAGGAAACAAATTTTGGGCAGCTGAGCTGAAAATTTTCGAGAATTTCCCTTCAACAAAAGGTTATTCTAAAATTTCTTGGAGACTATGTAGTTTAGCCTGTGAGGAGGTCATTTCGGTTTGGAAGAGTCTTAGGCTAGCGTGGAAGAGTATCCAATTTGTCGTTAAATGTGTTCAATTTTATTTGAAATGTGTCCAATTTGAAGTAAAGTGGTACATATTAAGACCACAGTGCCCATGTAGAATTCTGTGCCTTCTGTAGGCAAATTAGTACGAGCAAAAACAAGCTAAGGCTTCTGGGATGTAGCTGAGTGCATAACGCTTCTAGCTGATAATGAATTTTCTTGTATGTTGTTTATTTTATGTTCCCGCAAGTCCGTACGCAGTACTTTAATTTTGTGCTGAAGACTGCATTTGATGATTGAAGCACCGTCATCGAGCAAGTTCGACAAGGCAGCCCAAACAGGACTCTTTACGATTTCTTGTCTGTTATACTGCAAACATATGGATACGTCGGAATGATAGTGGCAGCTGTTTTCTTCTTAACGACTGCGTAAGTTCTGATTCTGCTGCAATTTCAATAAGACGAATAAATAAATGAATAAACTTCTCAGTGATGGGATACATAAAAGAAAAAATAGACACCGAAATAGTAGGTTCTCCCATAAGCCCCCTCCGTTTTTTTCAACGATTCATTGCGGATTTCGCCGGCAGTTTCTTGCATAGCGCTATACAGCTTTCGAAAAAGAATGTTTTGCTGTATCAGAGCATGTATTGCATTTTTCATCCTGAATTTTGTCAATTTTTTGGTCATTAAAGTGAGGAGTGAAAAAGTGAAGAAGTAGCCATTGGCGCACTTGTTCTCTCCGCTTAGGTTTGGATTTTTTTCCGCAGCTTTTCACAGCGTTTAGAAGGCAATGTTCTATGCTACAAGAATACGTGTTGGACCTGTTTGCTCAATTGTCTTTTATTGATTTTTAGGTCATCAAATTGGGACGTCCGACTTTTCCGTCCGAATTTTTACCGACAGCTCGGTTCCGTGGTTGGACTTTTTTGCTTGGTGTTAGATATCGTTTGAAAGAGGATGTCTTGCTCAATAAGAATTTATGTCGCGTTTATTGGCTCATGCTGATTTCTGTCGAATATCAACAACTGAACAAAGAGGAGTTGTCGGTGAAGAGGATTTTCAAGACATCCCCTTCCGAACGACATATAACACCAAGCAAAAAAGTCCAACCACAGAACCGAGCTGTCGGTAAAAATTCGGATGTGCCAATTTGATGACCTAAAAATCAATAAAGGACAAATGAGCAAATAGGACCATCACAACATGTATTCTTGTAGTATAGAACATTGTTTTCCATATGCTATGAAAAGCTGCGCAAAAAATTCCAAACCTAAGCGGAGAGAGAGAAGTGTCGGCGATGGCCACTTTTCACGTTTCCTATAACGACCTAAAAATTGACAAAATTCAGGATACAACAATGCAATACACGCTCTGATGGAGCTAATCATTCAATTTCGAATGCTATATAGCGCTTTGCAAGAGACCGCCGGGGAAATCCGCTATGATTCGTTAAAAAAAGGTGGGGCTTATGGGACAATCTAATAGCTTTTCGATTTTGTAAGCACATGGACTTAATATCGATGTATTTCTATGACTTGTGGCAGAATAGCTGAGTAGGTATCCATATATTAAACGTATTTTACAGACTTTTCCTGGTGACAGGCTTTTCGTCATCTTACATATGTGACAAGATCCTTGCAAGTCCTGACGGAAAAGACGACTTGTATCTGGCGACAACAGTTTCGTTAGAAAAAGGGCCTTTAACTGTCGACGTGAAGTAAGGATAACGTATCAGTTCTACATGTTAAAGATACATCTAATTTTTGAAAGGGGAGACAGAGAAGGAGGCCTACAGTACCGGACGCGTCCTTTGAAAAGACGCCGCAAAAGCTGCGACTTTGCGGTTTTGCGTCTTTTTGATAAAGCCCGCCTAAAGGCTATTTGAAAAACCAAGGGCATATTTTAGCTGCCGAACTCTACCGTTGTTTGGTATACATATTTCATATGGAGTCATGAAAATGTCAGAAATGGAAAACTTGCGCTCCATTGCGAAGGGCGGTCGCGGACAAGTTGTTGGTCGCAAGCCGTCGAAAACCGTTGCGTGCTCACAATTCCTCTAATTTGAGGTTTTTGGGAAACGTTCGATTCGTCTCTTCGAGGTCTACACAAACATGTATACAACTCTACCAGAACAACGCATTTTCGCAGTGGGTGGCCAAACGAATAGCTTCAGCGGGCTCTTTGCGATTGGAGAAGCTTACTCCCCAGGACTTGCATGTTTTCGGAGTATTTCAAGCGGAGCGTACGTCGCCAGTGCTGTAATGCCAGGAATCCTCCGAGGAGCGCCGTGCAGAAGGCATATAGAATCGAACCTATTAATGGAGCGGGCGCGACAGCTTCTAGAGTGAGCTTTTGAGTAGTTTTGCAAAAATTCTCAGCCGTTCTACTCAGGAATTCTTGATCTTTTCCGGCAAGACTTTAGAGTGCGCCGTGCACAGCATACAAAGGAACCTATCAGTCGACCGTTCGCGATAGCTCGCAAATTGCACCGCGGGTGTGTTCTGAGCGCAATAACTCTGTCAAGTTTGAATCTTTCCGGCTGAAACCTGTACATCTTGTAGGCAGTGGAATGTTCAAGAAGAGCGCTGAAACAAATCGACATAGGTTGTGATCGAACAAAGCTAAAGCGGTGCGAAAATGCTGGTTAGCCTTGTGTGACACGACTCGTTCCGAGTTCAGTCGACTACTGCAGGAACAGGAGGAGAGCTAACGGCATTCAAATGCGTGGGCGAGCACGACTCTGAAAGCACTTTACGACGACGTGCTTGTAACTCTCCAGATGCCGGAACTGCTTTAGCCCAGTCTGCCAGAGCGGTGGACGGCAACGTGATGTTCCTTTCGCCATTTCCGCCATTACTCCGCCCACATTTGAGTTTCCAACACTAGATATGGTACCGTTCTGTTCAGTTAGCAAAACTCTATCAAACGGTATCAATCTCGACCATTTTTGAGATTATCGACTTTTTGACAATTTCGCATCAAAGGCGAGGCGGCTCAATGCCGCGGCACAAGGACAATCACGTCATCGAAAATCAATGATTTCGAAATTGGCCAAACGTCCTCGTCCAAACTTCGTCCAAAATCGTCTAGGGATTACTGGAGCGCCCATTACGAATCCGACTTCCTTTTTTGAAAATTCCACCGATTTTGGCATGTTACAGCCATTTTAGGTTGATAGGATCAGAATCATTGACCACCCTCAGTTACCGGTATGGATGCCTCCTGCCATAATCGGCCAAATGGACTTTGGCATCGTATTCGGCACCTTCAATAACCCCGACCTTAGACGAAGTTTGAGCAAAATCGCTGTTATTGACCCGACCACCCACTGTTATCCAGGAGAAAATCCAAAACCTATCAAAATCGGCGGAATTTTCAAAAACGGACGTCGGATTGGTAATCAGCGTACCAAATAACCCACAAGATGATTTTGGACGAGGACGTTTGGCCAATTTCGAAAATATCGATTTACGATGACGTCATCGTCCGGGGGGGGGGGGGGCTCAGCGAAGAGCACCCTCGTCCTTGAGGGAAACTGTCAAAAAATCAGTTTTCCCGGAATTGGCCCAGATTGTTACCGTTCGAGAGAGCTTTTCTAGCTGAACAGGTGCCATTGCGAATGTTGAAAACTCAACTGTGGGCGAAAAAAGGAGGCGGAAGAAACTTCACCGCAGCTCTACGCCGCTCTAAAATGGAGCAGCTGAAATGGCAGCTGGGACTAAGGCAGGTTATGCAGCTGGGGGAGTTGTGGGCACTTCATTGTAGAGCACCGTAACTGATTTGCTTTGCTACGCATTCGTAGGCCGTTAGCTCATTGCATCCTCCCACAGTGGTCGACTGAAATCGGAAAAAAAAATCATGTCATTCAAGGCTAACCTGCACTTTCGCACCGCTGTAGCTTTGTTCGTTCATAAGCTGCGTCGCTGTGTTTCAGCGCACTTCTTGAACCTTGCACTGCCTACGAAACCTACAACTTGCAGCCGGAAAAATTTAAACATGACAGAGTTACTGCGCTCAGAACACAACCGCGGTGCAATTTGCGAACTCTGCCCCCCCCCCCCCCCATCAATTGATAGCTTCGATCCTATATGCATTGTACACGGCGCATTCCAAAGTCTCGCTGGGACAGAGCACAGCAAATCCTGTATAGTGCGGCAAAGAATTTCTGGAAAGCTACCTAAACGTTCATTCTACCAGCTGTCGCGCCCGCTCGAATGATGGGTACGATCCTACATGCATTGTGTACTCGCATCCTCGGAGGATTGCTGGCATGGCAGAGCACTGGCGACGTACAACATGCTTGAAATACGCTGATACTCCAATAACATGCAAGTCCTGGGAAGTAAGCTGCTCCAGTCGCGAAGAACCTGCTCCAGCTATTCGTCTTGACCACCCACTGCGAAAATGCGTTGTTCTGGTAAAGTTGTATACATGTTTGTGTGGATCTCGAAGAGACGAATCGAACGGTACTAACCGTTTCTCAAAAACCTCAAATTAGAGGAACTGTGAGCACGCAACAGTTTTCGACGGCTTGCGACCAACAACTTGTCGGCGACCGCCCTTCGCTATGGAGCGTAAGTTTTCAATTTCGAACATTTTCATTTCCATATGAAATTTGTATACCATACGGTAGAGCTCGGCAGCTCAAATATGCTCTTGGTTTTACAAATGGGTGAGCTTTAGGCGAGTTTTATGAAAAAGACGCAAAAACGACAAAATCGCGGTTTTTGCGGCGTCTATTCAAAAGACGTGTCCGGTACTGTAGCACTGGTCCTACTGCTCATTGGGACTGGGTGCGGTGTTTTTAATTAACAATCAATCAATATTAATTGATTGAACGATTGTGTAATGTAGGAGTGAAGCCAGCGGCTGGGCAATCTATACTGTTGCTAAAAAACTCGTATTTACCTGCTATGGAGTCAGCAGTTGTGGTTACCTTTATCAGTCATCAGTGAAAGATGAAGCGGTTATGGTTCGGGGAAACCGACTCAAATAGGAACTCATCGACAATACTACAACTTTAATTCACTTTTTAATATAGCACAATGTTCTCGGAAGGCTAAGACTCCAAAACGATAGACGAGACCCCTTCCAGCTGGGCTTCATACAGTAAAGAGTTTTATGCTCCCGCCGCGGCGCTTTCCGAAATCGCCTGGTTATCGCGACGCACTGCGCAAATTCACTTCGCTGTGCGATTCACTGCACATCTGATTGCGTCACTTGCGACCTGTTGCTTAGCAGTGGTCTGCCCTGGCTGTGTCTTAACTTCTTCTCCACGTCTCTCGATCCTGAGCGATTGATGACCAGTGGGCAAGTTCCTTATGTAACGGATTCACGGATGTCGGCTTGCAAGCGGATCATGCCATCGTTGTGACGGCTGAACACTTAATCACTTCTTCTTGAGAGGTTTTCAGCGCACATTCGCTTCGCCTCATCCACATGAACGACGACTCTTGGACGCTGAACATTGCTTGTATGTCTTCGTTTTGGACAGCTACAAGGGTGCAGGGATATGCCGCGCATCGCATTATGCCGCGCACAGCTACTCTCGTCCTTCGCATCTGGTCGTTCATCGTCTTCGTTAATGCACACATTTTGCTTGCGTAGCACAAGGCTGGAAACTGCAGAGTTGAATAACTTGACCCGCTTTTGACTTTGGTCTATGGTGCTATCAACCACATTTTTGATGAAGCTGTACACAACCCATCCAGCTTCGTCAAGCATGGTAACCCAGAATTCTGCCAAATGAGGAGTTTTGCAGCGGCAACAGTGTAATTCCTCAGACTCTCAGGCGAAATCCGACTCCTCTGGAATCTCCCTGACTGAGAAATGGTTAGCAAAGTAAATATTAAAAGCAATATGGTAGATTATGCCAACGTATACTTTAGATTGTAGAAAAAAATGCTCACCGTTTTTGTCACCAAAATTTATTTATTTTTAAGAAAATAAAAAACGCTATAAGAAACGAAGTAATGAAAATCGTGCTCTATAGCTCCTGAGCAACATAATACGCTTCTGGATTTGACCTGAAGAAGTTGTTCAACAAACGATTTTCGTATTCATTAGTGAACGTTTCTTCTTGCATGGCATTGGAGAGTGACAAAAAAGGTGGTAGTATGTGTCGCAGGGTCTAGGATGTGCGGTGTGTGGAGCAGCACGTCCCATCTAATCGTAAGATCGAATAGTTTCTGGCGGGCTAACTCTTGTGATGTGTGAGCGAACGTTGTCATTCAAGAAATGGATCGGGCTGTGATTCGGATGCTTATTTCCAATTTTGGTGGCCATTTTTATCCTGCTGCTGACCGTACAGGTCTGTGTCAGGGTTGCGTTTTGTGGCAGCAGCTCGTAATGTATGACGTTCTTGCAATCCTACCAAACGCAAGTGTTAACCTTCAGCGAGTGAAGGACTGCCTTTGGTTGCGGTTCAAGCTGATTGCTAGTCGAGTGCGTTACGTACTGACACTTCTCATTTCCCTTAACGATGGACGTAAGCCAGTTGTTATTCGTTCGCCTCTACGTGAGCAACTGGGTATTCACCTCCTCACGTCGCCAGTGATAACGGTTCTTCGAGACATGTGGAAACCATGCGTCACCTTGTACAGCTTACCCCATTGTCGCAGGTGATCGGAGGCGGGGTTAAAGTCTGCCTCTTTTCATTGTGCCATCTCACGAGTGGTTTATTGTGGATCTGATTCTACCAGCCGTTCGAATCGGTCGATGTTACTTCGGATGGACGTCTTAACCGACGACAGATTCTGATCTTGATGTCAGCATAACAAAAGCGAGTCAACCAGCCTCGTGCAATGTGTGCGGATCCCGTACCTTTTCTGAACTCAGAGTTGATGCGACGACTGGATGCAGCTGCTGTTCGCTAAACTTGAAGTCGTACAGTAGAGGGCAACGAATGTACTCCTTTGAAAGATCCGTCTGTTTCGAGAGGGTTATTCACGAGTGATCAATTTATATCAGCAATAAACTTGCACGTACAATACCGCTCAAATTCTTTGCAAAAAAAGTCTCTTTGCGACGGATTAATCCGTCACAAAGCGTCGCATTGCCATAACTCATTTCAAAGTTATAAATCTAATTCACACCATTAGAAGCCCTGTATCATTTTCTATCGAGCGATCTAGTCTAAAACGATTGCACAATGACCTAGTTATGAAGCATTTGCATCCTCGGCCCCGTCAATTGATTTACGACCCCCTCCGAGATCCCCAGTGGCATGTCCTTAAGGCTTTTCGTTGACGAGATTCATAGAAAATCAGAAATCCTCTATTGTTTCAGCAGATCTGTATTTGTTACGCATCAAGTGTCATTGTGGCACTAAATAGTGCCAAGTTTGAATAACGTATTCCCGATTTCAGATACGCACAAACGCGCGGAAGCGCAAGATTCAGTTAAGGATTACCCAACTAGTAGCGTGCTACAGAAGGCAGTATTCTACTATTCCATTGTGAGAACGATGGTCTCTAAAAAAACATGTGGGTTTGGTCCAATCTCAATATGCGGCGTAGGATTTCTCCTATCTTTGAACTTCGGTTGCTCGTGTACAGGATAAATACGAAAGCCGTGCTCTTTGTGGTCTACAGTACACCGCAAGCACATTCGAATCTAAGAAGAATGAAAAGATTTTGGCAGTTCAAAGTAGATTTCTATGCAGCCAAAGTTTGTCGAAAACAACAGAAAATTTCGTTTCAGTAGCTTACCTCTTTATGGGTGAGTTTTTCAAAAAGTCAACTGTGCATCATTTCTCTGCTCATTGCGAGCTTTCCACAGATGAATATTGTCCGCATTCAAACTGTAAACCATTTTCACGTCTTCGGCCGACGAAACAAGTTTGGGGCTGCACGTCGGCCCGAGTGCGGACACGGCGGCGGGCCGCTCGCTGCCCTTGCGACCTCCCATGTCCCTACGACACCCACGACCTCCCTGACCCTACGACATGTGGCACTCCACATGTCGTATATCGTCTATATACAGTATTCACACTTCCTGCGCCGCGGTACATAGGCGATTTACGACATGTGGAGTGCCGCGGGAGGTCGCAAGGGCGGCGAGCGGCCCGCTGCCGTGTCCGCACTCTGGCCGAAGCGCAGCCCCAAACTTGCTTCATATTACATCTGTGGAAGCTCGCAACGAGCTGATAAATGCTGTCCAGTTGATTTTTCGAATAAACTCATCCATAAAGAGGTAAGCGAGTGAAACAAAATTTTTTGTTGTTTTCGTCAAACTTTGGCCGCATAGAAATCTACTTTGAACGGCCAAAATCTCTTCGTTCTTTTTAGATTCGAATGTGCTTGTGGTCTACTTTAGACCACAAAAAACACGGCTTTCGTACTTATCCTGTACAGCAGCAACCGAAGTTCAAAGATAGGAGAAATCCTACGCCGCATATTGAGATTGGACCAATCCCTTGTTGGAAAAAAGAAAATCTAATCACTTCTGTCCATTTCTCAAAGCCATTTTATACGTTTTATAAAGACCATCGTTCCTACAATGAAATAGTAGAATACTGTTTTCTGTAGCATGCTACAAGTTGGGTAATCCTAATTGAATCTTGGGTTTCCGCGCGTTTGCGCCTATCTGAAATCGGGCCTACGTTATTCAAACTTGGCACTATTTAGTACCACAATGACACTTGATGCGTAACAAATACAGATCTGCTGGGACAATAGAGGATTTCTGAGTTTCGATGAATCTCGTCAACGAAAAGCCTTAAGGACATGCCACTGAGGATCTCGGAGGGGGTGGTAAATCAATTAACGGGGCCGAGGATGCAAAAGCTTCATAGCTAGGTCACTGTGCAATCGTTTTAGATTGTGTTTAGATCGCTCGATAGAAAATGAGACGGGGCTTCTAATGGTGTGAATTAGATTTTAAACAAATAACTTTGAAAAGAGTTATGGCAATACGACTCTTTGTGACGGATTAATCCGTCGCAAAGCGTCTTTTTTGCAAAGAATTTGAACGGTATTTTACCTTACCTTATATATGGACACGAAAAATTGCTGCACAATGTGAGAAAGAAAAAGTGTACGGATCGTTCCGGGCCTTAGTAGGAAATTGGTGATCGAGTATGCAGGATCTCAGCAGAAACCGCTTTCGTGATCCTCGACAGAGTATTAGAAATGTTTATTAATCAAACGAGCAATGGTCAACGTGGCGAATTGATGAAGAGCGGCGAATTCCGACGCCCGTAGTTGGCGGGGCCTGGGTCTGGGGACGGCAACGGCTGGTAGAGGCGGACTCGACGTCAGCCACCCGATTGACGTGGGCCAGTGACGAAGCGATGACGAGGGCCTTGTCCGCCGGCTGCCTTTTATACCAGCCAATTGCCACCCAGATAGCGCCTCTTTACCGGGCGACCTGAGTCTATCGTACCACAAGGAACGCACGCTCAAAAACGGCGAGAACTTTCCCTACAACCTATTAAACCTATATAAGAGGTAAATTTCTTCCAGCTGATGTTTTCAGAGAAGCATTTCACAGATGTGTGCATGGAGCTACTTTTCACGACGCATTTATGCTGAAAAGGCTTATTTCGGCAGACGTAAGTCGAATTATATTGCAGTGTTCTGTAAAGGAGACTTAAGGCTAAGGGAGAACATAGCTCAGGACTGCCAAAGCAATTTGTCAATTCAATTATCGTGGTGGTTATTTGATGTCCTTTCCAGTCTTCATATGCTTTAGGACTGTTCCATCTTTGAAGGTCCACAGTTTTATGTTCCTAGCAAATGACAGGTCCTTTGCGACACTCGCGACGTCGCTATGGAAGAACTATTCATATCTATTTGAAAACGATTCGTGGCATGCAGTGGCAGAACGACGCTCTGTGTCGATTTCGACTCTGTACATTTCACTTCAAACTGGGACACTTTTCAAAACAAATTGAGCACCTTTTAAATCAAAAGTCAAATCAGTCGTCTTCCTAAATAAACTGGAAACTTTCGGGGACAGAACATTTTATGTCGAGTGAAAATTTAGCTTAATATTTATTGGTATTTTTGTTTCACTTGCACCACCAATAGGTTAAATCACTGTTTGCAGTTTTATTAAGAATTTTTTAATGGATGAATATTGGCTTAGATCTTATTCTAAAGTATAATGGTGATCTTTTGACATTCTGAAAGTGAGTTTCATTTGATTAGTGGTGTAAATGCTGCTCATTTTCTGGCAGGAAAGTAAAAAATGTATGTTTTGTACAAATGCTCCCACTGTACCAAACAGAATTTGCAGACAAATTTTTCGGAAATGGTACCTTCTTACATCTTAAAATCAGCTGAAAATTAGTATTTTGCCTTAAAAAAGTGAAATTTTTGTAGAATTTCAATCTGCATCTTCACTTATCGTTGCGGATGAATTAAAAAGGTACTTCTGGGAAGCGTAATAATTTAATTAACTTCTAATTTTCACACAGATGTGGTACACTGACCACGTTCCGGGGTTCTTTGTATGGGGGCGAGCATGCTTGCTTCTAAGAACCTTAAAACATTTCAAAAGGGATGGAAGCATTCTTTAGTAACACCGATTCCGAAGAAGGGGCCGCTCAACCATGTTAGTAGTTACCGCCCAATAAGTATATCTCATTCTTCTGCCGTGTCGACGAGAAAATCCTACAGAATAAGACAAGGAACATCTTGAATATAACCACTTTCTAAGCCCATACGGTTTTGTCAAGAGCAAGTCAACTGAGTCTCAACTCTTGGAAGCACTGATTGTCTGGACGGATGCACTTGATAAGAAAAAAGTTGTTCACATCATCTATTTTGAGTTTATGAGGACGTTCGATAAAGTTCCACACTATAAACTTTTGTATAAACTCAAAAGAGCGGGTATCCATCCAATGCTTCTGCCAGGGTTCGTGACTTTCTCTCCAACAGGACTTTCCAAGTTCGGATCAATGGTACTTTCTCTCAATATCATGCGGCAACTAGCGGAGTTAATCAGGGTGGACTACTATCACCACTTTTTTCAACACTTACATCCAGGATCTATTCTCAGGTCTAGATGTTATTAGGTTGTAACGAAATAAACGACACAGAACCACTGTAAATTTAAACAGTTAATATATCGGCTTGTAGGCAAGTTTATTAATCGAAATAAAAACCTTCTGATTCTACACATCTTTGCCAACGTGACACAAGCTTTTTTATCCCAGTAACATAAAAATCAGAAGTTCTGGAATTGACGAAATCTTCGAAGGCACTTTCGGCATCCTGTTGATATTTGAATATTTTCCCTCCAAGAAGTCGCCAAGATGCTTGAAGAAATGGCAGTCTGTTGGGGAGAGGTCGGGAGAAAACGGAGGATGTGGTAGAGTTTCAATGCTCAGCTCATTCAATTTCTGCAACGTCATTCGTGCTACATAGGGGCGAGCATTGTCGTGCAGAAGGAGAACTCGCCTTCGGTTTACCAAGGCCGGCCGGATATCCTTCAACTTTTTCATCATTTCTTCAATTTCGATGCAGTACTTCTCTGCCGTGATGGATTCACCGGGAGGGAGGAAGCTGTGGTGAATAATTCCCAGCGAACACCACCATGCTGTCACCATTACTTTCTTTTGGTGCAATTCCGGCTTCGCAAAAACCTTGGGGCTCTCATCGCTGTCCACCCACTGTGTCGATCGTCGCCTGTTGTCGTACATTATCCATTTCTCGTCACAGGTTACGATGTGATCGAGGAATGGGTCCGTTTCGTTTCGTAGAAGCAGTGCGGACGAGATCTCATATCGTCGGTTTCTTTGCTCCTCAGACAGCTCGTGAGGCACCCATCTTTCCAGCTTTTGGTCTTTCCAATTTCCTTCAGATGCCGGGCAGCTGTGTTGTGACTGACGCCAAGAACCTTCGCTATCTCCCTGGTACCTTTGTATGGATCCTCCTCTACCACATCTCTCAGCTTGTCCTCATCAACATCGCTATGCCTCCCACGACATTCATGTTCTTCCAAGCTCTCATCTCCATTCCGGAACTTCTGATACCAACGATACGCCGTCCGAATTGTGGAACATCCTTGACCGAATGCGGCGTTGATCTTCTCGTCCGCCTCCTTAGCTGTAGTGCCCAGCTTGAATTCATACAAGTGAATGCCTCGGATTACCCTTTTGTCCATTTGCAAAAAAGTCAATAAAACTCTAAAGTTTTCCCACTTTTACATAGAAAATTTGGTACTCACCGGTAGAGCAAAGTTTGCGCTTCTAAATGATATGCCACGTGTTACGGTGTGTTCTTAATCAAACGCGTAAAGACGCGCCAAAAAATGGCGCGAGCCAGTGCCATTTAATTCGTTACAACCTAATAGTTACAAAATTTTTGCCGATGACGTGAAAATCTACAAGACAATTGAGTCAAGCTCTGATTGTGATGTGTTGCAGTCATCGATTGATGCGGTAGCTCGTTGGCCTGCAGAATGGGAACTCCCGTTGTCCAGTGATAAAACTAAAGTACTTTGTTTAGCATGTAGCCCGTCATTGGTCTATAGACTGGGCTATGACTATAGGCTAAAGGAAATTCCGCTGCAAGTTGTGGACAAAGTCTGTGATTTGGCTATTATAATCTCCAAAGAGCTCAGTTTTAAGGATCATGTTATAAAAATCGCTAAAAGGGCTAATGCGAAAATATGTAATCTTTTTCGAGCAATTAATTCTAAGGATACTTCAATTCTTGTTCGTGCCTACAAAATGTACGTTGGCCCTATTCTTGAATATGCAACCACAATATTCTCGCCGCAGGAGAAGGGACTGATACGAAAATTGGAGAGTGTGCAAGACAACTTTACTAGAAAACTAATGATCAGGTTGGATGGATTCGCTACAGCAATATTCCCACAGGCGCAGCTAGAAACAGGATTGTCGGGTTGCAGACCCTTGAGCTCAGTCGTAGACGTAACGACCTGGTGATGCTTTACAAAATTATTTTCAACTAACACAAGTTGATCGCAGGATGTTGTCCTTCCGGGACTCAGTCACCCGAGGTGGAGCTACAAAATTGGTCAAGATTCAGAACAAAAATCCGTAGAGACTTTTTTGTCTACCGAACAATAAACATATTCAACAGCTTTTTCAAAACAACATCCATTCCACTGAAACTGTTCCTCTTCAAGTCGTTGGTGACAAGACTCCTAAATGAGCCATCAGTTTAAACAGGCCGCCACTTGAGTGTTGCTCAATAGTGAGAAGTTTGTAATTTACCCATTCACTGTTCTACCTTATCGTTGTTTATCTCTGGTCTGGTAATGTTATCCTTTTGTTGTTATCCTTTTGTTTTCACGATTTGCATGTGCACTCTTCTCATGTCAATAAATAAATAAATAAATAAATAAATAGGTAAGTCATACTGAATTTTCCTTGAACAAAAAAAATTATCTGCCTTTCTTGGAGAGTTTCTAGTTTAGTTAGGAAAATGTTTGCTTTGATTCGGAAAATGTTCAGCTTTATTTCAAACTTGCTTATAAGCGTTCCTGTAGAAGTGACAGTTGGATTTGAGAATTTGAGAATTGTTCAGTTTTGTTTGATTAGTGTCCAGGCTGGTTAGAAAAGTGTCCTGTTTGATTTGGGAAGTGCCGACGTGAAAATGGCGTAGATGTCATGCACAATATTAAGCATATTAGTCGATTACGGCGATTGCTATACAATTATCTGACAGTTTAGGACGAGACATCAGGACAAAGGGACGATCCCATTTCGAAGGCTGTAGCGGACAACTTATATCAAACAGCAGTAACGTTGTTGAACGTTGTGAACTGATCCACTTGTTGTAGAATTTAGTGGCATTTAGATTGCATCCGGGCTGTCGAGTCTAAAGTCAAATTCATGTATTGCGGGAAATGCTACAGGTGAGCGGATCCCCAGTGAGTCGTCAGATTACCAGCAAGCGCAAGGCGGAGTACGCTTTCACCAAGGGCGCACGTTTAACGGTTAACAATTTTGCGAGTTAACGACACTTTTCGTCAAAGTCCAGCTTAACGACTTTACAGGAATTTCAAGAAATTCAATGGAATTTTCAAGGGATCGTTTCAATGAGCTCCCGAAAAATAACAAAATTAATTTTTTATAAAATATAAAAATAAAATGTTTATGTAAAACTCAAAAAAATTTCCTCTCAATCAAATCGAATTTCCGTGGTGCGCAAACGCTCTTCTTAACATTGTCTATAATTTGTATTTGTTTTTGTATTTGTATTTATTATGTCGCATACGACGAACGTTAAACAAAAGCAAAAGACCAACAGTAAACCTACTAGCAGCGATGACACCAACATATTAGATTGTCCCATAAGTCTTCGCCGTTTTTTCAACGATTCACTGCAGATTTCGCCGGTGGTCTCTTGCATAGCGCTGCATAGCTTTCGAAAGAGAATGATTTGCTCTATCAGAACATGTATTGCATTTCTTTTTTCATCCTGAACTTTGTCAGTTTTTAGGTCTTTGAAGTGAAAAGTGAAAAAGTCAAAAGTAGCCATTTGCGCACTTGTTCTCTCCGCTTAGGTTTCTAATTTTTGCGCAGTTTTTTATAGCACTTGGAAAACAATGTTCTGTACTACAAGAATATGTGTTGGTCCTATTTTATCACTTGCCCTTTATTGATTTTTAGGCCATCAAATTGGGACGTCCGAAGGATGATTATTTTTGCCGGCAGCTCCTGCTCTGTGGTTGGACTTTTTGGGTTGGTGTTATATGTCATTCGAAAGAGAATGTATTGATTTCTATTGAATATCAACAAAATGCTAAAAACAGAAAAATCGTCTTCACCAACAACTCCTTCTCCTTCTTCAGTTGTTGATATTCGACAGAAATCAGCGTGAGCCAATAAACTCGACACAAATTCTTACTGAGCAAGACATCTTCTGCCAAACGACATATTACACCAAGCAAAAAAGTCCAACCACAGAACCGGAGTTTTGGTAAAAATTCGGACGGAAAAGTCGGAATTCCCAATTTGATGGCCTAAAAATCAATAAAGGGCAAGTGATAAAATAGGACCAACACATATTCTTGTAGTACAGAACATTGTCTTCCAAGTGCTATAAAAAACTGCGCAAAAATTCACAAATCTATGCGGAGAGAACAAGTGCGCAATTGGCTACTTTTTCACTTTTTCGCTTTTCACTTCAACGACCTAAAAATTGACAAAACTCATGATAAAAAAAATGCAATACATGTTCTGATAGAGCAAATCATTCTCTTTCGAAAACTATGCAGCGCTATGCAAGAGACCGCCGGCGAAATCTGCAGTGAATCGTTGAAAAAAAAACGGCGGGGACTTATGGGACAACCTAATACTATGAAGTAGTAATTCAAATGAGCGACAAAATACAACACAGAACGCACCACTAACCTGTAAGTAGCTTGCCAGCTGAAAAATTCTTGAAAGCAAAGAACCGGATGAAACAGAGGGTATTCCTCATCAGGGCTATATACGATGACCCCGCTCTAGTGGAAAAAGTGCTAGCCATGACACTTGATCGTGGGTACACACGAGCTTGTAAACCTCTCCTCTGGTGTTGGAGCGTCTAAGGGAGAAGAAGTGTTCTATATCTACCTTTGTCAAGCCATTGATTATCTTGTGCACCATGGATACATCAATTACTTTCCCTCTAGATTCAAGGAATGGCAGCCTGATATGGATGTTTCGACTCCTATCACTAGGAATACTGCGATATGTCAATCGACAACTACGTGTATATATGTTTCTCGTGAATTTATTTTGACACCTTTGAAAGGCGACTACATGTTTCCTTTTGCTGGAATTAAATACTGTCGCGCCAGTCTCCAAAGTTGGTCTATTGTAAATCTTATATGCGTTCAACAATACTTTTATACTAGTAGTCGAAAGGGCCTTAAACAATTGGAATGTATCTAGGTATAACTTATTTTGTATTATTTTGTTTTCAATGTGGTTTGAGAAATCCAGTTTGTGGTTGTATAGGAAACCTAAATCCTTTATAGAATTTACTGTTTGGATAACTTCGCCATTTATCCTGTAGACATGCTGTGTTGTGAGCTACCCATAAGTAAATGCATTGTTTTATGAGGAGCCATTGGGAGCTACCCCTCTTTTGACCACTGAAATATAGTAGAGATTGCATCCTGAAGTTTTTGACAGTCCGAGAAAAAATCAGTCCCCCTCGAAAAAATTTTTTGGTCACCCGCATACTGTTTGCATATTACTTCACATCTTCTCAACATGTTAAACAACTCGGCTAGAAAGATGTTAAAAAATACCTACTAGCCTACACCGCTAGCCTTATCTTGGCACTTTCGCTCGACCACAGTAATTTGCGAGTGTAGGAGAGCCGTCTCAATTATGTTTGGACATTCGCTTTCGACGAGCCGAGCCGTTCCTTTCCCTACAACCGTCTAGCAACTGCAGTTGCGAATAGTAGTGGAACAGCAATAGTGTGTTGCTGTTTTTGGATGCTCGCAGCATCCTATTGCTATCCAGGTCGCACTGATTAGCGTGCTCGAATCAGACGTTCGCGCCGAAAGGAAGAAGATCGGGGTGTAGAAGTAACTGTACCATAGGAGCACGCACAATTTCTATATCGTAATCTTTATGGCGTTCATGCGTTTATTTCACACCTTTGCTTCGTACCTCGTTCCATCTCAAATGCTGCTCCTGTTAGGTTCTTGTGTGTTGCTCTCTGCTTTTACTGGAAGCTCGCTTCCCCAGTAGCCACAACAGTTGATTTTTTCCGTTGTTCGGGTATCATTTCACCAAAAATGTGCTTTGAACACCTGAAACCAGACAAGGAATGATATCAGAGCAATGGCAAACGCAACCGCCCAGTGCAATGCCGACGTGGAGAAAGAGTTCTTGATGATGTCGCGAGTACCGCTGACTGGAAAATAAGCGGTAAAATTACGGTGTAGATTTTGGGCCGGTATAGCAAAATCATGCTTGTGTTTGAGGTTAGCAACACACGCTGTTCCAACACAATTTCACAAAAATCGGAATAGAATCAGAAAGTTGGTTCACCCGAAGATTAATACGTTCTAGTTGGTGTAGTTCTTCTACATTGAATATATGGATGCAGCATAAAACGCAGAACCCTATACTTTCAAACTACAGACGCAACAGTGACGAAAGGCATGCTGGACCAGAGAAAGAAACTTCTAAGCGATTAGATAGAGTTATTATCAATACACTAGCAGCGCTGTGCAGTCATTGATAACTTGGTTTTTCAACACTTGAGAACAAAAATTGAAAAAAATCGAAAACGAAAAAATGATTCCAATGAGACACTGATGTGCGTGCTCATTAATCGATTTATAGTGCTTTTCGCTTACACTGTTTACTACGCTTATGGTGTGCGCATTTCAGAAGCATAGGTAGTATGTAGAGCTTTTTTGGGACAGTCTAAAGGACAGTTTAAATAGTTTCAGATTTTGATAAAGTACTGAAGCAAGTTGGTGAGGGAGAAAACAGGGTCAAGAATGCTGAGGCAGCGCGATCTAAGAAGGTATACTTATCTTTTTATAGGCTTACGTCTTCCGTTAACGTTATTTGCTTTCATGAGCTCGTCATAACTTTCCAGAATAGGAATGGACGATTGAGGGATTGTGTGGGCTTCCGTTGGCACTGACATATTTTTTAATAACGTGTTAGTCGTAATTCTACTACCAAAAGCGAGTTACCAGTACGGAGGAGTGGGATAAGACTGGGTTTGCAGGGCGGTCCTTTTACAAAGGACACTATGTGTGTTTTTTATTTTTGGTAGAGGAGAGACTATAAACGAGCTGTGATTGCACTATTTATTTCTGCCCCTCTGATAGAATCAGGTGTAAACCTATACGTAAAAATTATTTAAAATCTCACTGTTCTTCAACAACGTAAAACACAACGCCACGACAATCGTAACCAAAATACATTGGCAGCCAGAACAGTGACAACCTATAACAACATTAAACATGCTTGTTTCGCCTCTATCTTCATAGAAAACATGTTCAAATTTTTTACCCCGAGGCTCATCAATGGAGAAAGTAACTAATTAACTAGTTGGTAGTGCGGCACAAGGTAGTATATTATTGTGTTTTCACTTACTAAAGGCTAAATTTTATAAATGAAAATAAAATAAATACCCTATGTTCTCATACAATTGTGTCAGAAAAATAATAACCATCCATCCAGCAAATTATCCTTTTTAAATAAATTGCAACACGAACATATAAATCTCCGAAACTGTACAATACTATATAACTAATACAATTTAAATAAATGAATGCTTTATTATATTCTGTAACACCGGGGTCTTTCACCCAGGGGCGGATGTCTAGGAATGTGGCCTGAACCGGACAGGAGAAATCGACTTATTTGGCTTCTATGGCACCAGAAGGTGTGGGTCCGTCTGCCTCTGCTGTGCTCCACTCCTTCCGAACCGGCCGCTCACCGCCTCGTGCCATGTGAAAACTGACCCGAGACCGGGTGCTGCTCGCCACCACGCACCAGATAAAGACTGCTCCGAGACCGGCCGCTCGCTACCACGCACCAAGTGAAGACTGAGCCCGGCACGCCCGCGCCCCCTTTGTAAAGAGTTGCGCGGAGGGAAGGCCGGCCCATTACGCGGGCACGCTCCGCCTCCGAATGGCCAGCGCTGGGCACAGACGTGGCGGACGTCCATCGATCGATCCCGCTGCTGGAAAACAACACATACACTGGAATAATGGACAGAATTACAAACAGAACACTACACAGAACAACATAAATAGCCTACAAATACACAAATACACCAGAAAGATCACTTCTTAGAGGCCTCGTGCCTCGCCCACTCTTCACATATTTATGCAATAAATATTTATTTTATTCAAGCATTTTATTAGGTTGCTACGAAATAAATGGCACTGAACCACTGTAAATTTAAACAGTTAATATCTCGGCTTGTAGGCAAGTTTATTATTAGTTTATTGATTAGTTTATTGTTTATTGATCGAAATAAAAACCTTCTGATTCTACACATCTTTGCCAACGTGACACAAGCTTTTTTATCCCAGTAGCATAAAAATCAGAAGTTCTGGAATTGACGAAATCTTCGAAGGCACTTTCGACATCCTGTTGGTATTTGAATATTTTCCCTACCAAGAAGTCGCCAAGATGCTTGAAGAAATGGTAGTCTGTTGGGGAGAGGTCGGGAGAAAACGGAGGATGTGGTAGAGTTTCAATGCTCAGCTCATTCAATTTCTGCAACGTCATTCGTGCTACATGGGGGCGAGCATTGTCGTGCAGAAGGAGAACTCGCCTTCGGTTTACCAAGGCCGACCGGATATCCTTCAACTTTTTCATCATTTCTTCAATTTCAATGCAGTACTTCTCTGCCGTGATGGATTCACCGGGAGGGAGGAAGCTGTGGTGAATAATTCCCAGCGAACACCACCATACTGTCACCATTACTTTCTTTTGGTGCAATTCCGGCTTCGCAAAAACCTTGGGGCTCTCATCGCTGCCCACCCACTGTGCCGATCGTCGCCTGTTGTCGTACATTATCCACTTCTCGTCACAGGTTACGATGCGATCAAGGAATGGGTCCGTTTCGTTCCGTAGAAGCAGTGCGGACGAGATCTCATATCGTCGGTTTCTTTGCTCCTCAGACAGCTCGTGAGGCACCCATCTTTCCAGCTTTTTGGTCTTTCCAATTTCCTTCAGATGCCGGGCAGCTGTGTTGTGACTGACGCCAAGAACCTTCGCTATCTCCCTGGTACCTTTGTGTGGATCCTCCTCTACCACATCTCTCAGCTTGTCCTCATCAACATCACTATGCCTCCCACGACCTTCATGTTCTTCCAAGCTCTCATCTCCATTCCGGAACTTCTGATACCAACGATACGCCGTCCGAATTGTGGAACATCCTTGACCGAATGAGGCGTTGATCTTCTCGTCCGCCTCCTTAGCTGTATTGCCCAGCTTGAATTCATACAGGTAAATGCCTCGGATTACGCTTTTGTCCATCTGCAAAAAAGTCAATAAAACTCTAAAGTTTTCCCACTTTTACATAGAAAATTTGGTACTCACCGGTAGAGCAAAGTTTGCGCTTTTAAATGATATGCCACATGTTACGGTTTGTTCTTGATCAAACGCGTAAAGACGCACCAAAAAATGGCGCGAGCCAGTGCCATTTAATTCGTTACAACCTAGTAATATCTTTTTTATAATTATGTCTACTAGATAATTAGAACATTAAGTCCGGTTATCAACTTGACAAGGTTTCCAACAAGATCGCCAAAGGCTGTGTAACATATAATTAATCTTAACGGTTTTGTGAATATGATTTATTCTTAACTTTCATAGATATATTTGGGTTGAAGTGTAGGATAACGTAAAATTTAAAACTGTTTGATTGTATAATTTTGTCACCAACTTATTGTTAATAGTTTTCATATTGAGGTCGAGATAATTGCAGTCGTAATCTGACTCATGTGTTATCTCAAACTGAAGAGAATTTTCGTTTGTTTCACTAAGTAATTCATGTATGTATTCATTGTTTTTACTACGAATTATATGAATATCGTTCATGTATGCAAATGGATTATGTTAACGTGACTGCGGGTTAGAAGCTCACGAAAGTGTAACAGTTGTGCTTGCCTTGACAACAGCTCTACATTGAATGCAACATAATTAATTTTTCTCCGATTATTAGGTTGAAAACTAAGTTTCCTCCGTTTCTTAATATTTTACTATGAACCCAAAGTTTTTCGCATAGCGTTATATACAATCGAGGGAAAATGATTTGCTCTATCACATTATAACTTTTCCTTTCGAGCTTTTTCAAATCGTAGATCGTTGAAGTGGAAAGTAGACAAATGTTGCGCCGACGTCTCCTCTCTGCTTAAGTTTTTTTAGTTCAACACTTTTCTTGTAGGGGAAGTCATTTTCTATTGGTGTAAAGTTATGCAAAAAAAAAACCAAATGCTAATAGAGAGGAGCTGTCGGCGAAGGGCATCTTTTCAAAGTTACACTTTATTCACCTTTAAATTGACAGAAATCGAGATGGGAAAGAGGAACATACCCTGTGATAGACAAATCATTCTCTTCCGAATACTATGTAACTGTATGCAAAAACATTCAGCGAAACACAGAATAAAATGTTAAAAAACGGGGGGGGGGGAGTGTGGTTTCTAGCCTAATTTATTATATTGGTGTAGGTGGGCAATAGCCTGAAGAAAGCCAGCGTTGTCAAATATTCCATTGGAGATTACGACTCCTTTATTTTGGAAATAAATGATGTGTTAGTGTTATCTCTTAATTCTTTCAAGGGTTCCTATCATGTTTTGTTTGTAAACTGTCTCGTACTGTTGTACCAGGCGGTTCCTAAAGTCGGTTTACACTCAGTGGCGTTGAAGAACTCCTGTTTGAGATTTGCACAACAAGTGTTTACTTCAGATGTCATCGTCAGCCGCAAGCGACGAAGTGGTTAACAGTGTTGATGTGAGTGTTTCTGGTACTTTAAAAATAAGGAAGGGGTAAAACTAATGATTTCTTCGCTCTGCGTCAGTACCCGGACCTAAAATCTTTATTAGAATATGAGTCTGAGCAGCCATTCAGTACGGCGCATAGGACTTAAGAATGCCGGTCTCTCCTTACATTCGCCTTTTATGGCTGCCAGGAGGGAGAAGCCATACATCGTTCTCCTACTTATCGTCCACTGGATCCACGGCCAAGTGTACACAACCAATACAGATCTCTACTTCAAAAAAAAAACAGCAAAGAATCAATGATAGAACCAACAACAAAACTAAAAAGCAGCTATTGAACAGTAAAACACAAAAACAACAAGACAACGTGATCTTTGGTGAAGTTGGTGCAACTTGACTTATCCGAACCCTTTAAAAATCCTAGCTTTGCGAAATTTCCGTTATCGGAATTATCCAAAAGTCAAGGGACAGCGGAATTAGCGTTATCCGATTCATCTAATTATCCACAGATTTTCGGTCGGATTTATTGTATCGGATGAGTCATTTTTGGATATTCCGATGCGAATCATACGAAAATCCGAGGCCGACAAAACCCTCTTATCCGAATCATCCAAAAATCGTGGTCAGCAAAACCGCCGTTATCCGAATAGTCCTAAAATTCGGGGTGGGGTCCGCGAAACTAGCGTTAGCCAAATCATTCAATTATCGGAAGATTTTCGATACAACCCAATGTTTACTGTCTTTGGCCGCGTCATCTGCTGCAAAGGAACTTAACTTGTTAAGTGTTCTGTGAAGCGTCCAAGTTGCAAAGAGATTACAGGATGCGGCAAAGTTACCCTTGCACTAAAAATTCAATGGCATTTTGAAATCAAACTCCGCAGATCGACTCCAACTACCAAATTAATCTACTACAATCATGACAATTCAAAGCATGCTAACAGCTTTCAAAATGATCGTCTTCAGCCTCCACACAGTCCTTCAGCCGTTCGACAAACGCTTCGCATGTGACCCGCAGGTTCGGTTCATTAATTGCATCAAAAGCGCTTCATTAAGAGAGTCCAAATTTGGGTGTCTGGTAGAGCAAGCTTTTTTCTCTAACCATAAGACAGAATAATCCATCGTGTTAAGGTCCGGAGAACTAGAGGGCTATTCTTAGTGTGTGATGAAGTCAGGCAGCTGTTCGGCGCACCATTCCTGGACCACCTTCGCTTTGTGTGCCGAACAGAATCTTGTTGAAAGCACCAGTAGGCTTCTCAGAAGTGGGAATCTGCCAAGCCTGAGAACTTTTTCCAGAATATCCTTGTAAACCGCTGCGTTGATTTTCAAGCCAGCTTCGGCGAAAACAAATGGAGTTTTTCCTCCCCCAGACCATGACGGATTGACGCTTTTTCGTACACTCCTGAAGTCATCCTTTGACGGCAGCATCAGCAAGCGAGTCTCCAATAATCCTTTCATTTAGGGAGTTGAAGACTTCAACGTAAAAATCTTTTCATCGCTAAAGACGATGTCACGAATGCGTGCAACCGTGAATCGTTGCAGCAACGTTTTGCATCTTTCCAATTTCCTCTTCTTCATAGTATCCGTCAGGAGTTGGCATTTCTGCAGACGATAAGGGAACTTCGTAAGCTTTCTCCTGACTATCCTCCTTATTGACCATTCGCTTATTCCTACGTCGTTTGCCATCTGGCGCATCGATCTCCTGGCGTTTCCCCGGATTTTTTCTCTCACGAGTTTTGCATTTCTCCGGTTGGTAGCTGTCGTGGGACGCCCTCTTCCTTTTCTATCCTCTTCGATCTTCAATACATTGTAGCGTTTTACTGTATCCCGAACTGTTCTTTGGGGCACAGAAGGGAATTTCACAATATCTCTCGCTTGCTTGCCGGCCTTATGAAGCTCGATAATAGCACTTCGTAGGTTGGAACACCTAACCATTTTGTACTCAAGTATGTAAGTATGAGTTCCATAATGTTCATTCAACATATATTAGGCTAGTGGAACGGGAACATTTCGGGAAAAAAACGAGAAAAAATTTAAAATGCTTAGGTGCATCGGTAATTTTGCCGCATCCTCTATTGTGCAAACGGGCTGTAAATATTAGGCTGTCGTAAAAATATTGTATTACGGAACACTTACTTCAAACTGCTCTAATTCAGCTTAATCACAACTTTATTCAACCATCAGAACCTATAATAACCAGAATCTAATCTATTTTTGCCAACGAAGACATGTAATGAATCTCATCCTTCACAATAAAAACTGAAATTAAAGGAATTAACGAAGTCAAAGAGGGTACATTAAACATTGGTCTAATTAGTGAATTGTTTCCGATGCAAACGAGAATCATGAGGTCGGAAAAAGTGATAGTCAGTGGAGATAACGTCGGGAGAATATGGAGGGAGAACTTCGATACCTAAATGAGTCAATTTTCTCTGAGTGATTTCTGAGTGTCCTAGCGTTCGAGGAGGGTGTTGGAATGCGTGAATGAAGTGCCTATACATGCATGCTTTGAGTGTCCAGTCGATGAACAAATCAGTGTTTTCTGCTTCCCGGACAACTCTGAAACGAAATCGTCAAGCTCGAAGAGATGGAAGGCTTTGTTGGGAGGGAGGGGGGGGGGGGGGCGGGACCGCAACTGAGAACTTTTGTTTTGAGATGCACGCAACAATCGACGCCTCTATGGACTGCTCTACAGCGAGCGGATAATCTACACATACGTATTGTATACAAAGCACATAATCAATTCAGCAGGAATATCAGGGTCATTCCACATAATCAATTCAGCAGGAATATCAGGGTTTGAAGCTCCAGTCAAATATAAAAAAACAGGCGCAATCACCATATTGTACGGTCGTTGCCCAACATTTATTGCCAACCCATTACTTAGCGTTAAATATTGACCGATAGCGATGAGAATTTCAGAACGCGCTCCGAGTCCACTCGCCGAAATGCGTCCATCTAGTGAGCAGCATGACAACGACTCGACGTTTTTGCAAGTCAAAGCCTCCTTATTTTCAAGGACTATCCGTAGCATGCGGTAGGTCCCACCATGTGTGTACCTAATGGAGATTATGACGTGGTAATGAGCTTATATGCGAAGCGATTCTCTCCTGTCCTGTTCTGATTATAAGCACCCTCTAGGAAGAAAACCACTGTAGTTAAACTGCTCACTCCTTAAGCCTCTTCTGGAAAGCTTCAATTTGGTAAATAGCCGAATTCCAAGATCCGAATCAATTTCTAGTGCGTAATCTGTGACGACTTCATTTTCTTATTCAGTCTGTTATCACAACAACGTAACTGTTTCTGAACAATATACAACACCGCTTGTAATGTAATTGTCATGTAATTAAGGCCTAACTGCTATTGTTTCTATACACACGTATGGAGTAATGTTTGATGGCTCAGACATGGTTAAACCGAAGGAACATGCTGCTTCTGAAGAAGAGGTGAGCTTTTCCTTTCTGCATTCCTAGCTTTTCTAGCTTCACATGTGGTTTTGCACGAGATCGAGGTGGAAATGACTGATTTGTTACCTATTTCAGGACGAAGGAAAGGGTAAGGAAAGTGGAACTGCTGCAAGTGAAGATGAAGGAAAGGAAAAGGAGAAAGGCAAGGATGCGTCCGAGAAAAACTCGAAAGATGTGAAGAAAGGTACATTTCGCTGAACTATGGTCTACTTTGAAGTATTCGTAAAATCTTCTATGACCCTTGATCGTCCTACTGGGTCTAACAATATGAAAAATACAGGAAGGGGTTTTTAATTATCCGTGTAAAAACATATAGTGTAGTGATGCAGTGATGTAAACAACTATAAATTCAGCTGGAGATCCTACTGTTCTGAAGAAAGCAGGGCTAGGGCTCAGATGTCGGAGTGACATAAAAGTCAAGATTTCGACGAGGAGTGGAGTGGTTCAATGGTTGAGTACTCGCCTGCCACGCGGGTGGTCTGGGTT
Organism: Heligmosomoides polygyrus polygyrus; assembly: GCA_947396885.1. Classification (NCBI taxonomy): domain Eukaryota; kingdom Metazoa; phylum Nematoda; class Chromadorea; order Rhabditida; family Heligmosomidae; genus Heligmosomoides; species Heligmosomoides polygyrus. The sequence goes on from OX377202.1 coordinate 85,432,324, forward strand.
CTATTCCCTGGCATTGAACCATGAAAGAGCTATTTCATACTATTCTAATGCTGCTGGAAATTATGTTGCCAGTCTTGAATTGATCCCGCTTTAGGATGACGGTGACCATGACATGGCATGATACAACCTAAAATTTGGGAATTTAAACTTTAACACAAAAAATCACGAAATTCACGAATAAACGTTGATGTGTGATAGAAATTACTCGTAGTAACGAAAATGAGTGACGTGTAACGCTCGACGTCTGATGAGGCGCGCAATAAACCCTATGTTTCCTTAAAGCAGCTCGCAGATCAGCAATGAGTTAAAGAATTCAAGTTCCCGAGCTACAGTAGCTACTGTAAGAGAACGTGTGAAATAATAGGCTTCCATTAAAGTAGAGAAATTGACACTGTCAGGAACATTAGGGAATTTCTACTAGAGAACTTGTCACTGTCAGGAACATTAGGGAATTTCTACGTCTTCGAGATCTGAAAGTCACTACGAGTCTTTCCATGACATCTCGTTTGCTGCGAGCTAGGATTGTAAAGTTTTTCTCGTAGTCTGGCATGTTTCATTGTTCCATCACGTGCCGTGTCGTGTTTTTCCTAAATGTCCGTCTTTTTCACGAACATTCCTAGATATTGCGGTCTGGAGGGCAGCTTTTCTTAAGCGTAACCTCAACATTGTAAACTATAATATAATCGTACACAAATTCTACATGTGATTCTGACCCTTGCCCTGGAAAACTTACCCTGGACGTAACTAGACATCTTGGACACCAGAATCAGTAACTGCTTTTAACATCGACAAAACTTCGTACCCGGAGCGAAAGTAGGGTTGGCAAGGGATATCGTTACTCTAACTGGAAAGGCGTGTGTATTGGAGTACCGTTTATTGTTAGAAACAAAGTGTTGCTTTCGAAGAAATTCTGCTTAATCAAGCTATGAAAATATTTATTTAAGGGAATTCCGCTAAAGAAGGAAACGTGGGTAGTCACTCGGCAGGAGCTCAATAAACGGCTCATCAAAATAATATGACCAAAGCTCAACCATGGCTTTTGTTCTTATTAAACGGACCATATATACATACTGATACAAAGACTGCCAACATTGAATTTATGTATTGATTGATCGTTGCAGTCTTCTTACAGTGTCAGGCTTTGAATAAAGGCTTCACTATTGTTCACTTGTACAATATTCAGCTTTTGCTATAATTCCATTAAGCTGCGTGGTTTGGCGACACAAGTTCAACAAGAGAGGCACCTGTTCCTTATTTTAACTTTAGAGTAGCTGAAGATACTTGACATAATGACGTCGAGTAAGACCTGCATGTAGTGTCTACTTGAATTTTGGAGTTGAAAATCTTTTTCAACTAAGGCATATGTTATGCTTACACGACCTGTCAGCGGCGCTGTTGGCGACACTACAGAGCGGGTGCCACACAACGCGATGTACTCCTCGTTGCCAACAGTGCCGCCGATGGCGTCGGCGACAGCTTGTTGCAGTGGTAAAGGAAAGCTGTTGCTGGTGTCATCTTACGGCGAAGGGCGCACATCGCCAGCGCTCTCTTGCGTGCACCCTCTTTCTTTTGCATCGACGGCGGCGTGAGAGAAACAGAGTGCATGTGCGCTCTCTCGCCCATTACACAAGCGCTCCTGCGCTGTCCTCAGCTGTTTTTGGACAAGTACTTGCAAACTGAAATCAGGTAATGGATTGCCTCAAACTGGTCATTTGTGGGATGCTGCACGGAAACACGATGACCTCACATGCAACGTATGGGAGACCCCAGTAAGTCGTAGGTAGTCTAGGTAACCTAACTCGTATGCAACCTACACCCCAGCGCACGTATGTGCTTTAATTATATTACCCTTTAGGCTGAACGTCGCTTATAGGTCAATTATAGTAATGTTTCTGTACATAGTACATGTCGCGGAGATGAGCAGCGGAGTGTGCGGTGGCGGCAGTGGGGGTGCGGCGAAGTAGTCGTTACTTCTACCGTAATCGCTGCAACCACGGCATTGATCGAGGCACTGCCTTCGAGGTTGGTGTGACCAGGTAGGCCATTTCAACACATGTAGCTTAGGTGGTCCCCGTGGCGGGCTGGTTGAACTTCCCAGATTGACGCAGACGTCCCTTCGGGCACGGCTTTGGCAAGGAAAGGAACTCTGGGTTGTGGGCCATTTCAACACGTGCAAATTAGGTGGACCGCGTGGCGGAGTTCCTCCGCATGCCTCGTCTCAACCCCCTCTCCAACCTAACAGCTGAGCGTTGGTCGACCCAACGGGCTCTGCTTGTGCGGCTGAGCCTGGCAGTGTCACAGAAGGATGCGTGTCCTTTTCGGGTTCGATTGGCTGGAGTGGTTACGGTATAATGCGTGAAGTACGGTGGGCGCTCTGCCATTACCACACCCACGCTCCGCTGCTCACCTACGCGACTTGTACCGTTTCTTTAAACTGTTTTGAATTGCTATATTTTATTGCTCGACCAATATGCCCAACTCCCCAAATAGTGACCTGAACTGCAAACGACAGTGCATAAAGTAAGGCGGTCACCAAATAACAAGAGAACAGACAACATTAGAACAGTTTCGAGACATACCAACTCCGCTATGTGGAGACCCGAAAGGATAAAAACTCGGAGATGTAATAGAATGAATCTGAGTAATATAAGAACACTGGTAATTCGTATAAATTATAACGAAAGAACTTAAGAGCACAGCTCTAGAACAGCGCACTCTAATAGGATAACGAGGCAAGGAGTAATTGCTCTAATACTGCCCCAAGCATGTGTTTCGCCAAGAAATGCTGTGGGCAAAAGCACAAACAGCACACATGTGTCAGCAAAATTCCGTTTTCGAAAATCTCGGTTCACCTGGACACGGTCGCATAGACGGGAAACGCGTGCGTAAACTTACAAGTTCCTTAACCGGGAGACTCCTTACCATCAACTTAAAATTCCTGCAGGCTGCCCTTCAGCTTAGTTAACACGAACGAGAAATTACTCGCAGGAACCTTATTTTGGAGGTCTGGAAGTAACCTATTTTGCGGCTTAAGGGCGCAAGTAACTTGTTTAAAAATTTTCAAGTCGGCGACAGGTCGTCGCAAACGGGTCATCATGTTAGCGACGTCTCAGAGGAATATAACGTAATGTCTGAAGTGGTAGGTAATGACTTAATGGTGAATTGTTTTGAGACTAATATCGGTGAGATTGAGAATTGAAAAGAAACGGTGATGCGTGCTAGCTCTAGCCGAGCCCTGATGGGAGAAGCATAGCTGTCAGTGCTGGGAAACCGGACTGGGTAGGATTGTCGACTCGTTGACGAGTGCTTGAATGTGATAATATTATTGGTACTTCATTCGATTCCTGTGCGATAATATGCGCTGAACAGAGGTTACGGCAAATCAACATCGGCAATAATAAGAACATTGTAGACGATCGTACGTGCACAACAATTGCATATACATGGGAAGAACATGTGTATGGAAAACAGAGTCAACCAAACGTGCGATCATAGATGCTGTTGTGGTTCTCCACCTCATTAGTATTCGCCGAGTTTTTTTTTTGCCAATTTTGATCCACCTAGTTGCTCGTAGAAAAAGGAAGCTAAATCCTGCCGTCTTCGATAAATGCCCCACAAGATCATATAGGTTTCGCTGAATTCGTTGGGTGGGTTGGGTTCACAGACGTCTCCTGCGAGTTTGATGCTAGAGTCTGAAGAAGACATACTGGAGATATGCATCTCAACAACTTAATGTTTCTTGGGCCCGATTTTACTGGGAAGAACTCATTCCAGTCGAATAAATAATGACGCTTTCATGTTCTTAGGAGCTTAGGTTCATAAATTTTCAAAGGATACATGGGCAATCCTATTATTTCGCAAATAGTACGCTTAATCGAATTTATCCTAATCGGAGGGGCATATAGTGAGTTGCGTTTTCATTCGTTCGCTTGAGTTTCCGCGAGAGCTTCAGCTACGGTCTTATGATTGGTGGAAGCAATGGGAATTTTAAACTGAGGTGCAACCTCTCCATTCGTTGCTGTCATATGAACCTAGTGACGTCGACGAGAAGCTGATTCATTCCCAGCTGGGATTCTATTTGGGTCAGCCGTGTGACTAACGTTTCGACCGCGTATGGCCGGATTCACCAAAAGTTAAACCTGCGGGTATGCTGGTTTCGTGGTACAGATATTCACGGTAAAGCAATCTCTATCGTCCACCTTATCTCTGCCACTCATACTCCGCACACGCGTGGATTTAATTGGTGATGAGTTCAGTTCCTGGTCGAAGGTCTACGACGACGGTACTTAAAGCCCCTAGTGTTTTGTTTGCACTCTAATCTAGTCGATCTCTGTCGCAGACCGCACGCTGCAGCGGTAAATCAGCGGCGATGGCAATAATGATGTGTAAGCCGCTGCCGCCGCCTTCGCCGCCCAACATCTTGCTGCAGAAGTGAGCGGCTGCGGCATGGCCTCAATCACCGCTGTTCGCGACAAGCTCTACGCTCTTACCCTAGGATAGGACCACCGCTTTGTCTCAAAGAGTGTACGGAGGCCTTAAATACGCGTCAGGTTTCGTGCGATGTGGGAAGTGGTTCGTCACGCCACGCCACACTGACGGGCCGCCCCCTCTAACGCACATTGCGCCTAACCTGGCAGACGTAATTCCCTGACTTCTTCACTGCTCAGCTTCTAACCCAGGCGATAACTTATCAGAGCTGTGTGCGTCGTTTATCACAAATGGATTTCCTTCAGTAGCATCAGTAATTCGCGATCAGTGGCAAAACCTGGCGGCTTCATAGATGAAAGGTGAGTGTGGTTTTTGCGGTCTGCGTCTAAGGAGGGTTACAGAATGCATTACTAGCCTTCATGTTCAGGGTTCACGTGTGCTGAACCTGAGTTAAGATACAAGCCAGATCATCTTGCTGTGGGTCGTTTCTTTCGGTTTTCTAATGGATTAATGAAAGCAATAACCGACGATATCTCAACTGCCACAATAAAAGTAAGCTGAGAACATTTAGCAAACCTTGAACAAACATTACTGTGTAGAAAGGGGAAGGGCTATGTCACTGAAGGCCTACCCTGTTTGTCTACAGGTACACGTTTTTGGTATCGGATCCGGTCCATTCCTAGTTGGTGGTGGCCGCTCTTAAACGATTTCCCGACGTAACGAAACAATAAATGGGCGGTAACCTGTGGAGATAAATAAACTAACCTGGTTGCACAAATGGTCTCAATTTTTGATTTCCTAGTCGGAAGACGGAACCTAAAAAGAATCGTTCTTGGTTCAAGTCTAGTAACAGACAAAAAAGTCCCCTTTACTAGATTTGCACAGAGAACGGATAATCTTCAAGCAGATAAAACAGATAACATCAGTAAAATCATAAATACAGGTCAAGACACCATCAATCAACGTTTTGGACACAGGCAATACAAAGTACTTCAGGTCCTGATCATTTGCAAACGTCTCGACATTTCAATACATTTCAATTTGGAACGCATTCAGTTCTCATGCAGTCCTTTAAGAGTGACCACCACCAACTAGGATTGCACCTTGGACCCGCCATTGAAAGTACGTACAAATAAATACTGACGAGTTTTTAGGGAGTTCAGTGCATGATTCCAAAGCCACGCGAACTGTGTACGGTGCAGCGGCGCCGTGAACCAAAGTGGGGCAGGAAAGCTCTGGGGTTTTATGCTCACCCATACCATCTACGACGTTGAGCGCGGCATGGACGTGGTATGGCTTTGGTCTTATGTCGTTATCCCGCTTTGGAATGTTCGGGCGGGAATTGGAAATTGAGCCACCGCAGCGTGAAGGATACTATAGTTGAACGGAAAACTCGAGCATACGTCAATTTAGGCACAAACAACATCATTGGATTGAAATCACCACCTATATATAAAAGAGTGTCCGTCGAGTGATCTAATCTAAGTGAGATACGCCGCATTCGCCGCATCACCCACAGCGAGAGCGGTCGAATGATCTAACCTAAGTTAGGTACGCCGCATCACCCATAGCGAGAGCGGTCGAATGATCTAACTTAAGTTAGGTACGCTGCATCACCCATAGCGAGAGCGGTCGAATGATCTAACCTAAGTTAGGTACGCCGCATCACCCACAGCGAGAGCGGTCGAATGATCTAACCTAAGTTAGGTACGCCGCATCACCCACAGCGAGAGCGGTCGAATGATCTAACTTAAGTTAGGTACGCCGCATCACCCATAGCGAAAGCGGTCGAATGATCTAACCTAAGTTAGATACGCCGCATCACCCACAGCGAGAGCGGTCGAATGATCTAACCTAAGTTAGGTACGCCGCATCACCACAGCGAGAGCGGTCGAATGATCTAACTTAAGTTAGGTACGCCGCATCACCCATAGCGAAAGCGGTCGAATGATCTAACCTAAGTTAGATACGCCGCATCACCCACAGCGAGAGCGGTCGAATGATCTAACCTAAGTTAGGTACGCCGCATCACCACAGCGAGAGCGGTCGAATGATCTAACCTAAGTTAGGTACGCCGCATCACCACAGCGAGAGCGGTCGAATGATCTAACTTAAGTTAGGTACGCCGCATCACCCATAGCGAAAGCGGTCGAATGATCTAACCTAAGTTAGATACGCCGCATCACCCACAGCGACAGCGGTCGAATGATCTAACTTAAGTTAGGTACGCCGCATCACCCACAGCGGGAGCGGTCGAATGATCTAATCTAATAAGTGAGGTACGCTGTATCATTCACAGCGCGGTCGAAATTTCCCATTGAACGTGGGAATTGCTGCAGCATGGAAAGCGCATCCTTTTACTGCTTGACACAACAGCACTTACGCGCGTTCCTGAGCGTCCAGGTTCAGAAGCCTGCCGCCGACTTCATGCCATTAGCATGAGAAGACCACTAAAGGGGGAAGAGTATAAGGGGGACTTCGAGGGTGGAGAATCGACAGCGAAGGTTGCGACTTGGTGGAAGCATCGGGATGGGGGGAGGGTGGGTTGATGGGGAGATCAATGAAGCGTTAAGGAGGGACCAGTAGGGAGTTAGCGATCAGGGGGGGAGCAGTTAAGAGGATCAGTAAGGGGTCCATTACCAGTACGGAATTAGAAGATGTGAGGCGTTCGCTCGCCGCCGTCGTGTGTGAGCGTGGGAGAGCTACTTAATTGGGGAGAGTATTAACGAGGATTCCTAGAGGGGGGGGGGAAGGATCAACCAGGAACAAGGGACCTGGAAGCGGAACCAGGACGGGGAACCAGCAAGAAGGGAGCCGTAGGAAAATTTATACACGAAAGAAAGAATCTGACATATGCGCAGCCTCTTTATGCTCGACACAGCGGCAGCTGTGCGCGCTTCTGATCCTCTGCATTCAGAAGGTGGGTCTTCTGAGGTGCTGGTTTCAGAGGACGGGTCCTCTACGCCGCCCTAGAAGCATCTGAATTAAGGAATTGTGTCACCGGCGTGCTGCGGCGTACGGCCGCTTTCAGAATTCATCATGGGATGCTGATCTATAGAGGAAGTATAGCCTCCTCCTGCTTGATACAACGGCAACTACACGTATTTCTAAACGTCTCGATTTAGAAGAAAGGTCCTCTACCTAGCCCTAGAGGCATCTGGATTAAGAAGATGTGTCACCGCCGTCGTGCGACGAGCGGCCGCTTTCAGAATTCTACGTCGAACTCTTTTGTAGCAGAGGAAGAGCAGCCTCTTTTTGCTTTGCACAGCGGCTACTGGACGCATTTGTGAGCGATTGGATCCTGAACACGTGTCACCGATGCCGTGATGCCGTGTATTGCATGTTCCTTTGACTGACCTTATGTATTGAAACTGCACGATAGGCTCGAGATATCTCTGCCGTGAATCTGTAACCAGCGCAATGTACGGAACGGTCAGAATTGTGATATGCACTGTTGCAAGAACTATATTCACCAACTGTTCTTCATGGACTGTGAACCATCTGATGTTCATGCTAAATCGTCCGGTGAGGAAACTATCGAGGAGAAGGCGGCGGTATCGTTTAGCGGAAAGCAGTTTCTGGAGAAGAGTTATGATGGAAGGTTGGTGATTCAGTTAGTTCGGTGTTATGAGACACAGCGCATGGGTTGCAGAGACGAGTACTTACGCTTGGAAGAGAAAAAACTGAAGAAATTGGGACCGAACCATATTATGTCTCATGGAAAATTTTCGGCAGACTTCAATGAAACGAGGTCAATTATGCTCCATTCCCAGTGGGAGGCTGAGGGCTGCAAGGTACAGGAGAATAAGCACGATGCTTTAGGAAGAATTACAGTTAGTGACCTACTGGAGAGCACGAACGAACCATTTCTTGTTAGCACTTTCAGTTGAAATCCGTTAAATCGAAGGAGCACGGTAAGAGAAAGTCAACATCTGTAAAATCGACTGCTGCGAGAGATCAGTGCTTTCATAAGGGAACCCCTTTGAAGAAAAGCTGCATGCAGTTGGTGATTTGGTAATTGGCTTTAGCATCCGAAATCTTCGCTCTATCCAATCGATCGATTGTAGAGGAACAACGAGGAGAATGAGGGCGGCGTGTCTGGACCCTGTCTGCAGCAGAATTTGCAGTTCATGGCCGAGCGTTTCAACGAGCAAAGTCAGAGAAGGTCGATGCCTGAAGAACCAGCTAAAGTGGCAGACCGATGCTTTCATGTGGAACCTCCTTCTCAGGAAGACCTACAGGCAGCTGTTGATTTGGTAAATGTCTTCAGCTTCCGAAATGCTTGCCATATCGAATCGCATCGATTGTAGAGGAACAACGAGGCGAATGAGTGCGACGTGTCTGGACCCTGTCTGCAGCAGAATTTGAAGTTCATGGTAGAGCGTTTCAACGGTCAAAGTCAGAGAAGGCCCATGCCTGAAGAACCTGCTAAAGTAGCAGACCGATGCTTTCGTGTGGAGCCTCCTTCTCTGGAACACCTGCAGGCAGCCGTTGATTTGGTAAATGTCTTCAGCACCCCGAAATTTCGTATGTCGAATCGCATGGATTTTAGAGAAACAACTAGGAGAATGAGGGCCAAGTGTTAGAACGTTTTGAACGCGATCTGCAGCGAAACATAGCTGCCGCTTCAAATAGAAACATCTTCTCCAGGCTGCATCACGAACAAGAATTGGTGAACAGCTGGAATTTTAAAATTGTTTGCAATCGCGTCGTATCTGCGTGGCAATTTTCGATATCTACCGACACCACGGTCAGTCGATATGGAGGAGGGTCGTTGATCGGTCGGTGTCGGAGCGCTGCTCTTCCACCGCCGTTACAGGAGAACACTGGGAGATGGGGGCAGTTCTCGCACGAGCAGCTTGGACGCACCACACCCTGGGGTCCCTTCTCTAGCCTGTTTCTGCGCTCGAAGAGCGCAGAACCCAGCTGCGCACTCCCTTGAGCGACGAAAGCAGTTTCCATACGAGCAGCGTGGGTGGCACACACCCTGGAGTCTCTTCCCTAGCCAGTCTCTGCGCTCGAAGAGCGCAGAACCCAGCTGCGCACTCCCTTGAGCGACGAAAGCAGTTTCTACACGAGCAGCTTTAGTGGCACAACACCCTGGAGTCCCCTCCCAGAACCCAGCCGCGGACTCCCCGTGAGCGACAAAGGCAGTTTCCATACGAGCAGCGTGGGTGGCACACAGCCTGGAGTCTCTTCCCTAGCCAGTCTCTGCGCTCGAAGAGCGCAGAACCCAGCTGCGCACTCCCTTGAGCGACGAAAGCAGTTTCTACACGAGCAGCTTTAGTGGCACAACACCCTGGAGTCCCCTCCCAGAACCCAGCCGCGGACTCCCCGTGAGCGACAAAGGCAGTTTCCATACGAGCAGCGTGGGTGGCACACACCCTGGAGTCTCTTCCCTAGCCTGTCTCTGCGCTCGAAGAGCGCAGAACCCAGCTGCGCACTCCCTTGAGCGACGAAAGCAGTTTCTACACGAGCAGCTTTAGTGGCACAACACCCTGGAGTCCCCTCCCAGAACCCAGCCGCGGACTCCCCGTGAGCGACAAAGGCAGTTTCCATACGAGCAGCGTGGGTGGCACACAGCCTGGAGTCTCTTCCCTAGCCAGTCTCTGCGCTCGAAGAGCGCAGAACCCAGCTGCGCACTTTCCCTGAGCGACGGGAGCAGTTTCCATACGAGCAGCTTTGGTGGCACACACCCTGGAGTCCACCTCCCTTGCCTGTCTCTGCTTTCGGATAGAGCAGAACCCAGCCGCGGACTCCCCATGAGCGCGCAGGGCTAAGAAGGAAAGATTTCGCGCTATGTCGCAAAGATGCGTGAGAGCGTTCGCGTGGGTGTCAATTCATTAGCCCAAATATTGGGGCAGGTACGCGCGTGCGATGAGCGCTCGCGGCTTAAAGGATAACCGCGATCAGAAAAACCACCCGGGGCGACGTCTAGTAGGAGTGGGCCGGGAAAAACTGTCTCGTATGAAAACTCATCCGTGCTTATTTTGCTTTTACGTACGTTTATTAAGAGATCAGCGAATCTACGGGGCAAAAGAGAGTGCACTGGCACTTAGCCAATTAGGGCCTTGACGGCTCAATGGGTGTTGGAGCATGGCCATTAAACCTAACCCGGCGCTGACGTGGCAAAGTGCCAGCGCCGTACACGTCATCCGGGCCGTTGTCATTGGAGCACGTTTTCGTTTCCCAGTGGGAGCCCGCGGCTAATTTCTGCGCTCTTCGAGCGCAGAGACAGGCTAGGGAGGGGACTTCAGGCTGTGTGCGATCAAAGCTGCTTGTGCTAGAACTGCTCCTGTCGCTCAGGGGAAGTCAGCGGCTGGGTTCTACGCTCGAAGAGCGCAGAGACAGGCTAGGGAAGGGACTCCAGGATGTGCACCACCAAAGCTGCTCGTATGGAAACTGGTTTCGTCGCTCAGGGGGCTGGGTTCTGCAGAGACAGGCTAAGGAAGGGGCTCTAGGGTGTGGTGCGTCCAAGCTGCTCGTGCGGCAACTGCTCCCGTCTTCCAGGGCTCTCCTGTAGCAGCTGTGGAAGAGCCGCGATCCGACACCGACCGCTCAACGACCCTCCTCCATATAGACTGACCGTGGTGTTGGTGGATATAGAAAACAGTCACGTCGATACGACGCGACCTTACGCGGATTGGAGGAGGAAGAAGAGCCGCCACCAACTGCATCAGCGGAATTTGGTTAGATCTAAGTAAGACCGAGTTGGGGCAGGGCGGTCCATGGTCTTCGACCCTCTTCAGAGTAGCAGTGAGATGTGGTGACGTGGAATTTTTAATTCTACACGATCTAACGCGTACGTGCCTGTAATGCAAGTTGCAACGAGAAGGGGCCTATGTCAAATGATACGTCTTGCGCGAACTAAACGGGTAAAATCTTGTCCTACACGGGAAACGCCACGACACCTCGTACTTGGCGCAGTGCAAGTAGAGGGGCATCCTATCAGTACTCATATACTAGTACGAGGTGACGCGGTAATTCCCACCTCTGAACGAGTTTTCACGTTTGGTTTGCTCGTTACGTCCCATTTGACCTAGGCCCCTCTCGTTGCAACTTGCATTACACGTACGTACGCGTCAGTTTGCTTACAAGGTGGGAAATTCCACATCACCATATCCGACTGCTACGCTCAAGGCGGTCGAAGCCCATGGGCTGACTCCTCCTATCATTGCGCCCGTACCTTTTTGAGTGCTGGGGTCGGATTCATCAACGACTTACATAACTTTAACAAAGGCATCACAGCGAAAAAGCCAGACAACGCGGCATATCCCTTAAAATATCGCTTGATAACCCGCGCTATCAGGGATTTCGGCTGTAATTTTCTATGCTAAATAAATTGCTGTAAGTCGTTGATGAATCCGGCACCTGCCTCCCCCCCCCCCCAACTCTTATTGCGCCACCTTGGTTTCACATACCTTGATAAGATTCAAACGTTGTAGTTAAGTAATGGCCTCCAACACTTGGCGCAATGATACTACGGGGGGAACAGGATATCTATCTATAGATAGATATTTTTAGATTAGATATCTACGATATCACCACCTATATATAAAAGAGTGTCCGTGGAGTGATCTAACCTAGGTGAGGTATGCCGCATCATCCACAGCGAGAGCGGTCGAGTGATCTAACCTAAGTGAGGTATGCCGCATCATCCACAGCGAGATCGGTCGAGTGATCTAACCTAAGTGAGGTACGCCGCATCATCCACAGCGAGAGCGGTCGAGTGATCTAACTGAAGTAAGGTGTGTCGCATCAACCACAGCGAGGGCAGTCGAATGATATAATCTATGTGAGATATCACCACCTACCACCATCACCATCACCACCTAGCAACCTCTATGGTGGACCAGGAGAGCGACCAGGGAGGAAAGGAAGAACCTGGGGCCGGATTCATCAACGACTTACGTAACTTCAACGGAGAATTGTAAGCTTATCAAGCGATATGGTGAGCGATAAGCAGCGTTAAAAGCTCAGATAATGCGGTTTATCGCTCACCATATCGCTTGATAAGCTTACAATTCTCCGTTAAAGTTACGTAAGTCGTTGATGAATTCGGCCCCTGGAGGAGAGACGAGGACGGGAAACCAGCAAGAAGAGACCAGTAGGTGTCAATAGTGGAAACAAAGAAGTGAGTCAATAGTTGTGACCAGGAAGGTGGGGGACTAAAGAGGGGGAGGGAAGAACTGTAAAGGAGGACCAGCAATTAGACCCAGTAAGAAGAAACGAGAGAGGGAAACCTGGTTTCGGAAGACATGTCAACGACAACTTGGAACGCTAGCTCCTGAGCATGATAACGATTGCGGAGGATCAACCTGAGGGACAGAAGTACTGCGCAGCACAAACCAATGACATTAGTGGCCGGTCAGGAAAGAATGTCTACGATGAAGGTAACGAAGTGTTGAAGCGCTTGATGCCGATAAAGTACGCACCAAGTCCTAGATGCTAGCGAATTTTATGTTTTACAAAAACAATTTTCCATAGGTCAGTGATGCTACAGAGTCGCGTGAAGCGCGCAAGTGCGAGACACGCCGTTAGGCGTGTAGGAGCACTTGTCTATTCAGAAAATGAAAAAATACTATGACCCCTATTTTTTGAAATACTGTAACTTAAATGATGGACTTACCACTTATTACATTGTGTAGAGAAACAGCAACACGATTCATCATGAATACAAATATATACTACTGAATACTATGAATATACTACTGAATACTATGAATACTACTTGTAACGATCATTAGAAGATCACCAATGGCATGCATCACCTGTATCACCTGTCGTCCCGTTGATCATCGACTTGCTCGAGCGGGCGCCAGCAGCGTCTCCATTCGTCCCTGTCGCGTGCCAGAGTGGTCCAATGGATCCTCCTCGCTCGAGGGACACGAAGAGCGTCATATCGGTCGTTCAGGGCTTTCACGAAGAAGTCCGACCAACGCGTTGGTGGGCGTCCTGGTGTTCTTTTGACTTCCCGCGGAATCCAATCTGTGACGGCTCTCGTCCAGCGGGTGTCTACGAATCGCATTACGTGGCCGGCCCACCTAATTTTCGACGACTTGGCCCATGCGACAGCGTCTCTGATCTTCGAACGTCGGCGAAGCTCGGAACTCCGGAGACCTTCTCTCACTTGCGTGAGTCGTGTCACTCCGAGCATCGTCCTCTCGATTCCACGCTGCGCGACGCTGATCGCGTGTTCATCCTGCTTTCGTATAGCCCAGGTCTCTGAGGCGTATGTTAGGGCAGGAAGAACAGTGGAGTCGAATAGGTGGGCACGGAGTCGGACGTTCTTCGTTTTCTTCACGACTTCTTCGACGCTCTTGAAAGCTCCCCAAGCCGCTCGTTTCCTTCTGCTCAGCTCTGGTGCTAGGTCGTTGGTCATGTTGACTTCGCGACCCAGATACACATAGCTGGAGCATTCGGAGATGTTCGTTCCGTTGAGCGAGAATGGGGCATCAGAAACCCATCCGTTCTTCATGAACATCGTCTTCGTAAGATTCAGCTGCAGTCCAACGCTTCCACATACACGATCGAAGTCGGCCAGCATTCGTTCCGCCTGACTGATGCTCGGGGTTATGAGCACGATGTCGTCAGCGAAGCGAAGATGGTGCAGTTGCCGGCCGTCGACCTTCACTCCCATGTCTTCCCATTCTAGTTCGCGCATGACGTTTTCGAGGGTGGCGCTGAAAAGCTTCGGGGATATGGTATCCCCTTGTCGAACCCCTCTCTTCACGTCAATGACGACGTCGTTGTAGAATGGTGAGATCTTGGTCGTGAATCCACTGTACAACTCTCGAAGAACTCTGATGTACTGAGTAGGAACGCCCTGGGTGAGCAGGGCTTCCATGACCGCTTCAGTCTCGACGGAGTCGAATGCCTTCTTCAGGTCAATGAACGTAAGGCACAGCGGCAGCTTGTACTCTCGCGACACTTCGATGAGCTTCGTAATGGTGTGTATGTGGTCGATCGTGCTGAATCCTCTCCGAAATCCTGCTTGTTCGCATGGCTGTCCTTCGTCCAGCGTTCTACTAATCCTATTCAGGATGACTCGAGTGAACAGCTTGTAGACTACGGACAACAGGCAGATCGGGCGATAGTTGCCAATGTCGTGCACGTCTCCCTTCTTGTACAGCAAAACGGTCTTGCTGGTCTTCCACTGAGATGGAACCTTGCATTCGGACAGGTAGCGTGTGAAGAGCCGCGCCAGGGTGTTGATGAGCGCTGGCGGGAGGTTCTTCAGGTGTTCAGCTCTGATCCTGTCAGAACCGGGTGCTGTACGTTTCTTCACCGACGAGATGGCGTGTCGGATCTCGGAAGGGAGAACAGAGGTAACGACGTATCCATCCTGCGGAAGATGGCATGGGGGCAGGTGGACGTGGCTATCGAAGAGATCGGAGTAGAAGTCGTGGATGACTTTCTCCATGGTCCTTCTGGAAGAGGTGATGGTTCCGTCAGGACGTCGGAGAGCGGTCATCTTGGTCTTGAAGTTGGCGAAGTTCCGGCGGGCATTGCGGATGCTCAGCCCTGCCTCTGCTGCTTCAGCCAACACTTCCGCCCTTCTCTCCTTGAGATCTTCCTTTATCGCCGCTCTGCATAGCTTTGCAAGCTCGGACGTCAGTTGGTAGTTGCCTGACGCTCGTGCTGCTCCACGCTGGCGTATCAGCTCGAGAGTTTCCGGAGACAGGCGTCTCTTGGTGGTCTTCAAGCTCTCGGCTCCCTTAGCACTATCGTGGAGATGGTGCACGAAGCGATCGTATTCCTCGTCGACGTTGTCCATGATGGCATCTTCCCAAAGGCCGACAAGAGAGGTGTAAAGGTCCCAGTTGATGGTCGTTCTGGGATTCCTCTTCTTGAACTTCGCGGCCTTCTCTCCTTGACGCGAAAAGCGGAACCTCGCGCGAAGGAGGCGGTGGTCCGATCCCGTGTAAAACTTGGGGACAACGGAGACATCGGTCAGGCAATACTTGCGATTGAAGATGATGTGGTCGATCTCGTTGTGGAACTGGCCACCGGGGGATTCCCAGGTCCATCGTAGGGAGGGAGGCTTCTGGAACTGCGAGTTTCCATGGATGGTCTTGGTCGACATGATAAACTCAGACAGCCTTTCACCTTGCTCGTTCCACTCCAAACCGTGGGTTCCGATGTGAAGTTCTTCCGGCGACCTTCGTGGCCCGATCTTGGCGTTGAAGTCGCCGACGATCACCTTGTAGAAGGTGTGATCTTCCTTATAGAACTTCTCCAGCTCCACGTAGAAGGCCTCGACGTCTTCGTCGTCGTAGTCGGATGTTGGGGCATACGCGACGAACACAGTCAAGGCTGGCACGGAGCCACATCGCTTCAGTCGCAGACGTCCGATTCGGCTAGTCAGAGACTCGTACGAATCGATGTTCATGGCCAAGTGCGTGTTGACGAGGACACCAACGCCGCCTACTCCCCTGCTGTCGCATGTTCCGAGGAACAGTTCTTCTCCGGAGTCGTAGGCGGCGTGTAGGGGGTGGTGTCTTCTCGTCTCGGTCAGTCCGATGACGTCGTACTTGATCTTCCTGGCTTGCATCATCAGGTCCTCGACGGATGCTTCGGACGCAAGCGTGCGGGCGTTGTAAGTACAGATCGTCATCCTAGTCCTTCTCAGTTTGCGCAGCCTGGTTAGGCCCTGAGATTTTAGCAGCCTCTCCGTACTCGTCCTTCCCATCGCTGCAGAAATGGGGGCTCTTTCGGGGTCAGGGGAATGAGGCCCTTTAGTGCTGCTGTGTTTGACTGGAATACAACACGGGTAGCTAGTCAGGCTCTGTCGTGCGGGCGGGGTACTCCGGGTAGCCAGCCAGACTGCCCGAAGGGACGGGGCGAGACTTAAGGCGGCCTCGAATCGCCTTACATGTACTCCCAGTCTACCGAGTGCAAGCTTTTGGCCGAGCCGACAAAGTTACAATCCGCACAGTCACGGACACATCCACGCACACTGTGCACGAACATGCCGCTCCCACGCACAAGGAACGCATCGACCCGACACAGCAGGAGCAAGGAGTCCATCCCCTGCATCCCACCTGCGTCTCTGGGCAGTACAAGGTACAATGGCATGCATAATATAAATAATCGATTTTGTAGTCTAAGAGGGGTGGATATAGACGATTGCATAATAGAACTAGCTCTGTATTAGTCACATAAGTGCAAATTTTCACAAGTTAAAATTTTATACATGTGAGAAAGGTTCTTACCAATAACTGTAACTAAATGCCCAGTTTGACAGCCATCGAACATTTGTTGCGGAAGAATTATTCAACTTGGTCAAAAAGAGGATACCGTTTTGCCACTTCTCTCTAGAGTAAATAGAATTTTGGCTGTTTATTGTATTTCCATTTCCGCAAAGCTTCAAGGTAGTGGTCGTCCCATAGATTTCCTTTAAGTTCATTTTTCTTCTTGACTAATCTCTTTATATATGACCAAGCGAATTCCACGCATTGAGCATGTGCGCCTGTTTTGCGGTCATCAAAGTTCTTTTTGTGATTCAAAGTCCTATGATCGTGTCCGAGATTTTTCAAATTCGGATAACCTTTCTAGGAATCTGTGTATATCGTTGTTCCTGGCAGTACATGTCGCAACACAATATTATCTACCAGACCTTCAACGGCCTGACAGCCACCAAACGTCTGGTTGGGCCTTCGCCCCAAACCCGGAAAATAGAACTCCCCGAACGTCTTCTCTTTAGGCCTTCTCTCATTCATTACAGTAAAAAAAAACTGGTTTTGCTATATATAATGGTATAGCGGAATAGGGCAAAACAGGTCTATCACCTTCACTGCACTCCTCTTAACTGGTCCTTTATCACTGATTCCTCTTTATTGTCAGCCCTTTTCCGGTTCACCCTTCACTGGTCCCCCTCCCCGTTCGTCGGTCCCTACTACTGCTCCCACCTTCACTGGACCTCCCTTTACTGGTCCCCTCTTCGCAGGTCATTCTATACTTCACCGATCCCCATTACTGGTCCCACCCTCCTGGTCCTTCTTTTATTCATGAACCCTTTTCCGGTCCCTCTTCACTGGACCTCTTCCTGCCATTCACCGGTCCCCATTAGTACCTTGCTCACCGGTCACCCTTCACCTGGTTCCCTCTTTCACTGGTCAACCTTCTATCGGTCCTCCCTTGACTGGACCCCTCCCCACCTCAACGGTCCCCATTACTGGTCCATTCTTCACCGGTCCACCTTCACCTGGTCTCCTCTTCACTGGTCAACCTTCTACCGGTTCCCCTTCATTAGACCACTCCCCCCCCCCCTTCACCGGTCCCAATTACTGGTCCCTTCCTCACTGGTCCCCTCTTCACTGGACCTCTCCCCCTCCTTCACCGGTTCTCCCTTCACTGGATCCCCCCCCCCTCACCGGTCCCCATTGCTGGTCCCACCTTCACTGTTCTCTCCTTTATTGGTCAACCCTTCACCGGTCCCCCATTGCTGGTTCCACCTTCACTAGTAGCACCTCGTGTGAATCCGGACCATCGCGCGACATCGTTGACACCTTCTGAACCAGGACACCTGTTGAACAACGTCGGTGACATGTGTTCTCAACCCGAACGTGCTTTGCGCGACATGTGACACGTCGTCTGAATCTGGAAGGGTTTTCGCGACATTGGTGTCACCTGTTCTGAACCCATGCACCTGATGAACGACGTCGGTGACATGTCTCCTAAAGTCGGACGTGCTTTGCGGGAAATCGTTGACACGTCGTGTGAATCCGGAACCCCTAGCGCGATTTCGGTGACACGTCCTCTGAATCCGGACAGGCCTTTCGCGACTTCGGTGGCATCTCTTCTCAACCTGAGTGTCCTTTGCGCGAGATTGGTGAAATGTCTTCTAAACCCAGGCGCCTGTTGAACGACGTCGATAACACCTCTTCTGAACTCGGACGCTCGCTTTCAGAACGTCGATGACACATGTTCGGAACTTGGACGCCCTTTGCGTGACGCTTGCGCACGTCTTCTGGCCCCTCTCAACACGATTTAGGTGACACCACACAACTACAACCCCTCCTCCCCATCCCACACTTCCTCACAACGCACTCCTTCAGCACATCTCGCTTATATATAGCAGCACAAACTTGAACTTGAACTTTATAACTTTAACAAACATTTCTTTGGAATTTTTCTCGAAGCCACCAACTAGCCTGTTCCATCGGGCTGCTCTCCTTTTGTTGAATTTCCTTTTCACAATATGTGTTTCGTCTATCTGGGCGACTTTGTTTTGTACTCCAATTTTTCGTGGTTGATCTTCATCCAGGAATGATTCAACGAGAATATCTCGAAACCATAGGTCCCACTGGACCGTGGTTCTGTCTTTGACTGAGCGTTGCTTTGATCTATGAGATGTTCCCATATCATGAATGAATAGGATTGATGCCAGAAAAATCTTTTTTTCGAGAACCTTTTAGCTTTTCGAAGAAAGTGTCTTTTAAATATCTGACTTTTTGATCAAACTGCTCCATGTATTGATTAAATCGGATGTCTTCAAAGTTTCTAATTTGAGCATTCTTTCATCTATCAGTCTGAAACAGTAGAAAATAAAATCTAATTCTATAATGTTGTTTTGCAACAAGTTTCATTACAAATTACGAGATTTGACGCGTTGACTTTTTTGGTAGCGAGAGGACAGCCTCCGTAGTGCACGCGGGAGTGTCCGCGGTAGACAGCTTTCCATGGTGCAGTGCACCGCGCAAGGTTGTCTCCTCGCGTTGAAGTTTTTGGAGCGCGAGAAGACAGCTTTCCGCGGTGCCATGCACGAATATGGTATTCTACCCCGGACACTCCCGCGCTGGTATATCATATTCGATAGACAGACAGTCTGCAACACGGAAGGTGAATATAGGAGGGAAGGTCAATATGAAGGGTATAGCAATAGGCTGCCTACTGCGGGCGCTCCCGCGGTAGACAGTCTATTACTAGACTCTTCATCGTCCCCCGGCAGTGATCCGCGGAGGTGGATGTGGTTGGGCACGACGACTGGCCAGGTGAAGAAAGAAATGACACTGAGGTGTGACAAGGTTGATTGCAACGTGTACTACACGTTCATATGTGTCAACTGCAACGTGTACTACATGTTCATATGTGTAAGCTGCAACATGTATTACACGTTCATACGCGTGAGACGTGGCCACATCAGTCTATTCAAAATCTACATTGAAAGAAATGGAGAAGGAGAGGGGATATCCTTTTCCCCGTGGTATCATAGCGCCCCACACTGTTACAGCAACGCGGTAGCCCTATCGATGTCAATCACAATCCATTTGTATAGGGCAGAGGCGCAAAACCAGCAGCTGATGTGCACCCAACGCGGCTGTGGCAATAATTATTCAAGGCATTATTGCCGCTGCAGCCGCTTTGCCACGGAAACTGATAATCATGTGATGATGATAACGATAATGAAATCGCCGTGCAATCTAAGTTGGTGGTTTCAACTTTTAAATGATTTCATACGAACGGAATGTATTCGGTATTGAAATATACTGAGCTCACACATTCCTTAGAAAGCAACTGAGATTAAAATAAATAAGATAAAAACACGAGATTATATGGCATGTGTCAGCCAGGTCGGGACGTTTACATATGATTAGGATGTAAAGTACATTCTCTTGTCTGTGTCCAAAACATTGGTTGCTGGTGTCTGGACCTATTTTTATTTTGTTTTAATGATATTATCTGTTTAGCAGCTTGAAGATGGTCCGTTCTTGTTACAAATATATTAAGATGGTTTTCCTTTGACATATTTGCACCGAAAATGGTCCTTTTTAGGTTTCCCTTTCCCGACTTGGAACTCGGAAACTGAGTCTATTTCCCCATTTATTATGTTTCACTCTGTCGAGAAATCATTTAAGAGCGGCCACCACCAACTAGTATTGCACTGAAACCGCATTGGTGATGGAGCAGTGTGGTAAAGCTGAGTATGAGTTCCTCGTACGCGGCAGTTTTGACGCCCACGAGACAGTTTTGCTGCCTACCGTGTGCCGTGTTGCCGCAAAAGTGCGCGGAGGCCTTAAGCGTGAAAAGACTCAGCTGCATACTTCACCATTGGCAATATAACAAATGGTTTGTGAACGGAGTAGATACTAGAACGTTTGGTGGCGACGTATGGCAACGCATAATTGCGTAGGATGAATCTGCTGAAGTGATTTGGAAGGGATGCTTGAACAATATGTTTGGTTGTTCGGAAAGTTCTCAGCGCTTTGTGTTACTATTTTTCATTCGTTTGTTATTAAGAAAAACTCAAGTTGCATTGCGCATTAATGCTACTTTCTGTACAGAATTTTTAGCTCTATCTGACTAAGTAATTTATATATCACTTTTTTATTTTTGTTTTGAAGGGCGCGGAAGTATGTCGAAGGAGCAATTCCGAACGACATTTTATTTTGAGTTCACATTGGGACAATTCGTACCCGAGACACTCGACAAATCAAACAGTTGTGGGGGCCTACGAGTGTTGGAGAAAGCACTGTGCGCCAGTGGTTCAGTAAATTTCGGACTGGAGATTTCACCCTCAAAGACGACTCTCGCAGCGGTTGACCTAGACCAATCATGGACGATAAGTTGAAGGAGCTGGTGGAGGCTGAACCACCCCATACAGTTCGCGGGAACGAGGAAGAGCTAGACGTTAGAATAATTGCTGTTGCGGATGCTTTGAAACGCCTTGGGAAGGCAGAAAAGCTTGAAAAGTGGGTGCCCCACGAGTTGAGTGGGCGGCAAAGATTGTCACGTTTCGAGATTTGTTCTTCTCTACTTTTACACAACAGCTTTTCTGCCTTCCCAAGGCATAAATATCGGGGCGCGGTGTGACTGGCAGCGCCGCTTCCCAAATTGACGCGCCGCACCGCGGCGGGAGTATAAAAGGCGCCTTAGGCGCCATTTATATTCGCGGTGCGGCACGATGTGACGGTCGTCATAGCTATCGATTTTTCGCGCGGCCCGGCGGCGCCGCATCTATTTCATACCCCGACGCCTCAAAACACCACATTTGACGGTGGGGGTACGGTATTCGGCGAATCGCGCTGCTTGAGGGAAGGGCGCGGCGCGATCAGCTGCGGCTGACTCGGTGTGGAGTAGGAGATTTCACACCGGAACGAATCATTTTGCTATGCATGTTTTGTTTTGGTTTCACAACCAACAGAACAAAAAGGGTGTAGCAGAAGGATGGCACTATTATACTTTCAGGACCCCAGAGCTCGAGGAGAGGTTGGAAAAACTTTTTCGACCCAACATCGCCCAGGGGGGGGTGGGGTATTTAGGATGCTGATCACGAATCCGGCATCCTTTTTTTGTATTACGCTGTAGGTAGGGCGAAATCGGTGACCATGATCTTACCAGGATACTATCTCAACGGTTGGTCAGAACGGCGCAAGTGCTGGGCAGAACCGCCTCTCCCTGGGAAGTAACAAACTGCAGGTATCTCGACCCCAATACAACTCTGCGCAGAGTTTGTGGTGACGGAAGTCGCCTGTTGGCGCCCTGTTGATTCACGTGCTCCATAGCTGACGGGCACGCACGGGATGAGGGCTCGTGTCGCGACCCGGCACAGTGCACAGGTGGCGTAGTAGGGAAGCGGTCGGGCTCGTCAGGGAGGGGTCGGGGTTTAGGTCCCGCACACCGCGCTTGTTTCACTTCTGCAAAATCCATGTTTATCATATAGGTAATCCACCTAGGGGTATTATAGTGTGTTATAGAGCATGTTTACATATAACATATGCTTCAAACTACAGATCAGCTAAAATGTTCACTTCTGTGTGTCACTTATTTTAAGGCTATTTTGTGTGAAGCTGTAGTTATGTAGCGATAGATATTTTGTGGCACTAGTTAAAAGTTCCGACTCCACCAACAAGACTTCGGTCAAGAAAAAGTTTTCGCTGAAACTTCGTCTAGGGGGTTATTTAGAGTGCTGATCACGAATCTTACATCCGTTTTTTACTATTCGGTCGGAGGCCACCCATACCGTTAACAAGGGTGGTCCAAGCAGGGTCACCGATTTCGCTGAATCTTCGTCTGGGGGGGGGGGTTATTTGGGGTGTATTTGGGGTGCTGATCACGAATCTCACATCCGTTTCGCACGATTCTGTCTCTACCTGCCGTCAAGCAGGTAGAGAGAGAATCGTGCGAAACGGATGTGAAGCTTTAAGAATGTAATCCCGTGCCTCCCTGCATCTAAATTATCCAGCCGAATCGTGAAGAACGGATATCAGATTCGTGATCAGCACCCCAACTGACCCCTCTGGGCGAGGTTTCAGCGAAATCGGTGACCCTGCCTGGACCACACTTGTAAACGGTATGGGTGGCCTCCGACCGAATCGTGAAAAACGGATGTCAGATTCGTGATCAGCACCTCAAACAACCCCCCCCCCCCCTAGACGAAGTTTCAGCGAACGGTGACCCTGCCTGGACCACCCTTGTTAACGATATGGATGATCCTTCTAATATAATAAGCCGCTAACGTCTGTACGGGGCGGAGCGTCTGTACGGGGCGGAGCGTCTGTACGGGGGAGAGCGTCTGTACGGGGCGGAGTGTCTGTCCAGGGGGGATCAGTGACGGTCTGCCTGGCCATCCGGTGCTGAACTGTGAGGGGGAATCGTGGGGGGAGGGGGGTTGTAGTTGTGCAACGTGCCTGGCGACTCAGTAGACGTGCCGAACACGTTGCCCAACGTGCCTGGCGAGTCAGTAGACGTGCCGAACACGCTGCCAAACGTGCCTGGAGATGCGGTGCTGGAGTAGTGAGAGAGGGGGGTGTGTAGGGGGGGGGGGGGGGTAGTAGTTGTGCAACGTGCCTGGCGACTCAGTAGACGTGCCGAACACGTTGCCCAACGTGCCTGGCGAGTCAGTAGACATGCCGAACACGCTGCCAAACGTGCCTGGAGATGCGGTGCTGGAGTCCTGTAAGGGGGAATCGCCGGAGGAGGGGGGTTGCAGTTGTGCAACGTGCCTGGCGACTCAGTAGACGTGCCGAACACGTTGCCCAACGTGCCTGGCGAGTCAGTAGACGTGCCGAACACGCTGCCAAACGTGCCTGGAGATGCGGTGCTGGAGTCCTGTAAGGGGAGTCGTCGGAGGAGGGGGGTTGCAGTTGTGCAACGTGCCTGGCGACTCAGTAGACGTGCCGAACACGTTGCCCAACGTGCCTGGCGAGTCAGTAGACGTGCCGAACACGCTGCCAAACGTGCCTGGAGATGCGGTGCTGGAGTAGAGAGAGGGGGGGGTGTAGGGGGGGGGGGGTGTATTTCGTTCAAGCGGTCCGAAACTTTAGCCTTGGTGGTAATCGAGGTCGCTGAACACGAATCTGATGTTGATCAATCAATATCGATCGATATTATCGATTTTTCGCGTATTTCGTTCAAGCGGTCCGAAACTTTAGCCTTGGGGGTAATCGAGGTCGCTGAACACGAATCTGAAGTTGATCAATCGATATCGATCGATAATATCGATTTTTCGTGTATTTCGTCCAAGCGGTCCGAAACTTTAGCCTTGGTGGTAATCGAGGTCGCTGAACACGAATCTGATGTTGATCAATCAATATCGATCGATATTATCTATCTTTTATGGATGCCATTCAAGCGGTGTGAAATTTAAGGCGTGTAGGTGGTGGAGGTCATCATCATCCTTCTTCCTTCTATATAATAAGCCGCTAAGGGGAGTGTAACTTCTGTCAATCTGTACGGGATGCCGTGTCAGTCTAGGGCGACGTGTTTGTCCTGTCTGTCCAGGAGGGGTCCAGTAACGATATGCCTCTATCCGGTGTTGGAGGAGTGCGAGGGAAGTGTGAGGGGAAAATCGGTGACGATGACATCGACAGCCTTAGTCACCGTTACCTACCGTACCCTACCATAATCGGCTGAAATTTCAAAGAAGGATGTTAGATTCGTGATGAGCACGCTAATTAACCACCCCCCCCCTAGGCGAAGTGTGGGCGAAGTTTTTTTCGTAGCTCTACTCTACCTCTGGAGTGAGCGATCTCTAAGCAGGAGGGTGCAGACACTGCACTCTACTTCCCTTCAGTGCTTTTTCTCAAGAATTATTGACGTTTTGAATTTAAAATTACGCGGGTGTTTTGAATCTAGGCGGGACCTAATCGAAGCGCAGTGGCGCTCTCTGACTTTGCCGACGGATTCATTTTCTCCTAATCAAAGCGCGGTGGCGCTCTCTGACGTCTTCGACGGATTCATTTTCTATTTCGAGGAGTTTGACTTGCTTTTTGGGTGTTTCGCTTTTGATTAGCCTCATTGATTACGCTGCGATCCGGTGAACAGCGGAAGGAGGCATCGTGATATCGCTGATGAAGGGGGGGGGGTGAGACAACGGCTCGATGATTCGTTTCAGTCAGAGGCTGAGTCATTTTATCAGCGAAATCGCTCCTAAGAAATCAAACTGTTGAGAAAATCCGAGTGAAATGGTTAGAAGTTCGAGCGTGAGTGTCTTCTTTTGTTTTTGATCGTTTCTGATGTTAGGCTCGGTTCTCCTGGCGTCTTCGACGGATTCTGTTTCTATCTCGAGGAGTTTGTCGTCCAATATGCTATGGCGATCCTGATCAGTAGCTACCGTGCTGCAGCGTAATACGAGAAATTGCTGCAGGATTCGTGTTTATCACCCCAAATAGCCCCCTTAGCACTGGGGAGAATCGGTGATGATGACATCGACAGCCTTTGTCACCGTTACCTACCGTACCCTACCATAATCGTCTGAAATTTCAAAGAAGGATGTTAGATTCGTGATCAGCACGCTAATTAATCCACCCCCCTAGGGGAAGTGTGGGCGAAGTTTTTGGGAGTGTTGGCGAGGTCGAAGTTCGTTTTCAGAACTTCGACCGCTGTCAGTTGATACTGATCAAATTATGGGGAGCAAAAAAAGCAGAAAATACCCGAGCGTCTTCTTCGTGCCAGGGGATTCAGAAGACGTGCGCAGTACGTCGCATGACGTTTCAAAGACGTCGCTCAACATGTTTGGGGATTCAGGTGGACGTGCCGAAGGCATCGTCCAATATGCCTGGGGATTCACAAGACGTGCCGAAGACGTCGTCAGCTAAGGGGGATCATTGAGGGGAACCAGTACCAGTAATGGGGGAACGTTTCACTAAGGAGAACCAGTGGCGTGGAACCAATAGATCGCCCTATCATACTATATACTGCACGTACTGAGAGCCTTTTCTACTCCTAGATAGGGAAAAAGCTGTACAAGTAGACCAGCTAGCTTGATGTCATTGTCCTTAGCTTAGAGATACTGCAACATCGCGCGAAGCGCGCAAGTGCGAGGCACGCCGATAGGCGTGACGGAGCACTTGTATATTATATATAAACATGCCCTATAACACACTATAATACCCCCAGGTGGATTACCTATATGATAAACATGGATTTTGCAGAAGTGAAACAAGCGCGGTGTGCGGGACCTAAACCCCGACCCCTCCCTGACGAGCCCGACCGCTTCCCTACTACGCCACCTGTGCACTGCACCGAGTCGCGATACGAGCCATCATCCCGCGCATGCCCGTCAGCTATGGAGCACGTGAATCAACAGGGCGTCAACAGGCCACTTCCGTCACCCCTAACTCTGCGCAGAGTTGCATTGGGGTCAAGATACCTGCAGTTTGTTACTTCCCAGGGACCTAAACCCCGACCCCTCCCTGACGAGCCCGACCGCTTCCCTACTACGCCACCTGTGCACTGCACCGAGTCGCGATACGAGCCATCATCCCGCGCATGCCCGTCAGCTATGGAGCACGTGAATCAACAGGGCGTCAACAGGCGACTTCCGTCACCCCTAACTCTGCGCAGAGTTGCATTGGGGTCGAGATACCTGCAGTTTGTTACTTCCCAGGGAGAGGCGGTTCTGCCCATATACAGCACTTGCGCCGTTCCAACCTACCGTTGAGATAGTATCCTGGTTAGTCCCTCCTAACTAGCGTAACCTAAGAAGCGAATGAAGATCTGCAAGCATTGTCGAAGTTTCACATTCAATGCTAAAGATATGTTTAGTGCACAAGGAACCCGGAATGGTCATATGGGAGAGAACCGATTCTCGATCATGAGTGCCTTCCAGCAATTTTAGTTTTGGACCCGAATATCATCATCATCATCATAATCATCATTTTCATTAGCGTTTGTCCCGCTTGATGGTGGGATTCCCTCTTCTGGTGTGGTGACGCCAATTCTCCCGATCAAATGCTTGATCGGGGTGCACAGCAGCCATCTTTAAGTCCAAATGCAACGTATCTAGCCAACGTTGCTTCAGGCGTTCCCTTGGTACCTTTCCAGGGACCTCAAGTTTCAGGCTATCTTCTTGACGGTGTCGTCGTTAGCGCGAAGGACTTGGCCATACCATCGTAGACGAGCTTCGCGCAACTTGTCGGCTATCGGTACGACACCGAACCTCTGTCGTATGGTGTCATTGCGAAAGCGGTCCTATCGCGTTACTCCAGCCGTAACACCCTAACATCTTCGTCTCCATTACACTGAGGCGGCTTTCAATTTCCTTCGTCACGGGCCAGCACTCAGCACCGTACGTCGCTACTGGGCGGACTACTGTTCTATAACCTTCGATTTGAGGTGCTCAGGTATTGTCCTGTCGTAAAGCACCCCAGTCAGTGAACGCCATTTGGACCAGGCTGCACTCACGCGCGCGTTCGCCTCCAACTTTAGGCTGCCATCGGGCGTAACTGTTGACCCAAGATACTTGAAAGATGTGACTCGTGAGAGCTCAGTACCATTGATCCTAATAGATCCGTGCTCAACCACATCCGTCGTCAAGTACTCCGTTTTTTTTTGACGTTTAGCTTGAGACCGAACAATGCCAAGCGATCGCACCACGCCTATGCTTGTCGCTCGAGTTCGGTTTTAGCTTCGCATGCAAGCATGACGTCGTTAGCATAGAGCAGCGTCCAAGGTGCCGCCATCTGGGGATCTTGTGAGATCGCATCCATCACGACCACGAAAAGCAGTGGGGATAGCGCAGATCCCTGGTGCACCCCTACAGAGAACGTTTGGACCTGATCATGTTGCAAATTAAAAG
The DNA here is from genome assembly GCA_947396885.1 of Heligmosomoides polygyrus polygyrus. NCBI lineage: Eukaryota > Metazoa > Nematoda > Chromadorea > Rhabditida > Heligmosomidae > Heligmosomoides > Heligmosomoides polygyrus. The sequence continues at coordinate 85,459,775 of OX377202.1, forward strand.
GTTATTTAGTGCCATTTGCATTGCAGGGGATTCGACTCAATACCACACTCATCAGTTTCAACCGTAAGTTGAGCGGACGACCCGTGTCTTAAGAGAGGATTCGTCGTTCCCCACGGGAATCCCACCACCAACACTGGCAAGATGCATTCCGCTGATCAGCCAGACAAATCCTTTCTGTTTTGGTCCTCCAATGACTCATGGACCGTCGAGTCCGTCATCCATCATGGAGGCCAATCGCTCAGCGCTCCGACTTGATGCGCCTCTTCGCGGCGAGAGTATAAAAGGCGTCTTAATCACGGAAATTCAGAAGCCGCGAGATTACGCTTTCTCTTCAGTGAAATGCACATTAACAAGAGAAAAGAGTGCATGCGAAATATAGTACTGTAAAATTAAATGACTAACCGATAGCAGATGTAGCACTATGTTCTCCGAATGCGGGACTTTTATAAAAAAAGCGAAAGGTCACAGTTTGTAGATTTTTTTTAGGAGATCGTTCAGAGTATAGGCTCTCCACTATCGCGACACTATTACGTCCAAGAACATGCATGGACCAACGTACGTTTTGATACGTTTAAGATAGGTTCTCATGCTGGCAGTGGTGGCGGTTCTTAGAGCTACATTCTGGATAAAGCCTTGTGGCGCTAAGTGTCTTCCTATGTGCTTTCTTTTTCTTGATTTATATTAGGTTGTAAGAAATGTTCTGGCAGTTCTTCCACGTTATTTTTGAAAAGCCATATCTCAGCAGCTCAAACTGCACCGTTTGTTCAAAATAAGCACTACTAGAGTCAACGCAACTCTGCCAACGTGATACCAACTCGGATATACTACTTTCTTAAAAATCTGACGACCTAAACTGAATGAATTCTAGGAACATAGACTCTGCATCACGTTGGTGTTTAAACACTATATCTTTGAAAAAGCTATTTAGATGCTTGAAAAAGTGAAAGTCAGTTGGCGCTACGTCTGGCGAATATGGCGGTGAGGGAGAGTTCCGACCTGCTGTTCGTTCAATTTCTGGAGAACCATCCGCGAAACATGCGGTCGTGCGTTGTCATGCAGAAGTAGCACGCCGTGTTGGTTGACCAGTGAAGGCTGCTTCTTCTCCAATTTTGCATACATTTCTACCAGTTGCTCGCAGTACAGATCTGCTGGCCAGGAGGAAGAAAGGAAAATGGACTATTCAAGCTGCAGTCCACCAGACCGTAATCATTGTCTTCTTTCGGACCAAATCCGGCTTCGGAAAGGTTTTTGGGGCGCGCTGACATTCACCCACTGAGCAAAACGCTTCTTATTATCATGTCGGATCCATTTCTCGTCGCACGTGACAAGCCGATGGAGGGACGGTTACGTAGAATTTATTCTCATCAGGAGACTCGCGACTTCCATTCGCCTCAGCTGCTGCGCTTCGGTGAGGTTGTGGGGCACCCACCTGTCGAGTCTTCTCAGCATTCCCAGTTGCTTGAGGTGATCAGCAGCAACCGTATGGGAAACTCTTGGGTTTCTTGCCATCTCCCGGAGTGGTTGCCGAAGGTCTTTTTCGACTACTTCTTTCAAGGCAAGGTGGGCGCGTGTAGCGCAGTCGGAGGAGGCGCGACTGTCGTGTGCACCCGATACCAGGTCCTTGGTTCGGATTTCCCGCCCAGGCCAACCAAGCCTTCCATCCCTCCGGGGTCGGTGGATTGGTACCAGACTTGTCTGGGAAGGATAAAGAGCTGACTTGTTCATCGGCTGGCCACCGCAAGTCATTGTATGGCCAAATACGCATTCAACTCGCCTCCACGACATCCCGTAGAAGTAGAATGCGCTGGCGCATCCCAGAAGGGATTGAGTAACGCCGTCCTTTATCCTTTTATCCTTATCTTTCAAGGCATCGTGATCAACGAGCGATGGTCTCCAGGTTCGGATTCATCAACGACTTTGCGCTATGAACAAAAATTTCACTGCGGAAAACTCACGGTCAGATAACGCGGCTTATCGCTCACCATATCGCTTGGTAAGTTGCGCTATCTGTGATTTCGGCTGTAAGTTTCTCAGTCAAATTGCTGTAAGTCGTTGATGAATCCAGTTCCAGCTCGTACCATGTCTTCAATCGTTTCTCTTCCATGCCGAAACTTACTGAATCAGCGAAAAACGGTTTGCTCCGAGGCGGTACCTTCTCCCCATGCAGTGTTTGCATTCACAACTGTTTCCATCACTGTCCGACCACGTTTCAATTCGTGAAGTAGAACGATTCGGAAAGTCGTCTTGTCCACGCTATAATTGAAGTTCCCTCAGAAATCAGAAATGTTGAAGAAATACATGAAAAGCACATCAGCAAGAAGAAGAACTATTTCCTCACCTGAGAAGCACAACTTATCGATTAGTTGACCAGCCGATTGATTAGCCGTTGAAATTTAGTGCAAGCTGATACCAAAGAGGCGCGAAAACTGCTAGAACTTTCCATACAACCTAATAGTTTGTTAGCTGAGAGAAGTGTTCACGAGGGTGTGGCCATTTCGATATGAGCACTAGAAAGATAAAAGGGAAGAAAAGGAACAATCGAATAAATTCGTTAATCACTATCCTTCGACAGAAAGCCTGCTCCGATGCGCATAGTATGTTCTGTTTATCCGTTAAACCTTGTCCCATGTCCCAGGCAGGCTCAGCAACCCTCCACGCTACCGTAACACACTTTAACGAAGGCAGTAAAGATCGATTTAGCCACATGCGCAAGCTAGTAAAGACTGCATTCAAGCAGCAGACTATAAAACAAGGAAAAGAAAGCATACCGGAAAGGTTGGAAAGCTAACATGGCTTGAGCGAAACCTGTGTAACTGTCGTAGGCTATGGAAATGTAGCAAAGGAAGGAACGATGTGTTGTTCATTTTTTCATTTCGTCGTGTAATCTCAGAGGCGGGATGTCGTCGTTGTTTTTTCTAGCCGTTTAATTGCTCTTGCATTCGTTGCCGTTTTCCGTACAAAGTTGTGTTTGAGTGGGCTAGTTTCAGTTGTTGATTTTGTACACAGCTTAAGAAACCCCAATCACATATATGACTTAACTCTCACAGATCGCTTAGGTGCTCACTATGCTCGTCCTGCTCAACTCCCGTGATCTCGTAGTGAAAGCTCGTCCGAGGCGGGAGGGGGACGGTCAGGAGGTACACCCGCCCCTGCTGGGGACGGTCAGGAGGTACACCCGCCCCTGCTCATCCCCCTTGCTCACCCACCCCAACCCCTTAGGCTTCATCAAGAGTCTAACGGCTGCGTTACGAAACCTTTGACACGCAAATAAAAGTTTCCGGTCCGCAGTACAGCTCTGTACCTCCTGACGCCACACCCCCCATCAGGGGGGGGGGGTGTACCCTTGTCGCGCTGCCCAGGCGGGCGGGCGCGGCACCAGGCCTACTGTAAGGCATCTGGCATACCTCCAAGTCGCTGGAGGGACTCGAAGTTATGCCAGATGCCTATTGGAGCGTGTCGCTCCGCCTTCTACGGTAGTGGAAGAGACCTAAAGTAAGGCACCAATTGAAAGACAGTTAAAAATTACAAACGGTTGCTGCTAGATGTCGTGATGCTTTCATCTCAAATTGATGATTAGTTGCTCTTCAATGACTTAGTGTGATATAGTTGGACGACTGTGCTTGGATGAACTCTAGCTGCTGAAGTATTTCACAAAACAACATCGGAAATATGTGTTTTTGAAAACATGAAATGTTTCAGGTCATCTTTATGGTGTTATTATCGTCATTAGTACTCACATCTTTACTCATTTCTCTATCTTACGCTTATCGATTATTGGTAGGATGGTCTAGAAGAAGAAGGGTCAGCGTTTTTGCCTTGCACTTGCTCTGCATGGAAGCTGAAATTGAATGAACTTGAAAGCAAAATCTGTGTTGGAGGGATCATAATTTCAGAGGTCTAGACAACGTCCACAAACTTTACTCGTTGGTTTCCTAATGTTGATTAGCGGCGCTATAGTAACTGTGATGTGTACAATATGTTTCTGGAATGGTTTGATAGGTATTCAAAGGCAACATTATGAAAGTCACATAGGAGGTAAAGGGTCTTCTCATGTTTTCTTTAATCTGCACGATTTTCAATTTTTGGCACCCACTAGAACGAAGCACAATGTTTATTGTTGCAATAGGTAGGGTTTTGCATATCTTTCAAGGTCTAGTTACGTTCTGTTGCTGTGCCAGAGAAATGATTGCTAGTTGTTTTCGCTTCAGGTCTGTTCTTTTTCCTTTCAGTCGATGCGGATTTCTTGAGGAAATACAGTGAGGCGCTAGCATGTGTCAGTAACCATGTGGAAATTTTGGCTTTGAAGAAAATGAAGAATTCACACGTCTCATCTTCTCGCAAACTCGAGAATGTGTCGGAAATTTTTTCGGTAAGACGTTGGTGTGAAAGTATTTTTTGACGAAAGAGACTAGACCTTGTTCTAACCATAACCAGCGGGTAAAAATAGGCTCATAAAATAGAGCCAAAGCATGAAGCACGTAGCAGTTACGTTACGTAGCATGAAGCTGTCTAAAGGCGATAAATACCGTTTTTGTCAATACCCAGCGTCGGCTTCGCCGGCAGCCAATGCTGGGTAAGGAGGCATCCCTAGCGTCGAAGTCGAACACGTAGAAATCCACACCTACTACAGATTGATGCTATGCTGAGTATCACTCACATCCCTGTATAGCGCTCAAGATAATGTCCACAGAACTCCTGCTTTGTTTGGGGTTGTGTTCACAATCTAGTGCAGCTCGTCAAGCCTAATCGAATGTCTGACCTCCGTTCCGTCCAGTCGCCGTACTTTATTCCACGAGGTGTGGCGAATTTCGGAAAAAGTGACTTGTGACCGAAATGCTATCCTCCTCTGCATACAGTGCAGAGGAAGATAGTATTTTTGTACTAAGTGCAGTGGAAACTGGTCAAAGGCCTGCCGAAAATTGGGACCTAGGGGCAAGACTTGGTTGAAAGCGTAGTCGAACTGAGCGCAGGTCTGGCGAACGTTCTTCCCTGACCTGTCCTGGTCCACCGCTTAAAATTGGAGGACCTGGGCAGGTAAAAATAGCTTAGTAACCCAGCGCGCGAAGTAGTTGTGCTCTTGAGATCAAAGGAACAATTTCCAAATCAAAAGGAGCGTCTTCCAGACGATGACATTTGCCACTAATTTTGAGGGGAAATGCGAGAAGAAATATATGCGAGAGCTTGATGAAGTCGAAAACCTAGGGGGGATGAGAGCTTGATTTTTGCTGTTGACGAACCACTACAGAAAGTGAGTCACGCCTTCCTTCTTTATGTATGGTGGGATTTCCTTTCTCCTATTGATTTTCCTTTCTTCATTGCATCTGAGAGAAATTCGATATCGCATTCAAAAGATCGAGAACACTAATCGATATCGGTTGCTTGATCGAAACGCCCCAATTGCTGTGGAGCGTTTCCGACGACCAACACAATCACGCAAATCTCATCCGATTGGTTAGGTCTGAGAGAGAACTGGCATCTTTCAAATGGTCGATAATATCGATCGATATTGACTGCCTGATTAAATTTTCTGTAAGACATCTTAATCACGCAATACCCCGATCGATATTGAATGTCTGAGCGGCCCTTCGACTGCCATCGTAATCACACAACACCCACCCCGATCGATTAAGCCCTAGAGGAAGCCCAAACGATGGGCAATATCGACCGACATGAAATGTCTGGGCGACTTTCGCCGCTTAAACGATCAATAATATCGATCGATATTGAGTGTCTGAGCGACTTTCCGATTGCCATCATAATCACGCAACACCCATCCCGATCGATTAAGTGTGAGAAAGAAACTATTGCATCGTTCGAACGATCGATAATATCGATCGATTTATTGACTTTCCGATCGAAGCATCTGCCCTGCTTCGAAGCGCGTCCGTTGGCCAACTCCACGCAATCTCATCCCAGTCGGTCAGATCTGAGGGGAAACCGATTTCGCCGCTCTCTCGCAACACCCACCCCATCGATTAAATCTGAGAGAGAAACGGTACCACCGTTCAAACGACCAATAATATCGATCGATATATCTACTTTCTTCTTCTTCTTCTTCTTCTTCAGCGTTTGTCCCGCAACGTCGCGGGGTCCGCTCTTCTGGTGTTACGACGCCACCTTTCCCGATCCTGCGCTTGATCAGGGTGGACTCCAGCTACTTTCATGTCCGTGTGTAACGTATCGGACCAACGCTGCTTCGGGCGTCCTCTAGGCCGCTTTCCAGATACTTCCAACTCAAGGCCTATCTTGCGGACGCTGTCTTCTTTCCCACGCAGAACGTGGCCGTACCATCGCAAGCGAGCTTCGCGCATCTTGTCCGCTATCGGCGCGACACCGAACTTCTGCCGAATAGCATCATTTCGAATGCAGTCCATGCGGGTGACTCCAGCCGTCCAGCGCAGCATCTTCGTCTCCATGACGCTGAGGCGCGTTTCAACTTCCTTAGTCGCAGGCCAACACTCAGCGCCGTACATCGCTACTGGCCGCACGACGGCTCTGTAAATCTTCGACTTCAGGTGCTCTGGGATCTTCCTATCGCAGAGCACGCCAGTCAGCGAACGCCACTTGGACCAAGCTGCACTCACGCGTGAGTTCACTTCAACCATCAGACCACCGTCAGACGCTATTGCTGATCCCAGGTATTTAGACACCGAAGTGCGTGCAAGTTCAGTACCATTAATCTTAATGGAGCCGGACTCGTTCACGTCAGTCGTTAGGTACTCGGTCTTCTTGACGTTCAATTTGAGTCCGAACCTCGCCAGACGGTCGCACCAAGCTTGCACCTGCCGCTCGAGATCGTCTTTCTCTTCGCAAGGGAGCATCACGTCATCAGCATAAAGCAGCGTCCATGGAACAGGCTGCTGAAGATCTCGCATAATGGCATCCATGACGACAACAAAGAGGAGCGGAGAAAGCGCTGAACCCTGGTGCATCCCAACAGAGATGGGAAACTCCATTGAGGTTCCAGCTGAAGCTTGCACTCTACTCTTTGGGCAAGAGTAGAGCATCCGCACCCACCCTATGAGTTCCTCAGGTACGTTGTGTTGTCGCAAGGCGTACCATATAACCTCACGCGGTACGCGGTCGAAAGCCTTCTCCAAGTCGAGAAAGGCGATATGCACCGGCTTCTGTCTCTCGCGATGCTTCTCCACCAGGAGGCGGGCGGCGTGTATAGCATCAATGGTCCCACAACCAGACACAAAGCCGCACTGGTTGTCGGAGAGCTTGACGATTTCACGGATTCTTCTATCGAGGATTCGCTCGAAGATCTTCATGCTATGCGAAAGCAAGCGAATCCGACAGTAATTAGTAATTGAAATTACTAATTAGTAATTGAAAAATGAAAAATGAAATAATGAAATAATGAAAAAATTAGTAATTGAAGCAGTCCGCAGGACTGCCCTTCTTCTTTCCAGATCGGAATCGTCGTACTGTTGTGCCAACACTCCGGTACTTTCTTCTCCTTTACTACCTGGTTGAAGAACTCAGTCAACCACTCAGCAGGATACCAGAGCTTCGACTTCCAAACATCGGCTGCCAGATCATCCGGTCCTGTCGCCTTACCGGGCTTCATCTTCTTCAGAGCCGCTTCTGTTTCCTCCACGGTGATCTTGTGAACGGGACCGTGAACAGAAGCTACAGAAGGGATGGCCGGATGAGGAAATCCCATAGTGGAAATTTCCTCAAAGTAATCACGCCATCGCTTCAGCGCCTTTTTGCGGTCTGTCAGAAGATCGCCGCTCTCATAATTGATGCCAACAAACTTTTCAATGTCCTCGGTTTGGCGATGGCGGGTCTTAGCAAGTCGGTACAAATACCGCTCACCATCGCGCGATTCGAGCTTTCGGTAGACATCACCATAATGAGTGGCTTTCGCAACAGCCACGGCTTTCTTTGCAGCCTTCTTCGCCTTCTGATACTCCTGCCAGTTGTCGGCTGTTCTGTCGCCGAGAAACACATGATACAGCGACTTCTTCTCTCGAACCTTCGCTTTCACATCGTCTGTCCACAGCCTGCTTGTCGACTTTGCGTCGTCCAGGCTTCATAGTGCCGAGTTCCAACCTTTCAGCTTGGCGTATCGCGTCGGTTGCTTTCTTCCAGGTTTCATCGACAGTCGTAACTGTCGGTAACCGCACGCGAGAAATCACAGCTGCTTCCTTCTCTTTCATTCGCCACCACTTGATTCTTGCAGCACCGCATCGCTCGATCTGCTTCAGCCTCGGAGGGGCGATCTTTAGGGTGCAAATCTGCGGTCGATGCTGTGGGGCGACCGTCTCATACGGCACGACCTTCGCGTCTGTGACAAGGCTCCGGTCGCGATCCTTCACAAGCACAAAGTCTATCTGAGACTTGGAGCTCCCACTATAATATGAGATGAGGTGGGAGTCGCGTTTTCGGAAAACGGTGTTCACAATGGTGAGGCTATGCGATTCCGCATACCCAAGAATACGCTCACCATCGGGGTTACGAGACCCTTATCCGAAACCACCATGACAGCTGTACCCGTCCTTCGCAGCACCTACGTGCCCATTAAGGTCACCAGCGACTATGATGACATCTTTCGACGGTACCTATGCTGTCTTCTCATCAAGCAGGTTCCAAAACTCATCCTTGGCTTGATCGGAACACCCAGTCTGCGGAGCATACGCTGAGAAGAAGTGATAGAGTCGCTCCTTAGCGGCGACAACGATCTTCATCAATCGATCGTCAAAGCGCTCGACGCTTACATTTGAGTCACGAAATCGTTCGGAGATGATTATTCCGACACCACTGGTGGTCCTGGGACTTCCACATAGAACGGCCTTGAAGCCACGTCCTATGTCCCTTGACTTGCGGCAGGACCACCTCGTCTCCTGTACCGCACAGAAATCAACTCTTCTTCGCTCCAGTGCTTCAACCAACTCGCACGAGCGGCCCGTCAACGTACCCACATTCAGCGTAGCCACGCGGGTCCTGCTTACGTTACGGGACTTTTGGACTAGCTCAGTTGCCCCCCGATGCCGTCCTCGCATCAGGGACCCTCGCATACTTCTCACACTCGCCGGGCTTTGCGAGTGCGCGTCGGCTCCCGCGGACGCCGTAGCACTATCTCGAAATACATGAACTGTCATACACTATGTGATGTGACATGGGTCTTCGTAGGCCGGCCTGTCACAAGGGCCTGTCGCCTGCATTCGAATGTCCGTGATTAGCTTAGCTCGCAGAGCGAGCAGTTTCCAGTGGCACCACGTGGAGGAACGGACATCGCCACCGATCGATATATCTACTGCCTGATCGAAATACTTTTGGCCATCATAATATGCTGTTGCTGATGTGTAAGGAGCTGAAGGAAGAAGTACACGCAAGCGAGAACGCGTAAAGCAGAAGCGAGCGGTGGGGCGCAAAGACGTCTTCCATCATAGATCATGAGGTCTGAGCCGTGCCCCGGAGCAGACCTCTTCCGCAACACTATGAGGTATTATGCTGTGCAGTCTTTCTTTTGTGGTCATCTTCTTCCAGCTGTTCTTGGGGTTGTTCTACCTAAGTGGAAAGATCAGATCAGGATCAGGATCATTCCTTATAGATGTTGCCTCCTTGTTCTCGTTTTCGTGAGTATTGATTAAAACGTATTGAAGAGTCTTCATTTAGAAACTACTGATCTCCTATTCGTAATCTAAGCAATCTTTTTCTCGTGGAGTTTAAATGCCTGCATTTTCTCTTACGTCCAAAATTTTTAGAAGAATATTGCGCGGTTAAAGATTTTAATATTTTTTGTTAATTCGTTTTTCTGTCATGTTACTTGTTCCCATGTTATCCTCTTTTCATATTAGTTGTTCTCATGTTATTGCTCAAGCAATAAAAATGAAGATTCAAAAAATTTACGGAAACACCACAAGTACGTATTGATTAGGCGAATTTATGGGAGAACATTCAAGTGTACTGCTCCGACTATTAGATACAGGGTGCACCAAAGTAACGTGGACAAGATTTTACCGTCATAATTACAAAACAACCAACAATTCGATAAAACGACGACCGTATGAGCCGTGCAAGGATGTAGTAGGCGTTTTGCTTACTATGTCCTTGCACAGAAATGCAACAACAAAGCAGACCGTTCTTTTTAGTATGAGCTATAACTGCATCGAACAGACCTCTTGGATTCAACAAGGCATCGGAGAGAATGCTGTGATCACAAGGGCTACTACATTATCTTCGAGGTGCTTGTCAACCGAGGAACTTTCAGTAGAGGTAGATCGACAAAGTGAGAGCAAGCGCAAAATGGTCAGAACTGTTGAGTTGTAAGGAGTGTTCTATTCATTTAGCATTGCTTGCGCTTCAGCGTTGTCGCCTTCAATTCCTGAAAAAAGAACTGGTTTGAGAAACTTATAACTAATTTGCTAGTTCATTCTGGAGAACCAATCTAAGAGGTCTCCGCACACTTTCGGGTCAAGGGAAAAAGGCATGGGTAAAAGGGGGCTGGCGCGGCACTCCTTTCCATCTTATCGTTGGCCACACAGAACCCAAGGAGAAAGCAGAGTCTTACGGCTCCGCACCGCGATCTCGTCCTTTTCCCTGCTATCTTGATCGGGCTCACGACCCACTGTTGTGGGAGCTGCGTCCCGGACGAGTCACGGTGTTGCATGCCGCCACGGGAGTAGCCGCAGTTCTCGGCGGCATTCATGCCTTTCTCTGCGGCATGGCTCCGCTGAGAGGTGTGGTCCCTAAGGGGTAGGAGCAGGCATTTTATCTTTTCAAAAATATGGATCATGGAGCAATCACGCACATTGATGGTGAGTGGCGGAAGAGCAGTAGCACAATACGGATAACACTAGAACACAATAGCCGCATGCACACTCCGCAGCAGCAGTGCGGCAGTCACGCTGAAGCATAGCGCGAAGGGGCGGAGTCACACTGCGGCAGCGAAGCCCGCAGTGAGGGGGTGTGCACACTTCCGCTGCCGCAGTGCTGCCGGCAGCGGTCGCAGCGGCAGTGGCAGCGAGGAACGACTCGGGCATTCCTCACTGCCGCTGCGTGCGGCCGCGGCGCACTTCCACCGCGCCGCAGTAGGATGTGGGCGGAGACCAGCCCACATTCCACTGCGCGGTGCCCGCTGCAAAGTGTGCACGCGGCTAATCGCGACGAGGATGTGGGCAGACGTCTGCGGAAGGGGCTTAACCAATTCACGAGTATGGTTGCTCGTTCTGTCGCATATACAGTATATCGCCGAACTTTCTATTCTTCGCTTCATTGTTACTATTATTTCCATTATATTGCTTTGGCCTCTTTCCTTTTGTTCACTCGCTCAGAAGAATGAACGCTTTCATGGTAAATAGCCAATAAGTGGTGTGATTGCTAGGAGTCGGGGCGGTCATGCGGTTACAGAGTACTCTGATACACGGGAGTGTAGATAAGCGTTTAGTATGATTCCCTTTTCCCGAGTTCCCACTTTCGGCTATCGCAGGAGAAGGATAACAGAGGAAGCCTGAGCTCCTGAGCTTCGTCTTGTGAACTGGAGGATTACAAGGGTTTACTAATGTTTATTAATAAGTGATTAGCAATGATATGACACGTACGTTGTTACAGGATGTTTTGTTGCGATCAAACGTCAGGCGGGATCGAACCCGCATCTTCTGCTTTCCGGGCAGCGATGTTCGCCTTACACCACCGGGGCTGTTTGACCGCACGTAACATCCGCGATATCCTCCAGGTCTCTCAGCACCCACCCGTGATGCGGGGATGTGCCGGCCGCTGATACCAGCATGGAGCCGGTTAAGCAGAAGACCTTACTAGTAACAATGTCTTATCACATTTTCTCAAGCCTGGAGCGGCTGGTAGAGAGGCTATATGATGTTACAGGATGTTTTGTTGCGATCAAAACTCTCGCGCCAGGCGGGACTCTCATAACTCGAATGTTATGTGCGATCAAACAGCGCCGGTGATGTTAGGCGAACATTGCTGCCCGGAAGGCAGAAGATCCGGGTGCGACTCTAGACGCATAGCGGCAGTGCTCCCAGTCGAGGCGTTGAATATGTGATAGTGTCCATGCTGTAGGACACTAGAGAGTGAGTAGTATGTTTAAACGATGGGGAGCTTAAAGGAAGTTCCTCTCTCTAATACGCCCCTTCTGCCATGTCCTAGGTGGAGCCCATATAGAACTACTGCCGCAACCGTGCGGTCCTTGCACCAATATTAGCTAAAACACTAGTGTCATTGTCAACCAATTCATTTTCTTTTAGTGTCAAATGGCTGGTGTAAGCTCTCACAACAACGTTTTGTTGCGACCAAAACTCTAGCACCAGGCGGGACTCGGACCCGCATCTCCTGTTGAATGGGCGGGAATGCTCTACGTATGCCATTACACCGCCGGCGCTCTCTGATCGAACGCAACATTTACAGCTTGAGAGACCGATAAGCACTCATCCGTAAATCGGGACGACCCGGCCGCTGATATCGGCATGGAACCAGTTAAACTGATGGTCTTGATAGAAATGATTCAGTTCATTTTCTACAAGTCTCAATTGGCTGGTGTCGAGGCTGAAAGCTCTCATAAGCTCTCATAACAACAATTTGTTGCGACCGAAGTCTAGCTATAGGCCAAGCATCGTTATAACAGCTCTTGCCCTCGATACCAGCCAACTGATAGCTTAAAGAAACTGAATTGAATTATTGCTGGTTCCATGCTGATGTCAGCGGCCGGCTCACCCTCGATGTGCGGCTGAGTGCTGCTTGGTCCTACGAGGTGTGGGCGCTGCTTTCGATGAAAGTGTGTCGTAATGGCGTGGAGCATTCCCCCGCGGTCAGCAGGAGGTGCGTGTTCGAGTCCCGCCCGGCGCTAGAGTTTTGATCGTAACAAAACATCGTTGTGAGAGATTGTGAACAGCTGCAAGGAGTCGTAGACAAGGCTAACCTTAGATGTGAACTGAACGGTTCACCTTCCGTAGCTGGACGAAAGAGGGCTGAATGAAGTTTGAGCTTTTGAATCACTCTGTGCCATATATAGGAACCTTGCTCGTCAAAGATAATATCGTGACCAGTCAAATATAACATCAAAGATGCCAAGAGTCATCAAGAGTCAGACGTGAAGTTTGAACCATCTTTCTTCGATGCTATCTAGAGCAATATAAGAATGATCATCTATTCGAGCAATTGCCGCTGTGCTCTCAACGGATTTCTTGACGTCTGGAGGTTCGGACTGTAAGCCCTGTATCACGATGCCGAAGGCTCACCATGTAATGCAGCCCAGCATATCATTTTCTTTTGTACGAAAATGAATCTTATGCAGGACTAGTGTGTTCTGCTCGTGCATTTGGATTGAGCTGAACCACTTCTTATGTAGATGGAAACGATCTTTCCTCTGATGAAAGTGTACGACCACAAGATGACAACCCCCTCCCACCCGGAGTTTAGAGTTTCGCGTTAATGTTTTTGTCCACCGTTAAAAATGGTGGGTTATAGAAGAAATCGGCGGAAACGGGAGCAGGTCTCGGATGCCTCCTACCCATGACATGTTTAGGCACTGTGGTCATCGGAAGCAGCTTTGGAAGAATTTCTGGAGCTTACGAAAGAATGCAACCAACCAGAAGTGGAGGCTCTGGTAAAGACTTCGGTTTGCTTCGTTTTCTGAAATATTGCCTGCAGATCCCAAAAAAATTCAAAATGGACAGGACAAGCAAGCAATTATTTCAGCGGAAGCGATTCGGATCGCATCACCATAACAATCACTCCAATGTTCGTAATGCTGCGTAATTTACCTGGAACTTTATTCCAAATAATGGATGTGATTTACTGGCTAAAGCTTTATACTCCAACACGGCGACACTTGTTTTTACAGGGAATTGATTCGAGTGTGCACACAATGGAAAATACCATCAAGAGGGGAATCAGGACGTACCATGCTCGCACTGTAGCTGTAAGATTATCTTACCATTTTCTTTCCGTGGAGACACTATCTTTAGACTTACAAGGAAAGGTTCCCAACTCAAGGTGAGCTTTTGCGATGCTGTTTTGACAAGATGTAGGGCCCTGTGAGCGGAGTCCAAATCCACATTTAGCTTTTGCTGAACGGTTTTTGGATGACCTGAAAAGGTCTGAAAGCGTGCGCGCAACTATCATCAACCTCTATCTACGACACCCTACGAGGTGTGCCTCGGCGCCGCAGTTGGGAGGAGAAACGCCTCATAGGAGCACACCGTAGGGTTTTTAAGTTCGAGTCCGCGTACTGCCGAAATTTTCGCACATATTAGTTTGTTCCCCTTCATGTGCCACCTCATCGCGGTGAAGGGGTGAACATCACCTTGTGATGGCTAACACAAACGGTCACGCAGTACGCGACGTTTTGTCGTGTATGGGCGGCTCTCCTGTATCCCTGGCCAGGAACATGTGAGTAACCAGACCACCGCTATGGCCCAAACAACCAAACCCGTGTCCCAGTCCTCCGCGCGCCGGAGGTGGACTTCTACGACGTCGGTTGCATCCACCTCCGACGAGGGGCCATCTAATCTCGGAGTTAAACTATCTGGACGTCATTGGAATCGGACTACCGGAAACTCCCTTCCACCACGACACGGAAACTGCCTATACGTCTGCACTTATAACTGTCGTTCGATCGCATCTGAGCAGGATCTTCGGACACTGCTTTACAGAAGCCGCAACATCAAATACGACGTTATCGCCCTGCAGGAAACGAAAGGCAGAACGGAAACCATAAGAAGGACCGACCTCAACGAGCTTCTCATTATCGGAGCAAAGGTGGACAGAAAGAATATTGGCGGAGTTGGATTTCTCGTCAATTCGACAGTGCACCACCTAGTAGACTCTTACAAGATCATCAGTCCGCGGGTAGCTGTTCTTCGTCTGCAAACCAAAGATCAAGGAACCATCTCCATCATAAATGGATATGCTCCAACATCTGCGGCCACAGACGAAGAAAAGGAGGAATTCTACAAGCTGTTCGAAAGGACTATCAACGATGAGAAGAGCTACTACAAAGTTGTCGTTGGTGACTTTAACGCTATCGTCGGTACGAATGATCACGACGAATGGAGGCTAGGACCACATGGAACTTCCTCAAGGAACGAAAACGGAGAGCGCCTGATAGACTTCCTACCCGCGTTCCGTCTCTACTATGGAAATTCTATGTTTAAGAAGCCTTCAAACCGACGATGGACCTGGGAAAGCCAAAATGAAGAAACACGTTCGGAGATCGACCATGTTCTTACAAACAGACGCTGGAGTCTGTTCGACGTCTCCGTGCTGCCTTCATTTGACACCGGCTCGGATCACCGTCTTGTCCGTGCGAGGCTGACTCTCAAAAAGAGGATGTTCAAGCGTGACACTCATAAACCTGCACCGGTGAGGATCCCCACATTCAAGTCTGAGGAGATGCAATATGCAATAAAGTCGTATGATTGGAATCTTCTTGAAGATCCATCGGAAGACTACGAACTTCTCTCCAAAGGACTGTTGAAATGTGCTAGCAGCTCTTGCGGAGCCACATCACCGTCTGCTTCAAGACTCAACGCACATGCGACTAAACTCTTGGAGCAAAGAAGAGCTGTTAAACTGGATCCTAATGCTTCCCATCTGGAAAAAAGTCACCATCTCGAAGGCCTGTCGAATTGCAGTGAAGGAGTTCATTCGAGCCTACAGAAGATTGAAGCTGTTAGAAGCCGCTGGGAAAGGTTCAAGCAAAGTGCTGCAAACGAGATCTCTGCGATCAGAAGGCAATAATGTCAGCCATTGTGGATAAGGATGGAACAATGCAAACGTCTCGTAGAGCGATGGAGACCATCGTTCAAGAATTCTACACAGATCTGTTCCGTTCTTCCATCACTGTCCTAAATGCTTGGTGCCACCAGCTGAGGAACTACCTCCCATTCTGGAATCAGAAGTTGCTCATGCCATCAGAAGGATGAAGCCGGGCACTGCTCCCGGACCGGACGGCATTTCTGCTGATATCCTTCGTGCAGTGCCCTCTGCTCACTTCTTGCCAAGCACTTCAACCACTACGTTCGACTTGCTAGGATTCCGGACTCATGGAAGGAGTCGAAAACAGTTTTAATCTTCAAGAAAGGTCAGCAGGAGGATATCAGCAACTATCGACCCATCAGTCTTCTCTCGGTTGTGTACAAGATCTTCACCAAGAGACTGCTTAACCGCATGGAGCGTTGCTTGGATGAATATCAGCCAGTGGAGCAAGCAGGGTTTCGCAAGGATTTCTCCTGCATGGACCATATTCAGACTGTCTCACAGCTCATTGAGAGGAGCCGCGAATACCACCTCCCACTTGTACTTGTCTTCGTGGATTACCGGAAAGCGTTCGACTCTGTGGAAATCAACGCCGTTTTGAACGCACTTGTGCACGCTGGTATACCATCGCCCTACATCCGACTTCTCGACGAATGCTTCTCGAACACATCCACTACCATCCAGCTGTTCGATCGAAAGCTTAAAATTCCTATCGGGAAAGGAGTACGGTAGGGAGACACGATTTCTCCCAAGCTATTCACAGCGGCACTCCAGGATGCCATGAAAGACTTGAACGGGACGATAAAGGCTACCTTGTCGACGGTAAACGGATCAGCAACCTTCGCTTCGCCAACGATATTGTTCTCATCTCTACCAGCACGGCAGAAGTCGAGGAAATGCTGAACGAGCTTAATGTGGCAGGTATGAAGATTGGATTGGACATGAATATGTCCAAAACGCAATTTATGGTCAACCAGTGGTATGACGCGGAACTCGTGAGGTTAAATGGAGTCGCTCTGCAACAGGTCGACTCCTACGTCTATCTGGGAAGAGAGCTGAACATGGTAGCGACCTCGCTCCTGAAATCGCCCGCAGGAGACGCGCAGCATGGGCAGCCTTCAGTTCGATTCGCGAAGTCACCGATCAGGTCAAGGATCCCGGCCTCAGGGCCTCGATATTCAACGCCTCTGTACTGCCTGCGATGTGTTACGCGACGGAAACCTCGCCCGACAACAAGACAATCGCCAGAGCGATGCAAATTACGCATCGTGCACTGGAGAGATGTCTTCTGAGGACAAGCCTTCGTTAGCAATGGCAAGAAGGCCTACGAAGCTCGGAGCTACGGGAGAAGTCGAAATTAGCAGACCTGCTGCAGTACATGAAGAAGTCCAAATATCGCTGGGACAGACACCTGCTTCGACGAAGGGCGATAGATGGAGTCTTCTTGTCACAGAATGGCTCCCGAGAGACCATAAGAGACCACTGGGACGACCGCCAACGCGATGGGCAGACACATTCTCAAGATCTTTCAGAGAGCGGAGTCTGCCTCACTGGATGCAAGCAGCCACATATCGAGCGGTCTGGAAGAGTTGTGGTCTCCGCTGAGAAAACCTCCAGCCGACAAAAGGACCATCAAAGTATCAAAGTAAAGTAAGTATTAGTTTGTTGTTACGCTTTCTCATGATCGCAGGAGCCAGTTTTAGACCATCAATGCTTTCAACAAACCAAGGCTGTCTATTTGCATCTTCATATGTGCTAGTTTGAGACCTCCTTTTCAGGTCTTCCAAAAAGCGTTCAGCAAAAGCTAAATGCGGATTTGGGCTCCGCTCACAGGGCCCGACATCCTGTCAAAACAGCATCACAAAATCTACCTTGAGTTGGGAATCTTTGCTTGTTAGCATAATGCTAATTCAATAGTCACTGCTTCGAGTTACATGAATGTTTTGCTAAAGCAGTAGAGAACTGTGGAAGAACCCTTATCAGAGGACCTTGTAAATGATTACTAGTTTAAGGCCATCTCTCAAGTGTCAAACGCTACAAACAAACACGAAGAAGAGATTTTCACCTTCATCAAGGCAAACGTTAGTTCTCGAGATGCTTTTATTTTTTTCACACCTACGGACGTCTACATCGCAGCGTAAATCTTGGAGTTGCAATTAGTGATACACAGAAGACAAAAGATCGTCAGAATAACGCGAATGTACCACTAATATCTATTGCTACTACCGTACTCTTTACCACTGCATTTATCGAAGCAATTTTGTTTCACAGCATATCCGCAACCTGCGGAAGTAATAGAGGTATTGTCAGATTAGCTATTCCACGATGTTTCCAATTGCCACTGTTTCCACTCAAAATGGAATTATTCGGGTGATTCGGATAGACCATTTTTTCAAACCGCGGATTTTCGGATGATTTAGATAAGGGTATATTTATGGAGATAGGAATTAAAGTGAATTTAATGTTGAATATTTCCCTTTAGCGGGCTTTCGTATCCTTTTAGAGGAAACTAAGCGTCACCAGCACTATCTGATTTACACCATACACTGGATCCGATGCCGATTTGTCGGATATGCGGGCGGTTCAGATACGCCATTTTTTTAAACCGCGGATTATCGAATGATTTACAAAAAGGGTATATTCGAAATCTACAGATTTTCGGATGGTACGTATCTGCTGCAAATCGATGGCGCCAGTCCAGTGACGGTGCCGATAACACATAAGACATCAACCAGCCTCACGTGTCACCCTAAGCTGCCGCGGCCAGTACCCTGGGGAAGGTGGAAGTTCCCATGCGATATCTGCGCCGTCTCGTAGCGGAGGCTCCTTCGGTTCGCTTCTCCCGTACTGTGACCTTTCTGTCCCGGGAAGGAAGTCCATGCGAGGAGGGCTATGCGCAGGCAGTTGCCGTGAGCGTTGTGTCCCAGCGAACCAAGAGTGAAGCTTTGTTCCAATACAACCCAATTAGCATACAACAATGACCATATGTGTAGTATGTTTGCTGATGACGTAAAACTATAGGAAAATATTAGCAAACCGGAAGATTGCTTGGCTTTGCAAGGCGCCATTAAAGAGATTGCTGATTGGTCTTACAAGTGGAAACTCCTCTATCTGCTTCAAAAACTAAACTTCTTCATCTTGGTAAATCGAAGTCAACAAGGTACAACTACATGCTTGGTGGAACCCGTATAGTTGGTGTTGATACGTTACGAGGTCTGGGATTTACTATGGACAAAGAACTCACTTTCACTGACCACTGTGAAGGCATCGCGAAGAAGGCTGAGAGAATTGTTCGCAGCATATTTAAATCCTTGTCTATAAAATCAGCACCACAGTTTTTGATAGCCTATAAATCATATGTTCGCCCTGTACTAGAATACGGTACCACAGTTTTTAGTCCCCACTTGAAGAGTAGAATACAAATGCTTGAAGCAGTTCAAAATGGTTGCACTAGAAAGCTCTGGACACGCTTATAATGGATGTGATTACCCCACCATACCTTCTGCCTCTAATCGCAACAAATTTTTCAAAATCTCCAATCTTGAGACTCATAGGAAACGGAATGACCTGCTCATGATTTTCAAAATGATTACTGCACTGGTAGCACTAAAGCTTCATGAGTTCTACACGCTACAAAATCCATTTCTCCAAGGCCAAGAGCTCTATCCGTGCTTCCTTTTTTACCCAAACGGCCGCCTCTGGGTTTTTAACATTCTCAAAAAAAAATTGCGCTCCCTAATCCATTGGCTCACTTTAAAAGGCTCGTGGACAGATGTCTCCTAGACTAGCTAAGTAGTTAATATGCCTTGTGTTGTAGTGTTGTTTTTCTTGTTGTTGAGTGTTTTGTATTTTCACTGCATGCAATTCTATCTATTTGCACGTCTAAATAAATAAATAAATAAATAAATACGAACTGGACTCACCGCACTCCTATTGTGCGCACCCGAAACCAATGCAGATTTAATTTAATTTTGATTTTTTTTTGGATGCTACATCGACAGAGAGTATAGACGGACAGCATGGAATGACGCAGTAGGCGGCGTCCCTGAGCCCCAGCGGTGCTATTTGGTGGTACTGCGGTTCATCCACCGAGCAGTCGGTGTGTCGACTTGATGTAAGACAGTGGCTAAGACCTGAGGGAGAGCTCCGGCTGAATGACAGAGTGGAGCGAGAGTGAAGAACGCGCGACGCAAAGGCTCGCCCCCTTCCCCCCCCCCCCCCCCCGCTCGCCATCGGTGCACGTTTTGAATGACCCCCGACTGTGCGCGGGAGGGTTCAACAGACCGAGTGCGCGCGCTCCATTTCCGGATCGATACCGGAATAGGTGGGAACAGGTCGCGCGGTAGGGCTCTTCACCAGAGTTCACCGCGAGTCTGGATGCGTGGGTCAAGAGGCTGAAGAGGTCGGTCGCTACAGTATCCTCGCTTCTACAGGGTGCATGAAAAGTATTGACGCACTAAATGGCGTTTGTGAAAATAGCAATGCGCAGAGTGATTCAATATATTCACATCCTTAACATGTTGACGGCAATGTCGCGCAATGGTGCGCGACAGCCAGTCTGTCTCATGGGACCGTGTCGCGTAATGGTGCGCGACAGTATTATTTTGATCAGAGTGGTATTACCTTTGTCCAAACTTTGCCTAGGAAGGTTATTTAAGACGCTGAACACAATGGCGATGTCCGTTTGTTAAATTACGACCGGCTACCACCCATATCGATAATTAGTGTACCACATTTGCCCAAACCCTCTGAATGAAGTTACTTGAGGTGCTGGTCACGAATCTGATATCCTCTTCTCCAATTTCGCTCGATTACGATAAGTTACGAGTGGCATGGCTACGTGGGAATATATCAGAGGCAACCTATTATGGCGTCGACCAGCTATCCACTGAGCTTCAGAGTTATTTTTGAAACTTCATTCAATAAAGGTAACAAACAGGCATGATTACAGACTACAACTACTTGGATGCTATCAAACGTCACTAAGGAGATCAACTTCACAAATAAAGTCTAGACAGAAGCCATTTTTGTTTTTTGATCGGAGTCAGATACCACAGCAGGAGCCATGTTGTCACATTCCAAGCTATCGGGTGCTTCAAGATCGCTGTCGAGCATCAAGTCGTCAAAACTTTCGTTTAGTTCGTCGACATTGTCATACAGAATGCTCACGATGACGACTTCTGATGGCAATTCTAGAATTTTCAGTCTAAGTTCCGCATCAAAAACAATTATTTTTCAATTAGACCGTCAAAATTGAGAAAGAGGGAAGCTCATTGCGGAGAAAAAAAGATTTAGCGAATATTGCAAAAACAAAACAAAAATTTCGAGAATGGATATCAGATTCGTGGGGTTTGTATTCTAAAAATTCAATTTATGCTAAGTTAAGGTGTCACACGCATGTCGACATCGTGTCACACGCGCGCAATACGCGCGATCCTGCGGGCCTGACGCGCGAAAACTGCGCGGTCGTCAACTTGTTAATATGAAAGGTGATGTTGCGAACACGATAGAATAACTCGTAATCGTAATCGTACTGGCTCCTTTACTGTGAACACAAAAGCGAAAACGACTGGGAAGCTAATAGGCGGTGCGCCGCAATACTGCACGTGGATTTCGTTCCGCTCTGACCTGGGTGGTCTTCAGCGAATTGTCACTTCTGGTGGAAGTAGCACAGATTCTTCAAAATCGCGTGAGGAGAGTAATCCAGCGGATTCATATTTGCTCGTCTAAGCGGCTGTTCACTCCTGCGCGTCTTTGATCAGACGAGATTGATAAATTTGGAATTGAACGTTATCGTGCTTGAACATCTTATAAACGTTATCTGTTATGACAGAGCCGTAGTTGACTTTTAGGTTATTGACCCCATTGCTCACCGACTGTTTCGAACAGCGCCTATTTCTTTTGTGTATAAAGCATTCTTTTCTCTCAGTAACAACCAAGAAAGGACCACTGTAGCCACGACGGTATTACGTTCCTTCAATTTTTTCGAGATCGTTTTTTGAATACGGTGCGGACAAGGAAAATAACTTACGAAAACCACGGGAAGTAGAAAGAGGAAGCTGGAGTTGAAACAACAAGAAGGTGTGTCAATACTTTTTACGCACCCTGTAATCTGCATAGCATATTTAAGAATTCATTACCCAGACTACAGCCCCTTGCGTCTATGTCTAAGTTGTGAAATGAGAGGCCCTACCCGCCACCAAACGTCTGGCTAGGCGGATTGCCTCCAAACCCTCTGAATCCACACTCATGCTCACGTCTGCAAGAAGTGGTTATTTTGTAGAACGTTGTCTGTCTTACTGAATCGTGAACGGTTTACATATGATCTTATCTCACTGTGACTTTTTAAGACGCCGTCGTCCACATTGAGGGTCGCTTTTCTACTGATGCTTGGTCTACCAGCTGCACTGTTCGTGATGTGTACTTCTGGAGTTATAATTCTGTCTGTTTAGTAAGTTTATATTTCCAGTATCTGGACTCAAAGCGGAGCTATCTTCAAAGCATATGGATCGCGTAGGAAAAGACTTGTGTTTCTGTGAACACTGTGAATATTTCTCCCCATTTAATCCTGTGAAGAAAGTCTTGGGGTGTTCGATATTTTTTTAAATTCAACATGCAGTGGAATTCACTAAATAATAAAGTCAAATCGTTAGTCACAATGTCCCACCAATAGACTGGTCAACGATTCCCTTCTCTCAAAACTGGGAAGACCGCGAGTCAAAGAATGAGTTGACCGCCCTCCAATTTTGGTTCATTTTCTTCGCTAGGAATACCTTAGGAACGAAACTAGTGAAATCCGAGGGCCATATCAAATAAGTAGAGTGGGTAGGAGTGCAATTGCAGTTCTCCAACTTCTTCTTCGTCTCTTTAGTCTTGTACATTAAATCTAGCGTTGTAGTGGAGTAGGTGGACAGAAGCACACCTCGTCCGTTTCCCTCGAAAAGCGTTCGCCATTTTCGGAACTTGATTGGCGTAAATGCTGCCGGTGATGGTGGCTCTGTTTTCTTGTAGGAACAGCTCGCAATGCATTCCTTACGAATCTCAGAAGCAACAGAGGATAAAACTTCTTGGGGTGAAGGCCCAATCTGGCTTGCGTCGGCGGTCCCCTATTTGGGGAAGACATATGATGGACGATACGATGGCTGTTGGAATCACAGAGGACCGAGCTCTCAATCCTGCAATCGGGTTTTTAAAGCGGGCGGTGAATGAGAGGCTCACTGATGGATACCCGGACGAACCGCATGCTGTTCTCAAGACATGTGGGGTCTATCCACTCAGCGCTTTTCTGTCGCCGAGCGACTGGAGGCTACTGACGAAAACTGGTGAGAACTGACGACTGACTGGTGAGAACTGTTGGATGGGTGAACTCGAGCCTCGCCGCAGTACTACTGATAACATTCGGATTCTGTCTGACAGCGTCAAGATTGGCGGAGTCTTCAATTGAGTAAGGGCGTCCTCACCAAGGTTTGCCTTCGAAGTCCGTGTCTCCTCCTCTGAAGCGAGCGAACCAGCGGTTGACGGTTCATGTATGTGAAGTTCACTCCCAATGCGGTGTTGGCGTCTCAAACGGATGCCGTCGCAACAGTGCCACAACAACACTCAGTGAAGATGGTTCGGAAGTACTCTTATGTAAGTGACATAGTGATTGAAGTTATGAAAGAAAACGTGGCAATACACAGCTATAGTTTCGAGAATGGTCTATAAGTGCAATGTGTTTAATCGTACCGAAGAATAATTAAGAGTTGACGAGTTTTCAAAAACTATCAAGGCCTTTTTACCATCCTTGTATTCATTTACACAAAACTCTATTGTGCAAGTAACGAAGTGCTATCTGACTGCTGCTACAAAAACAGCTTACGTGCAATCCATCAGCTTGGAAATGTAGTGTTTGTTTGATTTAATGGAACTTTCGCTCTGCTTAGAGGACAGCTGACGATATGAAAAATATTGATGTATTTGCATGATATTTTTACGTTGCAGCACAATTATGGAAAAGACGCGTGAAGGTCCCCCAAATCGATATCTAAACAATATTTTCTGCGTTCTGCTGCGCACGTATGGCTACGTTGGGATGATCGTGTCATCGCTCTTTTTCTTAGTGACAGCGTAAGAACATATACTATTTTCAAGTGATTGTTAGGCAACATCAGGTCCTGCTCGCGTGGTGTAGTTATGCTCTCCAACTTTGTTTATTTATTTATTTATTTATTTATTTATTTGCACAATATTGTGCGCACAAAAATAGTACATTTAAAAAGGACACAGCATATTAGAAAATACGTGGTGTTAAAAAAATTCAACAAATCAAAACTAGCCATCATTATTACTTTTTTATGTTAGCATAACTCTTAAACGGCGGCAAATAGAAGTCACTTAGAAGAGATAATGTTCAAGGAGAATAAGGGTAAGGAAGCCAGATAAGAATGATGGGGTAGACGATGTGATAAGGGATGATGGGTAACTGATGAAGAAGAGCAGTGGCCCGCCAACACTGCAACTCATGGCAGAAATCGACTCCGGATACCAACTTAGTAGGTCCGTCAACTCCATCAGAACCCATCGAAGACGGCTGCTTGGGGAACGTAAGACGGTAACACTGGCTAATCAGAAACAAAGCAGAGAAGTTCTAAAATTCAGAGAAATTTAGAAACAAACAAGAAACGAACAAACGTCAGAAAAGTGTAAAAAAACAAACAAAGAAAAAAAGAAGAGCAGAAGGAAAAAGCGAAAAATAAACAAAAAAAGCTCTGAAGTGAAGTGAAAAAAATGAAAAAAACATCCAAAACAAAGGATTTCCTGGTTTTAGGAAAGCGAAAAATAGCAGAATCTTTTTTCACTTAGGCGATGTCAGGAATATGTAGTATTGAAAGCAAGTCTATTCTCTTTAAACCTTTTCTAAAAACATACGCATTTGGTGCTTCTAATAGGTTGGGTGGTAGCATTTGTAACCAACGAGCTCTACGAAAGAACAGAGAATTAAAAACCTTTTCTCGGTTTTTCTTCTTAATCTTGGGATAGCGAAAGCAGTACCTATTACGCCGACCTTGTGTTGGCAAAAAGGTCCAGTAGTTACTAGCCTTAAGTCTAGATTCGCCTTTTAGGATTTTGAAGCAAAGCACTAGATCATTTACAATGCGTCTGTACTGTATACTATTTAAACTGAATAGTTTTAGCCGCTATCGATATCTAGGACACGTTCCAATAGAATTGGTACAGTTTACACATCGATTAAACAAAATCTTTGTGAAAGTTTTAACTTTTAACTTTATTCGAATGAAGGTTTTATCTTTAAATTTACTCGAATGAAAGTCACTCGAATATCTATTTGAGTAGGTCATTAGTGCACAACTGCTGCAACATTCGAAGGCGACGACACGGCTTCTGCGGTCCAGTGCAAAGTGTTCGCAATGCACTGGCTGACTTCTCAGGGCGTTTCTGCGATGCAAAGGGGATCACGATATCACATTATATACAAGGGTCCAGGATGTGCTGTGCATTATTGCGTGAAGGCTTGCGTGAATAATGTGAGTAATTGCAGGATTCTTCTTCTCACTGGATTTTCACCAAATTTCGTGTGCAGTGTCATTTTGGAGGAACACCACCGAGTTACAAACCCTTTTTGGGTTCGTGTCACCGTAGGGAACGTAACAGCTAATGTTAACGTCAAGTGAGGTTTTTATTTACATTGCCTTTGACCTCTTCGCGACAACGCGTTTTTTCGCTTCTCTGTGGTGTCCGTAATTGTTATTGGTAAATTTCTTTATAGACGAAACTGAACCTAGAAACTACACCATTTATAATTCGGGCAGTGTAGTGTTGCAGTAGGAAGGAATTACTGCAGAGAGATTGTCACACCTTTCTTGAGCAGCACCTGAAGTTGTGCGATGCTGCAAACAACTGTCGGACAGCATTGTCCGACATCGCAGCGGAAGGGGCTAAGAACGTTTCGAGTGCGAGCTGCTACTCAATCTATAAGCTGAAGACCAATAACAACATTAGCAGGAACAGGCTCCTGACGTAGAGTCATGTACCTTCTCTCCAACTTATAGTTATTCTATTTAATGTGCCCATGAATAGCTGCTGCGTAGTGGAGTCATCGTAGGATTTCGTTTTCTATCTGAGTTGCCGGAAAAGCCACTGTCCTGCCACTTTTATATTTTTAAACTTTTATCTTCTTAAATACATCCAACAGTTAACAGATGTATAAAAATTCATTATCGACAGCACACTGTCATTTATCAGTATTATTTTGGGCACCGTTTTTGCAGAAATACTGTGGTTTTAAAGAGGAAAAGTCGTTGATGATTTTAAGTTGTCTCGTATGGCCTTCCACCGCGTCACATGTATTTTTTTGCTGTATCGGTTCGTAGCTGTGGTTTGCAAAACAGAAGCAGTCGAAGTTGCATTAGTCAAATACTATTTTTAAAGCCATATTCGCAACGGAATGTTGGGGAAATTATGGTATATGTGGACTACAGCCGAAACTTTATAGACGTTTTGGACGGAAGGTTCTATAAGAATTTTCAAAAAATCTGGCAAGCTGCAGAGCTGTATATATATATATATATATATATAAAGGATAAAAAAGGATAAAGGACGACGTTATTCAATCCCCTTCGGGACGCGCCACGCATTCTACTTCTGCGGGATGTCGCGGAGGCGAGCGGAATGCGTATTTGGCCATACAATGACTTGCGGTGGCCAGCCGATGAACAAGTCAGTGCTTTATCCTTCGCAGACAAGTCTGGTACCAATTCACCGACCCCGGAGGGATGGAAGGGTGCAGGCGACAGCCGGCGCCTCCTCCGACTGCGCTCCACGCGTCCATAGTATATATATATATATATATATATATATATATATATATATATATATATATATATATATATATATATATATATATATATTCAGATGGTTTCCGCGTTAGTTTTCGAAACGGACCTTGCTCCCTGTCGGCCAAATTTTTCATTCCTAGTAAATACTATGGGGCATCAAGGCACAACATTTTTTTTCATTTATCATAACCTCCCTAGGTAGAGAGTGGAGAGTGTGATGCATTAAAAAATCGTAGAATCTTAATCTGATCGCTTATCTCATGTTGACTACGTGTTGAGGTTAAATTTTTAATTCAGACAGTTTTTCAGAGAAGCACTAGATAAATGTCGCAATGACGCGAACATCTACGAGGCTATGTCGCTGCGCCGGTTCCTGCCAGGAAATTCTGCGGTAATACTTTGGTATAAAAAAGGAGAAGTGAATTCCCTTTGGGATGCGCCACACTCTACTGCTACGGAATGTCGTGGAGGCGGTTTGAATGCGTATTTGGTTATACAATGACTTACGATAGTCAGTTGATGAACAAGTCTGCGCTTTTTCCTTCCCAGACAACTCTGGCACCGATTCTCCGATGGAACTCTTGGCTGGCCTGGGCTGGACATTAGAATCCGGAACCTGGTATCGGGTGCACGCGACAGTGGGCATCTCCTCCGACTGCACTACACGCGCCCTCATATACTTTAATAATTACGTAAATCAAGTGACTGTTTCCGGATGTATGCTTTATACAATGTAATTGTCTTCACAAAAACTGAACAGAGGACTATGATTTGCTGGCAAAGTTCATTAACATTCAGTGGCTTTATTCGTGCATACTCAGAAATATCATTAAAATAGATATCAAAGTATTTCGAGGAGGTAGTGACCTTCAAAGTTCAGAATTCGTTCCAGTAACGCGAAGTTTTGAAGCACTAAAAGACGCAAGTTTGCCTTCGGTACGGACTCTTAAGGCATTGTTCCATATTTTATTTTTCCTGAAAGAAATTGGCCAGTATCTTGAAGATTTTGTTCGGGTTTCCCAGTGAGGTCGTTTGTGTAACTCAAACTTTCGGCTCGCCAAAGCTTCTGGAGCTGCCACGAGGTAATTATGCGACCGTCACGCCACGAACTACCTCAACCTTGGGTAACTAAACCGTTTATTCAATAAAAATACCACATATAAGAATTAAGAGTGATTCAGCACCCAATACGTGATATGAGAGAAAATGGATCTTAAAGAAATGTGAAAAAGCAATCAATTCCTTCGACTAATCGACGCAGGTTTATATCACGACGCCCTATGTTTCTTCTCCGTCCCATAGATCCGACACCTAGATAGCACAACAACAACACATGCCAATGACATCCCATTACATAACATCAATCTTCCAGTAAATCATACTACAAATAATGTAAGCTAAGTCGGTTTGACGACACCCAGAACTTTGATGGGTGAGGTGATAGGCGGGATGAGACTGCGTTTCAATTCCCACGTCCCTCACGTTCAACTTTTGTTGTGACATTTGTAATAGAATCCGTTACAAATCGATATGTAAAAATATTCGAAATCTCACAGTTCTTTAACAGTTTAAATATTAATGCCGCAGGAATCGAATAGGATGAGATAGAGTTAGGTGCATAAATATAAGACATGCCAGGATCTATCCTAGTTGGAGGGGGCATATATCTAAAAGTTACGTAACAAATTGGCTCGGCACTCACGGAGTGGCTTCTATTGGACAAAAAACAGCCTATGCTGAAAAATTCAGGGAAAATCGCATTTGTTTTCGTCACAATTGTGAACAGACAAAGGTATGTGCTCCCTTCACCATGATAGATCCTATTAAGCATGTCAGGCGGGGTTCAGCTGCGGTTGAATGCGCTTTGCTTGCCGAGAGTCTTTACAACCGCGGTGATTTTCTTGTTTGTTTTTGTTCTCTTGAAGGAGCTCCGTGAGTCTGATGTGAATCGGTTGCATAATTTTCATATATGTACCCCTCCCTCCTCTCCCCGACTATGATAGGTTCGACATGCCGTATTGGGTCTATTCGCTAGAATTGCACTTCTTCTAATGGAGAGTGGAATAGCGGCGGGTGTTCCCAATCGCCGGCCGACCAATGTACACCTTCGACGAGGACTGGATGTGCCATTGTCGTCTTCAAAGATTGCATCGTGAATGCGACGCGCACCGTTCGCGGCGTAGAGGCGGAAGAATAGTGGCGACCGAAGTACTGACCTCTGTTATGACAGGCAGGAATGGAGCTCAGCGGCCAATTACCGTGTGGTTGGGCCGGATACGATTTGGTGGACCTGAGCTCTTTGTTTACATTAGTTGGCCTCCCTGGGCGTGGTTTGTCTTTCCTGCTCTTCTGAAACTTCTAATATCATCTCCAACAAGTCCTACTTTCGGGAGTGGATTTATCGGTTTCTGTCTGGGTGTTCATGGTCGCCGTAGCTGGGTTGCTACCGAGCTTGAACTGACCGAAGATGAGATCGCGTATTTTTTCACGTTCAGTGAACATTGTTCGAAAAAGTCGAAACCTTTAAGCAAAGCATGGAAAATCTAGGACTCATACCTTGCTATGTTAACGAAAGAGTACGCTTTCAAACCAACTATGATACTTCTGCGGGTTAGCTTTGAGCACCTGAAAAAACATAAATGTTTGAAAATTTGTGACTCATCCTAATAGGATTCTCGTGGAGGGTGGTACATACATAACTGTATTGGAACGAATTGTCGACACAAACCTAGATACAATAATGTTTAGGTGGGACAGAGGGGTTTAGGAAGGCCACAGCTAAACAAGTCCTTCGTTCGACCTTACGTTTCACGTGTGTTCTTAGATTGAAATTTTAGTCCCGCCATCCTTCCTCAGCGACTGAGCAAAAAGACGCAATTCTAAAGGAAATCGAAGAAATTTCTGAAGCCATTTTAGATCGCTCGGAAGAATTATCGGTGATTTCAACCCTGAAGAAAGGATTGATGAACAGTGTTACATTGCTCTTTGTTTCTAGGCGGCTTCCAACTTGTCTTCTTTGGCATCGGATCCTTGTATCAGTGACAACTCAAATGGTAAGTTAGAAGCAAAGAATAGGTGTCATCGGAAACTGTTCAACTTTGATTACTCATTCAGTGGGAGAAATTATTAGAACTTGATTGAGATATATGAGATGACATGAAATTGGAATCGGTCACGAGATTTGTTGGAAGACTAGCTCTATTCAAACGCCCTGAAAACGATGGGTTTGATTTCCTACCAGTATGCACAATTGCTAGCTGAGCGTATGGGAAAATTTATTGTAAGGACTAGCTCTTGAAATTAGCGAATTGGAGCGGGAACTAGTCCTTACCACGGGAACGTCGGTCATGAATGATACCCTTACGTAGGTGGATCCCCACTAATGGTTCTTGCACTGACCAATTATTCTGACGAAGTTCATTGTGTATTATGTTTCAATGGACTGTGGCTCCTCCATAAATCATTGAATTTCGCAGCTACCTCATTTCGAAATTTTACGCTGGAAAGGTTCCTTTCTTCTAGAATTTAGCGACAATATCGAAGACATACAGCAGCACGTTTCGCTTATGGAGGAAATACATCGAAAGTTTGTAGGTTTTTCAATATTCTTTCGCTCTGCGACGACATCACAAAATCTGATAGTTACTCACCATTTTCCAAGATATTTTACAGCGGTTAGAACGGAGAACAGCTTTACTGCTTTGCTATTTTTTTCCAAAAAAAAAGCAGAAACTTTTCGTTTGTGAAAATATGTATACTTCGTTAAGAATTCAGAACTTGAAATTTATGTCATAATAATCCAATCCTCACTTGAAAATATTATTAAGCTTGTTACACAAGGACGTACACTTCAACGGATACCGTTCGATTTAAATTTTTAAATTTTTGATTCAAATTTTTTTAATTTTTTTAATTTTGTATTTAATTTTTTTAAAACACCAACTGAAATAGCAATTTTATTTGCTCATTGTTCAGACATTGTTCAGATCTTTGTACCGGTCTGTATTTGGTCGTATCTCATCTATTATTGTAAATGTCAATAGTTGTAAATATAATGTATTAGGTTGGAAAAAAGTCTCTTCACACTTCGAAATTTTTTTTACCCTTCCCCTTGTAAACGCACTAGCCAATGTTGATTGCTGATTTCGTAATCCTATCACACTTGTCTACCGTTCGCACGCAGACACAGGTTAAGACTCTTCTTGTAATTCGTTATCCATCCAATCTTCCGAGCTCAATGCCAGATCTACCTCATGGCCGTTTTCAGCACGGCATTTTTCAAGAATTCATTAAAGAATCCACAGCACGTCAGGCAGCAGACCAAATTAACCACATATATGGCTTGGGATCTACTACTCATCGCGCCTGTTATGAGTGGTTCGGAAAGTCTTTAAAGGGAAATTATTCACTGAGGGCAAAGCATGGTCAGGAAGGCCAACTGGATTGGACGACAGTGAACTACACCATCTTCTTCGTACCGATAGTTGGCAGACGACACGTCAGCTGGCAGAGAAGCTCGAAGTGTCTCATAGGATAGTGGGGATCCATCTGAAGAATCTTGGCTTTCATGGAAATTTGGAGCTTGGATTCCACATGCCCTGTCAGACACTCAGAAAGGTCGACGGCTCTCCATCGCTGCTTCTCTTCTGTCCAGATAAGGAAGAAAATCGTTTCTTCCGCGGATTGTGACAGGCGAAGAGTCCTGGGTTCTGTGTGCCAACTTCCGAGGAAAAGGCAATGGGTACAAAAGGGAGAGAGCCCTAAGTCTGATCTCAAGCCCAATGTTCACGAACGGAAGATTCTCTTGAGTGTTTGGTGGATATCAGAGGAGTGATTTATCGACAAACTCTCAGAAGTGGAGAGACACTTACTGCTGCCACATACAGTGGCCAACTCCACAAAGTCGCCGCAGCTTTCCAAGAAAAGAGGCCTGAGAAGTCGAAGGTGATGATCCTGCATGACAACGCAAAGCGACATGCTGCAAGACTCACAAGAGAAACAATAAAGAAGCAGGGCTGGGAGGTATTGCCACATCCACCGAATAGCCCTGACGTCGGCCCTCCCGAATGCTATTTCTTCCACGCTCTCAAGCAAGAAATTGGAGAGAAATATTTTGAAACGGACGAGGACCTCAAAAATTGGATTCAGCGGTGATTCGACTTCAGAACTGCAGTCTTTTACGCGAGAGGAATTAGAAAAATTACCACGTCTTTGGAGAAGTGTAGTAGAACAAAATAGAGTTTATCTCAATTGATTTGACTTTGTAGTTGTGAAGTAATAAATCTTTGAAAAAAATGAAAAGACTTTTTTTCCAACCTAATAAAAAGTAAATAGTAGACAGCATGTATATATATATATATATATATATATATATATATATATATACCCGAACAAAGAGTACTATGCGATAAAAATATACCAGAGCGCCTCAATAAGAAGATCTACAGGACGGTCGTCCGACCACTAGTTGTGTTGGCCCTGACTAAAGCGATTGAAAAAGAAAAATGAAAAGAAAGAAAAAGAAAAAGAAAGATTAGAAAGAAATGCGCTTCGGCGTAATGCAAACGGAATACTGCGGTGGACGGCTGGAGTCCAGCGTATGGATCGAGTAGGCAAGACTCCATGCAGCAATGTCAAGGTTAAGACCATTCCTACGGAAGGTGTCATCTTTTCCACAAACCACAAATACAACACGTGTCACCTCGGATTGTACTTGTGCAAAAGGTGACGCCATCCCTAGGAAAGGTCTTAACCTTGATGTGCCCGGAAGGCTTGCACGAGAGCGACCTAACCAGTTCTGGCCTGATGCGCTAAATCAGGATTTGAAGATGGCCAGGTTGCATCCCGATCAGGCATTTGGTCTGAAATAGTGTCGCAGCATATATGAGGCGGGCCATGCTATTAAGCGGAACAAATGCTCAGGAAGAAGGGGAAAACAGGGGAAATCATAAAAGCATAAACGAGAGCACTTTCTCCTGGTTAGAAGAAAACACTGACCAAGACCACCTACTGGTGATTTAAACTGGTGATTTTTAGCAGGGTGGTAGGAAACTCCTGAGGTATTCGACATTTTTCTTCATTATATGTCTTTTTATTCAACAGTATAATCACCATCATTAGTCACTGCCATATGACACCTAGGACGCAGATAAGCGATTCCCTCCCAGAACTGGGAAGACGACGAGTCAAAGAAATTGTTGACCGCCCCTTCAACATCTTCAATTTTGGCGATTTTTTCCTTGCTAGGAATGCCTTACAAGGAGAGCCTCCGGAGTGGCGGTGAGCTTTTGCGATGCAATTTTTACAGGATGTATGGTCCCATGTGGGGAGTCCAAAACCATAGTTACTTTTCCCGGAATGCTCTTCTGTGGTCGAAAAAAAACCGTCTGAACACGTGAGCGGGCAGCTCATAACGCCCTGCTGCCACATCGATCCGGAGTGGTCGGTTGGCGTAATGGTAACGGGGTCGCCTCTTGGGTGCACCGAGCGGGTTTGATGGTTCGGTCCCCGCTGTGGTCAATGTTTTTGCACACATCAGATCGTTATTATTAGGGGGGGGGGGGAAGTAATGAGACACACCATGCCGTGTCCATATATCTCGTGGCTGGTGTCTGGTTTCGTGCTTACCGTATTTGTATGTTTGTATGCTAGCTACTGAAGGCCACCTGAGAAGTTACCATTTCCGCCCTTTCCAGAAGCATGCCAAAACCGCAGTCTGTCTCATGCGGAAATTCCGATCTGACGAGTCGCGCAAATCTCGCCCAATTCCCAACCCCAAGCAGCCTGGGAGCAATATTCACGCAAGATGAGAAGTACGTCTTCTACCTTAACCCTGCCAAGCAGCGAGTCTGAGTGAGGCCTGGTGACCTGTTACCGACCTTCGTTCGGCGAGATGTTCACGGTGGGAAGCACCTTTGGAGCTTTTGGGTCTGCGCCCGTGGATCGGTTTACCGGAAGCTGTTTCCCAAGAGCACTACGATGAACTCTAAGGCCATAGTGAACGAAATAGAAGAGATGGGCCGGCGACTCGCTCTTATTCATTCGCAGCGCTTCAAGAAGGTCCTCCTCTTCGTCAACGCCGCACCCCATCGGGAACAAGTAACCACGGATAAGCTTGGCCAGCTGGGCTACGTTCACATGCCTCACCCACCGTATTCGCCGGACATCTCTTCATGCGATACCACTACTTCTTGAGCTTACAGGACTTCCTGGTCGGAAGGGACACAAGAACCCAAGCAGTCCTTGACAATCATATCGAGCAGTTGATCAACACCAGGCCCATGAAGTTCTGGAAGAATGGGATCAGGAAGTTGGCTGAGCGATGGCAGCAAGGTCATTGCCCTTAATGGCAAATGCATTCCTCAGCGTCGTTGAGTTGTAATTGAATTATAAAGAGATAAAGATTTTTTCAATTTGTCTCATTACTTTTGCCCCCCCCCCCTAATATTATGGGCTTGCGTGACCACAGGAGTCGATTTGTACACAACCAATGCTTTTAGCATTTAAACCTAGCCTTTTTGGGCTTTCATTTGAGTTACCTCTCAATGGATCGTATTTGCACTGTACCATATCAGCAACGATACCGTAGATGCACACAAACACATAAACTTCACGGGATAAGTATGAATTTGGTTTGATAGAGGTAAAAATTTAACGGCAGTAGTTAAAAGTTCCGACTCCACCGACAAGACTTCGGTCGAAATTTTTTTTTCGCTGAAACTTCGTCTAGGGGGGTTATTTGGGGTGCTGACCACGAATCTGACTTTCCGTTTTTGAAATTGCAGCCGATTACGGTAGATTACGGTAGCTAAAGGTAATTAAGGCTGCCGAGGTCATAATCATCGATTTTGCCCAAACTTCGCCTAGGGGGTTATTTGGGGTGCCGATCATGAATCTGACATCCGTTTTTCGTTTTACGCCGGAGTTTGGGCGAAATCGGTGATCATTACCTTAGTCACCCGTACCTTCCGTAACCTACCGTATTCCAGCGTAAAACGAAAAATGGATGCCAGATTCGTGATCAGCACCCCAAATAACCTCCCTAGACGAAGTTTGGGCAAATTGGTGACTATGACCTCGGCAGCCTTAGTTACCCGTACCTATCGTAATCTACCGCACTCCTGCGTAAAACGAAAAACGGTTGTCAGATTCGTGTTCAACACGCCAAATAACCCCCCTAGACGAAGTTTCAGCGAAATCGGTGACCCTGCCTGGACCACCCGGGTTATCGGTATGGGTGGTCTCCGACGGAATCATGAAAAACGGTTGTCAGATTCGTGATCAGCACCCCAAATAACCCCCCTAGACAAAGTTTCAACAAAAAACATTTTTCGACCGAAGTCTTGTCGGTGGAGTCGGAACTTTTAACTAGTGCCAATTTAACATTAACAATAAAATGCCCTTTTCATCCGCCGGTTGCATGATTATTTGACACATCATCACCTGGAATTTGCTACACAGGGCAGAAATGGCATCTTGACAGAAAGTAAATAGCATAGAACACCATACGAACTGGATTCCATTCGCACGTATTTGTTCGATTGCAGATTATAAGCCAGACCTACCGGCATTTCTGCGAGCCGGTATTTCGGCCATGTCTGAGATACGCTTGCGTGGCGGCTGGATAAGTTGATGATCACCCGGTGCCCTTCTCTACGCCTACCGATTACGCCTTCAAATAAGAAGAAGAAGTGATGCCTTGTCAGGGAGAGGAAGATTGTTCGTCTCTAGCGTTTATAAGATGCTGCTGGTGTGATAACGATTATGTTTCAAATGTTTCATAGTTCTATATCACAATTTTTGGCTATCATCGTCAGCAATAAACACGGTTACTTTATGTGAGCAAGAAATTTTTTTATGTTAGCGACCCAGTAGAATGGTACAGTGCAAGTACGATCCATTGAGAGGTAACTCAAAGCCCAAAAAGGCTAGGTTTAAATACTAAAAGAATTGATCGTGTACAAATTGCCTCATGTGATCACGCAAGTCTATAATATTAACGATCCGATGAGTGCAGAAATACTGCGGCACCGGGAACCGGACCATCAGACTCGGTGCACCCGAGAGGCAACCCTGTTACCACTACGCCAACCGACCACACCCGGATGGGTTGGCAGCAGGGCGCCATGAACATCGCGCTCACGTGTCCAGACGGTTTTTTTTTTCGACCACAAAACAGCATTCCGAAAAAAGTAACTATGCACACACGGGACCCTACACCCTGTAAAAATTGCATCGCAATAGCTCACCGCCACTCCGGATGCTCTCCTTGTTAGGGGAGCAGAATAAGTGAAGTCATAGGGAGCAGTATCAGCGAGATACATTTGTCGCGAATCCCAGAAACAGAATGAAAGGCACTTCTTGGGGAGGAAACCCACTTCGGCTGGCTCTTGCTGCTCTTCTCCTTAATGGAGCAGCACGGCACGATGTGTGTTAGAGTCGCAGAAGATCCCACTCTTATCTCCAGTAATCGGGTCATCCAGAAATTCCTTTCGATGCGGATGCAGACGGAAAGACTAACAAATGGATATCCTGGTGAACCACATGCTATTGTTGAGGGATCCATCGAGTCAGCACTTTTCTTTAGCCTACGAGCTGTAGCCGAGAGGAGTGTTGGACGGGTACATTCGAGTCTCGCCGCAAGACTGCGGGTTATAACACCCGGATCGTTCTTGACAGTGTCGGGAATGGCGGAGCATTCCATTGTGTGAGGGCGTCCTGACCGATGCTTGCCGTCGAAGCCAGTGTTTCCTCCTCTGCAGCGAGCGAACTGTGGCTGACAGTGTTGATGGAAGTGGTGTGCACTTCCACTGCGCTGTAGATGTTTCGAGCGGAAACCGGGCTATATGCAGGGTGGAAGCTAAGATTCTGTCGCTATGTGACTCGCTAGAACAGTACTCGAAAACCTTCAAAAACAGTATTGTTCCAGCATTTTGTTTAGAAAGCTTATGCAAACTAGAAGTCACAAATTCATTTCAAAATGTCCCACTTGACCTTCATGCAGGCTTTCAAACTGCAGAAACGATAGCAAATAGTGTTACGAAACACGTGACGAAGCAGGAGTGGTTTACATAATAACATGCGATCACCTTAATCAACGAGAAATTGAAATCACAGTGAAGTTAAAGTCGCGAAGAATGTATATATTTCAGAACAAGAGTAGACACAAGATAGAGAAAACCCATCATAAGAAGACCGTAAGCTCAGACGAGGTTTTTAAATTTCTTAATGTGAGTCTGTTGTTTTGTTTACTTTTCTCGTTGGGAATTCTTTTGGATGGCGGCGATGTGAATAGAACGCGTCGATTTCAGGCTCATTTCGACAAAAGTTTTTTGTTCTGTCAATCCTTTTAATTCTCTGACGAAGTTCAGTAAGACAGGAAAACAAAATTCGTGTAGTTCTTGCGGTCGTATGGTTTCATTTCTTTGTCATTGCACCGAGTCAATATCAATTACAAACGCGGAACTATATCTGTTATTTATTTATTTATTTATTTAACTGCACTTGAAAGTGCACTGCAACGCCAATGAAATCGTCGAGCAAACAAAATAACTGTTAGAAGCAAAAAAGTTGAATAAACGTTCAATTAGAAAATCTATTTCATTTAGTAATTACTACCTGGCTACACTGATCCTATGGCAGCTCCCGTAACAGCGTACCTATACTGCGTAATGTATAAAAGATTAGAAGTCGAGTCGAAGACCTGAAGACCTACCCGAGTTCAAGCGTAGCTCACAAAGGATTATAAAGCGCAATATAAATATTTCAAATAGTAGTGTACAGATTGGGTGGTGACGTGTTTTGTGTGCTATAGAAGCAGTGGAGAGATAGATGTCAGCTTGGGCAACGCAACTAAGGGAGGTTGTGCTGGGGCGGGCCGGCAACACAGGCGTCTATTTGATCTGGTACGAACTCCAGGCGTAAAACCGAGGCCCAAGTGAACAGCTGATAAGCACCAAGTCACTTGTTGAGCTCTCCTTATATCAAGTAGAGCGGTAATTTAGGAAAACCACAGTAGAAAGAGGAAATATATTTTTGAACTATATAGCGCGATGAATTCTATGAGCAGAGTGCTGTTTGCGCCGAAGACGGTTAAGAATTGGGATATCGGCAATATTGAAAGCATTCTCATTCAATCGCTATGACGGCTTGTCTTTGTAAAAGGGAACCAGGTCTTTACGATCAAAAGATTCTTTCAATCATTCTTCGGAAAGCTGGAGTCTCTCTTCCTTAGTTATTCACACTTAATTTACTTTCATCTGCTACCTCTGCTTCTTTTTCGCTTTTTTGTAGGAAAACATTGCTGCATTAAATAAGTAAACAAAGGAGAACAAAAATCAAAGCAATAAGGAACTATGATTAGTATTTAAAAATGGGAAGGAGTGACTCATTAACGTTTAGCTCAAACTACTTGAATCCGCAGAAATGGAGCGATTTCTTCTTAGATTTCTTTGCTAGTTACCATATCTCGGTTAAGGGCGATTCCCAGCAGCCTCGAAGCTGTCAGACGGCGAAAGTATAAGTGCAATACATGACGTATATGAGGGAGAGCATTTTGGTGTATATCGTTCATGTACATTTTTGAACACTAAAAGAGGCTTCCTTCCACATTTCGGAACTGCTGCAACAACGACACGCCGAACTGTGAAAGTAGAGTAATTCAGGGGCCGGATTCATGAAACGCAGGAAGCGGGTGATATGCGATATCGTCTCTCTCCTCTCACTCCCGCCTCGCTCTCTTACCTCATCTACCGTCTCTCGCCTCGTCTACCAGCTGGCTCTCTCACCTGATCGTTTCCCGTGGAAGCCAGGAACGTTCCCGGGAACGTTGAAGGCTTCCCGTGGGAAGCGACCGGGGCAGGAAGCAAAAGTTCGTGTTCACGAACTTGCCGGGAAGCAACGCAAGGCTCCCGCGCCAATGGCGGGAGGCTCCCGGCCTACACGCACTCAACCGGTCGGGAACGCCGGGAAGCAGTCAATGAAGTGGTGTGAGCAGTTGCACACAATGGGATTTCGAAGAGATAAGGTCAAGGTTTGGCTGCTGTCACTTACTTTATTGAAAAAAATCACATAATTTATCTGAAACATTGATCTTGAATAGTTCTTCCGTCGGATGCGCCACGCACTCTATTTCTGCGGGATATCGCGGTACCACTTTTTATTCATTCCCGATGCCAGTCGGTGGACATTTTAAGAGCACATTCTGAGTGGAAGAGATGACATCGTCAGCGAGATAGTATTGTACTTCGGAATAAACAACAAAAGGCGCAAATAAGGTCGGGGAGTAACCCCTACTCAACGGTTTGTGCTTTTTGAAACCGAATTTTTTTTGCAGCACCGGCGTGTTCTTCCCCTACAGTGAACTGAGGTAGGCCATGTCTGATGCAATTTTACATACACGTGTCTTCTTACCAAGACGGACCTCTGAGTATGGGTGACCCTCCCTCCGACCCTATTTGCGCCCAACAAAATAAAAATAAAATAAAAAAATGTATGAAATTAGAAATTAATTCTTCAGTACTTAGTAGTTCCAAATTCGAAAGAGTCTACAAACTGTTATCACAACCCTTAAGCCATTTCTTCTTGCAGTCTGTCTTCGTCTCATCTTTAGAGAATGTGGAGGATAACTTTCTTCTAATGGTCGCACGTCCAACGCTGAGCGCTACGTCCTGAGTGCGTCTACGCAGAGGTTTCGTAGAAATCGAAGAAACATGTGAAAAGATAAAACGCCACGTAGGTGACCACGCCAAGAACGGGGCATTTCCACACGACGATCTAAACGATCGCTATGGACACCAAAGAGGATGTCACCTCACTTATTATATGCAACTGTTTCGATCTTTAATGACGTTCGAAAGTCAGACACGCTGACGTGTTTGCCAAGTCGTCGAAAATTAGGCGAGCCGTCAACTTAATGCCAGGCGCTGGAGGAGAGCCGTCACGGACTGAGTTAAACGAGATGTTAAAAGAATGCGGCACAGAATGCTCACTAGCGTGCTGGTCGAGCTTCTTCGTGATTGCCCTGAACCCAAGATGTGACGCTGTTTGTGGCGCTCGAGCAAGGAAGATCCATTGAAGCACTCTGACATACGACAGGGACGAATGGAGACGTTGCTGGCGCCCGCTCGTGCGACCGTTCTCTGCTAAACTTCGTGGGTCTATAGAAAACATACGTAATATCCAACAGTACAGAAAGGCGATCTAGAAGAGGCGACTCGACGTTCAATGTTGGCTGGTGACTACCAGACCTTCGCAAGAAGGGCATAGAACTGTCCATCATTTGACCTCCACGATTTCACGCAGAAGTAGAATCGCCTAGATTTTCTAGAGGAGAATTTGCAATATGTTGCAATTTGTTGAAGAGCCTCGAGCGGAAGCAATGAATTCATTCAGTGGAACGAAAACAATTCAGTGGAATCGTCCAGCTAGAATAAAACACTGATTTTCCCATAAGTTCGCCCTGTAATGCAGCCCATTCCCGTCCACTGTACTTCTGAGCCTGAATGTCGTGTGTATGGATCTCTGCAAGATTAGAAATACATGAATATCCAGTTAAAAAACCGGTACTTTGAGAAATTAGTTTTTAAATTCTTGCAATTCCCGCCTCCGCTGCGAATCTAACTCGTGCGTCGCGGTCGCCCCTGGTGGTTCATGAATACCAATCGAGCTGCGAGAAGCCGGGAGCGGGATTCGGCGGGAGCGGGAAGGCATTGCCTGCCTTCCCGCTTCCGCCGCTTCATAAAGACGGGTACAGAAGTACTCAATGGTGAGGCGTCAACTACGCGCAGTTTCAGGAAGCTCTCCACAAACACTCTATCAAATGTGAAGAACTCGCCTTCGCAATGAGTGCGTCGTACAACTTTTGCAGCTACAAACCACATCATTTTCAGGGCCTTTGGTTAGCAAGCGGTTAGTTTATGATCACGCTTTCAGCTTTTTTCATGAGTCCGTCAGTCATTTTTAAATAGCCTATTACCTTTAAAAAACCCAGTCAACTTTCATTAACACTTGATACATTGATAGGATGCACACATTCTTTGGATGTTTGACTTTAATCCGTTTTTAGCAAAAAGCTAATCTGAGATTTTTATTCTGGCGCATTCCTGTTTGAAAAAAGAAAATTAAAAAAGCTTTTTGGGTGCAATACTAAGCTATGATGTCATCACTCAGTGAGGTTCTGGTCCCTTAGGCCTAGGTAGATGAAGGCCATCGCATTGCCTTTCATCTTCAAGCGGTCTCATTTTGAGTAAAAGTGGGTAGTGAAATGGGCGCAATCGCAATGGCAAAATAGAGAAGGGTTGGTAAATTTAAGAAATATATATCTTATTGGACGGGTATATAAGCAATACAAGACTACTTACCATTTGACCTCAATCGTGCCGGCGCCATGGTGGTTGTGGGGGAGGGGGGGGGGGGGGTGCTCTCAACACCTTCACACATGCCAATAACAGAAAGGAAACGGTGCTATACACAGAGCAAGAATGGAACAATAATCTGATCAGCTTACTAGGGGCTGAAACCTAAAAAGGAAAACTACAGAGTAATAAAGCATAAACTGAGCGACGCCCGGCGAGCGCCGCTGCGTGGAAGTGCCGAATCGATAGGTCGCCCACTTCGATACCCATCTTTCTCGAATTTTTCGACGATCACACTGTTAATCCATTGGGTCATGTCTTCACGAGACGTTACACCAGCTAACATGTTCAGTCTCCATAGAGTCTCCATAGAAGCACTTCGAATAATGTCGGAAGGAAGGCAATAACTGTGTTTGGAATAAACCCCTATCCGAGCCGCTTTGCGGCTGTTTTTCTTTTAAATTCGAATGATGGAGATTGTTAGGTTTTGCCAGTGAGCCACCTAAGATGTGCTCTGTCACATACTAGGTGGCTCACTGACGGTTGACTTAAATTTACCAACCCCTCTATTTTGGTACATATTGCGCCGTGAAATGCCTTACTTGCGGTCTTAGACAGTCTTTATCGGCGGCATGAGCGATTAAGACCGCAGTAAAGGCAGAATAGGTTTATAGAGTTTGTTCGAATCTACGGAAGCGTTTAGTGGGCGCACGACTCGCGACGTAATGATAAGCTCTCATATCGATTGCGCGACGCGATGGATCGATATGGGTGTTTCTTATTATCGCGTCGCGCGTCGCGACACGATAATAAGAAACAGACACTAAATGCTCCCTAACAGTGTTTTTCTAGCTTATTTATAATTCATATTTTAGGACTGACTGCTGTGGTATCCATTCATATATACGGTGTGATGTTTGATGGTTCGGATATGGTTAAACCGAAAAAATCTTCAGCTGGTGTAAGTACTGGCTGCAAAAACTGAATTTTCTTATGCACAGTATTGTATCAGTATACTTTACAAGAGGAAAAAATGGTGATGCATCATAAATTTGCTTGATTCTCATTAGATAGTCACATGTGAGTCCGCGGCCCGTCTTCAGTCGTCGTGCAAACCATGCCATCCTTTCCGATCTTTTTAGCTCAGTATATGAGTATAGGGTGCAGAGATTTCGACTGGTCCACCTATGTAACAGAGCGCATCCTAGGTGTATCATACTCCTAGGCCGACAAAGCATGGAATCCAAAAAGAACGGGGGAAAACACTCACTCACTAGCGTCTGCAGAAGGTCCTGCATGCACAGATTTGACCAGAGAAAGGGACTCCGGGTGTATCTGTTCTAACGCACCGGTGTTATAATCGTCTGCATCCTGGACTTCGTTTCCTTGCCGACGTATAGAGGCAAGTTAAACTGGAATTGTGGTTGTGTTGGGAAACAACAATGTATTAGCATTCATCTGATATACACTACACCGAGAAGTCTTAAGGATTTGTGAGGATATGTTGAAAATCTTTTTTTTTTTGGTTACGGTGGTCGCTTCTGGGGATAAAGTGTTTCTGTATTCCTTATATAAAACTAATTAATTAACTACATATTCTCTTCCGAAATCTCTGATTTTTTCAGGGAAATGCAAAGGCGAAGACCAGTGCTGACGCTGTTAGTGGACTAAAGCAAATACCATACAATGCGGACGAGAAGCCTGCAAGAGCTCCGAACGACGTCTACACACAGCCTCGTAAGCGCACTTTTGTTTTTTAACTTTTTTCGTGTTTCCGAGAGGGAACTTGTGTCCGTAAATCTACCTATGCACTCCTCTCTTTGTCCAATCCTTCAACGCGTAATTGCCTGCTTGTCAATTTCCTGGATTGGTTAACCTTCGTCGCCGCTCTTCTGGTGTCTCGACGCCTTCTGTCCTGAACCCTGCATGCTTTCTACCTTGATCAGGGTGGACGCCAGTTACTTTCATGTCCATTTGTAAAGTATCGGACCAGCGCTGCTTCGGGCGTCCTCTAGGCCGCTTTCCTGACACTTCCAACTCAGACCTATCTTGCGGACGCTGTCTTCCTTTCCACGCAGAACATGGCCGTACCGTCGCAAGCGAGCTTCGCGCATCTTGTCGGCTATCGACGCGACACCGAACTCCTGCCGAATAGCATCATTTCGAATGCGGTCCATGCGCGTGACTCCAGCCGTCCAGCGCAGCATCTTCGTCTCCATGACGCTGAGGCGTGTTTCAACTTCCTTGGTCACAGGTCAGGTTACAGCGCCGTGCATTGGGCGGATGCCGGTTCTATAGATTTTTGACTTCATGCACTCTGGTATCTTCCTATCGCAGAGTACACCTGCTACTAAGCGCCATTTGGACCACGCTTTACTTATGCGTGAGTTCACTTCAACCATCAGACCTCCGTCGGACGCTATCGCTGATCCCAGGTACTTAAACACCGAAGTGCGTGCAAGCTTAGTACCGTTAATCTCAATGAAGCCGTACTCGTTTACTTCAGTCGTTAGGTACTCGGTTTTCTTGACGTTCAATTTGAGTCCGAACATCGCCAAACGGTCGCACCAAGCTTGCACCTGCCGCTCGAGTTCATCTTTGTCTTTGCAAGCGAGCATCACATCATCAGCGTAAAACAGCGTCCACGGAAGAGGCTGCTGAAGATCTCGCGTAATGACATCCATGTCGACTACAAAGAGAAGTGGAGAAAGCGCAGAACCCTGGCGCACCCAAACAGAGATGGGAAACTCTATTGAGGTTCCAGCTGCAGCTTGCACTCTACTCTTTGCGCAAGAGGGGAGCATATGCACCCACTCTATAAGCTCTTCAGGTCGTTGTGTTGTCGCAAGGTGTACCATATCACTTCACGCAGTACGCGATCGCAGGCTTTCTCCAAGTTGAAGAAGGCCATATGCACTACTGGCTTCTGTTTCTCGCGCTGCTTCTCCACAAGGAGGCGAGCGGTGTGTATAGCACCAATGATCCCACAACCAGGCACAATACCACACTGGTTGTCGGAGAGCTTGACGATTTCACAAATTCCTCTATCGGGGATTCGCTCAAAGATCTTCATGCTGTGCGATAGCAAGCGAACTGGAGCAATCTGCAAGACTGCCCTTCTTCTTTAAAATCAGAATCGTCGTAATGTCTTACCAACGCTCCGCAACTTTGTTCTCCTTTACTACCTGAATGGAAACAGTGTTAGATTGAAAAGTTTATTTCAATCCTACCTACGTGTGTTAACCCCAATCCCACCTCTTGTGGCGCTTCTTCATTCTGGTGTTTGTCAACTCCAGAATGAAGAAGTACAGAGGAGCTGAGCCGGCATTATGCGGGTCGGGGAGCATTCCCTCGTATACGGGGATTTCTTCAGTGTACAGCTGAAGGTACGACGGCGTAAGGTATAGTATG
This sequence comes from Heligmosomoides polygyrus polygyrus, assembly GCA_947396885.1. NCBI lineage: Eukaryota > Metazoa > Nematoda > Chromadorea > Rhabditida > Heligmosomidae > Heligmosomoides > Heligmosomoides polygyrus. The sequence goes on from OX377202.1 coordinate 85,504,101, forward strand.
TTTTCCTTGGTCTTCTTCGCCCCATTTAATAGAACTACGTTGGTTTATGAAAGTGGAGTGAGAAAAAGAGTAGGAGAAGGCTTCATCGCATCAATGTATCCTCTAACACGCATTGGGCTGTGGAGCCAATAGCGGAAAGACATTAATCTGAGAGGTGGAGAATTTACTTCACACAGATTTACAGATCCCAGCAAACTTTATCAAATTCAAAACGGTAACCATAAGAGGACCGAAGCAGTGAAGAAGTCCGTAAGGAAGGAAAGGAACCAGCTTGGCCACGTAGGCAGCGCAAGGTGGCGATGAGGGACCGCTAGTAGTTGCTGGGCCCCTCTTTTATAGCCACTACACCTGGAGGGGAAGGTTGGCCTCCATGAGTGACTGTGACGTGCTGCCGATGTCGACAGGGGAGTCAGGGAGCTTCCTTCCTGAGGAAGAGCTGTCTTGGTTCCTGTTCTTCCCCACTACACGAGCCACAGAGCAATCAAAGGTGGTTGATTTGTATCCTAAACGTAAGTTACTACGAAAGTTGCCACTCCATTCCTCTTCATACAGCTTACGAATTATTTTGAAGAGAGTGGAACACATACGTCAGATTTTTCCATGGAAACTGATTTCAACAGCTATAATTTGCTCAAACACGCACAAACAAACATGTATCTAAAGACATGTTCTCTATTTCTATCACAAGTAAATGTCTTTCCAGCTAACGCACACTCACCTTATGATGACGCTGCTGAAATGTACAAGGAAGACAGATGGTCCACATATTGAAGGAGAGAAGGCAGCATTATATTAGTGAAACGTCGAAGTTTATTCCGTGATAGAAAAAGAAAACATATACGCACGACAATAAATCGTTGTTATTATTCAAGCTAAGTTAGTGAAGGTTGTGGATTAGATGCACGCCATCAACTATCAAGGCATCAATTTCCAGTATCCACCAAAGAGCGCTGACAATGTTTTGCTAGAGCTACTTTTTGTTCCTATGCTTTCATTTACTTATTATTTATTTATTTATTACAAGGCCCGCATAACAATCACATGCGGTAAGATTCTAACAATAACATATAACAGACAAAAAATAAGCCTAACGAAACCTTAGTGCAATTAAACGTTCAAAAGAGGATAGAGACATATTAACAATGTTCTCGTTCTCAGAAAGCAAGATGTTGAGTTCTCTGATGCTCCTGTGAATGAGGAAAATTGACCTTACTTTTGACCTTGGAAGTGGCAGGTAGAGTCGGGGATGCCCCCTTCTGTCAGTTGTCAAAGGGACACCAAAAAACCCAATTGGATCAATGGAAAGCCCTTCTGTCAGAACTTTGAACAACATAACTAAATCTGCTCGTTTTCGTCTAGTCTCAAGGCTAGACAACCCAAGCATTTTGGTCCTGTCAGACCCACTTGGAATATTGTCGTAATTTAGACCACGACACTTTAGAAAAGCTTACGGGTAAAGTTATTCTGAACACTTTCAAGGAGTTTTATGTCTTTCTTTTGAGAGGGACTGAAAACTGAGACGCCACATTCCACAATGGGCCTTACGTAAGATTTGTAGGCTCTCACAAAAGCAGGTTGATCTTTGGTTATCCGTACCTTAAACAAGTTATAAATTCGGTAGTTAGCCTTCTTTACAAGTGCTTTATAATGATGCTCAAAGTTAGGTTACTCGACAAATGGAACCCTAAATCTCGTGCACTTGTAAGTTGCTCTAAAATTGACCCGTTGAGTGTGTATATTGGACGGTGACTTTGAGATATAGATTGCATCACGAGACAATGCGATTTTTCAGCCGAAAGGGGTAGTTCCCAGGCGCTTGCCCAATTCTTCACAAAATTTATAGCCGCTTGGACATGACAGGAGGCTTCTTGATTGTCGACTTTTCTACAGACCTTTATATCGTCCGCGTACATTTTACAAGAAGCCCCAAACCTTTGAACTGAATCAAGAATCTCATACGTATACAAAAGAAGAAGTAATGGCGATAGTACTCCACCCTGTGGAACACCACTGGGGGCAGAATAAACCGATGAATACTCTCCTCCTACTCTGACTTGATGGGTTCTGCCCGTAAGAAAACTCTTTATCCAGTCTACAATCATAGGATGTATGTCTACCCTTCCCATCTTGTACAATAATTTTTCTGTAGAAACCTTGTCGAAGGCTTTTGAAAAGTTGAAATATACAATATCTGTGCGTTTTCTACGGTCCATAGATTTAGTCCACTCGTTTAGAGCAGAACGGCTGTTTCCACCGAGCGTTGTTTCAGAAAACCAAACTGGTCCTTAGAGATGATGTTATACTCTTCAATATGATCCAGCATGTGTTTCTTTACAATCTTTTCAAAAGCTCTAACGAATACAGAGATTATACTGACAAAACGGTAATTACCCGGTTGATTGAATGGTGGCCTTTAGGGAATTGGCGTAACAAAGGCTTGTTTCCACCTTGTAGGAACCTCAGCTCTCATATAGCTCGAGTTGAAAATTAGTTCTAATGGATAGGCAATACAATTCGCCACTTGTTTGATAAACGTTAATGGTAGATGATCCGGGGACGTTGAGAAAGACTTAGGCCATTTAATTAATATGTCGAAAATCTCCTCCTTATGAAACCACAGCGTAGGTCCCATTTGGGGGAAACTAGGCAACGCATTGTCCTGGAAGGCGAAAAACGCGGAACTACTGCAAGCGGAATGGTTAAAGACCTTCTGAAACTCCTTTTCAAGAAGGTTAGCTTTACCACGAGCTGAGGAAATAGAGACCCTCTTCATTCCTTAGATTTGGAATAAAGTAATCCTTTTCTGTACGGGAGGCAATATACCTATAGAAAGCCGACTTGTCCTTTGAGAAAATGGATTTCTTTTCAGTATAAAGATTGTACCGTGAAAAGGCTTTGTCAAATTTTCTGCTGAAGAATTGATTCTCAGCCTAATCTTCATTCAGGGCGGAATGAGTAGCCTTGTTCCATAAAGTAGTTTGACAACGCTTCATTCTAGCAAGGTAATCTGGAACGATCTGGCGATTTGGATCAACTAACCTCCTTGGCACATATAAATCTATAACATAGTGTAGGATAAAAAGCAGCATTTTATACATTTCTTCGACATCATTCAAAGCGCCAAATGTGCCAACCCAGTCAATGTTAGTTAGGTGTTCTCTAATTTTGGTATAATCAGCCTTTTTGAAATTTCTTATCCATGGCGAACTAACGGTCCGTTCATCTCTGCTACAAATAATTTTGAAAGTAATTGCAGAGTGGTCACTATTCCCAAGTGGGTGACCCACAGCTACATCGTGTACCAATTCGGGGGAGTTACATAGCACGAGATCAAGCAAAGAGTTTCTTCTAGTAGGTTTATGCACTGCTTGCTGGAAGCCGTGAATATCGAAGAGATCTCGAAATAATTTGGAGCTTACTCCAGGGTTAGCCGATGACAGGTCAGGAAGGTTGAAGTCTTTCTCCCAAAAGATCACATGGATCACTAAATATGCAAAAGTCGCTTATGAGGTTAACAAGGTTGACGGAAGAACTTGTGTTACTTGTTTATACGCGAAATTCACGCGAAACATAAACAATTCGTGAAGGATATTTTAAAAAATGTCAACAAGAAAACAGTCACTATAAAAGGAGAACGTGATAAACAGAAACTATCATCTTGAAAGGAGAACGTGATGAACAAGAAGTAAAAACCAATTGATCAGTAACGAGAGCCTACATATTTTTCTTGAATTCTTCGCTAGATTACTGCTCCCCAACTTCTCACTCCATGAGAGGTGCAACAGGTAAAGGCTATCTCAGTTGTGGCGAAGCGCAACGCAGATGTTCCAGTCGGATCATCCTGTTATTATTGAGTTGCATATCGAGCGGCAGATCGTGGCCTTCCATCATTTCGTTGTTACCGTGTTCTGACTAGAATGCAGAACAAGGTCAAGCTTGAGGTTCGGGAATCTAGGTGGGGGGGGGGGCGTACTGTGGCCTCGTCTGGCGCGGGGAAGGGGGAGGGTGTCGTGTGTCGTACTCTTCCGGTTTTGGCAGAGGATTCTCTCTATTTTTCAGGTTTTTAGGCGATGTTTTTAAATCTTAATAAGTTGTTTTTACAGGAATGTCTACGTAGGCGTTATATTTTTGCTCGATTAATCGAATTCGAATAATTATTCGAATAATTTATTCGAATTCGATTATTCGAGTTTCGCAAATTCGAATAATTATTCAAATTCGACTATTCGAGTTTTGCAAACTCGAATAATTTTCGAATTCGGTTCTTCGAGGTCCGAAAATTCAAATAATAATCAAATTTCGAATACGTGGTTATTTCGAATGTGGCATAATGACGATTTTTGTAAGCGACGTTCATTTCTCTGGCGATTGTTTCCGATAGCACACTGTCGATGAGCTCACCGTTACGAAAACGCATTCAATATACTACTATAAGTAGAAGAGTAGTGTGTGTGCGCGCGTGCGCGTTTCCATCAGTCCATCACAACTAACGTGGGGGCATGAAGTGTTGGTGATACTGACCGCAGTTGATGGCGATCAACTGCGGTCCGAAACTTCAGCCTTTGGGGTATTCGATCTCGCTGAACACAAATGTGAATTTCGTTTTTGAAATTATCGGTTGAAATTGATCGAGCTATTAATTTTCGACCGGTCTTGGTTAACATTTTTAAAATCTAGCTTCACATTTGCATTCTCTGCGACCACGACTATCATCAATGTCATACTCTTGAATCCTCAACGAAATTTTGCACAATAAACAAAAATTTTGGTGAAAAATTCAAAATGGATTTCAGATTCGTGTTCAGTGAGCTCAATTACCTCAGGCCTGAAGTTTCGAGCTTGTTGAGTCATCTAATTTGATTAATATCTCTTGGTGGCAATCGTTACTGCAAAAACTAACGTAACATTCGTGTTCAGCGACCTCGATTACTCTGGGGCTGAAGCTCGCAGTTTACATATATAACACGATTGTATACAATTCTCAGTTGAAATTCATGTTTTCAAATTAAATTCAGCGTTGTTACACGGGGAAGATTTCAGAAGAACGTTGAAGTTTATTTTAAAAAAGTTGAATTTGTTCTGAAAAACGTTGAATTTTGACTGAAAGTGGTATATGACTCGACGATTTGGTTGGTTAACGATTTCTGTGAGTTAACTAACTGAACAAGTAGAGTGAATGGCTTTTTCTCAAAAGTTTTGCACTTGTGTGTAGATGTTTTGCACATGTACTTCTGTAGGGACTCTTTTTGTAGGATTTTTTTTTGTAGGAAAAAAGTTCTCATGTCTTGTCATCCTAACGAGTATTGTAAACGGTTCTTAGAAGATATTGAAAACCTCCATTAATTGCATTTTTTAAAAGAATTCTATTCTTTTATTTCATCTCTGGCGAATGTTGTCGTTGAACTTACTACACTTAGCTGAACTTACACAATGCGCTTTTGAAGTAAATAAACAATATCAAACGAAGTTGGACAACACCAAAATCTCATCGTCCTTATTAATAGACCCCAGTGCAAAATTATAGCTTCACCCCGTTTGTCCATTAGTACCCTAAGAATCTACTGCCTAGGCTCAGCAATCTTGCTGTCGTATTCCTCACTATCGGAAACCTCTATGGATGAATTCCAAGCAGTTTATCTTATCAGTGAAGGATACCACGAACTTTAATTGAAAATTTAACAAATGAAGACCTGTGCAAAATATAAGTTCGCTTCATAGGAAACCTGATTAGTCACAAAAGTACCTATAGACAAAGTGTCATTAGTACTTCGTCACATCACCTTTGTTGTAAACAATAAAAAAATCGAAAATTCTATTTGGCATACTACTGATTAGGTTATCAATAACAGTTTTCTCCAGATTGGTTCATGATCGCATGAAGTATGGCGTTCTTCAGATCAGAAAGTGTAAGTGGTGCCACTTTTGTACACTTTGTGGAATGCCCCACAAGTTCTCTATCGGGCGGAGATCTGGAGGACAACTAGGCCACTTCAAAAGTTGATTTCTATTCGAGTTAAGCCAACCTGTAGTTGACTGCGATACGTGTATGGATGCATTATCTTGTTGAAAAATAAGGTTGTGCTACGAAATCTTCTGAAATATGGCAAAAGGTGATCTTCGAGCGATTTCTGGTAGTCGTCACTGTTCATCCTACAATACACGAACTTCTGAGACGAACGAGGCAAGTCCGCATCCAGAAAACGCAGCCCAAGAATGAGACTTCCACCGCTAAAGTTTCACCTAGAGTATACTCGAACTCCTTTCTCAGATCTCTGTTATACAGCCTGAACTTGTCGGTAGAAGTCTCATGGTTTCGGTTTCGTTTTCTGGATACGGACTTGTTGCCGTGGAGTTCGTCGTGTAAAACGAACAGTGAAGACTACCAGAAATTGCTCGCGGATTACCTTTTGCCATACACAAGGTGTACAAAAATGGAACTGCTTAGACTTCGGTTTCTGATCTTCTGAACGCCATACTTCATGCATGGATCAATGTTGAGCAAACTGTTATTGATAACGTCATCAATAGTATGCTAATGTGACGAAGTACTAATCTTACCTTACTTTCCTTTTGTGAATAATCAGGTTTTCTATGAAGCGAACTTATATTTTGTACCGTACTGTATATTTTGTTAAATTTTCAATTAAGTACGTGGTATCCTAGACTGAAATGATAATCTGCTTAGAATTCTTCGATAGTGAGAAGTACGATGATAACATTACTGAGCCTTGGCAGCGGGTTCTTCGGGTACTAATGGACAAATCGAGCAGGAGTGGGGCGGGGGGGGGGGGGGGGAGTGAACCTATAATATTGCACCGGCATGTATTAAGTCATAGTGAAGTTTATTCGATTATTCGGAAACTCGAAAAATCAAAAAATGGGGTTATTCGATTATTTGGAAATTAGAATAACCGAAAAAATGGGGATATTCGATTATTCGGAGATTCGAATAACCAAAAAATGGGGTTATTCGATTATTCGGAAATTCGAATAACCGAACAATGGGGTTATTCGATTATTTGTTCGGCACTATTGTACTTTCACAACTCCAAGGGTCGAGGAGAGGTCAAAAAAAATTTCGCCCAAACTTCGGCTAGGGGGGTTATTTGGGGTACTGATCACGAATCTGAGATCCTTTTCTTGTTTTACGCTGGAGTACGGTAGGTTATGGTAGGTGCGGGTGACTAAGGCTGCCAACGTCATGGTCACTGATTTGCCCAAACTTCGGCTAGGGGGGGGTTATTTGGGATGCTGATTACGAATATGACATCCTTTTTTGGTATTACGGTGGACTAATGTAGGTTACGGTTGGTACGGGTGACTCAGCCTGTCGGCGATTACCCGCACCTACAGTAGCCTACTGTACTCCAGCGTAAAACGAAAAACGGATGTCATATTCATGATCAACACCCCAAATAACCCCCTGGCCTACGTTTGGGCGAAAAATTTTTTTCGACCTCTTCTCGACCCATGGAGTTGTGAAAGTACAATAGTGCCATTCGTCCATTCGAAAATTTTTGAAAAAGCACATATATCGTCTACGTTGGAGGCGACGAAGAGTATAGGCGCAGGCACACTCGGCAGCAGCGTCAGTGTCAGAAGCGGCGGCCAATGAATAAGCACAGGGGCATCGATTTGGCAGGAATCAATGCCTCTATGCTTAAGCATTGGCCGCTGCCGCTGCTGCCGAGTAGGAGCGCGCCTCATAACACATCCTGCGGCGCTGTCGGCGACGCCGCTCGCGACAGTGCTGGGCGAGTTGCCTCGCACTGCGTATCACCCTCTTAGGACTGTCGCCGACGGGTCGCGGAAGTATAACATGTACGTAAGCCGACTTTCAAAAAAAATCACATACAGAGAGATGGAACCTGATTTCAGCCCAAGAAGAAAACAAGGAAAAAACAGATAAAAGCACTTCCGAAAAAGTCTTGACACACTGAATGCAAATGCGTCATGCTACTCTTCCTGATTTTCCCGACGAAGTCCTACCACCAACGTTTTGGTGCTAAGAATGCCAACAAAAAGTAGTACTCAAGCTCCCGGTTTTGCATACCCTAATTGAACTCGTGACCTCAGCTAGCCTGTTTTCAAATGTCATGGAAAAAGTGTGTTTGTTTGGGAAACACTAGACGAAACCCCTTAATAGGCAATTGCTAAAACTGCATACGGTGGGCCACATGATTCGAACGGAGAGCAGGAAGGCTGTTCACTTTCAGTTTTTCGCCCCAGCACGTAGTCGGTTTCGATGTTTTCTGGATTCACTAACTAAACGCCTTTTTCCTAGCGATAAGAGCAAACACAAAGGGCATTGCTTCAATTTTAGAACATCCTACTATATATAAGCGAGAACGGTCGTTTGTCTGTGGATGAGTGAGTTTGTTTGGGTGTGTGTTTGTTTGCACAGAAGTGCTGGGGGAGTGTGTCGGGAGGAAGTATGGGGGAGGGAGGGGGGGGGGGAGGCGGGGGTTGTAGTTGTCACCAGTTGTTAACTGTTGTATAATAGTTGTCGACAGGCGTCCATGTTCAGACGACATGTCACCAATGTCGCGCAAAGGACGTTCAGGTTGAGAAGAGGTGTCACCGATGTCGCGCAAGGGGTGTTCGGATTCAGTCGAAGTGTCACTGATGTCGCACAAAGCAGGTTCGGCTTGAGAAGACATGTCACCGACGTTGTCCAACAGGGGTCCGGGTTCGGAAGAGGTGTCACCGATGTCGCGCGAGGATTCCGGATTCAGACGACGTGTTACCAGTGAAGGTGGGACCAGTAATGCGGGACCGGTGAAGGATGGGGTTCCAGTAAGGGGAACCGATAAAGGGTTGACCAATAAAGGAGGGACCAGTGGAGGTGGGACCAGCAATGGGGACCTGTGAGGGGGGATCCAGTGAAGGGGGAACCGGTGAAGGAGGGGAGAGGAGTCCAGTGAAGAGGGACCGGTAAAGGAGGGGAGGGGTCCAGTGAAGATGAGACCGGTAGAAGAGGGGATCAGGTGAAGGGGGAACCGGTGAGGAAGGGACCAGTAATGGGGACCGGTGAATGGGGGGGGGGGAGGGGTCCAGTGAAGGGGGACCGGAAAAGGGTTGATGAATAAAAGGAGGACCAGCGAGGGTGGGACCAGTAATGGGGATCGGTGAAGGATAGGATGACCAGCGAAGAGGGGACCAGTAAAGGGAGGTCCAGTGAAGGGTGGGAGCAGTAGTAGGGACCAACGAAGGGGGATGGGGGACCAGTGAAGGGTGAACCGGAAAAGGGCTGACAATAAAGGAGGACCAATGATAAGGGGCCAGTTAAGGGGGTCCAGTGAAGGTGATGGACCTGTCTGCCCTATTCCGCTATACCATTCTATATAGCAAAATAAGTTTTTTTAATGAATGAAAGAAGGCGTAAAGAGGAGAAGAAGACGTTCGGGGTGTTCTATTCTCGGGTTTGGGGCAAAGCCCCAACCAGACGTTTGGCGGCCGGTAGGCCGTTGAACGTCTGGTTTAGTATAATCATTTGCTCCATTCATTCACTACACACTGAAAGGACAGGTAGGTGGCTGAGTTTTGTGAATTTCAAATAAAGCACAAATCCAACAATTCACTGGAACCAGCACAGAATCCTAGTATCATCACCGAAAGGCTACATCAGTAAACATTTTGCTAATGAACTATTAATGTACTGGGAACACCGACGATATTGGAGTGGTTTAACGAAAGTGTTCATAACTCGGTTCATTTTTCGAAATTAGAAAACCCAATAATTTTTTGAAGAGTAGAGAGTGGAGTGCTCTTTTTCCATATAGAAAGCGGTTTTCAAAAAAGGGGTCTTCGGGAGCGGTAGGGGTTCGATTTTTTGGCAAAAATCGACCAGAAATAGAATCCCCTCGCCTCCTATAAGGACCTCTTTTGTGAAAAACGATCTATGTATGGTAGATAGAATATTTCTTCTATTTTTCAAAAGGCTATTGACTTGTTTGAAAATCGAAAAAAGAACCGAGTTTTGAACATCTTTTGTAAAATTACTCGTGACTCCGGCGAAGGATCGTCCAACTCCTCTACTCACGACTTCCCAAAATTGATCATAACTCATTTCATTTTTTTAAATTCAAAAGTCCAAATAGCTTTTTAAAAAATAGAAAAATGCGTTCTAAACATATAGAAGGCGGTTTTCAAAAAAGGGGTCTTCATAACCCCTTTTCTGAAAACCGCCTTCTATATGTTTAGAACACATTTTTCGGGGCCGGTGGTTCGCTTTTGGTACGGATTTCTGCAAAAATGGACCAGAAATCGAACCCCACCGCCTCCTAAGAATGCTACCCTTTTGAAAACTACTTCTGGTAGGGTTTGAAACGCTTTTTTTAGTTTTTTTAAAAGCCATTGGCTTTTCTAAATTGCAAAAATCTTAAGGATAAGAAGGATAAAGGACGGCATTATTCAATCCTCTTTGGGATACTACACGCATTCTACTTCTACGGGATGTCGCAGAGGCGATTGAATGCGTATTTGACCATACAATGACTTGCGGTGGCCAGCCGATGTACAAGTCAGTGCTTTATCCTTCCCAGACAAGTCTGGTACCAATTCACCGGCCCCAGAGGGATGGAAGGCTTGTTTGGCCTGGGCGGGAAATTCGAACCAGGAACCTGGTATCGGGTACAAGCGACAGCCGGCGCCTCCTCCAACTGCGCTCCACGCGCCCTCAAAAATCTTACCGAGGTATAATTTATGCAAAATCATTTGAATTTTTCGCACAAAAATCGAAGCCCTCCGTCCCGTTGGAAAACCAGGTTTTTGAAAACCGATTTTTATACTCTTTTCTTTTAGTTTTAAAAGAGCCATTGGCTTGTTCAAATTCTGAAAAACCTCCCGAGTTGTAGTCATTTGTGTGAGCGTCGAATTTCGTCGCTCCTATGACGTCGGTGCCATATCCACCAGGGTCGATCCAACCTATTAACTTCAGAAAACCACGATTTTTTCATTGTGCATGGGTCAAGAGTTGAAATTTTTTGTGGCAAGATATCAACTGTGTGGGTGATCTGCTTCAGGTCAGAATTAATTAGTTTTTCTTGAAGAACGAAAAATTTAAATATGATCCACCCTAATCACATCGAAGATCGCTGCAAAGAAGCTTAGTTTTTCACTGCATATTAATTATAGCTTAAACTTTAAGATGGCACGATTTTCGCTCTTTGATGTTTTTCCTTCAAAAGGTAAAAATTTTTGCCGTGAGAAATCCATCCTTCAGCTGCGTCTCCGTCATCGATTCCAGGAGTCTCTCAAAAATGTTGTGGAGAGAGCACTTAAGTCAATCTTAGCAATTGACACTCGGCATTGTATAGAGTACAATTTCAAATGCAGATGTTGCTCCTTCAGATACAAAAATGTGTCGTGTCCATGATATTCTCGGAAAGCCTGAAAAGTTGAACTCGTTATGATTAATTCGACAACTGCTCTCAAAAGTGCTTTATTTTCAACTGTAAACAAACAAAATATTATTATCAAAAGATTACATGCTCAAAACCTTTATCAGCGTTTTTTATAACAAATTACTAGATCAAGCAGTTACTCAGTAGCACTCTTCCTTGAACTAATGTGACACAGTCGATGCTGCACCTGGAAAGAAGAACCTACTTAAGGGTATAAAAATCGCGTGAAAATTTTAAACATTCAATGCAAATAGCTACACGAGGGGGAGTCGTACCAAATTCGCTCTCGGAGGGGGGGGGGGGGGTTGTAAAAAAAAGTCGAACCCCACGCTTGTGATTCAGCAACTGCCGGTTCTTGCCTGGTCCACGTTGTGGCTCTCTGTGTCTCCATGGGTGCTTCGTTAGGTGTGTCTTATGTACTACAGGAAACGGAGCGACGCGACTGACCACGATAGGGTGATGTGGGTGTACGCCCGTTTTGGATGAGAACAGGATAACTCCAGTGAGGATGCCGTGGAGTTTTTATACTACCGCTAATCAGAGGATTATTGTGTGCCCTGTCGTAAGGGGGACCCTAAAGTGTCAGTTATGTCTGCTATTTTATGTCGCTCTACCACACCGTTTAAGCGGATCTCTCGGGCGCATTCAATGAAGAGACAAAAATAACTCAACACCTCTTCCTAGTAGGGTGGAATTATTAAAATAACAAAAAGGCGCGAAATGTCGCAAGTGGATAGGGGAATAGGCAAGGGGGGGGGGGGAAGGGTGGGGCAGATCACCAGATCACATTACAGATCTTCCACAAACAAGCGGTCGGATCATTAGATTGTATATCATGTTAACCACATTACGAATGCTATAGCAGCGAAAACAAAGAAGAATAGATGAAAGCATAACTCTATGTCTTTAAGGTAATAAGAGTGAAACAAGTTGAAAGCTGCGAATAAAGCCAGTTAGGCGGTAGCTTTGAGAGCCAAAGTAAGAAGCAGGAAAACAAACTATACATCACTTTTCCGATCCCTATGACGGCATCACGGGGCCCTATTCAGACCGGGGTTTCTTCTCTGCTTTCCGTATTCTTTTATTAGGGGGCCAAAAGTAATGAGACTCTCCATGCCGTGTCCATATATCTCGTGGCTGGAGTCTGGCTTCGTGCTTATCGTATTTGTGTGTTTGTATGCTACCTACTGAAGGTCACCTGAGAAGCTCTTTCCAGAAGCATGCCAAAACCGCAGTCTGTCTCATGCCGAAACCCCAGCCTGACGAGTCGACCTGTGTCGCGCAAATCACTCCCGATTCCCGACCCCGAGCAGCAGGATGAGAAGTACGTCTCCTACCTTAACCCTGCCAAGCAGCCAGTCTGGGTGAGGTCTGTTGACCCGTTACCGACCTTCGTTCGGCGAGATGTTCACGGCGAGAAGACCTTCAGAGCTTTTGGGTCTGCGCCCATGTACCGGTATACTGGAAGCTGTTTACCAAAAGCACGATGATGGACTCCAAGGTCGTGGTAAACGAAATAGAAGAGAGACCTGCGACTCGAACTTATTCAGTCGCAGCGCGTCAAGAAGGTCCCCCTCTTCGACAACGCCGCACCCCATTGGGAACAAGTGACCACGGATAAGCTTGCCCAGCTGGGCTAGGTTCAAATGCTTTGCCCACCGTATTCGCCGGACATCTCTCCATGCGACGGCCACCACTTCTTGGGCCTACGGGACTTCCTGGTCGGAAGGGACACAAGAACCTAATCAGTCCTTGACAACCATATCGAGCAGTTGATCAACACCAGGCTCAAGCAGTTCTGGAAAGATGGGATCAGGAAGTTGGCTGAGCGATGGCAGCAAGTCATTGACCTTAATGGCATACACATTCCTCAGCATCGTTGAATTGTTATTTATTTATTTTATTTATTTATTGAATACGTTACATAGACGTGCCATAGTCAAAAACATCAGACAGGCAGAAAGTTAGAACAGAACACGTAATGCAGCTGTCTAATTGCAGACAAAATTAGTCAAGAATAGGAGAAAAAACAAAACGGAAAACTAGGGATAAAACATAGGTAAAAAGGGGGAGGATGGAACGCCAAGACATCCAAGAGGTAAAAACCATCAACGGAACCGAGCATAATTCCCACCACTAAAACACCTTTTGGAAACACCGGATTGGGTGCCACTATCGGACGCCACACCGGGAGACAGGCTCCAGCATTACTAAATCGACTTTTAGTATTTCCAACAAATTCTTTTTGGATAACATTCATGCTAGAGAGAGACGGTAGGAGGTTAAAGCAATCTAGCCTATATCCGGTACGAGCTCAAGAGTGTACTGACAGTACGACTCCGCGAACGGTGCCAACGAAGAAGCACGTCCTGAAGCAGTCCTAAATCGGGTAACTTCCAAGAGAAGAACAGATTCTATAGCTATATATTGGACATGAGTGAGTTAGACGTGCTGCCTGTGGCCCTTGAAAAAGTAGCGAAGCGTGATACCCGTAACGTATAATCGACACTAAAGAAAATCGTTGAAATTCCAGGGGCGGCCAAGGATTCCCTAGATTGACCTGCAAGACACAATTATGCTTTTAAAAACCAGATAGGCTGCAAAGGATTGTAAATGTAACGTCATAAACTGTAGTTTTCAACGGATGCTTATCTCACATGTGATCGTCCGGAAGTGGCATCCTAGTGTTGTGAATTCTTGATACTGTGATTATATAGAGGTATGGAAAGCGCTCAATTCCATTCTTGATACTGTGATTATATAGAGGTATGGAAAGCGCTCAATTCCATTGAGTCCAAGGAGCAACAAGAATTTACCTTATGTGAAAGAAGGGCAAAGTTACAAACAAAAAGAACCAAAATGAACAGTGACGATTACACTAACATGCCCGTACAAAAGCAAAGGTTTCGCTTTCACAAATCAACGCCACAATCACATGACGGAACAAATACTGTCCAGGCCCGCACCTGCAATACGCAAAGGTAAATACATGAAGAAAAAACAGAAGAAAAATCAAACTGTGTCATTAAGGCCAAGAATCTCGAGAACGTTATGTTTTCCAAGTCTCTTCTTGAAGGTCAGTCCGTCTTGCGTACTGAGAACGTCTATCGGTAACCATTTGATTAAAGTTCCTTCTCAAAATTTTTCTACATTTCAGCTGGAACCCGTCTGTTCCTGAGCTATGTAGTTGGTCTAAAGACCCAGTATCTGCTTGCAGGAAGACAAATTTCTTTGCTGAGTATACGAAAGCAGAAAACAAGATCCGCCACAACCCTTCTGCAGTGTAATATCTTAAGCTGAAGTCTTCTTGAGCGCTCTTTGTAACACGGTATCACCTCACCAAAATCTACCTGTCTATCTCTATATGCTCTAAGAAATGCAAGCCTTCTAAAATTTTCTTGAACTTTTTCGAGAAGCAGAATGTGCTTCTTTAGGGTGGGGTTCCAAGCAGGCGAGCCATATTCTAAGTGAGGCAAAACGTAAGTTTTATACAGGCGCGTCAAAATTCTAAGATCACTAACATGAATGCTACGAAAAAATGCAGAAGAGGGCAGAATACGCAGTATCAACGGCGTTTTTGTTGTGCACAGAGAAGTTCAACGTAGAGTCAACGAGAGTACCATGAAGCTGCTTCATAGACCCAGAATACGCTAGGTGACGTTCTTTGTAAGCACAGAATTTTTGTACGTGATAACCTATATCGCGACAAACCTTCTTGTATAAGGCGTTGGACAAGGGATTTGGAACGGAATAGAAGAGTCGTACCTTTTGGTTTAAAAGATTCCGAATATGGACGGGAAATTGTTTACTCGTAGGGTACTTCACAGCAAAAGGGACGGATCCAGCGAGCACTCCGTAAACAACATTGCAAAATCTGCGGTACATATCTGACGCTGAGGAGTAACCAGAAAAAAATTTCCATCCAGTTGATGCTGTTGAACAGGGTGTGAAGGTATCTATAATCTACTCTAGTAAAATCAGGCAAAGGGATAAGTCCAGATTTCGTATCATTGAGCCTAAATCCAAAATGAATGATTGTAGAATCGGACGTAGAGAGCGGTGGAAGATAATCAAATATCTTGGCAAGAGGGGGTAATTGAGTTATAAAGAGATGAAGAATTTTTTCAATTTGTCTCATTACTTTTGGCCCCCTAATATCTTTTTGCATATTAGATTTATGTGGTCTCAACGGCGAGCTCCATCTTCAAAATGCGTAAAAAGTGGAGAAAGGAAGGCGAGGATGGTGAAAGTCACGCTCGCAGCCTTTTTACACAAAATCTGGACCGTGATGCAAAGGCTGCTGGGCTCGTCCACACCAAGCTCAAAAATGATCCTCTACCTTATTCTAGGACGGTCGACAACGAGGCTATAATCGAATGAGACGTGTACGAGCCCTTACGGTTATGGAATAAGCTGCCGTACAGTTGTCATTCTTAGGGGTGAGCGTTCTCCTCGTGCCTTATCCAACCTGCCTATTCCAGCATCAAGGGAAGTTTCCTGTAGCTGTATTAATGAAGCGATGGCAGCGATGACAGCGGGAAGATGAGCGAGATCTCCGCGCATCCGCTCTTTTCCCTTCCCGCCCTCCCGGAACGGATTTGGTTCGCATGTTCATATTTGTTTCACGAATAGATATTTCCAGCTCCCCGCCAGAAGCCGTATTCATGAACGTGCCCGGGAAGGCTTCCTACAGGAGGCGACCTTGGGCCGGATTCATCATCGACTTACGTAACTTCAACTAAGAATTGTAAGCTTATCAAGCGATATGGTGAACGATAAGCCGCGTAGAAAGCTCAGATTACGCGGCTTATCGCTCCCCATATCGCTTGAAAAGCTTACAATTCTCCGTTAAAGTTACATAAGTCGTTGATGAATTCGGCCCCTTGTCGGATGCTGGGACTGCCTATTCATGAAGCTAATATGAATATGAAAACCAACCGCGTACAGGTAGGCCGGGAAGGGAATTGAGCGATTGCGGAAAGATCTCGCTCATCTTCTCGCTCCCGTCGCTTCATGAATACGGCTACAGGTCTTCCCCGTGGGAATTCGTGAACATTCCCAGGAGCCTTCATGAGTACGGTCACTGATGTCGCGGATGGAAGGAGAACGAAAAAAAAGGTTTTTATCAAGCGTGTTGGAACAGTCCCAGTGTCCTTCTCGGTAAGGCCCGCCGACGTGATCCAAAATCGGGTGTACAAATATACCTCATTTTAGGTAACGTAACGCAGACTTTACCTTGAGAAATCTCTTTCATTGAGTTTTCAAATAGGTAGAGCATTCTTGCGTCACATTCTTCTCGAAACCGATTAGAAACAAAACCAATATTGGTAAGAAATTTTATTTGCAGTTCGGTCATACGTCATTACTCATTTCGAAGACACATTGGTTTTTACGAACGCAATAGCAGCGTGAAACTGTATTAGTACAATGAGAATTAGAAGCCTTTTGTAGCTTTTAGATAATCCTTCGTGAACTCTTCGAGATACGGCTGCACACTGTCGTCCAAATATCGTGCACGGTTTAGGTATACTAACAACACTTGATGCACGTAGAGATATTGATGCTCGGTCTGGAAATCATTTTTGTAGGTACCTTTTCATCTTTGTCGATTTTCTCCTTCACAGAAAATAATGCGAAGAAGGGTTGTTGAAGTTAAAAACTATTTTACCGGGTTATCACTTTAGACACCACTTTTGTGAAAGGGCTTTCGATCGAATACATCAAATTGATGCTGTTACACCGCTGCGATTCAGTGTTAGGCCTATGGTATAGTCCCGCGGAAGTATCCGCGGAACGGGAATAATCTAGCCAGGACCCAGCGCGCGCCCAATAGCCGCAGTCCGCAACGCCCATTTTCTGCGGATCGTCGGCGGCGATCGGTGGACGGTATCCTTCCCGTCCGCCGACCGACCCCGCCGACCGACAACCTCCCGCAGTGAAATGCACCGCGAGAGGCTGTCGGCGTTATCAAACACTTTATCAAAAATAAACGTGCTCCTATTCGAAAGCGACCGATTTTGTGAACTTGGAACGTTCCTAGCTCACGGAGTGATAAAGCGCTCCAACGCGATTATCATTCAGTGTCGGCCGTTGACCGGCCCATCTTTCGCGGTGCATTTCTCGTCCGCGGACGTCCCGCGGGCACTCCCACGGGACTATACCATAGGCCTTAGTAACTGCTTAGCACGCGAAGGGAAACGTTAATCTTCGGGTTTGGGCAGTTATCAAAGCATGTCACCCTGCAGAAATCGCAGACAATTTCATCAGCGCAGTAGCGTTGCAGCATTGTGATATCTAGAGGTGAAACCACACGGTAGTAACGCCATGCTAGAACATCTATAGTACACCTACAGGAATCGTAGAGACTAAGATGAGCACCCGGATCCATCCTAGTCGAAAGCGGCGCCGCTTGATAAGCGAAACAGAAGCAAATAGGACGGCCTCTTCCGAGTAGGAAATTCTGTAGAAAGATCCTTTCATAGATTGGCCCAGTGTGGTGTCTTTGTAACGCATTCCAATTTCAACTGCACCGTCACTGTCAAAAGAACAGGATGAAGTTCCCCCTCCCCATTAGGGTCGATGCGAACTCCCACTATTAGGAAAGAAAAGCACTTCACGGAAAGAACATCGGTAGCTGCTCACCTGCACACTGTTATTCCTTTGTTTTCGAAGTTCAAGTAGATATTCACGCATTTCTAGTAGTGGTGCGGGACGATGCAGCAGCTCCATAGCATGTTGTATAAGGACAATAGAACCGGTTCTACCAATACCGGCCGAACAATGAACAATTATTGGTGTTCTAAAAGTGCTGTTTTTTACTTATTTTGTACGCTCATAAAAATAAAATTAAAAGCTATCATGGAATGTTGACGTCTAGGAAGAACATATCTCCGCAATTTTTTGTTCTTATAGTTTTTCGCAAAGCGTTTATAATACGTCCAAAACGCTCCGAAAACATTCTATCCGTCTCGAGTATCTAATGTGTCGAGTAAAAGTATTTTGGGATTTAAGCAAGTGAATCAGAATCAGTATTTTAGTGAATTCGCTAACGTACTTCGCGACTCGCCAAAGAACTTTTCTATCTTCTAAATGCATTATTTCAAAAAATTCGAAGGCGCAATAGAACGTGGGAAAACAGCATAAAAATAAGAGTAAAAAAGCATTCGCGCTGTGCCTGACGTCACGTGCGCAATTCCTTATGTCAAAGAAACAGATTACCATTGGAGCCCGATATACTCTGTCATTTACGGCTATGATAGTACGGTTTGTTTTTGCTTATTTTTGCAGACCATTGTTTTTTGTTGTTTTTTTGTTTTTTGGGCGCGTTTGGTGCAGTGGAGGAGGCGCCGACTGTCGCCTGCGCCCGATACCAGGTTCCTGGTTCGAATTTCCCGCCCAGGCCAACCAAGCCTTCCATCCCTCCGGGGTCGGTGAATTGGTACCAGACTTGTCTGGGAAGGATAAAGTGTTGACTTGTTCATCGGTTGGCCACCGCAAGTCATTGTATGGCCAAATACGCATTCAACTCGCCTCCACGACATCCCGCAGAAATAGAATGCGTGGCGCATCCCAAAAGGAATTGAGTAACGCCGTCCTTTATCCTTATCCTTTATTGTTTTTTAAGGAGTCATAATCGGGAGAGTGAGTCCTCTAATATTCAGTGAAGATTAACCAGGGAACTACCTGAAGTGTAGGTCTTAACCAGAGATGCTCATGACATTCACTAGGAGATTCACTCATCAGATCACTAAGAGATGCGATGCATATGGGCAGAACCGACTCCCTCTCAGAAGTAACACTATGCAAGTCTCTCGACCCGAGTACAACTTTGAGCAGAGTTACAGCCCGTGGAAGCCCATTGAAACGGAGTGGTGAAGCAAGCAAGAAGGCTCGTATCTTACCACTCTCGAGTTCATTGTTCCTCGAAGGCGTGTGTCGATCAGGCGGCCGAGTGGATAGCGTAGCAGACTTACGAGCGAAGGGTCAGGGGTTTGGATTTTGCGTGGCGCGTGCCTTTTGCGTTTTGACAAACCTCATGTTTCTGCGAGAGGTGCATGCGTTGACGGTAGAGTAGGCAAACCACAGGGTTACATATTGTTAACCTTATGAATGATAAAGGTTGGCATTACTATATAGAGTTTTGGATGCGCCGTGTATTCTACTCCTGTGGGAAACAGTTAAGGCAGTTTGCATGCGAATATAGCTTTTACAATGGCTTGTAATGGCCAACCCATGGGCAAGTCAGGGTTTATCCTTCCGAGACCAGTCTGGTTCAAAACCGCCGATCTAGCCGGAATGGAAAACTTGTAGTTAGTCTTGGCGATTCCAGAACCAAAAACCTTGAATTCCAGAACGTGAGGCTTGTCAAAACACAAGGCACATGCGTCACGCAGAATCCAAACCCTTGACCTTTCGCTCGTAAGTCTGCTACGCTATCCACTTGGCCGCCTGGGGCCGAATCATCAACGATTTACATAACTACAACAGAGAATTCACAGCGGAAACCTCAGATAACGCGGCTTATCAAGAAATATGGTGAGTGATAAGCTGTGTTATCTGAGTTTCCGCTGTGAATTCTCTGTTAAAGTTATTTAGCTCGTTGATGAATCCGATCCCTGGTCGACACACGCCTTCGAGGGAAGAATAACCTCGAGGGTGATAAGACACCATCCTTCTTGCTTGCATCACCACTCCGTTTCAATGGTGCAGCTTCCACGGGGCGTAACTCTGCTCAATGTTGTACTCGGGTCGAGAGACTTGCATATTGTTACTTATGGGAGGGAGGCGCTCCTGCCCATGTGCATCGCCTCGCTGATTCATACACTTCAGGTAGTTCCCTGGTAAGAGGAAAAGTGATAAATTATTGGGGAAAAGGTTCGTTTAAAATTTTTTTGAATTTGAGAAAATTACCGATAAACTGTTAATAAACTGTTAAGCCAAATTTGAACTCAAAAGATGCCGTTAATTCGTTAAATTCGCTAAATCTTTAGCCGTTAAATGTGCACCCCTGTACGGACTGCGAGCGATAGCGCGACTATGGGGCATCTCCGGTTAGTATGTATCTCACTTCATTCATCCAGAGCCTGTTGGTGTTGCCCTTAAAGTGTGGAATCTATACACCGACTACATGAGTCGTGGATAGCGGTCCTGCCAAGAAGGCCTGAGGCATTCATTCTTCCCCCACCTGGAGCTCCCGTTTATCTGTTGTGTTCATATCAATCGGTATCCTGCTGGCAATTGATGTATTGAATCCGGTATAAGGGGGGGGGGGGGCGTTCAGAGCTTCATCGCGGCTAGAAGCGACGTAATGATAATCTTCCATCTCGATTATTGGCACTGCCCGATCATCGGTGTAGGTACTATACCTTTGTCCTTGGAAAAATTTCGAATTTCGAATTATCGAATCTTATTCGATTCTCAAAATTTCGAATTTTGAACGATCGAATAATATTCGATTTTCAAAATTTTGAATTTCGAATGATCGAATATTATTCGATTCTCAAAATTTCGAATTTCGAATGATCGAATAATATTCGATTTTCAAAATTTTGAATTTCGAATGATCGAATAATATTCGATTTTCAAAATTTCGAATTTCGAATGATCGAATATTATTCGATTCTCAAAATTTCGAATTTTGAACGATCGAATAATATTCGATTTTCAAAATTTTGAATTTCGAATGATCGAATATTATTCGATTCTAAAAATTTCGAATTTCGAATGATCAAATAATATTCGATTTTCAAAATTTTGAATTTCGAATGATCGAATAATATTCGATTTTCAAAATTTCGAATTTCGAATGATCGAATATTATTCGATTCTCAAAATTTCGAATTTCGAATGATCGAATCTTATTCGATTCTCAAAATTTCGAATTTCGAATGATCGAATAATATTCGATTTTCAAAATTTCGAATTTCGAATGATCGAATAATATTCGATTTTCAAAATTTCGAATTTCGAATGATCGAATATTATTCGATTCTCAAAATTTCGAATTTCGAATGATCGAATATTATTCGATTTTCAAAATTTCGAATTTCGAATGATCGAATAATATTCGATTTTCAAAATTTCGAATTTCGAATGATCGAATATTATTCGATTCTCAAAATTTCGAATTTCGAATGATCGAATCTTATTCGATTCTCAAAATTTCGAATTTCGAACGATCGAATAATATTCGATTTTTAAAATTTCGAATTTCGAATGATCGAATAATATTCGATTTTCAAAATTTCGAATTTCGAATGATCGAATATTATTCGATTTTCAAAATTTCGAATTTCGAATGATCGAATAATATTCGATTTTCAAAATTTCGAATTTCGAATGATCGAATATTATTCGATTCTCAAAATTTCGAATTTCGAATGATCGAATATTATTCGATTTTCAAAATTTCGAATTTCGAATGATCGAATAATATTCGATTTTCAAAATTTCGAATTTCGAATGATCGAATATTATTCGATTCTCAAAATTTCGAATTTCGAATGATCGAATCTTATTCGATTCTCAAAATTTCGAATTTCGAATGATCGAATAATATTCGATTTTCAAAATTTCGAATTTCGAATGATCGAATAATATTCGATTTTCAAAATTTCGAATTTCGAATGATCGAATATTATTCGATTCTCAAAATTTCGAATTTCGAATAATCGAATATTATTCGATTCTCAAAATTTCGAATTTCGAATAATCGAATTTCGAATTGTCGAGTATTTGAATAATCAAGTGAACACCTTACTTATTGTGGTCACCCAATGATTGACATTTACTTATTTTTTATTACCCACTGTAAACTGCGTTCGACAGAACGGCATATACGAAGGCTTCAGATTGTCATTACTCTTGTACCAGTTGGCTAACTGCGAAAAGGATCGGATGTCTGAACCGAGGCTGTGGAAGTCGGTGTCCAGGCTCAGATGCCGTTGTTCAAGCGCCGCGAAGGCTGCTCCATCCATTTCCTTAACGAGACCAAAAGACGGTGACAAAGCTACAATGAAGCACCCTTGCTTCCCTAAGATTTCGTGCCCCGAGAGGAAAGAATCACCTTGGATAGGCAGAGCTAGATTGTTATAGATCTTGCTCCATAGGTTACTGTCTTTCCTTAGGTTATACCGAAGCTTCTTGGTGGTAAAAGAATGGCTAGCACGGGCGAAGAAGTAACATAAAGGCGATCCGGTGCAGAAAAGGCACATCGGAGGCTCATGAATGGTTCAGTCTGTGTTCTGGCTTCGTTGAAGGGCTTCGCTCCACTTGTAAGCAAAGGGACCCGAAGTCCATGGTTGTAACCTAATCTGATAAGACACTACGACTTGGGTAGTGTTATTGCGAAAATGTGGATGCGTGGTGCCACTGGAAACTGTTCGCTTTTGCGAGCCGAGCTGAACACGGACACTCGAATGCAGGCGACAGGCCCTAGTGACAGGCCGGCCTACGAACAGCCCATGTCACATCATATGGTTGATGGTGCTGAATGTTTCACGAGATAATGCTACGGCGTCCGCGGGAGCCGACGCGCACTCGCAAAGCCCGGCGAGTGTGAAAAGTATGCGAGGGTTCCTGATGCGAGGACGGCATCGGGGGGCGAGACCCGCGTGGCAACGCTGAATGTGGGTACGTTGTCGGGCCGCTCCTTTGAGTTGGCAGAGGCACTGGAGCGAAGGAAGATTGACTTGTGTGCGGTGCAGGAGACGAGGTGGTCCTGTAGCAAGTCAAGGGCCATAGGCCGAGGCTACAAAGCCGTTCTGTGTGGCAGTTCCAGGACCACCAGCGGTATTGGCATAATCGTTTCCGAACGGTTCCGAGACGCGATTGCAAGCGTGGAACGTTTTAATGACCGCTTGATGAAGGGTACTTGTGAAGCAAAGGGCCCGTGGTGTCGTGGGGTTGTCGGTAAACATGTTAACGCGGCAAGCCCACGGCACCACGGGGCCGGTACTTATGAAGCACCCTTCCTCGAGTGCCGTGGGTTGCCGCGTTGCCGTTGCCGTTGCCGCGTTAACATGTTTCCCGGCAGCCCCACGGCACCACGGGCCCTTTGCTTCATAAGTACCTGATGAAGGTCATAATCGCTGCAGAACAGCGGCGGTATCATCTTTTCTCTGCATATGCTCCACAGACTGGATGCTCTGAGCGAGCCAAGGATGAATTTTAGAGCCTGCTTGATGAGAAGACAGCAGAAGTGCCGTCACAAGACGTAATCATTGTCGCAGGTGACCTTAACGGACACGTTGGCGCTGCAAAAGACGGGAACAGCTGTCATGGTGGTCTCGGTTTTGGTTCACGTAACGCCGATGGTGAGCGTATCCTCGAGTACGCGGAGTCGCACGATCTCACCATCGTGAACACCAGATTCCGAAAACGTGAATCCCACCTTATCTCATTCTACAGCGGGAATTCTAAAACGCAGATCGACTTTATCCTTGTGCGAAACCGTGACCAAGGGCTTGTCACGGACGCGAAGGTCGTGCCGTATGAAACGGTCGCCACACAACACCGCCCACTGATCTGCACTATGAGGATCACACCACCGATGCTTAAGCAGGTCGAACGGAGCGGTCCGTCAAGAATCAAGTGGTGGCGACCGAAAGAGAATGAAGCAGCTGTTACTTCGCGCATTCGGTTGCCGACGGTCACGACCGTCGACGAGACATGGCAAATAGCCACCGACGCGATTCTCAGTGCTGCGCGCTCCGAACTCGGCACTACGAAACCGGGACGGCGTAAGGTCGATAAGCAGACAAGGCTGTGGACTAACGAAGTTAAGGAAAAATTCCGAGAGAAGAAGAGATTATACCACGCATTCCTCGGCGATAAGACAGCTGACAAATGGCGTCTGTATCAGAAAGCCAAGAAAGCCGCTAAGAAGGCGGTAGCCGTTGCAAGAGCCACTCGTTACGATGATGTCAACGGGAAGCTTCAGTCGCGCGATGGCGAGCGATTTCTTTATCGACTCGCGAAGGTTCGCCATCGCCAGACTGAGGATGTTGAGAAGTTCTTTGGCATCAACGATGAGAACGGTCATCTACTCATGGACCGCAAGATGGTTTTGAACCGATGGCGCACCTACCTCGAGGAAGTCTCGACAGTAGAGTTTGCTCCTCCTGCATACGGTCCCGTTCAGAAAATCACCGTAGAGGAGGTAGAAGCGGCTTTGAAGAAGATGAAGCTGGGCAAGGCAACGGGCCCCGATGACTTGGCGGCCGACTTATGGAAGTCGAAATCCTGGTACCCAACGAAGTAGCTGGCGACGTTCTCAACCAGATTATTGCGGAGAAGAAAGTGCCCGATATCTGGCAGAGAAGCACGAAGATTCCGATTTGGAAAAAGAAGGGCAGTCCAGCAGACTGCACAAACTACCGTCCAATCCGATTGCTTTCGCATAGCATGAAGATCTTCGAGCGGATTGTCGACGGGCGCATTCGTGATACCGTCCAGCTCTCTACCAACCAGTGCGGCTTCGTAGCTCGTTGTGGCACAGTCGATGCCATACACGCCGTTCGTCTTCTGATATAAAAACACCGCGAGAAACAGAAGCCGGTGCATCTTGCCTTCCAGGATTTGGAGAAGGCCTTTGATCGCGTTCCGCGTGAAGTGATATGGTGTGCCTTACAGGAACATGGAGTCCTCGAAGAGCTCATAGAGTGGGCACGAATACTGTACTCTTGTCTAAAGAGTCGAGTGCAAGCTGCATCAGGCACGTCGATGGAGTTTCCCATCTCTGTCGGAGTACATCAAGGGTCTGCGCTCTCCCCACTACTCTTCGTCGTCGTTATGGATGCCATATCGCGTGATCTTCAGCAGCCAGTCCCTGGGACGTTGCTTTATGCTGATGATGTAATCCTTGCTAGCGAAGACAAGATTGAACTCCAGCGGCAGGTACAAGCTTGATGCAATCGCTTGGAGAGATTTGGACTCAGACTTAATGTCAAGAAGACCGAGCATATGACGACTGATGAAGACGAGTCCAGCTCTATTAAGGTAAATGGCATTGAGCTGTCACGTACTTCAGTATTCAAATACTTGGGATCAGCAATCGCGTCCGATGGCGGTTTACTCGTTGAAGCCAACTCACGCATGAGTGCAGCGTGGTCCAAATGGCGCTCTCTGACGGGAGTGCTCTGCGACAAGAAGATACCAGAGCGCCTCAAGTCGAAGATCTACAAAGCAGTCGTCCGACCTGTAGCTATTTACGGAGCTGAGTGCTGGCTCGTTACCAAAGAAAAGGCGAGCGGCGTTGAAAGGCGCCTCAGCGTAATGGAAACGAAGATGCTGCGGTGGACGGCCGGAGTTACGCGTTTGGATCGAGTATGCAACGAATCCATACGACAGAGGTTCGGTGTCACCCCGATATTTGAGAGATACGCATCATCAGGACTTGAAGATGGCTGGGTTGCACCGTGATCAGGCATTTGATCGGAAGAAATGGTGCCAACATTCCAGGAAAGCGGACCCCGCAACTAAGCGCGACAAACGTTGAAGAAGAAGAGGATGATTGCGAAAATGTGGATGACTCGTTTTCATAGGAAACGGAGTATTACTGGCTCTTGTACTCCATAGCGCTTGCTTGCCCTTACTCTGCTTGCTCTTACTCTCTTCTTTAACGTCTTTCCTGGCAGAAAGCCGGAGTTTCCCAGGCTCCAGAATGTGCTACCTCTCTACCGAGGCTCCTTCCGGCTTTAATCGTTCCGTCGTTGTACTTGGGGTAGAAATACAAAACGGAGATCCTCCCGTAGTATACCGAAGGCAAAAGCGTCATTGAACAGCTATAACCCGATTCATTTGTTATTCACCGACTCACGTGACTGGCCGCAGGACGCTCGATGGCGTTCGAAGAAAGCAGGGACGCAGCGGAGGTCCGCGTTTGCCCGCGCTTACCTCGCGTCGACTAACAAGGGAAGTGTCTGAAGCGTATGTCTGAACGGGAAGAGCGAGTCATATTGGGAGAATCCCCACCCCTCAATTAGTATAAAAATGTGTTTATTTTTTGCCAAGTCGCTAAACCCAAGGAGTAGGGGGTTTTTGTAGTTACAATGTAATCGGCGTCTCACGAGTTCGGCGGTCTTGTATGCCCGCGATGCCTCTGCAGCAGGCGAGTCGCAGCGCAGTGAATAGAGACGTAGCTTCTTGCGAGGGAGATCGAGGGTACCAATTCTCCTGCGCTGCTACACTTTTGCTTTTCAACTGGTTGTTGAGATTTGATGGATTCTGACGTCTATACCATTTCAGAGGTTTTCTACTCATTTTTCCAGCTGCATGCAGTGGTATTCAACATAATGATGTATAAACGTTCAACATCAGTGATACGCAGGCACAACGTGCATGAAGAAGAAGCACTGGTCACAATACGGACGGCGTATAACGGCCATAAGCTCCTCACAGTTTGTTTCCCTAGATAGACCGATGACCTCGGGAAAAACCATCCTGCTTGGATTTTCAAAGACAAGGAGTCGAGAGCGATGTCGCAAATGGTTCAAATGAAGAAACGAGGTCTGTGAATTCCGCAAACTGACGTTAACGGCATCGATACACTCTTTCTCTCATCTTTGCCTGTCAACTGGAAATCAGAGGTAGCTGAAGGTTTCTTAAAGCTACCACTAACAATGTCCGCCGATGCTGGAGTGGTGATCCACCTGCTTACGCTGAAGTGTGGCCCATCTTAGGCAAGGAACCTTCGAGGGAAGAAATCAAGCTGGCCGAACGGATGGCCAGCATACTCAAGGACTTTGAAGCACGTCAATTTGAAGGTGACGAAGACGAACAGCTGGAAGTGGTGAGAGAAGAAGATTGAGATCCGCAAGGTGAACTGATGGACGTGGAGAGGCAAGCAAGCAGTGGGCATATGATAACGTTTTCGAGTGGAATGATTTCACTCCCACGTCATTGTGCACGACCCTGCTTTTGACCTGCAAAAAAGGGACAACATCCTTAAGGTAGATGTCGAAGCTTCTAGTAGCTGAAGGAAAACGGATTTGTTATAATGACATTGAAGGTGGTGTCGCTGGTACACCTGTGAGGAGCCTGTAGCTTTTATACGCTGCCCGATTGTGAGCAGTGTTTCTGTTTCATCCACTTTGGGCCTGTGCATCACTGTGTTGAACGTTTATACGTCGTTAGGTAGCTTTTTCATTGCCTTGTGGTTAAAAAACCGGTCAGTAATAAACAAGTGGCAAGAAATTTCTTCTCGGCGTACAACTGGAAAATTAGGCAAAAACATCTGAAAATGGTATAGATGTCAGAATCGTTCAACTCTCAACCAAACATATGAAACAACGCAGCAGAGCAGGAGAATCGAATCCCAGACCTCCCACCCATGAAACAACGTCTCTATCCACTGCGCTCCGAGCCACTTGCCGGGCGTACAATACCCATGAATTATATTGTAACAGACTCCCTACTCCTTGTGTTTAACGACTTGTCAAAATAAACCCATTTCTACACTAATTGAGGGGTGGGGATTCTCCTTATATGACTCGCTCTCCCCTTTCAGACATACATTCCAGGCCCTTCCCTTGTCAGATTGCATACACACAATTCACCCACTTTGAATGACGCGCGAAGCAAAACACCGTTCTTATCACAATTCCCTGCTTTTCGAAGAGGAGTGCCATGAACTTGTTAAGAGATTGATAAAGAATATTCGAAATTCAATTATTCGAAATTCGAAGCCTTCGAATATTCGGATAAACGAATAATTCGAATATTGGACTTTCTCGAATATTCGAATAAACGAATAATTCGAATATTGGACTTTCTCGAATATTCGAATAAACGAATAGTTCGAATATTGGACTTTCTTCGAATAGTCGAATATTCGAATATTCGAAATTCGACTATTCGAAATTCGAAAAGGACAAAGGTATAATAGGTACTAATCGTTTCGTCGAGTCGCTGCTCTGAACGGCCCCAAAAGGAGTGCTGTGGGATTCGTTGAGTACTGCGTGTTGTCACTGTTGACTGACCTTGGTGTTGTAGGTAGATGTTGTTACTAGTGTTGTTGGGTTGGGTTCGTTGAGGTTTAAGGGTCGCAGCTTCCACGTGAACTATAGGAAATTTTCGGCTTAATGGCTTTGCATACTTTTGCGGTGCAGCAGCGGGCGGTAGGCGATAAAATTGAGGCTTCAAGTGTAATGGCGCTCGTCCCCAGTTTTGCGGCGCCGTTCATGCACACTCGATTTTTTTCGATCTGAAGCTG
This sequence comes from Heligmosomoides polygyrus polygyrus, assembly GCA_947396885.1. Taxonomy (NCBI): domain Eukaryota; kingdom Metazoa; phylum Nematoda; class Chromadorea; order Rhabditida; family Heligmosomidae; genus Heligmosomoides; species Heligmosomoides polygyrus. Next base: position 85,532,718 of record OX377202.1, read on the forward strand.
CAGACGGCGGGAGCTGCGAAGCGCCGTATTCTTTGCAGTCGGGACCTCCTGCCGCAGAATGGCGGCGGCGATGTTATTGTTCCCGCAGCGGCCAGCGGCATTTGCGGCGACGCCGCCTCCGCTGTCACGCAAAGTCGTAGATCAGAAGTTGCTGCGGGGCTCGGCACGGCTCGCCGCCAGCGGCAAGCTCTGCCTCCCTGCCCTGCGCGTAAAGATGGGGAATTGCCGCGCCGCGGGTGGAGACTCTAGAATGTGCCTGCCCTTCCGTGGGAACCGCGCGGATCGACGTTCCGTTCCAGATTACTCAATATACAGCTAATTACGTTTGGTTGGTTTACAATCCCAAACCCACTTTACAGCTGGGATGAATTAGTGTGGAGATCCTGCTGCAAGCAGAAGGTAGGTAACAGCATGGAGAGCCTTCCGCTTCAGCTGAATCAGTCCTTGGCAATATAGTGTGCACTTGGGACAGATTAGGGGTCTAGATGCGCACGGCACAGTTAACACATGACCAGACTTTCTAACGTTTCTTGATTTATAAGCATATTAATAGGATGTGTCTTTTATATTAGTGTTTTCCTATAAGGTTTTCAGTATTTTCCTTCATTGACCACCGTGTCGCAACTTTGTGTGCTTAAAAATTATGCGGTTATTCGCATCCTTAAGAAAAGAATGTATAGCGACTTTGGTGGACGGTTTGGTCATCCTTGTCTTGCGTCAGCGCTCCCACTCGCGTGTGCTCCATCGCCGTAAGCATGCGCTATGAAGGAATACGTAAATGGTGAACGAAGATTCTTGTTCTTAAATACGGTTTCGCATTGGATTTGTGTTTTCTCTGGCAAACACAAATCCAGTGGGAAACACCGCGACATCTTCGTGGCTGCGACTTTTTGTTTTTGTTAAACAAGTTTTCCATGAGAAGAAATCAGACTTACGCGCTGTTTTTAAGCTTAGATAAGAGTGCCACAGGTGTAAGATCAGCTTCTGGAACTCCTCGATCTGGCCAGTCCAACCAGTGGTAGTGTATACACGACTGGACAGGGTATCCATTGGCGACCACATCCAAGTGCGTCATTCTTACTTGAACTTTGGTTTCAATTGGAAATGAGAACTGAAAATAGCACGTGACAGGAACTGTCATTAGGTGTTGCTATAAACAACATATAATTTTTACGTAGTCCTGCTTCTTGCATGTGACTCGGACATTGTCAAATTCAAGACTACTTCCGGCTTCCATAGGAAAATACTCGGCGCATTTCTTAACGTTCTGAAACTTCCAGATCATTGGATTTGCAATACTTACTCTTTGTCCGAAGTGAACACCCGATCGAAAAGTATTGCAATACTTCCAATATTTCAGAACGACCACCGTCGGAGAGGTCGCACATTATGGGAAGACAGCCAAAGTGTGGAGGGAGGATTCCTGAGATTGTTCAGAGGCTGACTGCTATACTCCGTGCTAATCTCCAGAAATTGAGAGCGGAATCGGCAAGCTATGGTCCACTCTAGAGCATGACCTGCACATGGATCACCAAAACACCAATCTGAGCCAACAATGTCGTAGCTATCCGTCGCTACCGCTGTTACCAGATGTTAGATGTTACCCTCCCACAAGAAATTTGACGGCCAACACACCTTTTGGCATTGTTCCCTTAGGCCCCGTTTATACTTCCGACGCCGAGCGACGCGATGGCATGATAGTGGCCAAATTGATCGATCGAAATGAAATGTGGCCACAATACATGGCGTTGCGTCGCTCGGCGTCGAAGTATAAACGGGCCTTTAGGGGACATTTAGAGCTTCATCGCGGCGCGACGCGAAGTAATGAAAAGCCTCCATGTCGACCGATCAAGCGACGTCGTGTTGCGCCCTCGCATGGGGTTCATTCGTGTTCTGCAGCGAAACCTCATCTCACGCAATTATCAGGATCAGGGGTGCACAAAAAATTCTGGGCACTATTGTACTTTTGGTACCCCACTTAATCTTGTTCAAAATAGGTCTACTAGGGGTAACCTGCCATGGGAAGAACGAATATCATAGTCGTTTTTTGCGGAAATGCCTTATAAGCCCGCTACATTAAGCTTGAATCGCCCAAGGCCTTGCGAAATAGCGCGCGCTGGTAAGAGACGCAGAGACTTCGCCCCTACCAGCACGTATTCGCGGCCGTCTCCGAGGGGGGGGGGGGGGGGGTTACCACAGCATGCCGGCAGCGTGCAGGCGTGGCAAGGAGATACACACAGCGAATGTAGATGTAGTCTTATCTCCTTTTTTCTTTACAGATTCGGGTCTTATTTTCTTCCGAATTGGGCAAGGGAGGGAACTCTAGGATGAAGGCAATTTTAACACGGGCTGGTGGGCCCACACACCGGAGTCCCTTCCCCTGCCCGATCTTGTGCTCTCCTCTGCTGATGCGGAGGAGAGCACACAACAGCTTTCATGGCTTTTCGAGATTTCAAGGCTTCTGCCCCTGGCTAAGCTGTGCTGCAGTCTAAAGAAGGCGAAATAGTGCGCATCGGTAGGAGGCGCGCACTCTGCGTCTCTTCCTAGCGTGCGCTATTTCGCAAGGCCTGGGCGATTCGAGCTTAATATAGCGGGCTTATACGGCATTTCCGCAAAAAAAATGACTTTGATATTCGTTCTTCTCATGGCAGATTAAAGGATAAAGGATAAAGGACGGCGTTACTCAATCCCTTCTGGGATGCGCCAGCGCATTCTACTTCTACGGGATGTCGTGGAGGCGACATGAATGCGTATTTGGCCATACAATGACTTGCGGTGGCCAGCCGATGAACAAGTCAGCGCTCTATCCTTCCCAGACAAGTCTGGTACCAATTCACCGACCCCGGAGGGATGGAGGGCTTGGTTGGCCTGGGCGGGAAATCCGAACCAGGAACCTGGTATCGGGTGTACGCGACAGTCGCGCCTCCTCCGACTGCGCTACACGCGTCATGGCAGATTACCCCTAGTAAACCTATTTTGAACAAGATTTAGTGTGGTACACTAAGTACAATAGTACCAAATTCTGTGCATTAAATTTTTTAACGAAAAATTTTCGCTAAATTTCGGGTAAATCGTTAAATTTCGTCAAAAAATACAATTAGCCGCAAATCATTATTTCAAGTGAAAAATCAAGGATCAAGGACAACCTTATACGTCTCAACTTCAAGAAGTCAACAGCTAAAGTTCAAGGAATGGAGTATAACACAATGTAAAATAAACAATTCCACATCAACAAACACAGAAAAGTAAGCAAGCCTTTAGCACCAAATTACCTACAGGGTGCGGAATAAGAAGAGGTATGGAATTATCATTCAAGATGATCACCCACAAAGCGTCTTAAAATGTGCGATCAAGCAGATAGTTGGGGTTCCCCCTTTCCTAGTTCTTTTGTCTGACTGCTCTACGAGCTTATGCAATCTCGATGCGGGCAGCAGCCCATTAAGTATAGAATGAATGAATAAAAATACAATTAAAAGCCTATCAGTGGAATGTCAACACGTTGGCGAACGTACGATTTCGAGTGCCTATTGCGTGGGACAAATCCATTCTCTGCAACATCGGGACCGTGAAAGGACATCGTATCACACGATCCCACACTTCCGAAATTATGTGACACGTCGTCAACATGTTAACGTTCAGGAAAAGTAGCATTCCTAAATTTTGTTATTAGCGTTTTTTCTAAAATCGTTTAGTATACGTCTTAAGACCGAGAACATTCTTTTCGTCTCGACTGTTCCAGGTGGCGAGCAAAAGTATTTTGGGACAAGCAGCGCCAAGTGGGAATAGGCAGATCTTACGAGGGGGTCAGCCCAGTATCTTTGTGGAATGGTTGGCGTGCTTGGGGCTCGGAGAAGAAATTTCTAGCCCTAAAATGCATCAAGAGATAAGGATAAAGGATGGCGTTACTCATTCCTTTTTGGGATGCGCCAAGCATTCTACCTCTACGCAATATCATGGACGCGATTTGAATGCGTATTTGGTCATGGAATGACTTGCGGTGGCTAGCTGATGAAAAAGTCAGCGCTTTATCCTTCTCATACAGGTTTGGTAGCAATTCTCCGACCTCGGAGGGATGGAAGGCTTGGTTGACCTGGGCGTGAAAACCGAACCAGGAACACGGTGTCAAGTGCAAGCGACAGCCGGCACCTCCTCCGATTGCGTTACACGCGTCTCCAGAATGCATTGTTTCCAAAAATCCAAAACAAATTCATGAAAACAGAATATTCTTGCTGATTTCAATAGTTTTTTTTTTCAGGAAAAGTCCTAGGCAGGAGGATGAGCCCTGCAACATTAGAGAATACTAAGGGTAAATGTGATAAACTCACTGAGAAAAAAGTCCTTCAAAAATTTCGTTAAATTTCCAGAAATTTCCGTTAAGTCGTTTAGCCAGATTTCAACGAAAAATGCCGTTAGTTAATTCGTTAAATTCGTTAAATCGTTAACCGTTAAATGTGCACCCCTGATCAGGATCGCGATGCGACGAACTCGTCGCCCCATTTCATGCATCATCTCTTCGCAGTGGCTCTATTTTCTCTCTCCAGATATTGTCGTTTGGCTGCGCTAATTTGAAGTGCCATTTTTATTTGAGGTATCATTGTTCTGAATCCGATGCTCTTTGAAAAGTCCTAAGGATAACGTTGAAGGCGACCGAAAAACAGATTTTCTCGCTTTGAAATGTCTAATTTATTTTTGGTTTGTTATACTTCTTGCTCTTCGACCTTGTAGTTGCTTTCGTCTTTAGGTGTCGTTGCACCATGTCGATTGTACCGACTGGAGACGAGACGTTCTGGTGCGGACGTAGAAGGGATCCTTGCTGGCAAGACTTCCTTTTTTGCTTATATTACCCAAAAATTTCGCGTAATCGCGGTGCTAATCGCGTGGCATTCCCACCAACGCAACTTTAAAGTTAATTATTTTATCATAATTATGAGAAGGGGGCGACACGAGCGTCGCGTCGCATTGACAGTGAGCTCCGCATCGTCACGCGAACGTTCTGAGGCTTTGTGTTTTTCGAAACGTATCATTGGCCATCAGGATCGTTACTCTTCCAGAAGAACCACGGAGAAGGTCATCCACGACTTGTACTACGATCTCTTCGATAGTCACGTCCACTTGCCCCCATGCCATTTTCCGCAGGATGGATACGTCGTTCCCTCTTTTCTTCCTTCCGAGATTCGACACGCCATCTTGTCGGTGAAGAAATGTACAGCACCAGACCCGAACACCTGAAAAACCTCCCGCCAGCGCTCATCAACACCCTGGCGCAGCTCTCCACACGCTACCTGTCGGAGTGCAAGGTTCCATCTCAGTGGAAGACCAGAAAGACCGTCTTGCTGTACAAGAAGGGACACGTGCACGACATTGGCAACTATCGCCCGATCTGCCTGTTGTCCGTAGTCTACAAGCTGTTCACTCGAGTGGTCCTGAATAGGATTAGCAGAACGCTGGACGAAGGACAGCCATGCGAGCAAGCAAGATTTCGGAGAGGATTCAGCACGATCGACCATATTTACACAATCACGAAGCTCATTGAAATGTCGCGAGAGTACAAGCTGCCGCTGTGTCTTACGTTCATCGGCCTGAAGAAGGCATTCGACTGTGTCGAGACTGAAGCGGTCCTCGAAGCCGTGCTCACTCAGGGCGTTCCTACTCAGTACATCAGAGTCCTTCGAGAGCGTACAGTGGATTCACGACCAAGGTCTCTCCATTCTACAACGACGTCGTCATCGACGTGAAAAGAGGTTCGACAAGGGGATACCATATCCCCGAAGCTTTTCAGCGCCACCCTCGAAAACGTAATGCGCGAACTATGTAGAATGGGAAGACGCGGGAGTGAAGGTCGACGACCGTCAGCTGCACCATCTGAGCTTCGCTGATGACATCGTGCTCACAGTCATCAGTCAGGCGGAGAGAATGCTGGCCGACTTCGATCGTGTATGTGGGAACGTTGGACTGCAGCTGAATCTCACGAAGACGATGTTCATGAAGAACAGACAAGTTTCTGATGCTCCACAGACACCCGCTGGACGAGAGCCGTTACCGACTGGATTCCGCGGGATGTCAAGAGAACACCAGGACGCCGCCCAACGCGTTGGGCGGACTTCTTCGTGAAAGCCCTGGACGACCGATATCACGCTCTTCATGTCCCTCGAGTGAGGAGGATTCATTGGAGCACTCTGGCACGCGAGAGGGACGAATGGAGACGCTGCTGGCGCCCGCTCGAGCAAGTCGATGATCAACGGGACGACAGGTGATACAGGTGATACTATTGGCCACCTACCTGTTCAATAAAATTACATAACATAAGAATAGATGCGCTCCTTTCCTGCACGACCATATTCCAGAATTCTGCGCACGTGTTTGGCAGAGGCGCCTGCAGTATGAGTCTTAGCCATTTTAGGCATTTGAATAAGCAGAATTATTGAACCTGTGTGCAGATGAATCGCTTCTGATTATTTGGTGTAGCAACATAGTTCGCATGAATATACGATACTGAGCCAATCCTTAAGATCACTCTTCTGTAGTCGAGGCATCCCACATCCTGTAATTTGAAATAAGTTGGATTATTTCTTATTCTTCATTCTTATTTCAAATAATTTGAAATTTGAAATAAGAATTCTATCTATACATTAACTCACTTGATCAAGACAAAAAGCGAAGGGACTGTGTTGTATTAGGTTGTCCCATAAGTCCCCGCCGTTTTTGTTCAACGATTCACTGCAGATTTCGCCGACGGTCTCTTGCATAGCGCTGCATAGCTTTCGAAAGAGAATGAATTGCTCTATCAGAACGTATGTTGCATTTTTCATCATGAGTTTTTCAATTTTTAGGTCGTTGAAGTGAAAAGTGAAAAAGTGAAAAAGTAGCCATTTGCACACTTGTTCTCTCCGCTTAAGTTTGTAATTTTTTGCGCAGTTTTTTATAGCACTTGGAAGACAATGTTCTATGCTACAAGAATATGTGTTGGTGATATTTGCTCACTTGTCCTTTATTGATTTTTAGGCCATCAAATTGGGAATTCGGACTTTTCCGCCCGAATTTTTACCAAAACTCCGGTTCTGTGGTTAAACTTTTTTGCTTGGTGTTATATGTCGTTTGGAAGAGGATGTCTTGCTCAGTAAGAATTTGTGTCGCGTTTATTGGCTCACGCTGATTTCTGTCGAATATCAACAACTGAAGAGGGAGAAGGAGTTGTTGGTGAAGACGATTCTTCTCTTTTTGGCATTTTGTTGATATTCAATAGAAATCAATAAAGAAACACAGATTCTTATAGAGCGAGACATTCTCTTTCGAGTGACATATAACACCAACCCAAAAAGTCCAACCACATAGCAGGAGCTGTCGGCAAAAATAACCATCCTCCTTCGGACGTTCAAATTTGATGGCCTAAAAATCAATAAAGGACAAATGAGCAAATAGCACTAACACATATTCTTGTAGTACGGAACATTGTCTTTCAAATTCTGTAAAAAACTGCGCAAAAAATACAAACGTAAGCGGAGGGAACAAGTGTGAATATGGCTACTTTTTCACTTTTCACTTCAGTGACCTAAAAATTGACAAAATTCGGGATGAAAAAAGAAACGCAATACAGGGTCTGATAGAGCAAATCATTCTCTTTCGAATGCTATGCAGTGCTTTACAAGAGACCGCGAGCGAAATCTGCAGTGAATTGTTGAAAAAAAAACGGCGAAGACTTATGGGACAACCTAATAGAACAGACACATGGACGGATTAATTTAGGCAATGAATTGAAAAGGAATGTATGTTCCTTTACATGATCAAGTATCCGCGTGTTTAAAATTGCCCCTACTTCATTCCATTGTAAGCAAATTTGCAATCGTTTTCAAGTTTTTACAAAAATAGAAAACTGGATTGACGGAAGATAATCGTGCCCATGAAGCTTCATAGAAAGGTGAGATTGCTGACCGACAAATCGCAAAGCAAAACGACTATTCGTTAGAAATGTGCTCTGCATCGTCTGCAGTTACAGCGTAATTCCCTGTCCACAACATCTAAGGAGAGAAGTACCTCCTATCCAGGTTTTTGAACGTGGTTGCGAGACGCTTTTAAAAGTGGATCCCTAACAAATCTACGCAGGTGTTAGGCATACAGGGAACTGCCATTAACGTGAGGATTCAATACACTTTAGCAATTTCAGTGGATTTTATCCCGCCCATAGTGATGAGAGTTCGTTTGAAAGCATGAGTCCACAATTGCCGGACATAGCTGTTCTTATGTTCTAATAGACGTGCAGTTTCTTCAGCGTAGCCTAGATTGTTACAAGTCTCTACTGCTGGTTACATTTTGGCGTTATCGCCTTCTTCAGAGCCATATATGTGGGCAGAAGAATCCACCGTCACCCTAGCTGGACGATAGATGGGTGATTGAGCTTAGGCTCTAAGCTCCAGGCCCTACTCGTCTTACGCGTTCAAAGATTCCGAGTTTCATCGAGAGTCGGACATGGAATGTCTTTCTGTTTTCAATATGCTGCTTTTCTTAATTGCAATGATATTGGCACTAAATTTCAGAATTACAACCTTGTATCTATTCCTGCCAAACGCATTCTGTGCCACAAACTCCCTCATTAGGGAAAAGTCGTTGACCCGCTTCATCGAGCGAAATTCCTCAATGAGACCTTGAACTCCTTTTCTAAACGTCGTCTCAACGAAGACTTGCACCTAAATATGAGAATATGTTGTGTTGTCCAGCCATATAAAGCTGAATATCGCATTTGAAGGCGTATTCTTCGCCAGCTGAACTCGTTGGAACAGCAGTTTTTAAAGGTAGTATTATAAAAAGAGCAACAAAGGGGAAGTACAAGTCTGCAGCTAGTGTTCCTTACAAGGAAAGGTTCCCAACTCATGGTGAGCTTTTGCGATGCTATTTTGGTAGGATGTAGGGCCCTGTGAGTGGAGTCCAGAACCAGTCAGTTTTTGCTGAGCGCTTCTTCAAAGACCTGAAAGAGAGGTCTGAAAGCGTGCGCGCAACTATCATCAACCCCTACGACACTCCATAAGGGGTGCATCGTCGGAGCAGTTGGTAGGAGGGACGCCTCATAGGAACACACCGCTAGGAGGTTTAAGTTCCAGTCCGCGTACTGCCGAAACTTCTCCACATATAGGTTTGCTGTTATTACGCTTTCTCATGCTCACAGGAGTCAACTTTAGACCATCAATGCTTACGACAAACCAATACTGTCTATTTGCGCCTTCATATGTAGGTGCTAGTTTTTCAAACATGCCTGTCTGCAACACCACCGTATCATACTATATCACCAATGATACCGTAACTGCACACAAATACGCGTTCCTTATGGTTGAATATTATGGACCACGGCCATATCCTACTATATATAAAAGAGTAAGCGGTTGTCCGTCCGTCTGTCCGTCCGTCTGCCTATCCGTCTGGCCTTTCCTATCCTAGACGTCGAGTAGCAGGCGTCCGGGTTCAGACCATGTGTCACCCATGTCAGGTCGAGAGGGTCAGAAGGCGTGTCACCGATGTCGCGCAAAGGGCTTTCGTACTCACCATCAGAAGACATGTCACCGACGTCGTTCTACAGGCGTCCGAATTCAGAAAAGGTGTCACCGACGTCGTTCAACAGACGTTCGGGTTCATAAGAGGTGCCACCGACGTCGTGCAACAGGCGAACGGGTTCGGAAGAGCTGTCGCCGACGTCGCGCAAAGGGGGAAGGGGGGGGGGGGGCAGGTACAGAAGACATGTCAGCGATGTCCTTCAAAAGACGTCCGGCTTTAGAAGACGTCAACGATGTCGATTAAACGATGTCCGGGTTCAGAAGGCATGTCACCGATGTCACGCCGTGAGCGTGGGAGGACAAGTTTGGGGGGGGGGAATATCTTGAAAAGTGAAATTCTTGAAATTCGTGAAAGTGACCTGGAAGGGGGAGGGGGGCTGGAGGTGACACGGAGACGGGGAACCAGTAATACGGGATCTCTAAAATGGGGTCAGTAGACGGGACCAAGGGAATGGGGAAACCAATAATGGTGTTCAGTAGACGGTTACCAATAAGGGAACAAGAAAGGAGGAGTTAATTAAGGATGCTTACCAATAAGGGCAATCAAAAAGAAGGGGTCCAGCAGCTGAAGCGGGCAAGAGGGGACCACTAAAGGATGACCTGTTCGAGAGAACCAGTAAGGTGGGGTGGGGAGGGGGGGGGGGGGGGTGGCGTCCGGATTCAAAAGATGTGTCAGTGTTGTGGGGCAACGGGCTTCCGCGTTCAGAAGACATGTCTCCGATGTCGGTCAAAGGCCGCTTGGGATTGCAAGACGTGTCACCGACGTACAGAGGCAGGCGCGTTCGCTTATCCGTTTAGTATCTCTTATTATTGACAGTTTTGAGGAAAACATTTTTCTAAACCATAGGAGAGAGGTGATGTGACCAGTGAAGGGTGAACCGGAAATGGGCTGACAATAAAGGGAAACCAGTGATAAGGGACCAGTTAAAGGGGGTCCAGTGAAAGTGGTGGGCCTGCTTTGTCCTATTCCGCTATACCATTCTATATAGCAAAACCAGTTTTTTTAATGAATGAGAGAAGGCCTAAAGAGGAGAAGAAGACGTTCGGGGTGTTCTATACTCCGGGTTTGGGGCGAAACCCCAACCAGACGTTTGGCGGCCGGCAGGCCGTTGAACGTCTGGTCGGTCATAAGTGCGCTAAAAATGTCGTTCTCACCTGAACGTGTTGTCGGCCGACTACTTTTCACCTTCCCAGTAGATTTCACATCTCCGACAAGGAGAGAGAATGCGGTTGCGGATGCCATAAAAGGACTCCTTCTGGACGCCATTTATTGAGATATCAACTGTCAGGAAGAAGAGGCGGCTCAAGTTAGAGGTAGTATGATGAAAATGGGACATTTCTATGTATGTCTGTCATACGCGTTCTTGACAGCTGGGTACGTCGATGTTCACCCAGGACCTTTCTCTACACCCACGGATTGCGCGTTCAACGAAGAAGAAGGGATCATTCCTTGCAAAGGAGAGAAGGTTGTTCCTCACTGGCTTTTGTAAGATGCTGCTGGTGTGACAAGCGCTTGTGTTTTATTTGTTTCATAGTTTTGTGCCATAGCTGAAGACTGAAAGGAAAATAATAACTATGAGACTTTTAATTTAATAATGTATAGGACGTTTTACTTGCAAAAAGTGATATGGTACAGATATGTATAGTTAAGAAACTAGCACATATGAAGGCGCATATAGAGAGCGTTGATTTGTTGTAAGCATTGATGGTCCAAAATTGACTCCTGTCATTATAAGAAAGTGTAAGGATAAAGGACGGCGTTACTCAATCCCTTCTGGGATGCGCCAGCGCATTCTACTTCTACGGGATGTCGTGGAGGCGACATGAATGCGTATTTGGCCATACAATGACTTGCGGTGGCCAGCCGATGAACAAGTCAGCGCTCTATCCTTCCCAGACGAGTCTGGTACCAATTCACCGACCCCAGAGGGATGGAAGGCTTGGTTGGCCTGGGCGGGAAATCCGAACCAGTAACCTGGTATCGGGTGCACGCGACAGTCGCGCCTCCTCCGACTGCGCCACAGGCGCCCGTAAGAAAGCCTAGAAGAAAGTGCAATAACAACAAACTAACACGTGCAAAAGTGATGGCAGTAATCGGACTCGATCTGAAAAACTCGCCAGTGTGCTCTTATGAGGCGACAGTGTTACCAGCTGCGCCACCGAGGCACATTCCAGAGGGTGTCGTAGGGGTTGATAATAGCTGCGCACACGTCTTCACACCTATTTTTCAGGTCTTAAAAAAAGCGTTCAGCAAAAACTGACTGTGGTTCTGGACTCCACTCACAGGGCCCTACATCCTGCCAAAACAGCATCGCAAAAGCTCACCATGAGTTGGGAACCTTTCCTTGTTAGACCGATACTGCAAGTCAGATCGTGAGAGCGGCTAATTTTTGCAGATACTCCTGAACGTCATAATGCTTTACTTATATTAAATTCATTAACAAATTTGGGAGATTAGTGAGACGTTCGAACATGTGGTCTAGTGTTTCAGAAGCAGGTTGGAGGATATGGATGTAAATAGCCTTGGGCACATCGTTAGCGGGCAAATGGGACTATGAAGCGAAGAGGAAGGGCAGGAGAGCAGAGCCCAGGTATATGAAGATCATTATTCTATGGTTGGGATTATTAGCTAGAGGAAATTTTATGTCGATGTTTGCTCTTGCCGGACTGGCTAAATCTTCATACTTTAATAATAAGGTTCAACACAATAACGGGATCTATTGTGGTGGGTGGGGGAATCATAGAAATTGTACTGAAGGCAGCATCCAAGTGTTTCGGTACTTGGCGGTCTTGCGGCCGTACCTGCAGCGAGCGACACACACAAACTAACAGATTTGCAGTATAGAATTGCTACACTTCATCAAGCCTGCTATTGTATGATGTGCTGTCAGATAAGTTCCACTCTGTTCGCTTAAGTCAGTTCTTGTTCTGGTTCTTACAAGTTAGTTTTTTTTTTGCTAGTTTTCTCTATCTCTCTCTCCTTTGTAATAGACTTTCTCTGAAATTTTCAAAGTTTACCTGCATTTTCTTTTCAGCTTTGACAACTCGCTTAGGACCACTTCTGGATTTGTGATCTGATGTACTAAAAAATAACTGGGTTTAAATGAGGAACTACGATAAGTGGTTATTCATCATCTTTCATCTGGTCATATCATATTTTAGTTGCTCTCTAGTCTTCGAGACCCTACAAAACTGAAGCGGTAAAGAGATATTTATAAATATAATATTAATATAAATATTTATTTATTTATTATTTATTTATATTGATCAGTATGAATACCCAAGTGATGTAGCTGACGAACCAAGATTAGTACAGATCCTTTATTCCGGCTAACGTTTCGGCGTAACCGCCTTCTTCAGAGCCTGGAAGAGTCAAGTTGAGTTTGAAAAACCATCCGTCCAAGAGCCATTTCAAACCACAGCGGTGAATCAGAAGTTGGTAGGAGAGAGAGACAAAACACGAGGAGGTAACACAAACAGTCCAGTGCAGATGGGCGAACGGTACCCCTTTTAAGGCGATACATGAGGAGATGAGGTCACCTTCGGTTCACCCTCCTAGCGAGCCTCTGGCAGACTATCCTCCGGTTCGAGACCGCAAAGGTCAACGTACGGAGCCAGCTCCTGTATCACCGCTACGCGTTCCTCCTTCCTGTTGATCGTGGGGTTCCTAGCGGCAATCCACAGCGCTTCTAGTGTTTTGCGCGCCGAGATCTCGAACTCGCGTGCCAATATCGTCACCGCCACGTCAATGCCCGCGCCATTGTGACATCGTAGCCTGTGCTCACCTAACGGACCGGCGATATCGCACCTACGAAGCATGCCCAAATGCTCTTTAACGCGCTCCCCAAGGGGTCTACCCGTCTCGCCAATGTACTCGCCGTTGCAACCCGTGCATTTTATAAGGTATACCACACCTGAGACCATTCAGTCTCCCTCCTTACCGAATGGGCAGATCATACACTGGCGAGTCTTACAGCAGGAATCGTATAGTCGATTCCTAACGAGACGTGCCTTGAAATTGGCCAGCGGAACCTCGATCATGCGGACCATGCTATCAAGACCAGCTTTGCGAATGCAGTTTCGCACTTCGGTACTGAAATCATCCGAGACAAAAGGCACCTTAAAAGGAATTTTATTGTCGCTCTGATGTCTCGCTGCCATTGTCGGTGTTCGATGACCTTTAGCCAGGCTCTGCTCGGGATACCCGTTGGACACCGCGATTCGAGATGCCATTTGCAATGACACTG